>CM052813.1:395030-453963 GCA_028533885.1 Nasua narica
GCCTCAGCTTTCAACATGCCTTCCTCACTAAGCTTTCATCACATCTCGCTCTTGGCTGGCAGTGAGAGGATGTGGCTCTCCCTTTCAGTTGAACACTCAGAGACCACTGTAGGGTTACCAATTAGCCTAAATTCAGTACTGTTGTGTCTTGTGGGAATAGGGAGCCCCAGGACAGAGAGGGACCTAGGTGAGGAAATGGCCGGTTGGTAGAGCCACTTCCCCATGAAGTTCATGGTCTTGGATGCACATAGTTCATGGCGCCTGAAAACATCCCCAGTAGTAACACCAAAGCTCACTGGTCACGGGTCATAGCATGATTGTCACAAAGAAGTTAGAAATACCGTTTAAGTGTTACCAAAATGTGCCGCAGAGACGCCCAGTAAGCCAGCAGGTGCTGCTGGAAAATGGGGCCAGTAGACTTGCTCTGCCCAGGGCGGCCGCAAACCTACAATTTGTCTCAAAAATAATAAAAATCTGCCCAGTTCAGTAGAGCACCGTATGCCTGTATTTAAAATAGCAAACGCAAACTTCTAATACTCATAATAGGTTGAGTGAGCGGAATCACATCCGTCCCCCCCCTAGTGTGAAGGACGACGGGGGAAGGTCAGTCAGTCGCTCTTTCTTCTCAGAGGCCGTGTGGCCCCGGAAGCCCGCAGCGTGGCGGTCCGGTGCGGAGGATGAGCGAATGACCGCCCCAGCTCAACGTCTGCCTGGAGAGGGAGGTGACTGCGCTGAGACCAGAGCTGTTGCAGGAAGATGAGGCGGAAGAAACAGAAAAGCCATACAAACCCACAAACATGGGGAGCAAAGCAGGATGCCTTGACAGGTGCCCATTCCGTAGAGTGTTGTTTTTTTTTAAGTTAACAGACCCGTGTATAAAGCAGCCGGGCTGAGGGTCCCCGGGTACGCGGCGATGCCGGCTGGAGGCCAGTCCCAATTTCTGTCACGGGAAGAAGGCTGTTTAAGGGACACAGTGGCTGGGTTTGCGGGACCGCGATGGAGTCCGTAGTCACGATGAGTGAGAAGCGCTGGGCTCCGGACACGCTGCGTCGGTGAGTCAGGATCTGAGCGGCCAGTGGGCAGGTGTGGGAGAGACCGAGCCCCCCGCCTGTTCCTCGAGCCCCTGTTGGTTCTTACGAACCTGACGGACGGCATGCCATCTCCTCCCTGAGACAAGTGTTCCCGCGGCGCCACGTCTGGGGACCCGTTCCTGGAGCATGACTAGGAACACGTCCAAGGACAACTGCACGGGGTTTCACGGGGGCACAGACGGCCCCGCTGTCCCCGAGGGTGGAGCCCCGGAGCTCGCGTTTCTCATCCCGCCATCGGCGAAGTTAGGGCTTATGTCTTCTGCTTAGAAAGGGGATCGATCTGTTAGCAAATTGCACAAACAGCCCCTTTCAAATAGTTTATTTTTTTGCTTTTGGTTACTCTTCTACTAAAGATACTAAAATTTATACAGAGGCTATCCTGGCACTAGAGTTTTGAAGGCTGTTACCAAGTACATACTTGTAGCCACTGCTTTAGAATTTTGTTTTTTGCATGTTTCTCCAAGTGTGAGTATTTGTTTATAATAATTAAAGAATACTTAATTGTCCACTGGCTTGGTAGCTTCATGGAGAAGGTGAACTTCACAGTGGAAACATTTCCAGCCTGGGGGAAGACCAGGATCTTGGTTCTTCCACCATCAATGATGAGATTTGTCGGAGGGGACCTCATGGGGCCCCATGCAGCTGTAATTCTGGTCCCTTCCTGTATTTTCCCCGGGATCACCTTGGATTTTTTTTTTAAACTTTTGATTAAATACTTTGCAGCGTAGCTTCTGGAAATATCCATTGTCTTTGGCTTGGCCTCTGCATTTCTTCATCTTTCCAAGATTAAGTTAGAGAGGTTGGAAGATGTTTAATTTATAGAATCAATGCCTTCGATATTATCTTAACATATGCGAACAATTCTTGTTGCCTTTGTGGACGCAGTGGTCTTTAAATTTCACCCACAGCCACTTACACAAACTGAAACAACAGGACCATTGGCTGGGCAGGAAAATGAAGAGCGGCACCAAAATTTTACATCTGCTTTGGCTTTATTTCTCCCTTCTGTGAGGCCCTTTGCCCTCTTTCCGTTTTAGTTTTGGCGGACACAGGGCAGGCTGTGCCAATGAAAGCAAAGGTCCTCAGCTCTGGGCCATGGCTTCCAAATCTGTGTGTACATCAGAATTTCTTGGGAAGCTTCATAGAAGCACAGCTTTTCCTGGGATGCTGCCCAGAATTGGATCCTGCTGAGAGCACAGCTGCCCCTCCGGGGACAGTGGACAAGGGTGTGGGGACCCAGACGTGCCCCATGTTGCTGTGGGATGCCAGACAGCGTCCAGAAGCCACCACAAAGCAAATGGGAGCCTGCTGGTCTGTGCAATTAAAGTGTGAAGTCACTCTCCAAAATTTATTTTTAGAAGTTTGTACTGCGGAGGAGGTTCTAACCGCCCAGCGGGCTCTCGGATGACACATTACACTTGTTTTTATGACCAACAGGTCCTCCCTAACTAGACGCACAGCCGGCAACCCAAACTTCACGATTTCACCGCGGGAATCCTGGTACTCCTTTCCAGACCTGTTCTTCCCTGCCGATAATATCTGCATCTTCCTTCCAGGGCTCGCATCCAAACTTGGAAGACTTTCCGGATGCCCGTCTTCCTCCAGCCACAGCCGGTCCACGGACTGGGACTCCGTGGGACCTGCCCCGTCCCATGGCCACTAACGGGTGTCCTTGCTCCCTCCTGGACCTGTCACTTTCCAGCCTCGGGACTCGAGGGCCACCCTCTGGTCCCTACCGCCGCGTTTGTCCAACACACCAGGCTCCCTGCAGCGCGCTCCCTCTGCTTGAAGGCTTGCTCGGGTTCTCTCGAAGATGCTTCTTCTGTGTGGTCGGCACCAACCTAACTTTCAAACTAAGTGCTTTCCTGAGGGCTCTACTTAAAATTGTGACGCCCCCCCCCCCTCCCGCCCCGTCTGTGCGCCCCGCCCCGCTGGACTCGGCGGCACAGCACCTGCCGCTCCGCACCAGGCCACCTGCGCCATCGGCGGCTCTCAGGGCTCTGGTTCTGCGCACAGACCTGCGCACCGTACACCGGGGGCGGGGATCGTTCTCCTCCGCTCGCGGCCGCGCTCACCGCCGTGCACTTTTTTTTTCCACTCATCGGTGTGGGGCCTTTACTTGGACATTTCTTCCAATCACACGGGGGCGAAAAATGATTCACATCCTCAGGAGGCAGTGTGTGAAGCCCTCGTCTTGTATGTAAATTGACCAGGAGATTTTACCCTTTAGAGGCTCCTTCTTGCCTCGGGATTAAAAAAAAAAGGCAGAACACCTGACTTATGTATCATCAGTTTCTTACGTTGCCCAAAATCAAACCCCAAGCACCTGTTCTTGCTCTTCTCTGTGCACGTCGACCACAACTACTGTCCCCTCTGGTGGTGGGTCCCCTCTGAAAAGGCAGCAGCAGTGACAGTCCATCAAAACACACCACTTATGTTACGAAATGAGTATCAAAACAGATGTCTTTGAGGAAGTGGTACATTCCAAAGGCGCTTCATAAAGATGCGCGATGAAAGCTTCCTGGTGAAGCCGGGACCACGTGCCCACTTGGGAGGATTAAAATATTTCCCTTTTATCATAACCATACACTGTAGACAGTCAGGCAATTAGCTGTCTGTTAATCCTTCTGGCAGCAAACGTCTTTTTTTTTTTTTTTTTTTAATAAATGTGGCCTCAGCCCTACCAACCCTGCCGATAGTTAATTATCAAGAAAACAGCATCAGTCACTGAAACCTTACTCGTCTTTGCAATGTGCCAGCTGGGATCATTTTCACTTTCCTCCGGATCTTGAAATTTTTCCACAGCATAAGGAACTCTGCTTATGGAACAAATACATGAAAATCTTTAAAAGGCCCCAGACTTCTGTGATAATGAAGCACGTGATTGATAAAAGTAGAATGTATTCTTGGGATGCCAGCATCTTTCGTTAGCTTTCTCTGTTCTTGGCATTCACTTGAGCCATGATAACAAAGCAGACGTTAATAATAGCACTGGAGCCCAGGCTATCTAGAAAGATCCCTTTACAGATCACACACCTTTCAATAAAGATAAGTCGATATATTTATCTCTTATCCCGTTGCAGCATTTTGGTCAGTATCTACGATAAAATGCTCTCCCCAAAGCCCCAAACAGCCGCACGTCTATCCGGTGCAAAGTTTGGGGGTAGTTTTGGGGCTGGAAGAGATCATTGATCCAATTCAGATCAAACCATTAGATTCGCCATCGCCAAAATGCTCAGATTTTATGTATGAAGTCCCAGTAGGTCTAGAAACCGCACCAGAACTTTCAGCTCGTCACAAACTGCCATTGTAAATTCCCCCATAAACTCCTTCCATGTAGAAACTGCCACCCTATCGGGGTGACACGTAGCCAGAGAAGAGAAAGCCAATGACAACCGAGTCCCGGTTACCTGAGAACCATTTATAGCTGACACTTTCGACCCGTGTCTCAGAGTTCGCAGGGTCAAACCCGAAGGCTGGAGCACCTGTGAAGTCCACAGCACTAGAGTAAGTAGCACGGGAAGTGTGGTAAAGGAGGTTGTTGCCTTTCCGGTGGTGCCATGTGACGTAAGCACGGACGAGAAAATGTGGCTACCCCCCCCACACACACACACACACCGGTTAAAAGAGGCGCTGGAATCTGCGTCCGTTCCATGGACAGGTGTCACTGACTACGGTACAGGCCTCGATCCTCTGCAGAACCTGTTTACGACACACCTGTATCCATCTACCCAGGATAATTGGGTTTCTGGGGAAAAGGAAATATTGCTTATCCAGAGTTGCACGGGAACACACACACTACTCGACGCAGTTAAACCTCGTGGTTTTGCACAAGGCAACCAATTACACGAGCTTCCCAGGCACCATAAAGCTGATTATTAGCGTACCTGTCATGTTGCAATATACTAGAGCTGGTCCCAGCGGGCCGCTTCCGTCGGAGTCGATGTAGTAGAGCCCGGACGAGTTTCCTCTGTGCTTGTGGGCCTCACAGGACTGCTCGTACAACGCTGCAAAGGACAGGGATCTCAGACAGGGGCTGCAGTGGGACCGAACCCTCCCTCCCTATCGCTAGGGATGGGATGCTTTCCCCAGCGCTACTTGCTCGGCCTTGCTCTTGGGGACATCTCCTCCGGGGGACCGTTCCCCTGTGTCAATCAGGCAGCAGGAAGACCCTGCAACTTGGAGCCAAAGGTCTTCAGAGGTATCACCGTGCGGAGCTGAACCCTGCCTGCTCCAGCAACAAGCCTCTCTCCAAAACCAGGGTAACTGGCCTCACACTCCCCACTTCCATTCCCCATGACGTCTAAGCATCTGGAGTGCATTGGCTTCGCCTCCCTAAGTGATATGTTATTACCGAATAACCACGTCGATGTGTCAAATTACTCAGTAATTATACCCTCTGTTTACTTAAAACAGTCTACCTGTGCAAGGCACAGTTTTCTAGGTGAGTTTTGTAAATGGGCCACTGTCCTTCATTCCATTTATAAGGTATGTTTTAGAAAGAAATTTCCTGAAATGCTTCGCAAATGATTATTCAAGCAAGTTGAGAGTCAAAAATATATACCCACACACGAAGTGCCTCTCCGTAATTTTAACGTATCCCAATTCTTAGTTGGATTTTTTTTAGACGTGCGATAAATGTTTCGCTATCACAAAGCAAGTGATTCACATCGGCAGACGATGGACCTAATTAATGTGCAGAATAAGTTTAAATGACCGATCAACTGAGAAATAGATCCCAGGTGTCTCACTCATTTCCTTGACAGGAAAGACCCTGGCAGGGACGGGGGGCAGAGCGTGCGCAGAGAACTGATGCCACTCTTGCCTCAGCCTCTTTGGAAGAATGAAGAAAATCCAGGAGATAGGGGCGGCGGGCAGATGGATTTTCTCCTTTCTCACAGAAGACCAAAGTCATGTTCCCTCGCTCAGGGATTTTGCAAAATAACAACATTGTTTTATAAACTGTGGCCGAGTGTCCCGTGCGTCCCATGAGACGGGCCCCACCATCCGCCCTCCCGGCCACAGAGACCTCACGGGCTGCCTTCCCAGACGGGCCCGCAGTGTGTACGCTCATCTTCCTGTTTCTGCACATGCCTGGACATGCTCGCGACCGCCGAGGAGAGTGTCCGGGGGAGACACCCCCTGGGGCCGGGCCTGCCTGGGGACCAAGGGGGACACGGAGACACGAGGAAGACACCTACTCCACGTGCAAATGCGACCCAGTCACGGGGCCCTGCCACCCAAAACTCATGGTCTCTGGTCCCTCTGACTGTGGATTTGGAACTAGCTCACCTTCACGTTGGTCTAAGTCAGAGAATCACAGGGACGTCTGTTCAGTTACTCGACCAAATCAAATGATGAAGGCCACAAGCGAAAGACCCTTCAGATAGCACCTGGGAAGTTTTCAGCCAGAGTTGCTCGGAATGATGCTTAAAGCAGAGTTACTGATAACGCCTTAGCAATCGTGCCTTAGTCACTAATAGTCTGTGTGAGACACCTTGCTAGACGAGATGGGGAGACACTACGTAGGAGGCCGCCCCGTTCCCAGCTGTGACCTGGGCCAGGCACTCGGCCACACACTTTCCAGATGTGCAGCGCCTTCCAAACAGAGTTATCTTGGCAAGTGCTTACCTGGCACCATGATGGTACATAGAGTTGCAGGTAAAATCCCCTAAGGTTGAACTTATGGGATTTTGGGGGGGGGTGAGTCACCTCCCTTTGGCTGCAAGATCCTCCTGCTCCTCTGTGGAACCCCCTGGACTGGGGACCAGGTCTTCTCATCCCAACAGTGATGCCTGCTCATCTGGGGTTCAGTCCACATAGGGCTGGATACATGGCAATCCATGCTTTGCTCGGTGAATTTTCATGTCATGCTGTCTCTCTAAGGACCCAGACAGGGGAGATGAGCTACCAAAGAAGGGACTCAGAAATGGTGGCAGCTGCTCTGGAAAACAGTATGGAGGGTCCTCAAAAAGTTGAAAAGACAGCTACCCTACGACCCAGCAGTTACACTACTAGGTATTTGCCTGGAAGATACGCATGTAGTGATCTGAAGGGGCACGTGCACCCCAATGTCTATAGCAGCCATGTCCACAGTAGCCAAACTGTGGGGAGAGCCCAGATGTCCACCGACAGGTGGAGGGGTAAAGAAGATGTGGTGTATGTATGGACACTGGGATATTACTCAGGCACCGAAAAGAACGCCATCATGCTGTTTGCAACAAGTGGATGGAGCTAGAGGGCGTTATGCTAAGTGAAGTAAGTCAGTCAGAGGAAGACAACTATCATATGGTTTCACTCAAAATTGGAATTTAAGAAACAAAAGAGAGGAGCATAAGGGAAGGGAGGGAAATACGAAATAAGATGAAATCCGGGAGGGAAACACACCATAAGAGACTCTTAATCATAGGAAAGAAACGGAGGGCTGCTGGAGGGGAGGGGAGGGGGGGAGGGGTGACTGGATGATGGACACGAAGGGGGGCGCGTGAAGGAATGAGCAGCAGTGCCACGATGGAGGACTGATGAGTCACTGAACTCTCCCTCTGCAGCTAGTAATACACTGTATGCTAACGAACTGCACTGGGATAAAAGTAAATTCAAAAAAGAAATGCCGTCACTGATAAACCAAAAAAGGAAAAAGTAGAACAAAAACATAAACAACAAAAGCTAGTAATTAGAAAGCAATGAGGATCTCGGGGCTCTGTCGTAAGCTTCTAGTCGGTAAGGAACTAGGGGTCAATAAAGTTTGCTTTGGGGCGCCTGGGGGGCTCAGCGGGTTAAAGCCTCTGTCTTCGGCTCAGGTCATGGTCTCAGGGTCCTGGGATGGAGCCCTGTATCGGGCTCTCTGCTCAGCGGGGAGCCTGCTTCCCTCTCTCTCTCTGCCTGCCTCTCTGTCTACTTGTGATCTCTCTCTGTCAGAGGAGAGAGAGGGGCCGGGAGAGAGTCTTTGGAAAAAAAAAATAATAAATAAAGTTTGCTTAACTGTGAGATCAAGAAAATAATTCTTCGGGAAAGAGACTGGTGTTCAAGATGGAAGAAATGGGATGGTCGGGTGGTCACCACGGTCGAAGGAGCTGACCTCTCTCTCTCCTCAAGCGCACGGTGTGGAAAATAAAGCACTTACCTTCTAGGGCAGCTCTGAGGGTTAAAGGAGTTGAAACGTGCAGCACTAGAGAGAATTAGGGTGCCACAGGCGTGCGGTAAGTTCCCAGCGTGTTCACCACCACCATCATCAAAGAGCATCAAGACTGCAAGGGGCCTGAACGTCTGCCTGGCCTCTGGCTGACACCTAGGAGCCGCACCATGTATTTCCCATTCTGTGCTCCTCCGAAGACTCCTCCTTTGATTTGATCAACACTGACCATCAGTAATTTGTCCCCTTTACTTTGGCAGACGGGACTGGAGAACCAAAGTTGGGTCCAACTCAAGGGACAGAACGAGTAGCAGCATCGTGCCATCTAGATTGCTTTCTGTGTTTGCGGGAGTTGTTTGTTTTTTCACTTTTCGTTATATCTTCCTACACTTATCTTCCTTCACTCCTATTTTCTTTTTTTCCCCCTGTCCTATTAGATACTATGGATTTCCGCAAGCTGCGGTTAACATCGCTAGGAAATAGTTGATTAAAAATGAACCAGACAAGGGCGCCTGGGTGGTTCAGTTGGTTAAGTGTCTGACTCCTGATTTCGACTCAGGACATGATTGCAGGGTCGTGAGGTCGAGCCCCATGTCGGGCTCCACACTGAGCTGGGACTCTCTCTCTCTCCCTCTCTCCCGGCCCCTCCCCCCTCTAAAATAAATAAATAAACCGGACACACATTCGTCTCTAAAATACCTAGTGGTTTTTGTCGTGGCTTTCCAGCACACGGCTGCACAGATACACACACACACACACACACACACACACACCAAATCACGGGAAGGAAAATGGAACCGCGGGAAATCGGGACATTGAGCTGTGAGGCTTACAGGAATGGCAGGTCGCGCCCGTGTAGCCAGTGTGCGCGCAGTCACAGGAGAAGGTGTCCCAGGACTGGGAACATTCGCCCCCGTGTTCACAATAGCTGGGCAAACACCTATAAGAAAACAGATACACCTGCTATTTCCCACATTCGGTCAGGAGAAAATGTGTATCTTAGGGCTGACCTACTACAGTGAAACATGGTACCGACAGGGCCTTCGGGGGGGGGGGGGAATGAGACCACGACAGAACTTGTGGGGTCTGTCAAGGTTCCCTCATGCAATACCCACCACAGACGAAGAAACCCACTAGACGCTACCGGTTGTCCTGTACTAGCAGCAGATAAATTTTCTACACGTTGCACTATATCAAAAAATGTCTTTGCTTTTTCACAAATAAGGGCAAGATGGATTTCATCCATGATCAGAGAGACAAAGTGCCAGCAAGGGCCATAGGCGGCCAGCCACCCCTGTCCCCTTCCTGCCTCCAGGTCCTTGCAGTGGGACCTCCAGACCCTTCCAGCGAGAGGCTTAGCCTACTGCAGCCTGGGTCGGGCACGAGATCTGCTCTGACGGATGGACATTAGCAAGCTGAGACCTCAGGGACTAGAAGAGTGTTTGGGAGCCAAAACCCTGTACCTGGAAAACTATAATACGTTGATGAGAGAAACCAGAGATGACACAAACCGACAGACATCCCGGGCTCCCGGATTGGAAGAATTAGTATTGTTACAATGTCCGTACTGTCCGGAGCAATCTACCTATTGAATGCAGTCCCTATCAAAAATGCCAATAGTTCTTTTCATAGACCTAGAACAACAACAACAAAAAATCCTAAAGTTTGTACGGAACCACAAAAGACCCTGACTAGTCAAAACAATCTTGAGAAAGAAGAACAAAACTAGAGGCATAATTCTAGATTTCAAACTATACTATGAAGCTATAGTAAATAAAACACGAAAACAGACACAGAGATCCATGGAATAGAAATGAGACTGCAGAAATAAACCCATAATCAATTAATCTCTGGCAAAGGAGGCAAGAATACACAATGGTGAAAAGACAGTCTCTTCCATAAATGTTGGGAAAACTGGATAGCCACACGCAAAAGAATGAAACTGGACCACTTTCTTACACTATACACAAAAATTAACTCAAAATGTATTAAAGACCTAAATGTGAGACCTGAAACCATAAAACTCCTAGAAGCCAACATAGGCAGTAAACCCTTGCACACCAGGCTTAGAAATATTTTTCTAGATATTCCTCCTCAGGCAAGTGAAACCAAAGCAAAAATAAACTACTAGGACTACATCAAACTGAGAAACTTTTGTCCCATCAACAAACAAAAAGGCAAAAAAAATTTTTTTGAATGGGGGGGATATTTGCAAATGACGCATCTGATAAGAGCTTAGTAACCAAAATATATAAAGAATGGCTACAACATCAGAAAAACAAACAACAAATTAAAAAATGAGCACTGAATCTGAACAGACGTTTTCCCAACAAGCCCAAGATGGCCCACGGACACATGAGAAGACGTTCTTCACTCATCATCAAGGAGATGCAGCTCAGAACCACAGTGAGGTCTCATCTCACTGCACTCAGAATGGCTAGTGTCAAAAAGACAAGAAATCACAAGTGTTAGGGAGAATGTGGTGAAAAGAGAAGCCGTGTGCACCATTGGTGGGAATGTAAACGGGTGCATCAAGTACAGAAACAGCAGGAAGTTCCACAAAAAAGTAAAAATAGAAATGACACATGATCCAGTAACTCCACTTCTGGGTATTTTTCCAAGGAAACAAAAACGTGAATCCAGAAGGACACAGGCACCCTATGATTACTGCACGCGTTATTTACACTAGTCAAAACAAGGAAGCAAACTAAGTATTCCTCAACGGATGGATGGATAAGGAAGATGTGATATATGCACCCAATGGGGTATTACTCCGTCATAAAAAAAATTAGAAATCTTGCTATTTGATACAGCGCGGAATGACCCAGAAGGTATTACGCTAAGTGAAACAAGTGAGATGGAGAAAAACAAATACCATATGATTTCGCTTGAATGTCAAATCTAAAAACAAAACAAAACAAATCAACAAACAAAAGAATAAGAAAGAGAAACAGACTCATAAATATGAGCGCAAACCAGTGGTTGCCAGATGATGGGGGAGGGGAGAAGGGCAGAATATGTGAAGGGGATTAAGAGGTACAGACTTCCGGTTATAAAGTACATGACAGGGATGAAAAATACAGCATAGCGAATATAGTCAATAATATGGTAATAAGTTTGTGTGGTGACATATGACAACTATACTGTTCAGGGTGAGTGTTTCATAATGTACAGCATGGCGGAATCACTCTCTTGTGCTCCTAAGACTAATATAATAGGTCACTGTATTTCAGTTAAAAATTAAAAGAATTTAAAGTTAGATCATGGACTTAGCTGTAAAATACCAAACTGTTAAACTCCCAGAAGAGAACACAGGAGAAAAATCTAGCTGACCTTGGGCATGGCAATGAATTTTCGGATGTGGTCTATGAAAGAAAAAATAGATAGATCGGACTTCCTTAAGCTTTAAGACTTAAGGGAATGAGAATACAGACCACAGACTAGGAGACTGTCTTTGCAAAACCCCTATTTGATGCAGGATGGATATCCAAAATATAGGTAAAACTTTTTAAAATTCAACAATAAGGGCAATGAACAACCAGTTAAAAACTGGGTCCAAAGAGTCAAAAGATCTGAACAGGTGTCTGACAACAGAAGATAACCAGATGGAAAACACACATATGGAAACATGCTCGACCTCATTAGTCATTAGGAAAGTGCCAACCAAAACTACAACAAGAAGCTACTTCGAACCCACTAGAATGGTTCTCATCAAAAAGACATCCTAACAGGTGTTGGCAGGGACGAGGAGAATTTGGACCCTTCTACATCACTGCTGGGAACATATAACGGTACTTTGGAAATCAATCTAGGCAGTTCAACAGAGTCACCCCTGACCCAGTGATTCCACTCGTAGGTATAAGCCCAAGAGGACCGAAAACACAGGTCTGCAAAAAACCTGTACATTAATGTTCATATCAGCATTATTCATAAGAGTCAAAAAGTAGAAACCACCTAAATGTCCACCAAGTGAGGAATGGATACAAATTTGTTAATATCATTACAAAGGAACGTTATGCATCACAGCTTTGTCAATGATGTAGAAAAGACCGACATTAATTGAAAGGTAGATTATGTAGGTTCTGACAAGTCACATGGCCTCTCTTGTTTTACAGTTAAAGCTCTCGATATACTCCTTCAAAAAAGCCTCATACGTTTGCAGGAACTATGTAACTACTCGTTACCCTCTGGAGGTCAATGCCTAGTTCTTGCCAGGAGTCAAAGGAATGGGTAACTTTGGGTTCCTTCTACTCTGTATGCAGTTAGCACTCCTTTGCTATTTGGGAGGAAGGTGCTGGAAATGAGCCCAATGTCTTTCAAGGACACATGTAAACACTCTCCTGCTAGGTCTTCTGGCATTTGAGTGGAAGACAGCTGATTCTGTGCCAAGAACCAGAAGGTGGGCTTCTTGGGAAAATAGAAGAATGTCTCTTCACCTCCAATGATTATAGGGAAGATATGTCTGCATCCAGGCCCTTCCCTTAGTGACTGCTGTCCCACATCCTTGGCCTGTTTAGGCCAGTTTCCTTGACGCTACACACCTGAGGTCAGCTTCCTTACCCCAAACCTCCAGCTTTCCTGGCAGGACCCAGCGTGCACAAGGAAGACCAGACACGGGCACCAGCTGTAGTAAGAAAAGTAAGATGGCAGCACGCTCCCACGTGTGCGATTGGTGGGAACTGCAAGTCCAGCGTGCAGGTGATGCTCACACATAGACGAGGTGAGCTTAGTCTGTACCAGTTCTTTGGGAAGGGAGGTTATGAATCCTACATATCGTGCATGGACCAGGTCCCTTCTGTATTTAGGGAAGATGTTGGCCCCAGTTGGCGCAGAGAAGGGCAATCAGGATTGAGATGGTACTTAACGCCCTGACCTCTAAAACATTGCTAAGAGAACAGACGTTAGCCTAGAGGAGAGCCACTCAAGGGAACTCACTGGGTACTTGTCCGACTATGGAGGCAAACTGTGCCTAGACTCAAAGCAGGAAAGGTGAAGATTCACGGTAGAAATCTGGGTGGAAAAGAGGACACGGATGAAGCATTTGGTGAATGGGCAAGGGCCTTATTCCTGAGAGACGGAACCGAAGCAGCATCCTCTTTTCTCCAGCGAGAAAGAGGTCCTTGCTTTGACATGGAGACTTCAACAGATGGCACGCTTAAGACTCTTCTCAGTTTTAGGATTTTGTACTTCCACGATTCTCAAAATATCTTAAGATTTAATGACTGCACCTCTTGACTCTGTGCCTCCAAAAATCGTGCTTCTCCTCCTTCGCTATTCCATCGAGTGGTGAGACCGCCCTCTGTCCCGCCGTCCAAGCCAGAACCTGAGGGTCGTCCCGGCCTGTCCCTCCCCATCCCCCCATAGCCACGCCCTCATCAGCTTGTGAGCCGGTCCACCAAACACCGTGTGCATCATCTACATTCTTCTCTTCCCTACCTCAGGCTATCATCCTTTCTCCGTGGGTAGGCAGCCCCTTACGGGGCCTCCCGGCCACGCCCCCTCTCTCTGTGGCCAACACCCCAATCATCTTCCCCCCGATGGCGGTATTGCTTAACTGCATGCCTGGCTTCCTAGCACAGAGTCCTCGGTGATTTCCCAGGAAACCTTAGATCGGCGTCCAGACATGGAGTCAGCCACCGGGCCTCTGCGGTGTAGACCCTTCCCAGCCAGGCAACCCTGGTCCCAGCACAGATAGGGCACCCGTCCCACACGTCTCCACAACCCCCCCAAACTTCCACTTCAGCCTGCTGATCTCTAAAAATACAACACGTATAGTGCGTGATGTTGCGTTTAGCCTCGAGAAGATTAACGCCGGCCCAAGTCCAGAGAGCTGGGCAAAGAGAGGTATTCAAGATGGCGCTCCTGTGACCCTAAAAGAAACCCGGAAAGGACCGTGTAACCTGAGTTACATGACGAGAAGTCCTGATGTCCAAAACACAGCTGGTGAAAGACACGGTCCCTCGTCACGACCACCTCGTCCCCAAAGCCCTGTCCCCAAGAACCCACAGCTTTCCCCGCATCGTGGGAGCCTGGGACGAACGGAGCACCATAGGCCCGAGTCCTTGTGGAGCTCAGCCAGGTCTCCTAGATCCTCAGCCGGTCGCAAACATCTTTTCCTGACCTGCTGTGGCACTGGGCCAGGAGTGCGCATCAGTTACGCATCATGAATTATTAACTCCTGTGCCTGACGGAGAAGAGTTAGGGAATCACCTGCATTTTGATCATAAACCTCAGCTTCACCTGGTTTTTTTGTGTGTTTTTTTGGCTGAAAGACCTTTAAGGGCCAAAGGGCAACATGCCTTTCTTCTGTAAGAGAAATACTGTGATTACGTCATGTTTTGTGCGGGAATTCCCGGGGCCCTGAAGTAACTTCCTGTGAGCCTCATGGCCAAACCGACAACCTGACCCCTGACCCCTGACCCCTGACCCTCCTGAGCCACTGATGGCCATTCCCATGGGTGAGGGCTGAACCCTCCCTCCAAGCGAATATCTCTGAACCCCCTCCTAAAGCCAAGATTCAGGATTCCAGAGCTGGGGGAAGCTGTAACCTACAGGGGAAGCCAGTTTCTTTGCCACCATACATGTCATAATCTGAAAATTAGGATCAGAGTTTTTGCCGAATTCTTGGAATCTCTTTTTGCCCCTACGAATGAATAGAATGTAAACTATACCCGTGAACACCTGCATTAAAGAAATCAAGTTCTTAGGGGTTGACATTTCGAGTTACTGGAATGTACGGCTTCCTAACACACCGCCGACTTACAATGCAACTTGTAGTTTATTGGACACGACACGGCATTCCAATTAACGTCGCTAAACTCGGATTTCCTGCACAAGGCACTTTGCAAAGCGTGAACTTTGCGGGGACGTGTGTTAGGCCCGGAGTGTGTTCATCCGGTCGAAAGGAACGGAAGGCAGTCCTGCTTCAGGAAGGCCTAACACACCAGGCACAGAAAACAGCTTAATGTGTCAAAGCTAAGCCACCGCTTCAGCCAGAAAACCCCAACGTCCGATAGCAGGACAAGCGACCATTTGAATGAAGTCGCAAGGCTTAGCGATTTTAACGTCCTGGTGTTTCAGAGCTTTTCTTTCCTTTTTTTTTTTTTATTCAGGCATAATTATTTTATCACGGGAAGTTTGCGCCTTTGTCCCCTTTCCCGAGCTCACCCATTACCTCCTTCACTGAGCTGCTACTGGGCTCAGGATGTGGTAATTCCATTCTTTTTTGTGTTTATGTGACTAGAGATCCCCGAGGTCTCAACCTTTCTAAGGAGGAAGAGTCACTTTTCATTTTCCACAGAGCAGGGAGCGTCGGGTGAATCCCGTAACTTTTAACTTCCTGGTCCTCGATGATTCATTATCTCTTTAGAATATCCTCGTCTGTTTTGTGCCATGGAAGAACTTTTATAGGTATTTTTACTGATCGGTATTTACGTTCATCAATAATTATAGCACCAGGAATAGAATTTTTCCTGTAAAAACTAGAATTTTTTCTAGTAAAAAAACATAATTTTTTCTGTAAAAAACTAAGGAGCTTGAAGGCATACTCAAGTAAAATGCATGACAGTGTGTCTTCTAAGAAAACACCATCGGAAAAGAGCAATTGTTTAAAATTAAAGATGGTCATTTCCTGGTTTTCGATTAATTATAATTTTCCATGCGGGTTGGCTATTGGGAAGAGAGAAGGGACTAGAAGGAGGTGCTCTCTTTCAGCGGTGCATTTGTTTTTAACCGACTACCCCAAGATTGAAATCAGGAATGCTAACCTGACCCGGGACGCTTTACCTGTCCATGAGGCCGCAGGTGTCTATCTGGAGGTCACGGAAGGTCCCCAGCGCCCCCTGCTGTACCGCGATGGGATCCACCGCCCTGTCGCCAACCGAGATGAGCCTTAGGCAGCCCTGAAACCCGGCCCGGGTTCCTCCACACCCAGGGCCAGAGCTGCTGCCGCTGCCCGGACAGCCTGGGGGACACAGAGACACACGAAGGAGAAAGTCAACGGTTGTGACCACATCAGGGATCAGTATTTTGTGCCTGCAGGTTTGCTGCCTCCTGCTTGCAGACGTCCGAGGACAGCTTCCTCGTGGTCGGGGCGGCGGTCGGCTGAGAACAGAAGTCATCGGTTTTGGTAAAGCACGGAAAGAACACTCGAGCCAGGCTTATGGGCAGATGGGCCGACGGGACGATGTAAAATCCCACCAGTAGAGTCAAGGCCCATTTAATTTAAGGTGAGTCTGATTTCTCTTTTGAAAGCGCCCAGAAGAAATCAGTCCTTTTAGCATGATATTATTAAACTATATGAAGTCAAGGCCATGGGATAACAGAATCAGAAAAAAAATATATCACAGGCCTAATAGGACCTACGAAATTTAAAATGCTTGACAAATAATTCTGTATGTGAGATTTCTACTCTGTGCGTGCGTGTGCAAGCAGGGGCATCGTTAAAACAGGGTTTGATTGTAAATGGTCGAAGACATCTAACAACAATGTATACTTCCATTTCCAGTTGTTTCTGAATGAGGCATTTTAGCCAAACACCTTTTAACACACACACACACACACACACACACGCACACAATTAACTAATATCTGAATGATACGGCACTGAAAACAATGGTGAAAAATTAGCATCCTGGACTAGTCCATGCAAATCTCCCATGCCAAAAGAAATGGGTTTTGATTGTTTTCAATAATAAGAGTTAAATTTTTACAAGTTCTGCTGCATTCACTAATTGGCTTGCTGTAAATTACTGTTAAGTTAATTAAGGAAAGAGGCCATTAGACCGCGGCGACTCACCATAGGCTGTTAGTGACTTAGGACAGCAGAGTGTGAGGCTGTGAATGCCTCCAGGCTCCGAAATCGGAATCCAAGGACAGCCGATCCCAGACTGCCGACCAGGCTTTCAGCTGGAGCCGATCAATAATTTCCTCTCTCTGCTTCCGCCCCTTCTCTATCGGAGTCCTTCCCCTGGCTCCCGTCCGCGGAGCACCCCTCGCCACTTCTACTTGGGGGTTTTGTGATTTGAATCAACCTTTGCTCCAATACACCCTTAAAAATTTGAATCCGCCTCCGGTTACCTTTTACCATTACAAACCACAAGTCCTAGGCGGTGGTTTTATTGTATCCCCTGGGTTTCCCAAGAAGACAATGCTCTCGTAACAATGATGAGCAAGGACACAGCTTTGAAATCAAAGTCAAAGCCGATGGGGGTTCAGAACGGCCTCCCTCCGCTCGTGTGGGGCCCGCAGGCTGGAGGTGCTCTCCCGCCCTCTGCGGAGCTGCCCTCCAGGCAATCACAGGTCCTCTGATTTGGATTTGACCTCCGCAAGATTCCCGGTGTGCAGGAGGAGAAAGAAACAGTCACTGCAAATGCTCTGCTGAATGGTCACCATTGGGAGAAATCTATAGACACAGCTTCGTCTCCGTTACACAGCACCCCCATTTTGGGGACCGAGGCTGAGGTTCCCCCCAGGAACCACCCTGGCTGCGGGGAGCTGAGTCTCATGCGTGGTCCCCCTCCCCAGGGCCGGCCAGTGCCCACGGATGCAGTGGATGAGTCAGTGACCCACAGCCCCCACTGGGGC
This sequence comes from Nasua narica, assembly GCA_028533885.1. Taxonomy (NCBI): domain Eukaryota; kingdom Metazoa; phylum Chordata; class Mammalia; order Carnivora; family Procyonidae; genus Nasua; species Nasua narica. Next base: position 412,839 of record CM052813.1, read on the forward strand.
GCCCCTGAGGGGCAATGCATCTTCAGAACCTCCCTGGGATCTTCTGAGGTTTCTCCTGCAATGACATCACACCCCCCCCGCCCCCCCCCCCGCTCATCCCAGCTGCTCACTGCCCCCGGCGGGGGTCATTTCTGAGAACTAACCTGGCTAAACCACCGTACACACAAATCTCCCAAGCAGAGAGCCCGCTTGCTGGGACCCCACCTGTAGCAACGGGGGATAAAATCCCAAAGCATTCACGTGACTGAATACTTTATTCTCAGATGCAAACACGAAAGCAGCACAGCATGCTTTAATAATTTAATATTCTTTTAATTCCAAGAAATTGTGAAGTAAATTTTATGCTTCCTGGGAAACGTGCCTATTTTATTTATTCTTTGCCTTATACAATCGTGTCTAATTGACATCATTTCCAGGAGAATGTTTTCCTTTAACTTGTTAGATACAGTCATAACTATTCATCTTTTAAAAAAAATCATTAAAAAGTCATTTTCCAAGCATTTAAATATTAAGGAAGTTTTTGGTAATATTTACAGCCTGGGATTTGAGGTTATTTTATATGGCTCTTATTTTTTAAATGAAATGGAATCAGTAATTTATTTCTTTTTTTAAAAAAATTATTTATCTATGTGAGAAAAAGAGAGAGAGAGAGAGAGACAGTGACAGTATGAGGGGAGGAGGGGCAGAGGGAGAGAAACTCAAACAGGGAGCCCAACATGGGGCTGGATCTCACGACCTTGAGATCATGACCTGAGCCGAAATCAAGAGTCAGATGCTTAACCGACTAAGCCACTCAGGTGCCCCTGGAATCAGTAATTTCATAAGGATTTTACTCATTATACTTATGTCTTTCATTCCCCTCTCTCTGAACTTTTGTCGTGAGGGTCACTGGTGCACCTTCAAAGGGCGGGGACCAAAGAGGGAGTCTCCTCTCATTCCCACCCCAAAGGCCGCAAACTTGCTGCCTAAGAATTTCCACAAGAGGCACGTGGTCCATCTTTCCCCTTCTGCGGCTGAGGCTTTGATGCTTTGTATTCCTGACAGATACAACGCAAACCAGCCGAGGCCTGCATCCGGTTAAACCCGCTGCGGGACACAACGAACCCCCATAAATTAGCCTCACAGAGACGTCGACACTTCACGTGATGTTACATCATAAAGAACGGATTAACCATCCAGTTTCCCTTTCCCTTTCCCTTGTTTGATGTGAAAATATGCACCTTTCCATTTGTAAAAGAATTCCTGGAAGGCTGGATATATTTGGGAGACACCTGGTATATCTTTGGATGTTTACCGGCAACTTCTACTGACAGTGCTTAGGAACCGAGAACATTAGGATAAAGGATCAGAAACATTAAGTCAATAAACCTTCCCCTTTCTCCACAAACTTCAGACTCGTGTAAAATACAGTGTAATATCTGGGGCACCTGGGTGGCTCTGTCAGTTGAGCATCTAACTCTTGATTTCCACCCAGGTCATGATCTGGGAGTCTTGAGATCGAGCCCCGCGTCGGGCTCCGTGCTGGGCGTGCAGCCTGCTTAAGATCCTCTCACCACCACCCCCCGTCCTCCCCCACCCATCCCTGCTCCCACGCACTCTCCTTCTTTCTCTACCAAAAAAAAAAAAAAAAAAAATCGAAAAAATAAATACAGTGCAGGACCTAGGAGTCCCTATAAAGAACAAAACTCAACTGAATCCAGTGATCACAAAGAAAGCCTTCTCAAAGTGGAACACTAAGAAGAGTCAAACCATGAAGTCCTTCACTGCTCCAGTTATGAGAGAGAGGTTGAGAAGCAAGGGATGCCATGTCCCAAGCCAAGCCCGGACCAAACCGTCAGCTGCCCACATAGAAGACTGTCCAAAGGCCCAACGCTAAGAAGATGGCAGAGGGTCATTCCTCCCTGACCTGATTCGGGATGGACGGTGAACGTGGACAGGGGATTTTTATTGCTACGTTAATGGAACATATCCATCACCACAGAAGGAGTCCGAAATTTCAGTACCTCTGAGGATGACAGAGAAATTGTCGCTCGATGTCACGACCCCAGAATGGGTCATGAGGTGAGACCCCATGACCGCCGTCATTGGTTCCCTGGTCTGCTAAGGTCTCACACGCACAAGGACGCTCGAGAGATTCGGAACATAATTTAATATCCCCCAGCTGCGCAGTGCCTGTGTGCTGGTGGACGGCACAAAGATTCCAGAAAAGGAATCCAGAAGAGAGCGGCTTTCTGCTGCCCTCTCCGGCAGGTACCCAACTCTGTATGGTACAGCAGAGCGAAACTGTTGTTGGAAGAACAATTTTCACACAAAGCTCAGACTGAGAAGAAATAGAAAAGGGAAAAGGGAAACCTGCATCACATATAAAAAGGGCTGCGAATCTGCGAGAGGACCTTTGTCACGGAAAGAAAGGCTCAGAGCCCTGCCTTATGCCTGCTGTCCTCTCGTAATTATTGAAATCATCTCCTCCATTCGCTACAGCGTCCTGGTTTGCACAATAAATTATATGGCCATCCTGACTGTAGTAGGAAGATGCACTAGTCTGCCTTTATGGGAAAGCACTGTACAAAATGCGCCTGACCGCATGGTGAGTGGGACCCCGCAACTGATCCTCCATCAGGAGAAACAGAAAGAGGAAGGAGAACTGGCTGGGGGGGGGGGTGTCTCGGAACATGGGGCATTGGCCGCCATGAATACCGAGTATTGCTATGGAGCAGGAACTGGATAAAGTGAATTTCCTTGTTAACACGATGCATTTTCTGGTCCTAATGGATACTGATTAAGAAGATAATTAAAGAGACACCGGCATATACCGTTCTTGGGATTGGATAAAATAACTCTGACATGGACATCTTTGGGCCTCAAAGTTCCCACTCAATTTGAAACTGACCTGCCCCCCCCTTTACCCCGAACAGAGCTGGGGAATCCAATGGACCATACAAACAAGCGACTCTGAACAAGGGATTCTTTACTGTGCATATACCTTGTGAACACAGTACGTCCACGTTCACCAGTCCTAGACCTGCCTCTCCTGCTTTTCCTCGACGGCAAATACTATTCATCTTATTTAACATCAGTAAGTTGGTGTGTTTTGGTTTTGTGTGTTCGTTGCAGCCTGGTGGGAGCAATGGTTGGGTTGTTTAGACAGGGTATATTCTTTCTCTAGGAGAAAATGGTTATAAAAAGTTGAATAAGTTGAATAAATGCCTGGAATTGTTCTGTGGCAATCAACTGGGTATTTACTGCTAAGTGTGTAGAGGTCATTCTGATTTGGTACATTAGTTTCAGATAATGTGCTGTGATTGCAGGATCTTACACTATTTTTGCCACCCGGTGCCGAATTATAATTACAACCAAAAAATAGCAAAGTGGTAATGAAGAAAAGTCATTACACTCTCTCGTGGGATGTTTAAACTTTGTAATTCTGCTCATCTTAGAGACACTATTTGTTATTGGAAACTATACTAACGAGACAATTTTTCTGCATATCAACATAATTTTATGAAAATACATAAGAAAAGCCTATTATGCTTTTTTTTCAACACATCGCCTCCAAATCTCTAGGGTCCTTTCATAGACCAAATGCTGGAAACAACCAAAGTTGTTTCATTAAATCGACTATGCATATTAGGAAAGCTTGATAGTTTATACATAAGGAAAATTTTGAAATCACTGGCAAGATGATTCTTGGCAGCTGTAAGATATTTATAGCATTTTTATAATAGCAAAAAAAATGGGCACAATCAAATTGTTGCTCAACAGTGAAGCGGGTTGGTGGATTTAATAAGTAAATCATGGTATACTACACATCAAAAACCACAGGGCAGTAAAAATTAATTAACTTTACCTATAAATATTCACAGGGTTGGATCTCAAAAACTAATATAGAAAACAGTGATAGCAATAACAATAAAAAGAACACAGAAGAATACATACAGTAGTGCCCTCTTTGTAAAGTGAAAAGCAAGGGAACACAAAACACTATTGTTTAAAATTACCTACATGGATAATAGGTTATAAAGAAAAGCAATACATTAAAAATTACAAACTCTCAGTTGTAAAATAAGTAAGTCATAAGGATGTAATGCACGGCATGGTGACTACAGCTAATAATACCTTATTGTCTATTTAAAAGTTGCTAAGAAAGTAGGTCTTAAAAGTTTCCATCACAAGAAAAAAATATAACTATGTATGGTGATGGACATTAACTAGAGTTATTATGGAATCATTTCCCAATGTATATAAACATTGAGCCATTAGGCTGTACATCTGAAACTGACATGATGTTACATGTTGATTAAAAAATAAAAAGGCGAAACAAAGATTAGTAAAAAAAGGGAGGGCAGTGTAATACTTAACTGGGGGAATGGGAATTTAGAGGAGCAAGGGAAGCTTTAAAAGCATTATAGCGCTTAATTATGCAAATTGGGGATTAGCCCATAAATACTCTTTCAAGAAACAGGAATAGTATTTTAAAATACGTACATATATTACATAGTAACTTCATATCACACCAACCTGTAAATATTTATGCAAAGTACCTATTCTCATGTAGCTATGTGTTGCAGGTTTGGAAAGTGCTGAATGCTCAGATATGAGAGAAGGTTCTGTGGTTTTGGAAAGTATTTTTTTTTTACTTTTTAATACAAAATAACAAGTATTCCATTTTGCATCATTAAACGATACAGCAAGGGTTTTTCTTCCCATCCCTTTTAGTGCTTCGAAATCTTTTACCTTTTAAGTTATAGCTCCTGGATAAATTCTTCATTTAGTTTTGAAGGAATCGGTTCCTCTGCAGAGCTATAAAATCCATCATAAGCATAAAGGTTTAAAAAACTATCTGGGTCAGAAATGCACCATATTTAGCAGGCAGGGAGAGTAAGCAATCCGATCTTTCAATGCTCCTGGCACCATTCCACGGGCACAGCGATGCTTGCTATAGGGGGCTTGGAAGATTAAACACCCTGACGCACGGTTTGTGGGCTTACTGTCAATTCTTAGGAGGATTTTATACTTTCTTGTTGGGCTATCAAGTTATCTCCACCACAATTTCAAACTTATTTTGGAAAGAAACATCTATAAAATGCAAAACGGAAAGAATATCAAGGATGGCTTCCAGCCACCTTGACCAATAAGTCTTACAATGGACAGACCTAAGCTTCTGATGGCTCAGGATTCTTCACTTGGATGCCTCAGGAATGGAGACTCATTACCCTGAGAAGCTCCCCCTCCCAGCTGAACGGATCCTGGACAGACTCGGTCGAAGGTCACCCGAAGAGGCAAACCCGCCGTCCCCTACAGTCCGGGCAGCGGGCCTCGTGCTGTCTGGGTAAAGTTCACCATGAGGCAGTGAGTGCAGGTCAGTAGGCATTAAGTTCATCCCTTGCCCCCGTGGTAATGGGGCCCTTGTGTGTAGACAGTGGGCACCAGAATGCCTCCTAGACTTTCGGGGCGACAGAACTTGGGGAAACGCAGATTCCGGTTCAGGAAGTCGGGAGAGTTACGTCTGCACCTGTGACAGGCCTGGAGGTGACACTGCTGTGGCTGGTGCCTGGGCCACACCTGAGGACTTGGGCTCCTCGGGGAGGAGAGCAGCTGACAGAAAGGAGAGCGCCCACGGGCAACAAGAAAACGTTGAATAAACACCTGAGGGGAAGGTTCTAGGGTCATTTGGTCTCAGGAAAATACTCTCCAGCAAAGTACAAGAGGTCAGAGACAGAGAACAAGGACCCTCGAAGTTGCCTGCAGATAGCGTCGCCTGGGGAGCCCGCTCCCGGGGCTTCAGAGCCAGAGAAAGCAGGATCTCTGGGGACGCACACAGGCCCTGTAGCATTTTGGAAGCTTTCCAGGTGACCGCAGTGAAAATAAGTGCTAAATTCAAAATCAATCTTAGCAAATGCACATCGAAAGGAGGCCCCCCGCAGACTTGCATTTTAGGCCACAATTTATTGCCTTTGTCCGGGGTGCCTGGGTGGCACAGTAGGTTAATTACTCTATTCTTGGTTCCAGCTCAGATCATGATCTCAGGGTCATGAGATCGAGCCCCATGTCGGGCTCCGCACTCAATGGGGAGTCTGCTTGGGATCCCCTCTCCCTCTCCCTCTGTCACTCCCACTCGTGCTCTTTCTCTGAAATAAGGAAATAAATCCTTAAGAAAAATTTATTGTCTTCGTCTGCTCAACACTTTCACTGACTATAACTGAAAGAGAAAGCTCATCCTTCAGTATTGATTTTCATTTAAAATTGTCGGTTGTCTTAGAAGGCAGGAGCTGGAAAGACAAGGATGGTTTGATTGCCGACCCAGCCAGTCCCTTTCACTTACCGCCCAAATAATAGGTGTTCCCTGAATCAATCCGCCCTCGCAGAGAATGAGTCACGGAGGCTGCCTCACCATCCACCATCAGACTCAGGTGATTTCCTTTCAATGAGAGGGATACTGAATGCCACTGCCCATCACTTAATCCAGCACCTGGAAGTAAACAAAATCGGGTAAAAGAGATTCCTAAAAGCCCTACAGATGCCGCTACACAGAGCCATGCTTGAAAACAATATGATCACGATCTTGGACCCTCTACCAAACTTCACCATGAACTCACCTGAAACCCACCAGGTTATTTAGCCAGGTGGGCAATGTCCTCCACAGAGGACAGCTGGGGCCTCTCAGAGAAAAAGGGAGAGGCTTGGGGGTTCTAAACAGGCAATGAGATCACGGGGTATCCTGTTCACGTTTATCTAGGAGGAAGGGGTTACCTGTGGAGTGAGGCTCACTGAGCAAACGTGTGGTTCCAGAGGGTCCTTGCATGGGACCTCCCGCAGTCATAGATCGGCCAGCCTGGTTCTGGCACAAATTATATTCTAGCAAAACTTACTGTGGTCACTTGTGAATATTAAGGCCTATGTGCACACTGTAGTGGCTGTGTTTCATTTTCTCATCACTTGGTTAAGTCAGAAAAGTACAGGGAGAAAAGAAGGCAAAAGACAGAAAGCTGAAGTGAAGAGGTAAGGAAGAGTCAAGAATGCACAGTCTGACCATTCTGCCTTGGACGGCACAACCTTGGTTTCTTCTAGTACCAGGGTCTTAACAGGCCCTTGTCTTAACATGACAAGATCCTAAACAACCTTGAAATGATTGGCTATCCCAGTCCCCTGGCATAGGGTGTACTTCATTCTCTTCTAGTTTGTTAATATTTGGGGATGTTGAGAAGCACAAGCATTTTCGAAAATTGCAATTATAAAAATAAAGTCTTGTCCCTACTTTCATGTATTATTACTATATATAACCTTGGTAGACTACTCAGAAAAATATATCGTATATATCAATATAACTCTTTGGAAAAAATGTATCAGCAACTGAAGTATTAATAAAATATGAAAATTCATTGAACAAAATGTAAAGTTAAAAAAGCATCACGTTAAAGTGTGTGTGTGTGTGAGGATACTCAATCGCTGTCTAAAAAGGGATAAAAACTGGTAGGAAATATTCTTAAATATTAACATTAACTTTTGGATAAAGGAATTGTGTTTGCTTTCATTTTGCATCATTTTTCCGTTTTCTGTTTTCCCAAATTCGATACAGTACATTCCAGTTATTGTTCATATTATCTGAAAAACTAATATTAGTCCCTTCCCCCAAAGCAGCCACTGTCTCTTGAATCAATGAGGCAAAATACCTAATTTTTTCTTAAAGTGATGGAGTTAGGACTGGACATGTGGTCGAACCATTGGTCAGGACTAACGGCGTCTCCTACAGACTTACTGGCGGGGTCTTAACGGAAGCCCAATGCTGCGTCTTGCAGAAGACAAATCGGTAAACAGTAGGCGTGTCAGCGTTGGTTCGCCAGCATCAACAAGATTATTTTGTTAAAGCAAATAATCCCTAAGTTTCTTGCTCTGGTCCTAGGCCAGTCGGGTGTCTGAGCTCCGTGCCCACCATGTTTATTCCCCAGGACTGAGGATCCTGGGCGGCCCGTGCCTGCCTCCTGCCTGAGAAGCAAGAGTACGTGGTAGGATCTTGCTACGGTTTCTCCCCAGATGTGGTAGATGTCAGTTCTGCCCGTAGCCCGTTGGCCAAAGCGAGTCATTGTTCGAAGGTAAGGGATTCCTCCCCTCCACGGGGAGGTCACAGCCACTTTGTTGTCCTGATAGATTAGCCTACACCTCTTACAGATGATAAAGTTGCAGGCAGACTCGTTAGAGCCCTGTAAGTTTGGAGGTCAACCTGCAAGAATCCGAAGTTATTTTCTTGCTCATGGGGTTATTAGCCCCAAAGAAAATACGGCCATGTTTCCAGTAGAAAGTTAACCAGTCATATTTAATTTAGTATCAGAGTTTGGCCCAAGGAACCCAATCAAGCCCGTAAATTCATGTCCCTTAAATGCTCTTCAATATGTCAACAATATAGCAATTAAAAATTAAAATACAGCTTTTTTTGTTTTGGCCTCATTTCTCATCAGTGACGTTGACATTGATGTCAAGACCCACGTGCGTTGAGAAATATGTTCTGACTCGACCCAGAAGTCACAGACCCTCGCTGTAAAAAAGCCTCTCAGACGGTGAAATACGAGCGATGGCACTTCCCAGCACACCCTCTCAGGGAGGGGACAGTTTTAAAGTCACTAAAGGTCACTTCAGCTCTTTGCCGTGGACACACATTCAGTAATAGAAATGCCAGACTCTCGCTTTCTGTGTCACATTTCTGAAGCCAAAACTGTTGCAAAGACCCCACATGGGTTAGGTCCGTGAGCAGCGATGAGAAAGTCAAGCACAGAACACACAGGATTGTGGTTAGATACCTAAGTCCTCTGTTAGGACACTGGTCCTGAAGGGACTCTTCCAACCCTGTAGCTAAAGGAAACACACAAACAAAACCTGGGAAGGTCCCTTCCACTCCTGTCCTTCCGTATTTATTTTAAAGCTTACCTACCATCATCTGTCCGTATGGAACCACATCAATTGCAAATGTGATGTTAGACTTCCCTCCCGTCCGCTCCCCCCCTCTACCTGCCCACCTGTCTAGGACACAGAGTTCTTTCCTGGGAGACCTTGCAGAAAACCCCGCAGAGTATCTCCCCGAGTGGGTAATGGATGCCATTTGCCTCTATAATAAAAGACTGCTTTTCACCAAATTCGACATTCTCATTTAAACTTAGGATCGTTCTCTGCTTCTCCCCATTCTAATTCTCACGCTTCGTGTTTTTTTTGTGCATGGTCTACCCTCCCCGCTTCTCAGGGAAGGAGAAGGGAGGGGAGGGGAGGGGAGGAGGGTTGATTTGTGCCCCTGGGAGCACGGTGCTCCTTCTCCCCCCACCCCCCGCCCCGAAAGGCTTCAGTCTGGGTCGCGGGACTAGTTTTGGAACAAGGAGAACTAAAGGCTGTGGCGTGACTGCCGACTCGCAGGCACTGGGCTCACGGTCTGCAGGCTCTTTGCTTCTCCCATCGGTCCCTCCACGGACGAGGACCCGAGGCTTCGGGAGAACACAGGTGGCGCCCTTCGCACCATCAGCCCCAGCGGCGCAGGGGTGGTCCTGGAAATGGGCCTGGGAGGCGAGTCCTCTCACTCACCCCTCCCACCGGCTTGGGTCACATCCGTCCTGATAACACAGGATAATGACGGGGCAGTCGAGGCCCTTCGGGAGAGGGGGGACCTGGGCCTTTTCCGACAGAAAGGGAACGCGGGCCCCCTCCCCACCTCCACTCTCCTTCTGTTCCCTCCGCGGGCCCAGCTCCACAAACACACGGCCACTACGTTGTACACTTGGGACCTTTCTAGATCCCTTCAGAAACTGGTGAGGGAACTATTAGGAAAAAGGATCTAAAAGCTGGAAACAGGATGAACGGAGACCGGGGTCCTTTTCTGGCATCCGACGTGATTTACGTTTCACTTAGCCTTTCCAATTTGGTTCTCGGTTCGGCAGGGGCTTTCGTACTTCATACAAGGTTTGAAACAAAAAACCAATAGCAATCTGTCTCCTCTTCCTTGTTTCCCTGCCTCTTGCTTTCTCCGCTTCGCAGACAGCGCGCCTTTTTACAAACTGAAGGTCCGTGGCCACCTGCCTGGACCGTGTCTCCTGGGGACATTTTTCCAACAGCATCTGCTCATTCTGGGTCTCTGTGTCGCGCATCTTTCAGACTTTCTCATCCCTGTGACATTTGTGATGCAGATCTGTGATCAGTGATTACAACTCGCCGAAACCCCAGATAACAGCATTTTTTAGCAATAAAGTAGTTTTTAATTAAGGCGCATATATCGTTTTTCCAAACATAAAGCTACTGCACATTTAAAAGACCACGGTATACCATAGACATAACTTATATGCGTGGGGAAACCCCCCAAAATTTCATTTGATTCGCTTTATTGCAATATCTGCTCAATTGGAATGGTCTGGAACCAAACCGGAATGTCTCTGAGGCAGGCCTGTATTTCACAGGTAAAAAACACCACCCCTCAGAGGCTTCCAAAGAAAAGCAGCAAGAAAAATGCGCCTCTGGTTTGCTTCCAAAAATTAATGCACTGCCCAGTAAAAGCTCAAAAATCAATTCAATAAAACATTTGCATAATATTTCAGTGCCGGCCTTCAAAAAAAAAGTAAAATAACTAATCCCTGTGTCCGGCCTTCAAAAAAAAAAAAGCGAAATAACTAATCCGTGTGTGTGGGAAGGGAGAACAGGATGTACTCACGTGAAGCAAGAGCCAAACGCTATCTCTTTTTGTTAATACGACACGCGGCTTGTCGATCTACACAGATCAAGATGGAAGCAATTTCCTAAATCCGACTCGACGCTCTCGGCTCAGCTCACCTGCTGAGGTCCCACCAGGGAACTCCGTACGCCCCTGCTCAGATCTGTTTTCCTTTTATTTATAAGAGAGAAACAAAGAGCTAAGTTTCGTTCCCGGCTTTCAATCCCGCCCTGGGTCAGGCGCGGTGTCCCTTCCGATGTCGGCATTCGTGGAGCGACGTCTCCCTGGGTTTAAATTTTCATCAGCGCTCAAATGCAAAACAGTCCCCGGAGTCCAAAGATAACACAGCTCCGTAAGGCAGTCTGGGAACGCGGGTCCTTCTTGGAAGCCGAGCAGAACGTTCGCCCATAGCTAAGAAGCCTCATCCAACCCGGGGATTCCCGAAGGCACAGAAAAGGGAAAAATCGTAACTTCAAATCTGGTGAGGACCGTGTGCTCAGAGGCGCAAAAGACAGTTACAAGGAACCTCTTTTCCCGTTTTCCAGTATTTCAGGCTGACTGCCAATTACCCACCATCGATTTATAACTAGGTTATTCTTTAAACTTTTCGAGAGGGACGTGTGAGGTGGCTAACGGGGTCCCACGGACTCACACGCCGACCGCCTGGAGGTTCCCTCCAGAAGGGTCACGAGCATCCTGTTGGTTCAGTCGCTCAGCTATCGCGGGGATGAGGGGAAGCCCGCGCGGCCAGAGCAGATGCCCGTTACCTGCTGTGACGTCCCTCGCTGGGTGTCCGGGCTGGGAGAGACTCAGCTTGAGTGTTCCATCACTAAGAACGAGGACGAGAGCCCCTGGCCCGTGTCGAGACTGGGTGGCCAGCAGCAGCCCTGCCCTGCTCCACGTTCGGAACTGGAAGGCGGCTGACACCGCGTCCTCCCCGGCTGGGCCCGGCACGGCCAGGTAACTCCGGGAGCTCAGAAAGGTCACGGGCACGATCCGAGGGTGTGAGCACGAGAAGGACACATTTCCCTGCGAACACAGCGGAAAAGCACTTGGGAGGGGGCAGGAGGGACGCTTCCGTTTCATGAACTCCGGGCTTTCCGAGATTGGCAGTTTCCTATCAACCTTGTCGCACGCGAGGACTCAAGAACAAGGCGACCCCACCCAGCTGAAGTCCAGATTTACCTGACGGGTCCCCCAAACCGTAACACAGCTGCACAGACCGACTCCTGAGTCTTTTAGGGAAGCTCTGTCTCCTCCTTTTCTGTGGCCGAGGAACCCGAGTCTTTCCCAGGCTGTGCCGGGCGCAGGACACAACAGAGGAGACAGATTTCTTATACCCCGAGGTATTCGGCTTGTGTATCAGCATGCAGCCTGGCCCCGAGGACCCCCGGCCCCGAGGACCCCCGACCCCGAGGACCCCGGCCCCGAGACCCGTCCTGCACGCTCCTCGGCTGCGGAGTCGTGCTTTCGGGTCCCTCACTCAGGGGGACGCACACACACCCGGCTGGGGCGGGCCGCACACTCCGGCCCGTCTAGAGGCAGGATGTGGGGGGCCTGGGCCACCCCGAAGGCCGGCCGGCTGCCTCTCAGACGCTCCCGAGGGCCGTGGCAACCAGCACGTTCTCCCCAGCCTGACGTCTGACCTGCCTGCTGGCTGTTATTTTTATTTCATTCTATTTTACCAAAAAAAGCACAATTTTAGCTTACGTCTATTGATGCAGGAGCAAACTTCTTTGTATTCACAGTGTTTAGAAAGAAGGAACTGAAGTTCTTAAAGTAACTCCAATTAAGATCTCAACAAGGGGGGCATCTGGGGGGCTCAGCTGGTGAAGCCTCTGCCTTCGGCTCAGGTCACGATCTCAGGGTCCCGGGATCAAGCCCCACGTGGGGCTCTCTGCTCAGCGAGGAGCCTGCTTCCCCCTCTCCCTCTGCTGCTCTCCCTGCTTGTGCTCACCCTCTCTCTCTCCCTCACCCTCTCTCTAAAATCAATAAATCTTTAAAAAAAAAAAAGCATTTCCACAAGGTTTAGCTGAGTTGGAAAATCGAGATGGAGAAGAGCTTACATCAAACGATCCCATTTCTGTAAACGATGCTCCATAGGGAGGCATCGATATTCACAAAGCTGGGTGCACTGACGGATAGAGGATTCGGTTCTAGGGAACCAAACGAGGAGGGACAGAGGCGAGGCCAACGCCCTGCCCGCGGGGGAAGGGCCTGCAGCCGCGTGCAGAGATAGAAGGGTGACAAGACTCCAGCCCACCTGGGGGGTTCACCTGCGTTGAGAAAACACACTCCTGACTTGCTGACCTACGTCCCCCGATCCAGAGCAGACAGTCCCCTGACCTCGGGGAGAGAAGGTCCCGAACTTTCCCAGTTGCCTGTTCAAAGCCGCATCTGGCTTTTGAATAGCCAAGCAAGCTTTCTGGCAAAATCTTTCTCTTTTTTAGGTCACGCGACTGATTTTACTAACCTCCCTTTGCGTATCTGTGGGCCTTGGCCTCCCATTGCAGAACAATGGGGCTTTCCTGCACATCGCCCAGCAGGCCCCAGACCCCCGGCCGCAGCCCCTGGGGCACTGAGACAGGGTTTGCGGCTGGCACCACGGAGCCCGCCCGGGGCCAAGAGACGCGGCCGACCACCGCACTCCCTTCTTGACGAACTCCTACCCCCTCTGCAAACCCCTGGGCCGGGCAAAGACCTGGCAGTTGGCTTTTACCCAGGAGTCCACCTTCTCCCCAGGCTGCCGGCCTCAAATCAAATTAAGCTCAAATTCCCTTCCAATCCAAATTCATCTCTAGAGTATTGGCCTTTCGAGCGAGTGACAGCCGAGCTTGGAGTTCAGTAATAGGAGAAAGAAGCAAGAGGAAATCAATCCCAGACAGACACCCTGCCCTGAACAGTCTTTATTCGAACGCACAGTGCCCTATTTGCAGAAGGCTGCATCTGTTTGCCTATACCTGTGAAAAGTAAGAACCCCGTGATGGGGATGAAGGAGGGCACTGGCCAGGAGCACCGGCTGACGTAGGGCCGCGGTGGATCCCTGAACTGTAGACCTGGAACTAATATCACACTGTGCATGAACTGACCAGAGCTAAAATCTTAAAAAATCAAATTAAAAAAATTAAGTTAATTATTTCGTGAATTAAGTCAAATATGAACTAAAAGGTGTATATGACTGGTGCTCTCCCGGCCTTCAGGAGAGGCATTTTCTTTTATTTTCTTTCTTTTTTTTTTTTTTTAATTTATTTGACAGAGAGAGAGAGAGATCACAAGTAGGCAGAGAGGCAGGCAGAGAGAGAGGGAAGCAGGCTCCCCGCTGAGAGCCCGATGTGGGGCTTGATCCCGGGATCCTGAGATCATGACCTGAGCCGAAGGCAGAGGCTTTAACCCCCTGAGCCCTGCAGGCGTCCCAGGAAAGGCATTTTCTAAGGTTGGATCAGCCAGTTTGCAGTTCCCTTTTCCTCTGACCCTGCCTATGCACTTTCTTACCATGACGAGGATCTGTGGTTTGTGTGTCTTGGACACATCAATGATATCCACTCCGTTATAGTAGAGATTTTCGAAGCAGCCGTGAAAGTTCTTACGTGGGAATGCCACTGATTTTCCGTGTCCAGGAATCCCTCCAAAGCTGATCTTAGAAAGAAAAAAATGATATAAATAATATTGTTTAATGCTTTTCTGATTATCTGCCTACAACATTTATGATTAGTGGGTATAGGGTATTTGCCTCCGATCTATGTGGCATTATTTTAACATTATCATGTTAATTTCAAGTGACGTTTTAGACGTAGACGTACCAAGGCTTTCTTGATGACGTTTAGATAAGTAGGTTAAATACTCCTTCTCACAATTGGCTACTCCAATGGCTGTGTCCCTTTGGTTGATGGGGAATATTCTACATTCATTTCCACAGTCACTCTTGATCAGGGTGACATGGCAGCTGACCGTGATGACATTCTACTTTATAAACCTTTCTAGAACCCAGGCTTCGGGGTCCTAGTCTTTGCCAGGACGCTGCTGATGGGTTAGAATAATGAAGCCACTGAAAATCTCATTCAGGACCAGGCCCGCCAAGCGGCCCCCTCAGCTGCGGCCACTTACACTGAATGAATGTGGAAATCAGCCCATTTGCTCTGATGGATGTGCTGAGCAGAGCCGGCAGAACAAAAGGTGTGCCCAGTGCAGGTCAGATGTGTGCAGGCAACACGCCGACAATGTGGGAAGTCCTTAAATAGCCCGAGAAATGCGTGCCTTTGGCTCTCTCGTTCCTCGAGAGAGCAGGTTGCAATATACGGTGTGATGACTTCTCTAAAGCACCCTAGATTGCTAATTCTTTTTGGACTGCCCTAAAACCCGAAGAAATCCCCAAGGGAACGGGTCACAGCCCCCACCAGAGGGAACACGGAGAACCGTCCGAACAAGCGTATTTTCTGTACCGCCTGTGACGCGGACAGCTCTTCATCTACACATTTTCCAAACGTAATGACCACCTCCTCTCACGGGAACACTCAGGACATCCCAACGCCGCACGTGTGTGTCTCCCACCGGGCCGACGTCACCCGTGGGAAACGTTTCACCAGAATTCCAAATTACGAGCGAAGGGAATTTCTCTGTGTAGCGGTGTTTTCTTAGAAGGTTGTGCTGCACTTAAATCATAAAATCTGTAATACTTGACAAGTAACGTTCACACCTTATGATCAAGATCCAGATAGTTGGACTCGCTCTTCGCCTGGAAATGCTGCGTGAGCCTGTCCACGGTGAAGGTGATGTGCGTGTTCAGGAGCTCGATGAGGACGGAATGCCAGTGCTCGTCGTCCAGCAGGCTGCCCAGGGTGAGGGTCACACGGGCGTCAGGGGCGGGCGGGTCAGCATGGCCTACAAGGACAGGAGAAGCTAATGGACCCATCCAACCCAGCCAACCCAGCCAACCCAATACCGCGGCTGCCGGGTGGGCGCTCAACACGTCTCCCGATTACTTTCCTCGCATCCATCTATCCGGAGAGCTGGTCGGATGCTCTTCTCTCAGACTCATATACGACCTTCTCTCATTGAGAAATGATTTCTTCTACGTTCCTTGTTTTTATTCTTACTATTAATTATCGCATTTTCATTTTTCTTAAAAATATCTTCTTCCTGGAACCTCCCGTAGAGTACCACCCCATAAATTTGGCGATCCACCCTTGTCTTTACGATATGACCAGGTTATTTATTGGACATGTGCGAACAGTCTTACATGGTTATCAAGCTCTAAAACTTTTTATGGTAAATTATATTCAAGATACATGCTTGTGATCCGTGGTAGACACACCTCAACTGGGGAGCGAGCATGCTTCCATTTGCCTAGACCATTCTGGTTTACACCCGCTGCTCCAGGGTCATTATTTGTAGGGTCCTCTTTCTTTCTCAAAAGTGTTCTGGTTTCAGGATAAATTAACTACTTAACTGTGAAAATCTAAGCATCAAAAGATACTTTTATCTAAATAAGCATATTTTCGAAAACACCCACTTCTAGTTTTTTACCTGAATTAAGGGCTAAGATGAGCTTTCCTTTCACTAACTCCAGGGTGACATGTCTGCCATTCTGTCCTTCTCGGTGGAGTAGAATCCCATCAGTCTTCCTGGTTTTAAATTTCAAAGAAATAACGTCTTTTGTTGGCCTCACGGATTTCTGATTAAATGTGTACAGCAAGGAGCTTTTTCCATCAAAGCTAACCATCTCAGAGCCTGCAGCAGGAGACATTAAAAAGTAGTCTAAGTATAATACATCTTTACTCACTTTACTCATGCACTGAAACGAGCAAGTGACACAAACACACACAGACGTAATGGATCTCTGGTTTGTTTAGTTCAGAGTGCTGCCAATTCTCCCTAGATACCAGTAGTTGAGATCCCTAAACTCCACTCTTTGCCTTTTCTGACATTTTTCCTAACATATATCAGCTAGAAAGACTTCTGTTGACCAAGCCCAATTGCTTCTGCCTTTGTATTGGTCCCTTCTCATCCTATAAGCAACGAAGATCGGTAAAAAGTTGAAGTCACTCCCCACGGCAGCGCACTCTCTTTATCGAAAAAGTTATATTTTATCATTAACATACAAAGAACACTGGTCAAAGCAACTGAAGACAGAACAAGGGACACACAAAGGGATTCATATTACCCAGAAAAATCTCTCATATTTTTCATATTTCACAAGTAAAAAGACGTTGCTGCGTCTTAAAAAGTCAAAAACCATACGATTTTACTCACATGTGGGATCTAAAAACAAAAGAAATGAATAAACGAACAGAAAGCAGAATCAGACCTATAAATGCAGAGAACAAACTGGTGGCTACCAAAGGGACGGGGTGGGGGATGGGTAAAATGGGTGAAGCTTTGTGGCAGGATTGGGATTCCGGCTATGGATGAAGAAGTCGTGGTATGAAGGTACAGCTGGGAAATACAGTCAATGATACTCTAATCGAGTTGCATGGGGACGCGGCAGCTACACTTGCGGTAAATATCACATAACCTATAAACTCGCCGAATCACCATGGTGTACACCTAACACTAATGTAACATTGTGCGTGCACTGCTCTCTCATTGTATGTGCAAATTTTAAAACAAATTTTTTAAAATGTGTATGCACAATAAATGAAGGTGCGAGAGGAAGCCAATGAAACAGGAAGCTGATGTCTCTTGAGTCAATGATACAATGTCGTCTATTTAACTTCACAAAAGCCTGTGGCTAATGTACACTGGGACCTGCATTTCCTTCAGATGAACTAAAATATTTAGAGTAAACCTTTTACGTTCTCAACTGTAAGGAACCCTTTATTTCATGCAACCACCTTTTCAAAGTTCAGGAGTTTGATTTTGATTCCCATACATGGTGAAAAATATATAAGCACCGCAGTGTGTCTAAAAATCATGGAAACGAGCAATTATTCTCCATGGCATAGTTAAATGTCTGATAAAAACATAAACTTTTGTCAATTTCAAATGACGTCACCTCTGCAGTTAGCGAACAAGAAATATTTGTTCCACAGATGATTTTATCAGGCTTCTTTGGATCAGATCGTGTGTGTCCCTAGCTTTCCCGTTGCCACCATGGCTTTGGAAGAGTAGCATTGGTCTTCCAGGGATGAGGACGTCCTGATGTGTCAGGTAAGCACAGAATCTCGGGCCCCATCCCAGAATTGTGACTCTGCTGGCCGGGGGTGGGACCCTAGAATCTGCATTTCTAATGCAGCCCCTGGTGATGTTGATGATGTTAACGCCGCCGGTCTGGTGACTACGTCTGAGAACCACTGCTCTAAAGAACCTACATTATATTTCCTGGAACCTTCCCCTCAGGCAAAATGGAGTAGTGAAAAATTTATTGGGTTTATAGAAACACAAAGAATGGCCTGAAAATCCTTTTGTTGTAATGTTTCTGATTCCTCTCCAGTGAGATCACTAACACTTGTACCTAGAACAATCAACCACACGCTAATCGTCACATTATATCTTAGGAGGCACATTTAACATGTATTTTGACAGCTTCTCTAAGCCTAGAAGGGGACTGCGTTATAATCTAGAGATGTCGTCACAGGAGTAAAACAAAACCACTTCAAACAATAGATCTTGTTGTAGTCCCAGTACTTTTACTAAAATCTTAAATGTTAACAAACGTAAGCTCAGTGGAGAGGAGTAAAAACACAGATAAAATCGAGGAATTGCTTTTAGAAGTCTGGATGAAGACTCCCTCTTCATCTGAAACGACCCATGTCGCTCTGCAACCTGTATGGACCCATAAGCTAATTTTTAAAGGTTCATTAAAAAAACAAAAAAACGAAAATCATAGCGGAGAGCACAGGTGCCCACAAAGCCTAAAACGTGTGCGGTCTGGCCCTTTACAGACGCCTGTCATCCTGCACTCGGCAGCGCTAGCCGGGGACCCTTCCCGGGCCAGCCTGCTGACTCTTACAGGTGGCGGCGATAGGAACCGGCTCACGGCGAGACATGCGGCGGTCCTTCTTTGCTTTAAAAATTAAAAACCCTATTTTAGGTGGAAAATCACAAATTTAATTACTTTTGTCGATCTGCCTATTGCATAATTCATATACACTCTGTTTGTGGCTTTTCATGAATATATATTTATGAGGCCGAAACGTACGTAAATATGACGGCTCCTGTGGAATAATTTAGAAGGTTGGGTTTATGCGAACAGTGTTCCGTAGGGGGTTTGGCTTGGGCAAATATAGTTTTGTTATTAAAAGACCATTTTCCCCCATTTTCCCCCCCTCCCCTCCCCCTACACTGCCCTGACTTAATTTCCACTCGTCCCCCCAAGTACAGCCCTATCTTCGGTTAACGTGGCTGTGGAGCCCACTAGGTGCTGGGATGCTGGGGCGAAACCCACGAGGACACACATGGCTTGGCCTTCCCAGCGCTGACCGTGCTCCCCTCACCTTCTCGGTCTACCGCCCGGACGAGAACGCACTTCCCCAGGAATAGCCGAGGCTTACTGTGGGTTGCTAAGGAAACTAGAAACAAGGAAGCTGACAGTGACGATGGCGGACGTAGGAGCAAGGGGGAGGTCTTCTCTGGGACAGTGTCTGGAAAGAAAGAATGTCAGGCCTTACCAATCATACGGCATCGTCACATGCAATTTACAGCTAGGCCCCCGAAAGTAGCCAACATGGTCCAAACAATGGGCTATACTGTTGACCAAGAAACCCCTCTGCAGAGCCCACAGGGTAAATAAGAGTCCAGCCCACCACAAGGACGACCTGCTACGGGAATATTTACATTGGAAACTCAACTATAGGCCTCGTCAACGTTAATCAAGTCTACAAAACATTGTCTACTTACAAACGTTCATAAATCAACCTGAATATCGGAAAACAAACTGACACGTCACTAAATATGAAATAACATTTTTAACATGTGTCGCTCATACACAATTTTTAAAGGCAATAGACTTTAAAAAAAAAATTAAACCAAAACATCATGTTGTGGGACAGAGGAGACTTAGCTCAGTGAGTTTGCAGCAGCTAGCTCTCCAAGTGCGGATGGGGGACAGCGCCGGGCGGGCCCCCTTGAGTGTAATCTCCACCAAGTAGTGGTTCCCTCACCTTCATGCCACATGTTGGCAACAGCCGTCAAAATAGAGCCTCAGCTAATGAAACTAATAATTATAAATTAAAATCGTATAAATTGGAGACACACTTCCTATTTTCAATGAAGTATCACATTTCCCATTTTGGAATGTAGATTCTGTATTCTTACAATAGACAAAACTATTGCTTCCCACAGTTTGGCGATTGTGACCACTGCTGCTGTGAACATTGGGGTACGTGTGGCCCTTCTTTGCACTACATCAGTATTGTTGGGGTAATACCCAGTAGTGCAATTGTGGGGTCATAGGGTAGTTCTATTTTTAATTTCTTGAGGAATCTCCACACTGTTTTCCAAAGTGGCTGCACCAACTTGCATACCACCTTATACCAGTTCGAATGGCCAAAATCAACAAGACAGTAAACAACAAATGCTGGACAGGATGTGGAGAAAGGGGAACCCTCTTCCACTGTGGAAAGAACCAAGATGCCCTTCAACAGATGAATGGATAAAGAAGATATGGTCCATATATACAATGGAATATTATGCCTCCGTCAGAAAGGATGAATACCCAACTTTTGTATCAACATGGACGGGACTGGAAGAGATTATGCGGAGTGAAATAAGCCAAGCAGAGAGAGTCAATTACCATATGGTTTCACTTAGGTGTGGGGCATAAAGAAAAACATGGAGGACATTGGGAGAAGGAAAGGAAGGGTGAATTGGGAGAAGTCGGAGGGGGAGATGAACCATGAGAGACTGTGGACTCTGAGCAACAAACTGAGGGGTTTGGAGGGGAGGGGGTGGGGGGGTGGGCGAGCCTGGTGGTGGGTATTGAGGAGGGCACGTACTGCATGGAGCACTGGGTGTGGTGCATGAACAATCAATCTTGTAACACTGAAAAAATAAAATAAATGTATTTGGGGAAAAAAAAACCTATTGCTTCCCATTCTAATTCATAAGTGACCTCTATTTCAAGTACCCCAATTATTTAATTAGTTGAATTATGTACAAAGACATTTTTCATGAAGTCTTCTTGTAAAAGTTAAGTGTGATGCTAAGGGGTAATTTAATGCATTATTTTGGTGTTTTTATTCAAATAAGAATATGTCAGAATTGATTACTTGTATTAATTATGGACATTTAAATTTTTATGATATTTATATTACATACATATTTGTATTACATAGTTATATTACATATATAAATGTATATTGATATTATATATATATTTGTATTACATATATAATTATATATATATTACAAATATATTTATATTTGATGATCATCACTAACAATTTCATGAAAAAAGGGCCCACACATACTACCTGTTTAGGGAAAGAAATCCATTTTAGCAGGAGTGAGACTAAATTTGTACTGAAAGACTCACAGCTTCTGGATGTGGTCCCACAGACAGCCTTTCAGAAGAACACAGAGCAGCAGGTCAGAGAAAGGCTGGAGTTGTCCTATGAGGGTCCAAATCCTGATTCTATTGTGGAAAACCTTAACCCGTCTGTGCCCGTTTCCTCATCCGTACAAGCTGAAGAGGCCTTTCCCAGACAGCAGTGAAACGGAGCACTAAATAAGTCAACGTGCAGGCAGTGTGCACGGCACCACCCGAAACACGGGTGTTGGCTACGTTAGGGTGTCAGAGCACTGGGTGAGGAAAGGACGTGCCACAGAGCGAGAGCTGCATCGCTGCCTTCCGCTCCCGACCAAGATGGACTAACTGGATTTCCTCTCTCACTGGAAGCCAGAAAAAATAGTGGGGAGAGGCCACATAAAATAACAGTTTTCACAACGTTCAAGAGATGAGAGACATATAAGACAAGTCCCAGAACATCACGTTAGTGCCTTGAGAGAGTTTCCAGGTCACAGGGCAGGAAGGAGAAACCAAGGCAGAGCCCAGCAGATGCCCTGAGAAGAGGAGACAGAGTCAGGGATCTGGTGGCAACAAAGCCCCGGGAGTCCACGGGCAAAGCATGGAGCAGAGAAGGACGTGGTGAGGAGGACGTCCTCATAAACAGTGAGGACGTTGGTGATCAGCACTGGGCAAAGCACCAGTCAGTGTGTGCGAGTGATAAAGCTCATCAAGACCAGAAAAGGAACCGTCTCAAAGGATGAATGGGAAGGATGCTGGCATGAACACAAGGTTGAACAATGCTCACTGCATCATCCAGACTGGAAACCTCACCAGTCTCTGCCATTGGGTGGAGGGTCTTACCTTAGCGGTAAGAATAATTACGCTAGACCAAACACGGCTCTGATGTGGGCTAACACATTTTAAGAGCAAAACCTATTTAGATCAAATCCCTTCAATCCAATGTATCCTAGAGGAAAGCTCAAGCCATAAGGAAGCAAAAATATCTAGCATCAACAGGTGAAAATCAAAATGTCTGGCGTCTACTCAAAAATTTCCAGGCATACAAGGAAGCTGGAAAGTATGACCCACAATGAGGAAAAAATCAATCAAAACAGAACTGACACGGATATTGTCATTAGCAAAGAAAGACATTAAGGTACTTGTTATAACTGTCCTCCATAGGTTCAAAAAGTCAAGTAGATACACAAAAGATATTTTAAAAAGAAATTAAAATTATAATGTCTGAGTCAAAAAATACACTGGAAATACTGGCAGATTAAACATTGCAGAAAAATAGACCAGTGAACTTGAAGACACAGCAACAGCAATATATTTAAGTGAAACAAAGAGGAAAAAAATAGTAATTAAAAAAAAAAACAGGACATCCATGAACTTGTGTAACAAAGTCAAACAGCCTAATACAAGTTTTATCTAATGATAATTGGGTCCCTTAAGGAAAAGAGTGAGGGGAAAATTAAAAAAAATATTTGAAGAAACAATGGCTAAAACTTTCCAAAGCTGATGAAAACTATAAACCCACAAACCCAAAGAGGCCAATGAGCTCCAAACGCAAGAACCAGGGTAAAACAAAATGGAATCAAACCAGAAACAAATTGCTCAAAATCTTAAAAGCAGCTAGAGAGAAAAAAAGGGAATGTCACATCCAGAGAGACATCATTACAGATGGTGGCGGATTTCTCAGTGGAGAGGATGCGAGTGTGGAGACAGAAGATCGCCATCTTGAAAGTGATGAACGAAGGAAGGTTAACCTAGAGTTCTATACGGAGGTAAGATAACTCTCAAAACTTTAAATGAAGTTTTTTTTTTTAATGCAAGGAAACTTTAAATGAAGTCTTCGAGAGGGACGGAAAATGATATGTGGAAATACGGATCAATACAAAGGAAGGAAGATCAGAATTGACTTGGGTCCATGAATATGTACCTCACTCATTCTATATAAAACGTAAGCTCTGTATTATATACAAGATAGAATGTTAATTCTTATAAATATTGACATGTGTTGGGTTTGCTAAATAAAGCCTATAAGTTTTCGCTGCAACAGCCGATACATTTTTTTAAATAAACACAATATTTTAATTTTTCTTTTTTTTAAGTAGGTTCCCTGCCCGGCGTGGAGCTAACCATGAGACTTGAACTCATGACCCTGAGCTGAGATCAAGAGCTGGACGCTTAACCGACTAAGCCTCCCCCGGGTGCCCCAGATCAATACAACGTTTTAAAATGGCCAATTACATGTTTCACTCCCGATTTTATTTTCAGTGCTAGATCTGACACAGGACCAGAGCGTCACGGGGATGACTGGTAGATCCCCACGGCGTTGGCCATTCTGTGCCTACGTGCTCCGTGTTCTTAAGGATTCCCGCACTCCTTTCCTTCCTCTTTTCTCTCCTCTGTCCTCCCCTCCTTCTTTCTCGCTTCCCTTGTTCCAACAACACACTCGTAAATATACGAGGACGAGGGCACACCAGCACCGGAGGGGAATAGCACAAGCTGAAGGGAATGCTTGAGAAGACACTGACCATGGACACGGGGAGTCAAAGGAGAAAAGAAGGAAGAGTAGAGTAGGGAAGAGTAAGTCGAGAAAGAAACGAAGGAGGCCCTGGGGCCAGGGTCCGTGTCTGTGTCCTCAGAGACCTGTGTCGAGGATGTCAACGTGGAATTGATCAGAGTGTGTAAATGTTGCAGAAAATTTGGGAAAGCAGAGGACACCCAAACGTAGACCTTTTTAGAGGGGGATACAAAGCCTAGAACAAGTCCGTGGGGAATGTGGCCCTGGACACCCCCCTTTCCGCGGGGCTGCTGGAGGGGGCAAGGGACCCTAAGAAGACCCCACATACCCTCCACGTGCACCCTCGGAGCTGGAGGAACGGAGGGATGTTCAGGTAGAGACATGTGTGGGCCACACCAGGAAGCCACGAAAAATGCCTGGTGTTTATAGGAACAGCAGATTTCATTGTCCTTGGAGTTTAAAGAAATGAAGCCAAAAAGAGAGGTTGCATCTACGAGCCATTATATGCCAAGATAAGCAATCTGGACATTTTCTCAATATCAACAGAGCATTGAAAATAGAAATGGGGGGGGGGGGGAGGGAAAGACAATAATTAGCACTTTGGGCTATAAACCATATCATATACAATTATTGTTAACGATAAAAGTGCAAAGCTCTATGCTTGCACACGTACTCTCACTAATAATAAAAATGAGGCCCCACAGTGAAGCAATGTCCTCTGTGTAGTTTCCCGAGTCGCAATGATTGTTACCAGTCCGCAGTTTGAGGCTAGGAGGCCCCTGTGGCTGACAGCTCGTGTTTGCTGACTTTCGGGTGCGTGGGGGCCCTGCTGGGGGCCAGGCCGGCAGCTCTGATCTCCCCGGTGCCGACCCCTCACCCAAGGAACTGGAGTAATACCGCCTCACGGAGAACATGGAGCTAACGGCCAATCGCCATCAAAGAGCCTGTTCCGCTTTGAAGTCGGTAAACCTGGAGTTGTTTCCAGAGGACCGGGAGAAAGGAGAAGCTGATTTTATGGGATCAAAGAGAAAGCGGAGTGTCAGGTGTCCCGGCCGCCAGCAGCGGTGAGCACGTTCACGGAGCTCAGACGCAGGGGGGGGGGAAGGAGACGGCCAGTGCAAAGAGGGGGGAGAGGGCGGACCGCATCGCGAAAACATCTCCCCTGGATGCGGCCCGGAAAGGCCGACAGACACGGGTTTGGAAACGGAGTGAACGCGGAGTCCGTCTGAGCTCAGGCAGACAGATGGAGCTGAGGCCAAGGGGACCTTTAAATCTCGCGTGGGATTGCTTCTCGGAGGGTGAGCCTCACGCCCAGAAGGTCTCACTGCCTGTGGGCTGAGCAAAGGGGCCACGGCATCACTGCGCCCCACGGTCCCCACCCCTCCCAGATCCCCGAGCCCACAGAACCCCAGAGTCCCGCAGCCACTGTGCGCGGGCTCCTTCCTCCCTCCCTCCCGGAAGCCTCCCCTGACCCCCGGATCGCCCCCCACGCCCTTCGCTTTGAAAACGGACTGACCGCCCTACTCCCTAGGCCCCAGGTCTGTGTTCCAATATTTTCCATTTGTTTTGTACAGTTTGATGACTTCTCATAAAATCCCGACAAAGAAAAGCAATCATTTTAGAAGGACCCCGCCCCCACATCCAACCCCTAACACAGTTCTTTGCAAAGAGCAAGTGTCCGATAAGTTCTTATAGGGCACGTGAGGGAATAAAGAAATGAAAGCCTGAATAATACAGTAGTTGCGAGAACCAAATTTGGGGGGGAAGACATAGCTTTTAAATCCTAGACCCAGCATGGACTAGCTCTAGGGAACCTCCCCATTTCTCCGAGGTGAATCTCTTCTTCTCCGAGGCCATGAGCTTGCCACAATCCCAGACCCATTTGGACTGGTGTGGGGTTGAAAGAGAAAATGTCTGGAAGGTAGGATCTGACACGTTAAATATTCTGCCTGTGACAGATCTTACTGACGCTTTTCTGCAAAGCTAATGCTCTGATCAGGGATGAGGTGAAGTGTGACCAGAAACCCCACTTCCCAAGACGGTCCCATCCAGCACACTCTTCGGGTTATTGTCCACTTTTTCTAGAAAATTTCCTTTAATGATTTGTTTTCTTTTTGTCCTCATTTAAAAAATTCCAGTCTATTCCGAATCGTCAGAATGCCAACGGTGGAGCTGATTTCCCCACAGATGTCCTTGAATGCGTTTCTGCTTGTGTTCTTGCTCAGGTCGGCTGTGACTTTTGTCCCTCTTCTCATCAGTGGGGAAAAGAGGGAAGACACAACACATCAATGATGTTCAAACGAAGGTTCACGTCGAGGAAAGGGGGGACTCGAGCAGTGAATATAGGAGAAGCCCAGAGTCATTGTGGGTTACGGGGGAAACAAGATCACCCGCTGTCCCCTGTGTCCCCACACCAGGGTCACCTCAGTGTCCGAGAACGGCGCATCCGCCACAGGGAGTTACTTGAACCTCATTATTTTGAAGACGCGCCCGCGCTAAAACGGGGACCTGCTCTCCTCTGGGAATCTAGGATTCTTTTTGGGGGGGGGGGGGAATCTAGGATTCTGAAGCTCAGTTCGGACGCACCACTGCATCCAACTAAAAAATAACTACAGACGGCATATCCAGGCTTTCCACAAAAGCCAGTTTTACATACAGAGATTCCTAAGAGGCTGGAAAAAAAGCCAAGCTCGGTTTTCAGCCTGGCCTTTAGAGCACGTCCGTCTGTCACTGATTGCGGGGCGGGAGCAGGGGGTAGACACCACTTACGGTATGCGCATCCGTACACTTCTATCCTCATCCCGATCCTGCCCTTGGGGTTCCAGGATAAGGGGAGAAAGCGCAGGAACCTGGCTTCGAAGGGAGGCTGAAGTCGGTAATGCACCACGCTGTCCGCATTTGTGTTTCCTGGAAAGCCCTGGGAGAGAACAGAGAGAGGGATCAGTGTGTCTGCAGAGCCTGGGGTTCGCGATGTCTCCTCTCCTGCCAGCGAGGGATGGAGGCTGCACTCCATTCGCGCCGGCTTTTTAGAAAGGCTGCTGGTGTTTAAGAAGGATGTGACGACCTTTCCTCTCCTCGGGGCCTGGATTAGTCACCAGTGTTCTAAGCTTTCCTTACTCGTAGGGTGATTTAAATTTCAGCGGCACCATTAAGCCGGCTCTAAACTTGTCACCCCTGAAGGCTTGCCTTTGGAGAGTCGCTCTTCCCCTAAAGCGGTTCCCTAATCTCTAAGCCTCGAAGACGCTCGCACGCAGCCCCACATCCAAGGCAATCAGGCCCAATGAAAACTTGCCGTCTGTGCAGTAAGAACCCTTGACTCTGGGATTTGAGAGCCGGGAGGGACCTACACAGGGTTCCAGTTCCAAACCCTTCCCTTATAAAGGCAAAGTCCAAGAAAGTAGAAAGAGTCTGCGGCGGTAGGACAGCTCTTACCGGCACGGCCAAGACTAGACTCCCAGGCTCTGGATTTCAATCCCAGTGTCCTCACTGTGTGGTCAGCTTGCCCCACGTGAGCCACTTTGGGAGACCCACAAGACGGAGGGCTGCTTTGCTCGGACACAGGCACCTGGCCTCGGGCCGGCAGGGGCCGGCATGAGCACAAAGGACGTTGTTATAGGGAATGTGTGACTCTCACGGCGTCGATTTCATGTAAATATGAGCATATGGGGGGGACCCACAAAAGGGTGATGCTCCGTATATATACACAGTAATTATGTTACTGACGATTTAATCCATTTTATATAGCTGTTACTAATGATTTGATCAGTTTTTGAAAGGTAACACACACACACAAGAAAAATCACCAGAGCACCGACTCCAACACCGGGAGCTGCTTTCCCAAGCAGCCTCTCCACCCTGACCGGGAGGTCTGCCCCTGACATTTCATATCCCCTCTTAAAATCAATTCCATCAATGCTTCATCAGATTTTTCATCAATTTTCCCAGGTGACCTGTGCAATAGCAAAGCCATAGCAACCTAAAGTTTTCCCGATTGTAACCCAGCATCTTAATAGAAAATGCTGCCCCATGCAAGGACCTTACCAGTTTACGCTCTGAAAACAAACAGTTAGAGCCCCCGCTGCGGTGCGCCTCCTAAAATCCAATGTCAACTGTTACATCTATGTCAATGCTGCCGGTTCTTTGGAAACCGTCACAAAGTTCAAGCTCTGCATTCTTGGATCTCTCCAAGTTTTATCGTTCAGAGGGTCAAAGATGTTCTCGTAATACTCCCTCATATAATAGTGATAAAATTAGGGAGCCCAAGACTTGACCCTTTCTTACGCTCGCTTGCCCCAGAAAGACACACGCCGCCTCCCCCCTGCAGTTGAGACAGTCAGATGCGCCCAGGCCGCACCGGAGCAAGGCTCTTAGCTCGGCCGAGAAGGACGCCGGCCTAGTCGCTCTGCTTTGTGAAGCCCTAGGCCTGGTGTACCAACCAAACCCAACCGAGAGGAGCCCCATCACTCCTCGGGGTTGTAAGCCACGACGACGAGCAGGCAGGCAGGGACGGAACCAAGACTGGAGAAGACTCCACTGTGGTGTGGGCGCCAGTCTCAGACCCTATAATACTCCTCCTGGCTAGAGAACGAAACATCAACCGGGAGCCCTCCGTCCTTTCTCTCCCGCTCGGTGAAAGCGTCATCTTGTTCTGACGCCGTCTATTTTTCGAGGGTCGGCAATTGTCCCACCAAGAGCAGGTAAACCCTTCCGTTGGCTCCGTGCTCCGAAGGGGAAGTCGAGAAGGTGCCCTCTCCGCCCCCACCTTCCTGCAGGAACGGGTGTGTGTTCCAACACACGATCTTGGCTATGATCATGGGCGTCCAGCCCCACTGCCTTCGTCTACGAAACCAGCTTGGTCCAACTCACTCTGCTGGTCGAGGAGCTATTCAGTGACATAATATCTGAAAAGTCATGTTCGGCGGTCCACGAGCGCGGGCCACTGTGGCCGTGGCCTCGGCTGCCATTTTGGTCATGGTGGGCACTTTGGCAGAGGAGGCTCATCGGTGAACCTCTGCATCCGGTTCCTTAAACCCCACCCCCCAGTCTCAGGTTCAAGACCCAAGACGTGCAGATCACCATCGGCTCCCACATTCACTGTGATGCCCAAGTTACAGTTCAACCTCAGAACTGAGGTCAACATTTATCTGAGTGTCACTGACAAAAATGTTAAGCCTCAGTATAAACCGTATAATGAAATGATTTCCTAGCAAGGATATTTTAACAAATTGTTTTATTTTCCTTGGATAGCATTACTTCCTTCTGAAGCACTTTGTTTGTGGAAGGTAAATTCTGGACACTGTGGGATGACAATGCCATATAGTAAAAGGAATTTCTAGTTCTGTTCTAATGGAATTTAGACAGAATACTATTTAAGAAATGGTTCAAGTGGCAATAATGTCTTCATAGTCTATGAAAAGAGGGGATTCAGAAGGCACTCTTTACAACTCCTGAGAATCTGCATTCAAAACAAAACATTCGTCACGAACGATTGTAATTACGTTCAAATATCGGAAAGTATGTATGTATCTGTGTACACCTATGTGATCACGTTAATTCATTCTAATTTTAAGGAATCACATTATTTTTGTCTTACGTAGAACTATCACCAGTCCCTTTGGGTACAAATCAATAATACATTTGTTTAAAGAGACAGAAATCAAATGAAATGAGTTTAGCATAGGAGGGAGCCCTACTAGCATGTCCCTCTCCCTTTCAGGGCTCGTTCCTGAAATGACCCCACATATTTCTGCGAAGCTAATGTTAATCTCTTAGGAGGTGGTGTAACCTCTTCTCTGCCTTATGTACCTTTGCTTTGGTGTTTCCGGAACAGACCTGGACAACCAGGCCACAGGGACCTGCAGGAACAAAGGCCACTCTCTGTTCTAGTGCGCGGGAAGACGGAAACCCCATCTCCCCATCTCCCCCTACAGGAGTGACCTCCGGGAAGCCCGCATTTGCGTGTGTAGAGTAAGAACAAGAAACCCTCTCCTAGGGGCGCCTGGGTGGCTCATTGGGTTAAAACCTCTGACTTCTGCTCAGGTCATGATCTCAGGGTCCTGGGATCGAGCCCCGCATCGGGCTCTCTGCTCAGCGGGGAGCCTGCTTCCCCCTCTCTCTCTGCCTGCCTCTCTGCCTACTTGTGTTCTTTCTCTCTGTCAAATACATAAATAAATAATCTTAAAAAAAAAAAAGTAAAATTGAATGATAAAATTTAGGAAAAAAAAATCTTAAAAAAAAAAAAGAAACCCTCTCCTATGATTTTAGTGAGTTAGTGGGAGGAGTTTCACAGGCTCGTCATTCTGGCATCCTTCTTCGCTCATCTAGCATTAAGAAACAAATCAACAAAACCCTCCCCGCTATTGATCGCCAGGAACACTTTAGCTGGACGTGGCCTCGATATCCAATCACTTTAAAGGCATCACAATTGAACGTTCCCTCCACTATCAGGAGCAGACGATGTCTGATGAAGTCTTCCGTTTCCACGTCAGCTATGTCGAAGGGGACGCGAGTCCGCGGCTTGGGCTCCACTCACGCGCTAGAAACGTGCTTCCGAAATAATTTATTTTAGGAATCGATGACATTTCTGAAAAGCTGCCAACTCTGCATTGCGTTTAGTTAGCAGTCACATCAGTGGGCTCTAAATCAGGAGGAAGGATCGTTAGGAGACTCACGCGGAGCCATGGTCTCTGTTGTAAACTGAGTCATCATGATTCTGCATTAAAGTCAACAAACGTGGGCACCTGGGTGGCTCAGTGGGTTAAAACCTCTGCCTTCAGCTCAGGTCATGATCTCAGGGTCCTGGGATCGAGCCCTGCATTGGGCTCTCTGCTCAGCCGGGAGCCTGCTTCCCCCTCTCTCTCTGCCTGCCTCTCTGCCTACTTGTGATCTCTCTCCTTTCTGTCAAATAAATAAATAAATAAAATCTTTAAATAAATAAATAAATAAAATAAAGTCAACAAACGACCGTCGAGATGCCTGTTATGAATTCGTCATTTCAGGTTTCAAGTACCTGTGTCCTAAGGTAGGACTTTGGATCAAGGCCTTCTTTCCAAACACAAGTAGTGCTGCTTATAGAAACAGGTCTCAGTGATTTTAAAAATAAATACATTTTAAGCCTCTACTGTGGGCCCCTAGGATATCCGAGCTTCATTATCTACTCACCGCTGTTCATTTTATTTCAAGACCTCTGAAACAGGAGGGAGGGTGTTGCTGGGATTAAGAGAGTGTGCAGGAATCCCCGAGCTCTAATTCTGGCCGTTTTAATTATGGGGCCATGATGGTCTTGGACAAGATGCTTAAATCTCCCCACATCTCAGCTTCTTCATGAGTAATGGGGGAATAATAATAATTATTGTTATTATTAAAAATAATATTTTGTCCCTGTTATTTCCACAGACTCCCGGACTATAAAAGGATGTACTAAAATTATCTCCTGGAAGATAGGAGATATCTATTTCCTGTTAGACCACGTAAAAGTCGTACTCCGTGGCTTTAAAGTAAATGCTCTTGTTGTAAATTATTTTTAATTTTTGAGTGAACTAGAAAGTACCGTAACCTTGACACACAGGTAAATCAAGGAAAGTCTACACACAGGTAAATCAAGGAAAGTCTCCTCCTCCTCCTCTCGTTTTATTGAGCAAACGGGATTGGGATCCGAGCAAATGTACGATCTGGAGGGAGTGGTTCGGCCCCCGAGATCTCTGTTAACCAGGTGCTTTGTGCGAGATGAACACTGGAGTTTTAACTTGTGCAGCTGAGTTTACTTCAACAGTGCTCCAGAAAGTGAATGAGTCATCTCTCTTCTCATTTAAAACAAGCAAACGTGTACCTGAAGTCCATCGTCTGACGTGGAGATCTCAACGTGTCGGAAAAAGTGAGCACTTAGTATTTCCCGATTTCTTCCACGGACTCTTAGTGGAAGCAAGGCACACAGTCAAAGCAGTGACCGAGCAAAACGCCACGATCACCTGTGTGGGTCCCAGCACCTTCCCCTACTCGGCGAGGGAACCCAGGCTGAGCACGGCCACACCACACCGAAACCCAGGCGCCCTGAAATAAGGTATTTTTAAAACACATTACGAAGGGGCACCTGGGTGGCTCAGTGGGTTAAAGCCTCTGCCTTCGGCTCGGGTCATAATCTCAGGGTCCTGGGATCGAGCCCCACATCGGGCTCCCTGCTCAGTGGGGAGCCTGCTTCCCCCTCTCTCTCTGCCTGCCTCTCTGCCTCCTTGTGATCTCTCTCCTCTCTGTCAAATAAATAAATAAAATCTTAAAAAAATACTTTATAAAGTAGGGGACCGATCTAACTTACTGTGATGGGCTGAGTTGTGTGTCCCCCACCCCCAGTTCATATGTGGAAGCCCGGACCCCCGATACGTCAGAATGTGCCTCTGTTTGGAGACAGGGTTTATAAAGAGGAGATCAAGGCAAAAGGAGGCCCTTAGAGCGAGTCTTAATCCGATGAGCCTGAGGTGCTGCAAGAGGAAATGTGGACGCACAGAGAGACCCCAGGGCACGTGACGTGGAGGGAAGACCTCGAGGGCCCCCAGGGAGATGTCACATGTCAACCACAGCACGACAAAGCGGGGGGAGAAAACGTCACAGTAGCGTCACACATCTTGAACAAAAACCCCATTTTTAAATCATTTCTGAGGGAGAGCGAATACCACTGCGCAACTAAATAAATACTTCTAGAAACTTCTAGGTGGATTTTCATTTCTTTCAAGAGGCTCACGGCCAGGGGGTCTGGCCAGCTCAGTCAGAGGAGCGTGCAACTCTTGATCTCAGGGTCTCAAGTTCGAACCCCACGTGGGGTCTATTAAATAAATTACTAAATAAACTTTAAATAAATACATATTCTTAAGAAGAGGCAACCTGCCCATTTTAATACAGCGGAACAAGCAAACAATCCTGCAGCAGTGGAAGGAAAATGTTTTCCATTCAAAATTTTCTTCTCCAATCAGCTATTTGGATTTACCCTGCACTCTGTTTATAAGGGAAACATCCTTACCCTCCCAAGATTTTGCTGTCATACATACAAAAAATCAGAGTCGCTTCTGAGTGGTAGTCACAATTTTGCATTCAAAGGAAGTGTGGGTTTATATAGGATTTAGCCAAAGAAGTGTAAAATTGTATCAAGACCAAATAGCTGTTTTTCAACTAATTGCCTATCTAAAGTTGTTTTGGTCGTTTTAGAAACCCTTCGCTCCCCTCCCCCCCCCCAAAAATGCTCTTTTCTTAGCATTTTAAATTTGAGTCACGAATACTCTTAAACCAAAATGATTAGGGTCCTTATGAGTTCAAAATCAACTCTGACACACGAATTATGCTTCAAATAGGATAAAAGAAATACATATCTGAAAAGTAAGTTGAAATAAATAGGAAGTAAGTCCTTTGCCACGGACACTCGCCATTTTCTCGGGGTGATAAAAGGCTGTGGGGGCCAGAGCAGAGGTAAGACAATTCTCCCTGGGTTTCTCACATTTCTGCACATCTCACAGCGAGGAGTCCTGACGGTCTTTTCTTCTGAACTGTCTTTCAAGGACATTTAGATAGAAAGCAGCCTTGTAAGATCATTTTTTTTCTTCCAGGCGAAGGGCAGGCATGCTTCTTGCACAAAAGTTTCAGGTTCCCTGAGCTCTTGGAACGTAACCCCCTTCGTGTGCAGACATCCATCTGGGCCCATAAACACGGCGCACGCGCAACGTAGGCTCCAGGGGAACCAAGGCCGGGCCGCGATGCTGCCCGCCAGGCTTTCTGAATCACCAAGTCCGTCCCGCACGGCCCCGTCTCTGACCCGGGAGACTCCTGTCTTCTCCCAGCATCCGGAATCCAGGCAGGCGAACTTGCTGCAAACAGAGCAAAACCTCAAACACCCCCCAGTTTTAGACGGAAAGTTGGAAGTTCATCTCCCCGCAGACTTCTGAGAGAACGTGTAGGGAAAGGCAGACGGCTAAACAATCTACTTCATTCAAGCCGCTCTGCAAACACTTACATATTTGAGGGTATGGGATGCTATGTTGTGCTCTTCTGTTTGCTTTTGTTAATGCACGCATCCAGATTATTTTTTAATCTGTTTTTAAATGCTACGTGTTACGCTGTTTCTTAATTAAAAAAACACCAAGAAGAAACAAAATGTGGTCTGTGTTCTCACCAGCAAGAAAAGCCCTGTTGACATGGAAAATAAATGAGAAACATAGATGGCTTTGGCTAGAAAAGTAAATAGTATAGAAAAGCTTCACCTGTAGAAGCCACTCTTCCTGCCCCCCTCCTCGTCCCCAGTTGGCCACTGTTTATGGTTTGGTAGAATTGCCTTCTGCATTTACTGCTTCCCACCAGTCCCCCCCTTTTTTTTCCCAGATTTCCTAGCAGGGATGCCCGTGATCCAAGATGGGCAGATGCGGGGTCCCAGCTCAGGCGCAGTAGGGCAGCCATCTGCCACAGATTCCTTCCCGTCATGAACCGTGTTCTAAAGAAGCTTCGGCCAACATCCCAGGCATCGGAGGGAAATATCACCAAATACGGCCTCACGCCTCCCCCCAGCAGGAAAGCGAGCTGCATCCACGAAACACCAGTCCCTGTCACCGGGAGACACCGCTCTTCCCTCCTCCTCCAAAAGGGCAGCAGGGAGGAGGGATCCGCCCACGCCCCAACCTTCGGGAAGGCCGATCAGGAGCTCGTGTTTGGTTTAACCACTCAGAAGTCGGATCAACCAAAGCCACGTTTTAAACTGCCTGCCACTCATTTTCAATCAACAGACGGCATCGTCAGAAAGCATGCCTCCCGTTAACTATCCGTCGCGACACCAGATTCGACTGGTGTCCTTGGTCTCCGCCGTTCGTCTCTGCAGTACGATGTCCACCTACAGACACGTTTTACGGAATTAGAAGAAATCTGCATGATGTTGTGGCAACCCAGATCTTTTCCATTTCGAAATGTTTACCTCCGTATTCCCCCACGCTCGAGGATCTCGTTTACAATCCCGGGGATGTTCTGGACTCTAGATATGCAGCCTCAACTAGAATCTGGGATTTCGGAGTCCCAGCGGGTGAGCCTCTCCCGTCAGAGAGGAAAGACCCCCCGGCTCCTTCAGAGGGCCCCAGAAGAAACCAACAGGGGCAGAGGGACAGGGGAGAAAGTGTGTTCACAGAAACAGGACTTAGCGAGAGAGGAAGCTGGCTCCGGGCTGAAGTTGGAGGCTTATTAGACGTCATTCAGCAGAGAAAGAGGGAGGAGACAGGGCTTCTAAGGGAAGAACAAAGGAGCTGCTTTAGGAAAGATGAATGGGTTTTCGGGAGAATGAACCAGAAACCAGAAGCCTGTGATAAGATTTGTTTGTGCAGGTGAAAGTGGTGGTTCTTCTTCAGTGCCACGAACAGAGGATGTGGAGAGGATTTAGGGTAGGTTTACCTCCGTCTCTCCCGGGGGCGGGTCCACCTCGAGGAGGGGGTCCACGGCCGCCTCACCTCTCAGAAGGGGCCGCTTTGAGTCAGATTGGTGCCAGGAAGGCTTCTTTCTGCAGCCGTCCATCCCCCAATGCCGTCAGGTTACCATCATCCTCGGGGTGCGGAGCGGGCCCCCCCACTAGCAGCGCCTCCCCTGTGTCTTTACCACCGGCCGCCCCACCCGCAACCCCAGGAGGCCATGCCTGCTCTCTCCTTTGCACAGAGGGCAAAACGGGCCGCCCCAGAGGTCAGCTGGCCGGTGGCAGAGCGGGGTGCTTCCCCGGGGCTGTCTGACCCCAAAGCCCTTCGAGAACCGACCACGCGGGAGAACGCAGAGCGCACCTCGGTCCGACCCTCCCCGTGCCCTGCCGTTGGTTAACCTCAGCGCCGGCCACTAACTGTGAGATTTCGGACGATTCCCGTAGCCCCTCTGTGCCTGCAAAATGGTAACAGCTCTCACTCGTGGGGAGCACGGCCCAGCACTCAGGAGCCGCTAAGTATCTGCTCACCGTTTTATCATTTCCGTACTGTCATCTTCGTAGGCTCAGATTCTTGAACTGACTTCCGAAGCCCGCAAGGGAGGAGAAAACGCGCTCCCGAAGCATTCACAGAATGCTATGACGGAGATCTCCTGTGTGGGTGGAGTGCTTCGGCCGCGTGAAGCCCTGAGCCGGGACCTTTCCCTGGACCCCCTCCCGGGCTCGCCACAACCTCACCACGCGCCTCCACAGGACTCAGTGCCTCCGACTACACCAAGTGCAAGGAAGTCTGCGCTGCCGTCAGGTCGGTGAAGCGGGGCCCTGGGCATTGCCCCTCTTCCGGGTTATGTCACAGAATTTAGACAAAGTTTTAAAGAAAATTCTCCCTCGTCCAGGAGACCGGATCTTCCCACGTTCTAGCACAAACCTTCCCTACAAACATTTCAGAAACGCCAATAGGATACCTACTGTTGTCTACAGAGCAGTAAAAGCAAAGACTTATCTCGTCAACGTCAATGCTAAAGAGGCAAGATGGCAGAACTGATGACCGAAGCCTCACCCCGACCCCAACGGGCTTACGCAGATGAGCAAAGGTATACGGCAGATCAGCTGTAGGGAAGGACGATACACCTAAGCCATGTCGACTTCGTAATCGCGGGGCCGACTCCGACGTCGGATTTGAAAAACCCTAGAAACGGCCACGGTCTCTCAAAACATCCCTCCTCTTCTTTCCCGCAGGGTCGGAGGGGCCGCCGTGGCCTCGAACTCTTGATTTACCGTGAGCCCCGCAAGCTTTTCAATCTGGAGTAGTCCCTTTCCGAAATGGAAGTGCCCTTTTGCAGCATTCTTTTAAGTAGGGTTCTCTCATTCATTTATTCATCCACAAGTATTTATGGAACAGCCGGGGTCGGCGTGGAGCCTGGAGGAGGAACCCCCCATCGGCCTCTCCACTGGCTGGAAGCAGACAGACAGGCATCTGAAGGAAAGGGGATCACCTGTGCCAAGATCTGACCATCTCCAGGACCCGAAATGTGATTTTTTTTCGTAAGCAGGATCTCAATACATCCATACCACAACCCTGTGTGTTAGGGTTAATCAGGATGGTTTTTATGGAAGGAAAGAAAAACAGAGATTCAGGTCGGGAAAGGTTCCTTGCCAAGGGGTCAGCCCCCGGGATGCCTGCCCCTGAGACTGAGGGGGGGAGATTTTCGGAATAACGTCCACCACGCTAGGGCGCGCGCTGGGAGGTAC
Source organism: Nasua narica (assembly GCA_028533885.1). NCBI lineage: Eukaryota > Metazoa > Chordata > Mammalia > Carnivora > Procyonidae > Nasua > Nasua narica. Next base: position 449,665 of record CM052813.1, read on the forward strand.
CCCCTTACTGACAGGAGGTTTTATCTAGACTTACTTCTAGGTTTTCCTACCAAATAGGACTGCAGAGTGACAGAAACACTAAGTAGGAATTCTCAGGAAAAAACTCCAAGAAAGAAACATCAAGACTGGGATGCTGAGTGACTGTTCGCCTTTAGTCAGTCCTTCGTCTGTCTCCTGTCTTCAACTACCTCGTTAGCACGCTGACGTTCGGACGGAAGGGCTCAGAAGCCCTGCAAACTCTGGCTAAAAGAAAGACCCCATGACAGATCTTTCCAATGCTCAAGAGTTTAAAGGACAACAGAGAGAGCCACAATTGTGCATCCAAAGAAGCCAAGGACATCTGGGGAGAGAGGTACAGCTCAGCCCCTCACAGGCCTGCCTTGCACGGAAAGGAAGGGAGAAAATTCTGGTACTCCTTCCCGTAAGCATCGAAAGATCATTCTTCCTTCATTCAAGACTTACCACCCGGAAAAACAAACAAACAAACAAACAAACAAATGAAACGTAGAAAGGCTGAGCCAGGGAAGCAGTTTCTACCCCAACTATTTCTAAGTTAGTATTATGGTCTTACAATACCTCACTTTTATTGTTTAACTGTCTCCGCTCTGAGTACGTTTCAGAGGAAATTCTTAAGTGAGCGTTCAAGGGAAGCCATAAAAATGTTCTGTACCGTGATCGAGTGCGTATTTTAACGATTTATAATTACGCTTCTCCCGTAGAAAATGGTCCACGCCCCCCAAGCTCGGCTTGTTAGGAGTCAGATAGATTCATGAATGTGTGCAGTCTCTATTATATTTCTGTCCTGGGCCATTTTTCTTTTAAATGTTTATAGCTGCTTAAGCAGTGATTTAGAAAAAATACTTCGACGACTGTTTTCCACCGTCCATCCCCACTTCCAATATTGTGGAAATATTAAAAGATCGAATTCGCCCTCTCTCGTGCCTCAAAGCTTTTTAGTTCGTGTTTCTGAGAACGCTATGCATTGAAAGTGGCATGCAGGTGCTAAGGGGCCTGGGACAAGGGTGGGATTTTCCATTTGATGCCCGTCTCTAGAAGGTTCACTCAAGCCCAGAGGAGCAGCGGACATCTTCCACCACTGCCTGTCCCACCACTGAGCTCACCGGCCCTACTCTGTGCCACCAACAGTTTACGGGACCTGCTGGCGGTCTGTGAGCTGGGATCCTGGCTTTTCAAATGGACCCCCTGGGAGAGCCCTGGAGACCACGTGATCTGCCCACAGAGTCCTACCTCAGCCCAGGGTAGTAACAGGGAAGATCGGGGCAGTGAGGACACTTGGCACTGCTGCGCCTGGGCTCCCTGCCCCCACCCCACCCCAGGGCAGCAGCCCCCCTCAGCTCCTGGCCGCCCACTCCCAGGACGCAGTGGTGGATGCCTGCAAACTAGGCTTCCAAGAGCCTTCGGCCCCCATTTGACATACATATAATCTCAGGGAGGCAGTGACAGACCAGGGAAGAAAATCAGGGAAGTAGCTCTGATTCAGGGTTCCCGACTGCCGTGCGGCGTCTATGCATAAATCTTCTACTCTTCTTGGACTTCCATTCTTTCTGTGCAAAATCGAGAGGACAGGGACTGCCCTGGCGAGCCCCCACCGCGGAGGAGGGCAGGCGTGTTTGTGATTTATAGACTGAGAGAAAGCGCACGCACTCCGTGGCCGATGATTTGTGGAAGGAGACCAGGTAGGAAGAAAGAAGTGAAAGAAGGAACAAAAACAGAAAGACGAGGTGTTCTTTTCTTGCAGACAATAATGAATGCCCTGAGGAGTCTGAAAGGTGGCCAGGAGTTGGGGTCCAGAACCCGGACGACACCACGGACCCCTGAGCCCGAGCAGAATGCCACAAATCTCAGTTCCATGTCACCGTTAATGAACAGAAATCTTTCCTCTCTGTCAGTTTCAGGTGATGGAAGACTTTTTTATATTTTGGAATTGTCCTGGGCAGTATCAGAGTCTTGGTTCTCTTTCTTGGGGGAGGAAAATAAGGTTGAAAATGAGAATAAAGAGTGAAGACACCCCGATGGTAAATTGTTAACACTTCCTCTTTCCCTCATGACTCAACATCCTCACGCAGTGGCTGTGAGGCCCCATCCCGGGCCCCCCAGGGGGGTCACGCTGGCTCCTGTCACAAGGTCCCCCTCTCGCCCTCCCCTCTCTGGGACCCAGGGACGTCAAACATACCAGTGAAGTCCCCTCAAGGCTTTGTGTGCCGCCCCAACCTGGAACACGGGGACCTGCCCAGGGGTTCTCACCGGCCCGGTGCTGCACCTGCCGGATAGGGTCACCTCCTGGGCCCGCCTGCCGCCTGGCCACCAGCCAGGAGTGCCGGCTGTGCCTCCCGCCCTAGCACCCGTGAGCGCAACAAACCCGCTCATTTCTTAGCCTTCCTGACCACGTTGGAATGTTCTTTAAAGACCCCCCAGGGGTACTGATAGCCCCCACTCACAACACAGTGATACTGCAGAAAACAGAATGTTCGTTACAAATATATGCGGTCGGGGAAAGCTGCGTGATTTCCTAAGCCAGACTTCTCGAAGGTCTCCCTGCGTCCTAGGCGCCTGATGGACTCGGAGAGCCCGTTTCCCGCACATGGGGATCACATGTGCTCGGTCTCTCTCCACCCCAAATCCTTGTTTCTGTGCTCACAACGGACCTCATTCTCACGACTGTCACCGCGGCTTCTGACTCGTAACTACGATTGTGTAAAATACACTAGAAGGAGGACCGTGCACAAGTGCTTTAGGCAGAAGAAGTCACACTTCTGCCATTATCTTTTAAAACACTAAGTAACTTATTAAAACATGAATTAGAAGATGTCGGGGACATCCTCCATCCCGCACGGGGGGCTGTGCAACTCGGCCTCAGCAGATCAAGTCCTCTGATCGTCCACAGCTGCGATTTTAGAACGACAGTGTGTGCTAAGTAAATGTAATTTAACCTACATAATTTGGGAATGCTTTGCAAAAAGGAGAGTCACGCTTCCTGATATTATCTTTTTATGATTATGAAAAGAGTCAGTTTGACCTTTGCTCACTATTTATTCGAGTGTGATTGTTAGGCCTCATTTTAGTGAATGAGATGAACCATAGAGCTATGGGCATTGTAGCATCAGCAATTCCGAGTCATGAGTGCAGCTTAAAGGCTCACCCGCGCAGAGAGGATCTAAGGGCAGGGGACCCGGAACAATGTGCTTGTCGATGTGGTCACCATAGGCTTACGTCACACACGGCTTTTCCGTCTTAGAATGAAAGGGTTCTGTGCATTCAAAATTATTCTGCAGAAGTTGCCATTGCTGTCCTTGCCTTTCACCATCACTCTGGTGATCGGGCACTAGAAATACCTTAAAATCTTACGTCAGCCCACCCACCACCAATGACTGAACTGCGATATGCTTCTATACACGGGGAATCATTTAAAAAGAGTATTTTCTATGAGATGACAGATGCTTTCACCTGGAAATGCAGTAAATACTTTCTTTACAAGATTAGGATGACTGACGCGGGAGAAAACACGCTCGGCACTGAGCGCAAGGGGCCGGAGCCGGGCTCTCAGCGCTGCGCAGGCGGTGGCTGCCGGGCGGGAACCAGCACCACGCGGTGGCGGAGCCCCCAGAGCCTGGGGTCTGCGGGAAACGCAGCAGGTGCGTTCGCCGGAAGTCAGGGAGTGCTCCCTGGAGGAGGCGGCGCGAGATGTGGGGTTTTCACAGCAGGGAGTTTAGCGGAGCCCACCAGCGCAGGAAGACTGGGGCAGAGCGCACCTGCGGGGAAGGCGCTGCGCTGGCAGGAGGCCGCAGGGGCCTGGTAGGCTGCCCCCGGGAACCGGGGGAACATTTAGGAAACGGGCTGGCCCTGGGACGAGCCCGGGAGCCGGGTCGGGACGAGCCCGGGACCCGGGTCAGCACGCCGCGCCCTGAGGGGCCCTGAGGGGCCCTGAGGGTCCGAGCCGGGACGGGCGACCGCGGTCCCCAGGCTGGGGGCGCCCAGGGGCGCCCAGGGAGGCTTCCGGGCGCAGACGCCCACCTGCCCGGGTGGGACGACCCCCGGGGCCCGGAGCGGGGTGCGGGAGTGCCGGTGCTTCCAAACCCCGACCGGGGATCTGTCTTTACAGCCTGTACCTGAAATGGAGCGAATCAGTGATCAGGACCAGGGACAGTGGAGAGCGTCTCCTCGGGAATGAGACCAGTTCTTGGAAGGTTTCAGGTGTCCCTCCGGGGCCCAGGCTGGCTTGCTTTCGTCGTCGTTGCTGGGGCTCCCTCCTTTCCTAGCCCGCCACCGTGGAATCGGGTC
>CM052813.1:454463-574900 GCA_028533885.1 Nasua narica
CAGGTGTCCCTCCGGGGCCCAGGCTGGCTTGCTTTCGTCGTCGTTGCTGGGGCTCCCTCCTTTCCTAGCCCGCCACCGTGGAATCGGGTCGGGCAGAGTCCCAGGAACCACCTGGGCGCGGGCGGGGGCCGCAGGAAGCAGGGCCCCCATCTCCTTGTGCGGTCGCGGCTCATTCGGGGCTCTCCAGGCGGAGGAGGGCGCCCTGAGAGACTTGCGTGGATCCCGAGAGTCCCCGACCCTCCCCAGCCCGAGGCCGGAGGGGGGGCTGTCCCTCCTTCCTCTGGAGGGGGCGCCCTGGAGCGGGCCCTGAGAGGGGCCAGCGGCCTCCCTGCTGTGCTTGTTAGGGCCCCCGGGGCCGTGAGGCTGTGCCCCACAGAGGGGTCATTTAGTGAGTCCCCGAGATGGCACAGCTCGCCCGGGTCACGGTCACATGCAGACGGCCCCCAGGAAGCACCCCACAGGGAGCGGTCAGTGCCAGAGCCTGAAGATGCGCCTGAAGGAGGAGGTGCCGCAGGCAGGAAGGGCGGAGGGGCTTTGCAGAGCCCGACACAGGTCAGCAGGGACAGCGGAGGAGCCTGCTCTGGGCGCTACGTCCAGCTGGGGTCCAGCTTTCCACCAACGTCACATGCGGCCGCAAACCTGCCCTGAGGAGGGAAGGCCGCTTTGGTCACCGGCCCATCCTGAGCACCGTGGGCGGGTCCCTGGGACCCGGGAGCCTTGTGGGCGCCCTTTCATTCTTGTGAGCGCCCAGGCTCGCGGTGGGGTTTCCAGCAGCATCTGGAGAGACGAACACCAGCCGTCAGTGCAGGAGGCGGATCCGTGTGGAGGAGGGGCCCCTCCAATCACACACGGTCACTCGGTCACTCGGTCTCTGGAGAAAGTGACGGCATCGTGTGCCGTTTAAAAGGTCCTCCCAAGCGTCCCACACATCAGGCTGGCAGAGTAGCACCTCTTCTTCCAGCAGTGACCGCAACCTGCTCGCGCTTGGGGTTTCATTTTAAAAACGTGGAAACAGGCAGACAAAAATAAGAACGTGAACATGTAAGCACCAGCACATTCTGAAATAGACCGGATATTTAACGGACTTACTTAAAAATTCAGGAGAGTGACGTCAGGAAGATGACATCTTGGAGAACCCCGGGCCTGTTCCCCCACAGAAACACCAAATACACAACTAGAGACTGACCATAATGATGTACAGGAACTATGGGGATGGTCAAAGAGCGACAGCAACCCAGGGAGTTCCCAGTCAAGGATGAGCCACGTGTGGCAGGGTAGGAAATTCCGTGACGGTGCCGGGCAAAACAGCTTGAGCAGACTGGTTGCTACAAGCTAGTCCCCTCTGCAAACCAGAGCCAGCAGGGTGGAGTAAGCCACAACCCTCTGATTTCTAACCTCTCTAGGGATGCCTGAGGGATTGGTCTTGGGACACCCAACGCAGAGCTCAGACAACCCAAAGTGGCTCACATCTCAGAATAGGGCAAATCACCAGAAGGAGCAGGTACAACTTGTGAAAAACGTCCTGAAGGTAACTACAGACACAGACATCTGGGGCAAGCAATTACTGATTGAGGAATAGAATAGCACAGCTAAGGCCCCTAGAATGAGAAAGGGTGTGAGCCTTAAAGAAAGTAAGACCTTTAAAAGCAGCCATATCAATGGGAGACCTGGGAAGAGAGCACGTGCACAGATCTGGGGACAACACAGGCCTAAGAAGGCCTAAAGAGTGCATGCCAGGCTGATAAGTGACGGTCTTCCTCTGCATGGAGCCAGCATGCAAAACCTGGGAGAGGGGCCTATTTTTAAAAATAGCCAGCTTTCAACAAACGATCATAAGTCATACAAAGAAGCAATAAAACATGGCTCATTCAAAGGAAGAAAATACATCTCCAGAAACCATCCCTAAAGAAATACTGGCTTTGGACTTACTAGAGAAAGACTCTAAAACAACTGCCTTAAATATGCTCTAAAGGCTAAAGGAAAACATGGGTAAAGGAGCTAAAGGTAACCAAGAAAATATATGAGCAAAATGAGAATATCTACAAAGAATTCAGAATTATTAGACACAATCAAATGGAAATTCTGGAGATGAAAAACACAAAACCGAATTGAAAAAAAAATCATATGAGGGTTTCAATAGCAGATGCAAACAGAAAGAAAGAATCAGCAGACTGGAAGACAGGTCATTTGAAACTACTGAGACTCAAGAGCAAAATGAGAAAAAAAGGAAAAACAGTGAAAAGAGCCTGAGAGAATTATGATGGGAGAACCGCAAACCAACCAATATAGACATTATGGGAGATGCAGCGGGTAAAAGACAGAGAAAAAGGCAGAGAAGTTACTGCAAGAAATAATGGCCAAGCATTTCACAAATCTGAGGAAAGACATGGAAAGAGAAATACAAGCTTAACAAATACCAAGTAGGATAAACACAAAGAGACCCACACCAAGAGAAGAGTGACTCATCACGTACAAGGGAGCCTCTGTAGAACTATCAGTGGGTTCCTCAGGCAAACAGGCACGCTGGGAGGGGGGTTCTATATTAGGCAAATGTCCTACAAAATTGAGGGAGAAAGGAAGACATTCCCAGATCAACAACTAAAACTGGGAGTGCCCATTACCATCAGACCCGCCCCATAAGAAATGCTAATGAAAGTCTATCAAGTTGGAAGGAAGGAGGCTAGATGGCAACTCAAAGCCATCGGAGAATATCAAAGTCTCCGGGAGAGACAAATACATAGACCAATAAAAAAGTTAGCACAGTATTAGTATAATTTTGGTTTGTTGCTCTTCTAGTTTTATTGAGAAATTATCGACATATATTGTAACTCCACTTTTTATTCTTCTACAGGATTTACAAAAAATAGCCATAAATATGCATATAATAGTTATAAATCTATGTTAAGAAGTACAAAATATATAAAGATGTAATTTGTGACATCGATAAGATAAAGTGTGGGTGAATAAATGAATAAATAATAAAGTGTAGGTGAAAGAGCTAAAAGAAGGGTTTTTGTATGCAATAAAGTTAAGTATTGGGTAAAAACAGAATATTATAACTTTAAGATATTATATGTAATCCCCATAGAAACTGCAGGAAAAATACTTATAGAATTTACAGAAAAGGAAATGAGAAATCAAAATGTATAAATCAAAATGAGTAAAAACAATTAAATACAAAAGAAGACAATAAAGGAGAAACAAAACATTTAAGACGTAAAGACAACAAATAACAAAATGGCAATACTAGGCCGTCCCTACTAGCAACCACTTTAAATGTAAGTGAATTAAATTCCCCAATCAAAAGACATATATTGGCCGAATGCTCAACTTTATGCTATCTATAACGTACTCATTTTAGATTTAAGGACACAAACATAGATTTGGAAGCAAAAAGGATAGAAAAAGATATTCCATGCAATTAGTAACCAAAAGACCAGGGCTGGATATACTAATATCAGACAAAACAGACTAAGGCCAAAAGTGTTTCAAGCAACAAAGAAGAGCATTGTACAATGATCAGATAAATATATGTGCAGCCAACATCCCAGCACCTACATCTCAAACAACTAACAGAACTGAAAGGAGAAACAGATTGATCTGGAATAAAAGAAGGAGACTTCAATACCACATTTTCAATAACAGAACAATCAGACAGAAGATCAGTAAAGAATTAGGGGACCTGAACAACACTATAAGCCAACTGGTCACAACAGAGATCTACAAAATATTCCATCCAACGTTCTCCAGTATAGACCAGACGTTAGCCCATAAAACAAGTCTTAAAAAATTTAGAAAGATGGAGATCATGCAAAATATTTTTTCTGATCAAAATGAAATGAAACCAGAAATCAATATCAGAAGGAAAACTGGAAAATCTACAAATATGTGGAAATTGAACCACACGAGTCATGAAACAACAAATCAGTCAAGGAATAAATCACAAAGGAAACGTGAAAACATATTGAGACAAATGGGAATGAAACCACATTCTAGCAAAACTTATGGGATGCAGCAAAAGAAGTGCTAATAGGGAAATTTATAATTATCAATGCTTACATTGAACAAGAAGAAATATCTGAGAGTCAGCAACCTAATGTTACACCATAAGGAACTGGAAAAAGAAGAACAAATTAAATCAAAAGCTAGAAGGAAGAAAATAATAAAGATCAGCAAAACGGAGACAGCAAAATAGAGAATAAAAATAAGATAAACAAAGCAAGATAAGCAAAATAGAGAATAGAAACATAGAGAAAACCCAAAAAACCAAGAGTTGATCCTTCAAAAATCAAAAATTGACAAACCATTAGCGATGCTAACTAATAAAAAAAGAGAGACTACTCAAACGGCTAAGGGCAACAATGAAAGTAGGTCGTTACTACAGATTTTATAGATAGGGAAGGGTTATAAGAGACTACTGTGAACACTGTATAGTAACGAGTTGAATAATCAAGATGAAATGGATAAACTCCTAGAAACATGAAACTTCACCAAGACTAACCCAAAAAGAAATAGAAAATATGAATAGATCCATAATAAGTGAGGCTATTGAATCAGTCATCAAGCATCCTTACAAAGAAAATCATTGGACTTGATGGCTTCACTGGTGATTTCTACCAAATGTTTAAAGAAGAAGGAACACCAATCCTCTTCAACATTTCCAAAAACATGGAGAGGAGAGAGAACTCCCTAACTCGTTCAATGAGGGCAGCATTACTCCATAATCCAGAGACACTACAAGAAAAGACAACTACTGACCAACATCCCTTATTAAGACCAGTGCAAGGATCGTCAACAAAATACTCGCAAATTGAATTTGGCAGCATGTGAAAAGGATTATACACCATTACAAAGTGGGATTAATTCCTGCAATGCAAGAATGATTCGATATACAAGAAACAATCAGTGTCATATGCCACATTACAAAAGGAAGGGAAAGTCACGTGATCCTCTCCGCTGATGCAGAAAAAGCATCTGACAACATTCAGCACATTTTCATGATAAAAGCCCTCAACAGACTAGGAATAGAAGAAATTTTGTCAACATAAAAAGAGCCATATATGAAAAACCCAGTGAGCATCATACTCCATAGCGAAAGGTTAAAAGCTTTTCCTCTAAGAAGAGGAACAAGACAGGGATGTCAGATTTTGTCTCTACTACTACACATAATCCTGGAAGTACAAGCCAGAACCGTTAGGCGCGAAAGGGATCTAAATTGGAAAGAAAGAAGTAAAATTACCTCTGTTTGCAGATGGCATGATCTGATATGTAGAAAACCCTAAAGATTCCAGGAAAACACGCACAACACTTTTAGAACTAACCAATGATAGCTGATCAAAATCAACATACAAAAGTCCGCTGCAATTTAATACACTAGCAATGCATAATTTAGAAAGGAAACTAGGAAAACAATTTCATTCACAACAGCATCAAAAAGAATAAAATGCATCGGAGTAATCTTAGCCCGGAGGCAGTAGAGCTCTCCACTGGGGACTATAAAATGTTGCTGAAAGAGAAGAAAGAAGGCACATACAACTGGAAGGCCACACCATGTTCATGTTTTGGAAAACTTGATACTTTTAAGATGTTAACGCTTTGCAAAGTGACCCACTAATAATTTTCAACCTGGGTGCCAGGATTATTTAACAGGGAGAGGACAGTTTTTCCAATGACTGAGGCTGGGAAAATTGGATATTAGTATGCAAAGGATTAAAAATGGACCTTCACCTTATACCATATACAAAAATTAACTCAAAATGAATCAAAGTCCTGAGCATAAGACCTAAGGCTGGAAAAACTCTTAGGGGGAAAAAAATGGAACGAAAGCTTTATCACATTAACTCTGGTGGTGATTTCTTGGATATGACACTAAAAGCACAGGCAACATAAGATAAAATAAATTCAAATATATCAAAATTTAAAACTTTTGGGCATCAAAGAACACTATCAAAAGAGTGAAAAGGCAACCCACGAGTGACAGAAAATATTTGCAAATCATATATCTGATTAGGGTTTCCTATCTGGACTATATAAAGAACTTTGTAGGTCCCAACAACAAAACAATGAAACAACTCGATTTTAAAATGCACAAAGTCCTTCAATAGACATTTACCCAAAGAAGATATATAAATGCCCAAGAAACACATGAAAAGACGCTCAACGTCAGAAGTCACTGGGGAAATGCAAATCAAAACTACAGTGAGATATGACTTCACACCCTGCGGCTATTTTTCTAGTGGGAAATAAGATGCGTTGATGAGGATAAGTCGGAAACCCAGTCCTGTGGGAATGTAACACAGGAAAGCCCAGGTCTTCCAAAAATCAAAACTAGAATTACCATACGATCCAGCAAGTGCACTTTCGGTATTGACCCAAAAGAACTGAAAGCAAGGTCTCAGAGATACCCATTCACCCAAATTCCCAGCAACATTATGCGCTGCAGCCAAAAGGTGGAAACAGTCCAAGGGTCTCTCGACAGATGAGCAGAATCGGCACATACGTGCCGGAGAACATTCTTCAGCCGTCACATGCAGGAAACTCGACACACGCCCCAGCGCGGATTCTGGAGAGACCACAGTGTGACGATGCTTCATACCATTGACCCATCTACTGAAAAGTACTTACAAAGGTGACTTCTATGTTGTGTGTATTTTACCACAATAAGAAGTATTTAAACCAAAAGTGCGCTTTCATTAACATGAATGAGACCCAGCCTGATCTGTGATCCCCTGAGAAACCCAATTCCTGCACCTAAACTCCTTGGGGTGATGGGGAACCCCAGCCCCCCGGTGCAGACCTCCTGGTCACCCTGTGCGTCGGCCACCGTGCCCATCCCCAACGTCACGTGGGAGACACGGGACCCACCTGCCATCAGGCCTCGTTTGGAGTCACAGAGCGGCAGGACTCACGGCAAAATTTCTCACCTGTCCTCACACAGCGGAATATATGCACCATCAACTTTACACAGTGAGGGGGCCTCAAAATGCCTACTCTTTTCTTTTCTTTTAAAGATTTTATTTATTTATTTGAGAGAGAGAATGAGTGCATGCGTGCACGTTGAGAGAGAGAGAGAGCACAAGCAGGGGGAGCAGCAGGCAGAGGGAGAAGCAGGCTCCCGGCCGAGCAGGGAGCCCGACATGGGGCTCGATCACGGGACCCTGAGATCATGACCTGAGCTGAAGGCAGACACTTCACCGACCGAGCCCCCCAGGCGCCCAGAATGCCCAGTCTTTCCATCTAGATGTTGCCAGCATCAACACCGTGTTATCTTCAGGTTAATGAACTCGGACTCATTAATCCAAATAAAGCAGTGAAACACAGGCAGCTACAATTCCATGACTGCATCGGGATAAAGGCAGAGGCTCCCCCTCCCACGGGGGATTTGCACGGGGCCAGCACATGAGGCCGAGCGGCCAGGTCTGGCTGAAACTGCCCCCCGCCCCGAAAACGGGCAGCAGCCTCTGGCAGAAGGCTGTTTGTGAGCCTGTCCCCACTCGGCTTCCTGGGGACCACAAGGCAGGAGTGGGATCATCTCAAGAGGCCGCCCAGCAGGCTGCACAGGACCGAGGTAACAAATCCGCCTTTGGCAAACAACGTAAAATGTCTAATGAAAAAAAAAAATGTGTAACTTGGAAGTCATGATGCGAAAATCAGGAGGATAAAGCTGAAAGCAAAACCGAAGCACATTCAGCCCCAAAGTGTGAACGAGAAACCTAAAATGAGAGTTGAAAATGACACCGAAATGCTGAATGGAGACCATTGGCGCTGTCCAGCCCCCCGCTGGGGGAGGGGGCGAGGGGAGAGGGGCTGGCACAGTCTACTGCAGGGGTGTGAGGCTCTGCACGTGGGGAGGGCACCGGGACCTCCAGCTGCCTCTCACCTGAGTCCCCTTCCTGATCTCTGGAGTCTTCTGGTCGATTCTTGGCCCACAGCGGTGCCTCGGGACCCCAGGCTCCAGGTCTGCGGTGATGCGGAAACCAGGAAGGGTAGGGGTTGGAGAGGAGGGTCTCCCACAGCAGGGGCTTCAGAGCCAAAGGGATGTGAGAGCCAGGAAGGTGGAGAGAGACGTGAGCTCAGAGCCGCCGCGTCCAGACTGGGGCCGCAGAAAGCCGGAGGCGAGTCTAGGACGACCGTCTTCACTGATGTGCATTTCCCCTGAACAAGAGGCCCTGGGATGCTGAGCAAGTCCCCGGCCCCGGATGAGGCAGGCGACGGGATTCCCCAGCACCGAGGGCCAAACCTGGAGGGAACCGGCGTGCCCGCTCTACATCTCACTCCCACCGGAGAGAAACGCCCAGCAGAGGCACTGTGTGCGGGACCTCGAAACAGGACCTTGGAACCGAGGCCCAGGCGGGGCTGGGACGGCGGCCAAACTGTCTCATTCCAGAATGCCATCGAGGATCCCGAGGCAGCAAGTCCCCCAGACACGTCCTGAGCCCTGTCCTTGGGGGACCAGATCTGCCTAGACCTCACCAAGGGCACGGCCATCCTCTCCCGCCTCCTCCCCCGCGGGGTTCTTCCGCATGTGCTGAGAAGCGATCTCAAAGCAGGTGACGACAAGAGCAAGAACGAAAAGGAAATTAAAGGACTCGGTTGATAGTATCTAACAGTATTCCAGGGTGGCCCTGACACGGACCACTGGGTAACTCGGAGCTTCGGTTTCTTGTGCGGTAACGTGAAGACAATGCTGAACAAGGCGACGAGGTCATTGGGGTGGCCGCTCCTCCAATAGGACTGGGGGGGGGGGTTAGAAGAAGACCAGAGACAAGTGCCGAGGGGAGTCGACAAGAAGACACACAGGGAAGACGCTGTGTGATGCCAGATGGACATCGCAGGGACCCATCTACAAGCCCGGGGCCCCAAGGATCACCAACAACATCAAAAACTATTAGAAGGACATGGAAGATTCTCCCCAAGACCCTCCGGGGGAGCACACCCCTGCCCACAGATCGAGTTCGTACTTCTAGCCTCCAGAATCGTGCAAGAAAAAATTTCTGTTGTCTTAAGCCCGAGGTACTTAGTAACGGTTCCCAGAAAAATCTTACAGGGATGCCTTAATTCCTTTCCCCCTCAAGGTGCCTGGGAGGGCCTGAGAGGCAGCGCTTCCTTAAATAACCGATGAACGGATTTATTTAATTGACGGGTAGGAAAATATTGACAAGATAACGCATGCATTGAGCATCTCACTTACTATTATTTGGGGGTATACAGAAAAAAGCATCACCACAGTAACTTCACCTTCCATTTCCAGGACACTTTTCTGCTAACCCTCAAATTTCCTTGCAGGGAATAGGAGTTTTTCCTGGGTCTGAATTTCCCCTCAGTGGGAACTTCAGCTAATAAAGCTTTGGCCGCAGCGTGCACCCGAGCTCCCCGGGGGTCTCTTTGGGCGGCTCCTGAAAATGTTCTCTTTCCTCTTTTAAAAAAGAAGGCCATTGAATCGTTGCAATGTTCAAAGTTCTGAAAGGCAGATAAGCCACTCAGGTTGGAATGAGTAAGACCATTAAAAAATACACAATAGAAGACGGGACTGCACATCCAAATAAAGTGCATTTGCCTATAACGCACGTCAAATGGGATGGATTTTCAACCTCTCTCTGGGTCACAGACAGAATGCGAGGCAATGTTCTGGGACTTCCGCGGCCTGCCCTCCTTTCTCGCTCACCACTCCTTCTGGAATAGGGCTCGGACCTTGGACTCTTTTTCGATACTGGGCTCTTTGATAGTTTTAACTGATTTCTCCTCAAGGGCATAAGGAAAAAGAAGATTATGCCAATCAGAAGGTAAAACGAGAGTTCAGAGCCCCGCACGCGTCACGGGGACTGTGCCCGGCGGGAGATGGGGCGTCTCGGCGTGGGGCTCACCTGGTGGACAGACATAGGACACGCCGACCTCTGTGCCATAATTCCAGAGGCAGCTTGCCCTTGTACACGCGAGAAGAAAGTCACCTAGGAAAGTTCTCCTTAAGCTGGAATAGCATTTATTCGTATCTGTATCATCACAAAGCCTGTATTAGGAATATAGTCACAGTGGAGACGACTTAAGATCCTATTTACATGAAGAACACTCAAGCCTAAATCCTCATTTCAGCCGACACTCTCAAATAAATAGCGAGCATGTTTTTATTTTTTTTTTTATGTGTCATAAAAACAGCATGAACGATGCGCCTTTTAGCCATCCGCCTGTAGATCGTGGAATCGACACAATTTATGTGAAGGGTATAACCTGGGGAGAAAGGCCAACCCAGAAGCACCGTGAAAGAGGAAAGTCAGTAGCCAGAAATTTCCAGATGCCATCAGGGAGAGACTGGGCCTCATGGAAGTCACGGTCCTCCAGGAAAATAGCCAGGAAGGGACACCATTTTGGAAGCCGTGCACCTGACAAAGACGTGGCTTCACGAATGTGGGGTGAGCTCACCATGCCCTCCTGAGAACCACGGGCATGCAGAGGGTCCTACCGCCTTAGAGGACGAGAGCACGGAGCTTGGGGGGATCCACTCAGAGGGAGCAGAAGCAAACCTGGACCGGGCCTGGGGGAGCAGCCCCTCAGCTCTCCGGGGTTGCTATTCTGATGCAGCCTGAGAATGGCCTCCACAAACCATGGCCAGGGTCTTGCACTCTTGGCACCTGGTCCCCAGCAAGGACGTGTGGGACCTCAGGGTCCGTGGGGATTGCCTCCCCTTACAAATCTCAAGGGCAAGAGAACCACACAATGTGTAGGCGAGGAAGCAGAGAAATGAGAACTCATCCGTGCTGTTGGTGGGAATGCAAAACGGTGGAAAAGAGTTTGGAGCCTCCTCAAACACTTAAAATAGAATCACTGTATCCAGCAATTACACTTCTGGGGATACGTCTAGAAAAATTCAAAGCAGGATCTCCAAGAGACAGGTGCACACCCCATGTTCAAGGCAGAATTATTCACAACAGCCAAGGGCAGAAGCTACTCGAGGGGCCACGGATGGATCAATTGATGTCTTCGTCCGTGCAGGCTAGGAGGACAAAATACCAGACACTGGGTGCCTTCTAAACGACAGCAATTTACCGTTCACACTTCCGGAGGCTGGAAGTCTGAGGCTGCTCTGCCAACGTGGCCAGGTGAGGACCCTCTTCCGGGCCGCACTTTCACTGTGTCCTCACGGGGCAGAAGAGGTTAGGGATGTGCCCGAGCCTCTTTTATAAGGCGCTCTCCTTTTCTAGAAGGTTCCACTCTCATGACCTAAGCACCTCCCGAAGGTCCCACCTACTAATACTGTCATCACCGTTGAGGGTTTGGGTTACGGCGGGTGAATTCAGGGGGGACACAAACTTTCAGATCATAGCAACGCGGCGTATCAACACAATGGAATATTATGCATTAAAGGGACAGCGACCCTGTCACATGTTACTCCATGGGTGAATCTCAAAGACCTTATGTTGAAAGAAATAAGCCAGTCACAAACAGACACATATTATACGATTCCACTTACACGAAGCATTCCAAGCAGTCAGAATCATAGAAACAGATAATTGAAATGTGGTTTCTGAGGAGGAAGGGGAACTTTGTGTTCAGTGTGTTCAGACCTTCCATTTTACAAGAAGTGAAACTTCTAGAGATGCACTGCACGACACTATGGATATAAGTAACACTACTAAACGCCTAAAACCCGTGAAGACAGTAAGTTTAATGTTATGTGCTTTTTGCCACAATAAAAAAACCTATTTTGAATTTTCTTTATTTTTTTAAATCCTTTCAACACTTAGTATGTAATTGAACAGCAATATATAAGTGTAGTTTCAAAATAACAATTATTGTCTATTTTTAGCCTCCAGCCCTTTCCCCAGAGCGAGAAATGTTATCCCTAATTTGTTGTGTATCTTTCGAGAACTATTCCATATGTTTGCACGCATCTGTAGGTCCATGTTCATCTCGGGGACTTCGAATGGGAGCACAGTGTGTGCATCACTTTTCCCTGCTTTAAAATAATGTTTCCTAGGGCGCCTGGGTGGCGCAGTGGGTTAAGCCTCTGCCTTTGACTCAGGTCGTGATCTCAAGGTCCTGGGATCGAGGCCCGCATCGGGCTTTCTGCTCAGCAGGGAGCCTGCTTCCCCCTCTCTCTCTGCCTGCCTCTCTGTCTACTTGTGATCTCTCTCTCTGTGTCAAATAAATGGGTAAAATCTTTAAAAAATTAAAAAATTACAAATAAATAAATAAATGAACTAAAATAATGTTTCCTAAAGCTTGTAATCAATAAATAGATTTCCTCCCTCTTTTCAAAGGAAGGCATTCTATATAATACCGTACCTATCATGCTTTATCTATGTGCTCACCTGCGGACAAAGAACCAGACAGTGGCTGAAAGGACAGGAGCCCTGACCTCGCCGGCGTTTTCCGTGCGGCTCCCGCGTCCCGATGGGACTCATTCCCAGAAGTGGAGTTTCTGCCTCATGTAGACAGTACACTGAGGGGACTCGAGGGGCTGCTCCTTTGCACGGTCATCTTCAGACCGAGGCAGTAGGTGTTCGGGACCACTTAATTTAATTTTATGGAAACTGCCCTCCGAGGTTTTGTGACGGCGAACAACTTTACACGCATTTATAAAACTCGCTGTTTCATTTTGTTTTCTGCCTATCTCTACCTTTACCCATTTTAAAATGATTTTTAAAATCTTACCCATTTATTTACAAGAATGCTTTATGAATGGGAGAAAACTTCCTCTTTGTCATATATATTTGAATTTCCTCCAATTTATGTTTGGTGTCTCCTCAAAGCATTTTTTTCTACACATCATTTTTAAATTAATCGGATTTATTAAACTTTTTTTATGATATCCCAGTTTTTCATTTTCCTTAGCATGCTCTTTCCCATAATCCATACATTTCTAATAGCATCTAGTCCTTTTTCTGTGGCTGACTTATTTTAAATCTTATCTACTTAAGGTATAAAATAGGGATCCAACTTTATTTTTTTCCAGGTTGTCCCAGTATCATTCGTTGAATAATCCAGTTTTTGTCACTGATTTGAAATGCCACATTTATTTTTTGCTAGTTCTATAAATATATTTATGTATGAATGCTATTATATTTCTTCACTAATCTTTGCATTAATATGTTAATATAAACAATATTAATACAAAGTAGTTTCAAACAGCTAGATTTAAGCTTTGTAAGGCATTTTACTGCCTTAACAGGAATAATTCCCTTTAATACTGTTCTTTTTGCCAAGTGCTGTGGCTACTTCTGCATGCAAACATTTTAATATGAAAGTTAGAAAGATCTCATTTTAGGGGCACCTGGTGGCTCAGTTGTTAAGCATCTGTCTTCGGCTCAGGTCATGATCCTGGGGTCCTGGGATCGAGCCCCTGCTCTGCGGGGAGCCTGCTTCTCCCTCTTCCACTTCCTATGCTTCTGTTCCCTCTCTCACTGTCTCTCTCAAATTAACAAATAAAATCTTTTAACAAAAAAGACCTCATTTTATTTCAGGGTTAGTTAAGGATGTATATACATCATTGTACTTCCAAGTTTTGATACCCAAGGACAAGGATTAATCCCACTTTTCTTCAATGCCCCTTAATGGTGTTTTAAATATTTTTGGAGCATTTCTTGTCAATTTTATTGTTTGTGATTCTATTATAAATGAAGTCCATGGTTCCTTTATCTTTTAGCTAATTACTTATAGGTACAAAGGGAAATTAATTACTTCTGGAAATTACTTTCATAAGGAGCTGCATCGCTGAGTTATTTTATGTTTTTAAATTATTTCCCAGGAGATTTTTCTAATGTTCTCAAAGAATATATAATGATAATTTATCTTCATTCCTAATTTTTAAGCCTCTTGTATTATTTCCCTCTCTATCTGAATGCACTTCATAACTTGAGAATGCAAGGATAGAGACTTAGAAAGGAGGGCTTAATACATTCATCTTTTCAGGCCACGTGGAATAAGTGTTTTTTTTTTTTTAAAAAAAAAAGCCCTCCATATTCTCAAAAGTAAGGGAAATCCCAGATTGATTCTCTCTGAGACAAGTTCTGAAATAAGGCAGAAGTAGAAGTCTAAAACTTAATCCGGAGACGAACAAAAATAAGGGGAAAGACTACTTTTTCCCTGAGTAACACAACCCATTTTAACAAACAGACCAGTGCTTCTCACTGGTCTATTTAAGATTGGTGAACAGGCATCTATGTCACATCAGTGTGAATACTTTTCCCTGCTTAATACTGCCCAATAAACGATGCTGGGACAACTAGGTAGCCACCCGGAAAAATCCATAACCACGGATCCCTACCTCACACCTTCAATAGATACAAAACGGACTAAACCAGGGATCAGGCAAGCTGCAGCCCAGTGCCAAATGCAGCTGGATGCATGTTTTTGTAAATAAAGTTTTATCAGAACACAGCCACACTTGTTCCTTTACATAATCCCTGTGGCTGTCTTCGCACAATGGAAGAGTTACAACAGAGACTCTACGGTCTACCACACTGAAAATATTTATTATCTGTCCCTTTACAGAAAAAGTTAGCAGACCCCTGGTCTACTCCAGAAGTTCTCTCAGCCCGAGAACTTTAAACATATTCAGATGACATCCAGCTTCTCAACGGATGCCCCAACCGTACTGCTCGGAACGTCTGAGGCTTGCTAATCAGAAATTCTCATCATCTCAGAGGGTTAAGACCGGTGACATTAACATTGTTTTTTAAATACTGAAAACCTGTCATCGTCTTTTGCAAAATGCTATTATTTCTTTCATTGCTGCCTTTGTCTATACAAATGTACAGAACGTGCTCTGTGTCAAAGGCAGAAAATCGTTCTAACTGCAGGTGGGCCCAATTTCTACGACTTGCAGAGAGACACTGGAAACTTACAGAATGCACAGTACACACCACGCTTATGCATATTTACGGTATCTGTGCTCGTCGTAGAAGTTGCAGAGTTGACTGTCACTCCGTCTGAGACGGACTGCGAGTACAGCATCCTCCGAAGCTAGCTGCCCCAAGGCGCAAGAGGCTAGGAAGAATTTCTAGGAGATGCTGCTGGAGACGCCCCGTGAGCTTCCCTGCCTTCCGCCTCCCTGCGACTCGGCTAAAAGACATTTCCTCTCAATGGCTGGGCAGCTGGAGAAACTTTTCTGTAAGAATTTAATTTTTCCATCGTTCACTTTTCCTGCTTAGCACAGAAGTTATTTTTTTATTTCCGTGTTCTTTCAATGAATAAAAAAAAAAAAACACTCCTTTTAATGAAGTACAAAGGATAGCGAGAGAGACAAGCCAGAGTCTCTGACTCCAGAACTGATGTGAGATAGTCACGAGATGAATGAGTGGAGTAAAAGGGAGTAGCGTGTGAGAAATGAGAAAGAAGGGCGTGTCCAAGCAATTTCAGTACAGAGTGAAGCTTTTTGGGTTGTGGAGGGTTGTCACTGATAGAGAAGGAAGGCAGGCAGAGAGGGACGGAGGGAGTGAAGAAGGAAGGAAGGAAGGAAGGAAGGAAGGAAGGAAGGAAGGAAGGAAGGAAGGAAGGAAGGAGGAAGGGAGGGAAGAAGGGAGGAAGGAGAGTTTTCCACGGATAGAATCCAGCATTTATCTCTACTGTCACTGAGACTCTCACTTAAGGGCACACGGGACCACCTTAAGCTCAACAGGGCATCATCCTTGTAAACTTTGTGGGGGAGCAGTGTTAAACTTCTTCTCACTCTCAGATTCGGCACCAAAAGCCTCTCGCTGCATACGCTGCATCCCAGGTTGGCTAAGATTTCCATATCCTTAACTACCCATCTGGTTGAGGTCTACTAGAGAACAGCAACTTTCCCTTAATTCAACCCAACAGCCCTTTACTGAGAAACTGTAATAGGCCTGGGCCTCCAGGGAGATCAATCCCCGACCTAATGGCTCTCAGCGCCCGAGAAGGGAAGACACGTATAGAAAATCCAATCGCCGTCCACAACGGTTAAGCACCATCAACGAGGCAGGGTTTTGAGGGGCTGCCGTGGCGATCAATACGCCATACGTGATGAGCTGGACGGTTAAGAGGGAGACCCCCACGTCTCCAGCAAGGCTGAGGACACGAAAGGATCGATGACGGGATCGTCGAAGGGTTGCTCCCCTTCTGCTATAAACCGATCGGTCTCCGAGCCGAACTTGGAACTGGGGAGCCTGGTGTAGACAGAGACCCCACGTCTGACCCTGCAGACCCTGAAGACCCTTTCTGCAACGGTGAGGTGGGGCGTGGTTCTGCTGGGTCGTCAACTCAATAATAAACGTACGCACCTAGACCTGAAATAAACCAGCACGGATTTAAACGACCGAACTCACAGGAACCTGCATCAGGTGAATTTCCACTTCGGCCCCCAGCAAAGCTGCCTCCTTCCTCGCACACACGTGTCCTTATTTCTGATTCAAGTTGTTCTTATTATGATTGGACATGGCTCTTATCCATCTTTATTTTGAAATCACGCATGGATCTCATGATTTTTCTATTGACACCAAGTAGCCATGGTTCATTTAAATCTGAATGCAATGGGGTTTTTTTTCTGGTTATGCCATGTTTCAAACATATCCTAAAAAACAAACAGACATGTACTTATGATCTGGATTTCACAAGGTGAATATTTCCCTATCGGTTCATCAGCCTCCTCTCTCAAATAAATAAACCACTGCAGATGTAATGAACAGCGCCCCCCATCCCATCTCTGTTGCTTCCAATATTTTCCTGTCATTTCTTCTACCCTAAATCTTTGTGGAGTCACCTCTGTCACTCTTGTAGAGCCCTATAAGGTTGTTGTGTCTTTCAATATAATATTAATTAACCTCATTAATTAGTCGACATTTTCTGCTTGGTTCAGGCTGTAAATTATCCAAAGTAGAATAAAGTTTCAAATGGTTTGCTATTCTTTTATTTTCCCCCAAGGACCTACGATACACATTTTTTTCAAGGCAAAAGAAATCTATTCAACAGAGTTATCTATACTAGATCCTATGTTTATCTCAGATAATTTTTTTTGTTTTTTTCAAATACATTTTTCCAGTCTGTTCTTAGACAAATGCCTTTCTTGAGCAAACATCCTGCATAGAAAGAAAAATCCCCTTAAATTCTAAGTTGTCAGTGCATTCTGAGTAAGAGCCCAATCCTGAGTTCCTAAGAGACATATAATCTTTGAACTTGAGTTCTGATGAGTTAAGGATAAAGCCCTAATTAATGCAAAATGTACAGATGCAGGAAATAATATAGTTCTCAAAGATGGTACTAACTTAAAGCACTTGGTTGTTATTGACAAAAGGAACGAGAAGACACTCTGGGCTTTGTTCCACTAGGCTGGTGACTGCTGGGGAGAAACAGGGTGTGCTGCCACCAAAGGACAATGGAGTGAGGTTCCTAAGGTCTCGTGACAGGGAGGATCCTGTGCTCAGGGTAACAGGTGCGTGGGACAAGCTGTATACTCCAGCGGGGGCCCGCTCTCCCGCGATGCACGCAAGTAAGGTTACTTAAGGAGCAGAACAATCTCTCCCGCAGATGGGACACGGGTCCTTTCCGTCAGCACTTCTGAGATCCTCTAGATATCTTGTTAAAATGCAGATCTGGGATCCAGGATGCCAGGATAGGGGCTGAAATCCCGTATTTCTGCTAAGATCCCAGGGGATGCTGATGGACTGTGGGCCACCGGTGGGGCTGTAAGGCCCACGGTCATGCAGGCCCCCTCTCTTGCAGAGAAGGGGAGGGTAGGGGTAGAAAGACGTGATGCATAGGCAGAGGAAAACGTAAATATAAAAGAAAGCGAAGGATCATAAACAGAGATGAAGGCTAGGAAGTTTGAAAACACGGCCCTCCCAGCATCCCTCCCTCCTTAGCCCGCGCCAGCCCGCTAGGGTGGCCGCGAGGTCCTTACGTGGCTCCACCCACAGCCCAGGGGCTTCAGTGCCCAGTGCGGGGCTGACGGGCCACCCGGTGGCACGGGCTCTTCCAACGAGCACAGACGGGGGTTCTCAGACGGCCCCTCGGCCGCAGCCAGGCAAGTCGGAGCGCGTGCCCGGGCTCCGGAACCCATCGTCCGTCTGGGGAGAAACAGGCCAGTAGCTAACCCCAGGAAGGCGGGGGGCAGCCTCCCTCTTGGGTCCAGCTGAGCCCGAGACCACCTGAATCTTCCTCTTCACCGTGGCCGGACTCCTAAATCACTGAGACCCATTCAAATCTCAAGGCTGGCCCGTTCCCAAGACCCTAACAATGCGGGCGGCTCACTGCGCCTCGGGTTTGTGCCAACAGCACAGTTTGTACGCGGCACCTGCCTTCCTTGCCGGGGTCTTGCAAGGAGGGTTCTCGACCAGCCGCTAATAAATACCCAGGCCACTGAGTCTCTGATGAGCTTCTGTGGTCGGCGACACTTCGCAAGGACCGCTGGCACTCGTTCTGGAGGGAATTCAGCACGTTCCCTACGTCTCCACTCGGAGAGGACTCCTGGAGGCTCATGCCTGGTTTTCTACGGACTTCATCCCATCGGCCTTTTTCCGTTCCTCCTTTCGCTTTGGATCCTGGATAAACCACAGTTTTATGACTACACGCCGGTCCTGTGAGTCCCCCCAGAGAATCACAGAACCCGAGGAGGGTCCTGGGGATCTACAGACACCCAGGAAGGGGAAAAAGTGCAGCTCGGCCAACACTTACCCCGAGGACCCAGGCAGGTGTTCGAGACTTCAGAGCTACAGAAACCGAGGCTAACAGCTCTGTCTTGTATTAGGCCCCAGAGGGCCTCGTAGCTTTTTTACAGGAGTAGCACAAAACTAAGAAAATGACAATATTACTTTTGCTAATAAGGAGGGTAAATATCTCAAGGAAATTTTTTTAGAATCTTGAATTCACTCTCAAATTAACGGCACCGATGCATAGATTAAAAACGAGCACCTGAAGAGTGGATAGGGGCCTCTGGGAGGGTATGTGCTTTAGGATTAGGAGCAGGCCCTCTGTGTGAGAGGGGTCCGAGAGCAGCCACATCTGCCCGATCTTCTTCAAGAGACTGGAGGTATAATCTGCTAATTATCACCAACTTCCTGCTCAGGTCCAGGCAGCCTGAAGCGCTGGGGACACAGAGGGAGAAGGCGGGTCTCTGTGAGCGAGGTCCCCGGGCATGGGAGGAAGGCCACCACACCGGTGTTGACCACTATTCTTGGCCCTTACTCCCCTAGGCTCCTTGAAAAAGGTGCCAGATAGTGCTGCTTGGATTTGGGTCCCCCCAAAACAGCTTAGCTGAAAAACAGGAATGGTCACAATGTCACACACGTGTACTGGGGTGCGAGGGGGGGTAAAAATAGGAACCTTGACTAATACAACTAAGAATAAGCACGCATTAACGATCCATTACTTGATTTCGAGAAACAAGATTTAATCTGGAACAAAAGCTCTCTATACAGGTAAATGCTTCCTTGAGTTTTAACCGTTATTCATTCTTAATTAATGTTGATCTTAACCCTGGTTTGGTCCTAGCGTTCCTAGAATTAGCTCAATGTCAAGACGTCCTTCTGGTCGCACACCTGGCAACTGCTTATCTGGGGTGTTTAAGCCAGATCCCAAAACACAAATTCTCTCTTTTGTTCTTTTACCCAGTGTTAGACAACCGACTAGTTCTTCTTAATTCCATTTAAATCAACATTTATTGATGAACTAGAAAGAGGTCCAGAGATAAAAAACTAAATAGACCATAATCTATGCAGTTATACTAAGTAACAGAGTTCTAAGACGTACAAATGAGGCCAACTCGTTACCCAAGAGTGTATCATTTTGTTGCTTGTTAGCATTAGTCAGAACCTGAGCAGAAGTCAGGAGTTGGAAGCTCAACTGACTGAGGCCCCAGGCGCCCCAAGTGTATTTTTAACAATAAGAAGAAGGTCCTCCCGTCTCCACCTGCGAAACCTTCTTCAGGCCACAGCCCCCATCCGTTGCCCCAGTGGCCAGCAGCCAACACAGCCGATGTTTACCCCACTACACTTCCAGGGCCCTCCTTCAGGGCAGACTATGATTTGAAGACCTAAAATTCTGAATACGTAATAATCCCATCTATTTTAATATTCAAAAAGTCAAGCAAGCAAAATCTCGTTCTGCTCCAAGAAGCGCGGCTTTGCAATCTGAAGCAGAAAGGACGTCGCTGGCGGAAGATAACTTAAAGTCGTTACGATTGCAAAGACTGGCCCCGTGAATTACAAGGGGCCACACAAGTGCCCAAGTCCCTGTTGGAGCCAGACCTGTGTCCCCCAACAGGCCGCCGTGCACACAGAGACGGCCCGTGACGGGAAGGTTTCAATGTCTGCAGACTCAGAAATCTCACAAGAACGAATTCGCCCGACCGGACGACAGCGAGGCGACACCAGCTACTGGGGTCTGGAACAAAGACTACCACAGCCTGTCCGGGACTTCCCGCCCTCGATGCCACACTATGTCAAGGAAGAATGGGAAGACGTTTTCAATATGTCACGCCAGCACGGAATTGTCTTACTTCTACTTATCTCATAGATTATACATGGGCAGCGACGTTGAAAACGCCGCGCGTGTCTTCTAATCACTTGAAAACCTTTCCAAGCGCTTTAGGAGGCTCTATCTCTATGCCCCGCCCGACAGAAGTGCAGCAACACGGACTAACTGGCGTAATGCATGCTCTGACGGACGGCGCTCAGGGGAGGAACATACCGAGATGCTTTCTTCCCGCCGGTACTGTTTCCAGTTCCTCCCGCTGTCACTGAACATGAGGATGTAGCTGGTCACCCAGTCGGAGCTCCCGTACCCTCCCTGCGTGGCCACCGCTGTGACCTCCATCCTCTCTCCGAGGTCGATCTGCAGCCACTGGTATTTATCTGACACAAGCGGAGACCAGCCACCGGCCCCTTGGAGTGGAAATAGAAACAGGAAAAAACAGTGAAGGGAAAGCAGTCTTTATGATCTACATTATCCTGTAGGAAAGAGATCATACGTAAACTTTATGAAAATCGTAGTTGCAAATTCTGAGACATAGAGCCCCTCGTGATTACACACACGGACACACACACACGCACGCACGCACACACTCAACACCACGGGTTAAGGAAACAGATGACTCCTCCATTCGTCATTAATTGCACTGGATTTCAGGCCAGAACCCCTGACTCTGGGGTGCCCAGCGGTCCACGCGACGGGTTACCACATCTGAGACTAGTGTCTCTACCGGGCTGTAGGTAAGACGTACCTCTGGCTGGCCCTAAAGGAAAGCATTCAGACCACGGTAGAACTAGAAAAGCTTAATTCTGGAATCCCAGCACGAGGAAGTACTGTATTGAGTGATGGGATAAGAAGACGGGTGACGACCAAACTTGACCCTCGAGACGCTTACAGATTCATGCCAGAAACAGGCATTTCAAAGAACGATCTGACACGCAGGGCGGCGGGGCGGAGGTGCGGGTCTTTCTGCGCAGGGAGAGGGAGCTGAGAGGCAGCCGGGAGCGTGAGGGAGAACCCGGAGCGCCGGAATGACAAGGACGCTCCCGGGTCCCCAAGGCTGCAGAACAGAGATCGCGGGGCTGGTCTTGCCCAGTGAGAAACAGAAGCAAAGTCGGAGCTCCGGGGGCTGGTGGCCTATTTTGTGTTTCCGGCGTCACAGAATTTTGGATTTGGAGCTAGACGTCACATGGAAGTTTCTGGTTTTAAATGAAGAAGCAATAAATAATTGGAAACTAAGCTTGAGACGCCTTCCGGAACCGATCTTTTGTTAATTATGCACGTCTAGAAAACACGCGTCAGGGAAGTCACCTGTAATAGGACAGGAGGGTCTTGGAAAACAACGTCCCCACTGTTCTGACACCTCGCTTGAGGTCCTCACGATGAGGTCTAACAGCACTGACCGTCTCCCCCAGGAGCTCTGATGACCCCGCCCTCAGTTTACCGAAGCCGGTAGGGCTGAGTGCGTGTCGGGAAGAGTGGGACAGGGTCCCAGGACGGCTGGGAGGGAAGCGGAAGGGGAGGCTTGCATCAGGAGGCGGGGGTGTCCCCAGGAGGCGGGCACGGGCGTCCCTTCGCCACGACCTCCATGAGCCACCCGTGTGCACGCACAGCCATCGGGAAAGTCTAAAGCTCCCAAGTTTTCCAGAACCCAGATTCTTTCTCATTTCTCTCTACCCGGATTTCCCACACTGAATCTTTGCTCCAAGTATTCCAAATTTTCCTCTCGATGTACCGCAGGCACAGCGCCTCTTCCTGTGGCCCAGAATCCAAAACACGCTGCAGTCTGGGTTGTTTTGTAATGCATCTTTTAACTTTTTATTCCAAAATAACGTCCAGTTGCCCCAAGAGCTGCCCACGTGGTACGGGGGATTCCTGTCTACTTTGTCCCCAGTTTTCCCCAAAGTTAACATCTTACAATGTCATGGGACTTTCATCAAGATGAAGATATTCACACGGTACAATATTAGTGACACAACGAGCCTTATTCTGATTTCCCCGGTGTTCCCGCTAACTCCGTTTCTCCGCAGCAGGGTCCTGCGAAGACACCACTCCTGTGTCCTCCCACCCGTGCCAGCGTGCACTCTTTCCTTGCCCCCCGTGACAAAGATCGGTTCTGCAGGGCCCTGGACGTCTCCTATTCCTGACCTGCGGTGAGGAGGTGCTTCCGGTGTGCAAGCCAAGCTATTTGATTAGGGGCTGGAACGCGACGGAAGGCCAGAATCCCCCAGGCCAGGGGGCAATTCCCTCCAGCAGCCTCACAAGACCCCCGGGCTCCCCGGATCGCTGCTGGGGGCTGGTGCGCAAGGAGGAGTGTGTATCCCCCGCCGCCTGCCTCTCCCCCACCTCCGCCCCTCCCTGAATAAAGTGTCACAGCGCGTACCAAGGGAAACCTCTTCGGGGGCCCCGCGACCCCCCGCAGCCCCAGCAAGCAGGACGGGCGTGCCGGATTCTGCTCCGCCGATGAGGAAGCCACGTCACTTTGGGCCCCTCCTGGGAGGGCATTTGATGAAAGCCTGGCCCCCGTTCATTCTCTACCCCTTCCACAAAGGCCTCCCCGCAGTCCTCGGATATTCAGGATCGTTTGCTGACCACCAACCACACTGTATTTAAATCGATCTGTCGGAGGGTTTCTGTCTCTAGTTAATCCTGTGTGACTGCTTCCCCCGCCTTTGGGGGCTCAGACGCCGGCAGGGACGAATCCTCGGGGACAGGAAAGGTTGACTAGGAAACGCTCAGCGGGGCTTCAATTACTCCGTCCGCTGCTGGCGATGCCCGTGACCCCTGGGGCTCACGGGACACGCGCTCCCGAGCTTTACGCAGAGAAGAACGGGGTGAAGAGCGAAGCCTTACGCCTTCTTCAAGCTTCCGCAGGTACCAGAGCAGCAAACCGTGAGAGGGTCTTCACGCCAGGAAACCTGGAGTGCTGGGGAGGAGAGGGGATGGGGGACGGGGCCGCTGGGGGACGGGCATTAGGGGCACGTGGCGGAATGAGCGCTGGGTACTACCCGCAACCGACGAATCACCAAACTGCACCCCGAAACTAATAGCACACGACATAACCTAACTAACTTGAATGTGGGGGGAAGAAAAGAGAGAGGTCCACGGGAGCAAAAGTCAAGCACGCTAATTTGTTAATTAGAAGCGAACAGACCCCCACCTTCGGGGCATCTCTGCCGAGCAGGTAAGTGGCTAAGGTACAATGGTTGCCAAGGGCAATCTCCGGTCGGTCAATACTGCGCTGTCTCAAGCGGGGTCTCGTCCAGCGATGGTGCTCTTTCCTCCGAGTTCAGGCGGGGCCCAGCAGACAGAAGCAGGAGCCCATCGCGGCCTCCCCCGGGAAGATGACGGACGTCCCCAGGAAGAGGGCCCGGCAGGCAGACGGGCTCGGTGGACGGTGCCCCTGACCTCCCCACTCACAGGTCCTGGGGCTGGACGCCCCGAAGGCCGGGTCAGACGCTGTCGATGGTTACCGAGGGGTTAAAGCCTTTGGGCGACTGTGATTCCCTAAGAGGCAATTTCAGCTGTCTTCAGGGAGCATTTCCGGCTATGAGGACGGACGGAGTAAGTCCAGAAACCCTGCCTCTGGGCCCTCAGCTTCCCTTCCTGTGTGCTTCCGGCCTCCGGCGGGAGCCTGAGCCGGGGAGATCGGGACATTTCCCACCAAGGGCACCCAGAAGGGAACAGTCAGCCGCAGCTGCCTAATTGTAAACTGGATTCCTACCCCGGAAACAGCTTGGTAAGCAGACACTTTGAAGTTAAATAAAAATATGTGTTTAGGGGTCAATCTGAGAAAAAGCACCCCGTGGGCATATTCAGAGTGCTCTGAAGCCGCATGCAACCGCCCCAGGGACAACTTTCCATGCCCTTAGGCACCGAGCGTTGGTGACTGCAGCTCTTTCTGCACACAATAGACAAAAATGGGCCAGTCCCGGGGTTTGGCTCTGCTGTTCTCACAGGGATTCCTGACCACCTTTTAAAGGAACACACAGGGGAGACCCACTGAGATCCGAGCGGATCGGAGGCTCTCGGCCCTGGCAAAACCGGAAGATGATTCTGCCAATTCCCCACCTTAGAACCAGAACCAGAATCGCCCAGCAGGCCGAGCACAACCCGAACAAGTCGTAAATCCTTCATTTATGACCGAATACAACGTGCGACTGAGCTCATCCGTGCCCTGTGAAACCTCCGTGTCGACCAGGGGCGCGGCTCTGGGACGGGTCACCTGCACGGCCCCCAGACTCACGCAGGGCTCCCGAGGCAGGGTCTCCTTTTTTGAAAGTTCTGTACGGTGGGGCATCGTGTCAGGAAACGCAAGGGTGAGCCGCTCGGAGAATAAAACCATGACAACTAAATTAGCCACCCATTTGTGACTGCTCGGTCAGCCAGATGCCTCTGGGGGGGAAAAAATCCCCTGGACGCTAAGACTTGCATCTTCTTTAAGGATGCTGTATGGCTCAATTCACCGCAAGCACGCGGGCGAGTCCCGGACCCGTCACCGGCTGCACAGAGACCGACTATCGGAGCGACTGCAAACAGGGAGGCCTGAGCGCCATGAGATGTGGCGAGCAACACAGGGGTGGGGGGCCATTCCAAGGACGGCCTGTGAATGGGTCAGAGCAAAGCCCACTCCCCCCGATTTCCTTAGAGGGAACACGGCAGCAAAACGACAGGCGGGCTGCAAGGATCACAGGAAAGAGAGAACGGGGGCCCCGGGGGAGCCCCATCCCCCCATTGGCCCCTCGTCCAGGCAGGTCCCCCTCACTTTCACGGCAACAGGGAAGCTGACCATGGGGGCCCCGAGAGGCCCTTTGTCCCCGGCTGTGGTCTTCCCGGGTCACAGCTTAAACATGTGGTTCAGGACTCCCGCGTTGATTTCAGTGTGGCGCCCGCATCCCATCACCTCCCAGGTGCCTCGTGAGGGATTGCTAGCTGGACCTCACCACCCTGGCAGACAGGAAGCTCGCCTTAGCTGGCGCTTCGCTGGCCGGGGGCCCTGGGCACACAAAAAAGGCAATTCCCAGAAGGGGCAATACGGATGAACGTGACTGCGTGGAAAATCAATGTGAAGATTAAGTGTGTGTGACCTTTCTTAGGGAAGTGATCTGAATCACAGCCTTTCTTCTCAAGTAAATTCTCAGGTGCCGATCTCTGCTCAAGTCATGATCTCCAGGGCGTGAGATGGAGCCCCGTGTCGGGCTTCACGCTCAGCTCGGGGTCTGCTGGTCCCTCTCCCTCTGTTCCTCCCCTCACTCACATTCTCTCTCTCTAAAATAAGTAAGTTAAATCTTCAGAAATAATAAAACTAACGTAAATTTATGTACTGACTATTCTCTTACTACCTTATGCATCAGGTAGACGCAGCGATCCGCTACATATAAAATCCCTGGCAGGAGCCATGATGGCTCAGATATTCCTATTTTTCCATAAATATATTTGAAAGCTCGGGGCGCCTGGGTGGCTCAGTGGGTTAAAGCCTCTGCCTTCGGCTCGGGTCATGATCTCAGGGTCCTGGGATCGAGCCCCGCAACGGGCTCTCTGCTCAGCAGGGAGCCTGCTTCCCCTTCTCTCTCTGCCTGCCTCTCTGCCTACTTGTGATCTCTCTCTCTGTCATATAAGTAAATAAAATCTTTAAAAAAAAATCCTTGAAAGCTCAAAGACTGCTGGGAAAAATAGGTAAGACACACCACCTTCTTTACAACGTCCAGGTGCCATGACACAGACCAAGGAAATTTTAATCATATAATCAGGTTGTCTAATCTAACTTCCGTCACCAGATCGTGCGCCAAACTTTCCAAAAAGCTAAAACTACTATATACGAGGAATCGTCATCATCACTATTATAACCTTCCACATTTTATACAATCCACATTTTACATCATAATATCCTACACTGCAGCGAACTAATCTGTTCTCCAGCATTTACAAAGTCAGAAGGCAGATGCTCAACTGACTGAGCCCCCCGGGCACCCCTGGGATGCTGCCTTTTAACAGAAAAGATGCACAGATAATCCTTCAGAAGGAAAACCGGGCTGTCTGAATCCTGCCTTAGGAGTGGGTATGAAATCAGATGGTAAAACGAAGGGATATGTAGTGAAATACGTACTGTATACAATCCGACTAGCAACAATCACAAGAAAGTCCCTCATCAGTTGATTGCCACGCTCTCAACAACTTAATTTAAATTTGCAAAGAGTGATCTGACTATTCTAAATAGAGTATACTAATTTTATACTTACCGTTTTACAATGGCTGCTTATGATAGGCTAAGTTATTAATTTTTTAATTAAATGTAATGGAAATAAATTCATCTTAAGCATTGGGATTTTCCCTTCTGTCGCTTATAAACTTCCCAGTGCCACCATATTGACTACCAGAGGCCTGAATCATGAAGATATTCTGTGTATGCAAAGCAGAAACACAATCCACAGGCCCCTTGGGATCCTTTAAACTAATTAAGGATGGTGCTTATTTAGTTTTTACAGTCTTTGGGCAACCACTGGAAAGTTTAGATGTTAAGCGGGTATTAGAGGAACCACTAGACCAAAAATAGTAAATTTGATCATTCAATTATTAATTGAAAACTGGCTCCAGTGAGAGGCGATTTTCACTGGAAAACTGAAAGTTATCATGACTGATGCTTCGTAACCATCTGGAGGAGAAAATATCTGGGCAGAAACGGTTCTTCATAGTTCAAGGTCACGAAGGTGGTCCCCCACGGGCATGCTCCCTGACCCCCAACCCACCACAAGCCTTCACTGTGTCCTTCCGGGACCCTATCCATCTATTTGATCATTTGTGGGGTTCCTGCATTTGATTTTTGAGGACACAATAGAATGCAAGCTCTACTTAAACTGTGATCTTAGAAACCCCAAATAAAGGGAGGGAAATGCTCCATTCCATCGTAATAATCTTCAGAAGTTACATTTACTCGGAACACAGTCAATTTAAAATTTTACTTTCTGAATGAACCCTTCACCAAAAAAGTTAATCTATCCCTTTCAAAGGTAGTAAAACATTTGTATTAGTTTATTCAATCTGCTGAACTATTACTTGGGCAAAAGTGAAAGTAATTAGTCCATGATACTCAAGGAGTCAGAATGAATGAATACCTCTTCAGAAAGTAAGCCGTTAGCTCCCTTCCCACGGATACGAAGGGAATCTATTTGCAACAGGAGCCTTTGCCCAGCTCCTCCCGGACCAGGTCCTGCGATGGGGCTGTTTCCCCATCAGTATCGCTACTATGGCACCTTCCCTTCTCAGCGATGCCAGCCAGTGGCTTGCCGGGTGTTCCCCCGTGCCCGTGACATTGGCTCATTCATTTGTTGTTTTTTTTTTTTTTAAGATTTTATTTATTTATTTGAGAGAGAGAAACGGGGATAGAAGGAAGAGCAGGAGCTGGGAGGAGAGGGGGAAGCAGGCTCCCCGCTGAGCAGGGAGCCCGATGTGGGGCTCGATCCCAGGACCCTGAGATCCTGACCTGAGCCGAAGGCAGGAGCTTTAACCCACTGAGCCATCCAGGCACCCTCATTTGGTGTTTTAGTTACCCACGATAAGCATCCGTGGGTGCTAGCCACCCATCCGTAGAGTGCTCTAAAACTAAAAAGGGATGATAAAATAGGAAATATTCTAGAGCCTCCAATAATTCCCTTCTGATTTGGGTCTCATTTATGACCATCTGCTGCCCATGAACACGGAAGAGAAATGTCAGAACAAACAAAAAGGAAGAACGCTACAGACGCAGGAAGCTAGCAAATGCTAAAATGTTGAACCTGCTTCTTTGTTTCCATTAAACTGCAATATAATTACTCTTCGAACCCTAAGAATGAATAGTAAGTAAGAATGACCATTATTGGGGCGCCTGGGTGGCTCAGTGGGTTAAAGCCTTTGCCTTCGGCTCAGGTCGTGATCTCAGGGTCCTGGGATCGAGCCCCTCATTGGGCTCTCTGCTGGGCGGGGAGCCTGCTTCCCCCTCTCTCTCAGCCTGCCTCTCTGCCTACCTGTGATCTCTCTCTCTCTCTCTCTCTCTCTCTCTCTCTCTCTCTGTGTCAAATAAATAAATAAAATCTTGAAAAAAAAAAAAGAATGACCATTACTCTCTCCGAGAAAGAGTCGCGATGGGTTACAGCAAGACAGTAGCAAACTCACCGTCTCGGCGATTAAGACTTGCAAAGCCCGGGCCGTGGCTGCTGGACAGCTCCGACGAACTGCTGAAGGACGCTCGCGGCAGCGAGGACGCCAGCGGGACGTCACAGTCATCTGTGCGGAAAATCCCAAATTCAGGTTAAGCCGTGCTCCAGCACGCCCGACTTCTTCCCTCCCTCCCTTCCTGCCTCCTTCTTCCTCTCCCTCCTCTCCTTCCTCCTTCCCGTGCTTTTAGTTCACAGGCTAAGAAAATGCTAGAACCTATGGCAAACGTCGGTCTTGGTCACAGGTGTGTTCGTAGAGGTTAAAGAAAACAGAACCCCTGAGTGGTAGCACCTGCGACCTTTCGCGCTGTAAAGACTGCCACCGTGGGCAACTCCAAGCAGTCGGCGCGATGTCACCAAACACGGAAAGGGTAAGGGATTCACACGTGTCCCTTCATCGTACAGTATTTCCACCATGCAGATCTAAGAGACCGAAATCAACTCAAGAGCACAGATAATTGTAAGATGCCATGAAAAAGAGTGGTAAGTGGCGAGTTCGGGAATTTACCTTTGTTTTTCACATGCTTTGCTTAATTGTTAACTTTATACAACTTAATCTTTAATAATGTCTGTGTTTTAACAACTGGCTTGCAAACGTCATGGAAAGGTCATGATTGGCTCTTGGCAGCTGCTAAAAGTTGGTTCCAGCCCACTGCTCCTCAATAGAGAACTATTAGAAGAATTTCCTTTAAAATCAGGAAGAAGACTTTAATAGGCATCATGGCTTCTGTTGAAAGCCGCTCTCAAAGTCCTATCCGTATATAAGAGAACATTTAAATATTTAAAGCAGAGAATTGGGAAAGAAAAAAAAAAAAGCAACTGCCATTGCGTCCAGATGATACGATCGTGGAGGTAGAAAATCCAAAAGTAAGTAACCCGCTGGTTTAATAGCTCAATATCCCAAAACTGATTTCATTTTAAACTCTAGCTGGGGTTAGACGATAACCAGAATAGCAAATAATAACAAAACACATAAAGTATCTACGAGTGAATCCTACCAAGCTGTGCAAAACATATACGGGGATTATTATTAAAACTGTACTGAATGACATTAAAGAAAAACTGCGTAAAATACAGACTCCCGTGATCACAGACAGGAAAACAGTATTTTTAAAGTCTCAGTCGTCCCCAGTTTGAGCTAAAGACTCATTAGAAGTCCAACCAAAAGCCCAAGAGGGTTTTTCATAGAAACTGAATCGGGGAATCATGACTCAGGAGTTCATAACATGGGGTACGGATACGGTTTAAGGAGCCTGTGAAGACAGAGAAAAACTACAGCTTCGCTTTCGTTAAACCTCCAGCTAAAATTCAGCATTTTCCTTAGTCACGAGCACAGAAAAACCACAGCATTTTCAGTAGTGCCCATGCTTTTGTGTTTGTTTGTTACCATCATAAGTTACGGATATTCTTATAGCAATCATTGTCACGGAGATCTAGAAATATCATCTATGTTCCTCCTTCCTTCAAAATAATAGGATTTATTCGACTCACCGCTAGATTGCGTTATTTAATGAGCCAATAACTAAGGAGACATTATATTACAATTTCTAATGGGTTGATGTCAGCACTTCACTGTAATTGGCATATATATGCATATATTTATATTTAATATATTTATTATTGTATTATATCAATATATTAATATATGCATATATTGATATGTTTATATTATATTATATATAGCATATATATTTATAGCATATATATACGCTGTAAAATGCATAATATATATACTGCATTACAACCATTGCTACAAGAAGGGGACACAAGCTTCAGTGAAGTTCCAAAGGGGTCCGTGGCACAAGGAAGGCCTAGGAACCCCCGTGATGGCTGTGTGCACAGGCAGCACAGGGTGTTGACCTATCACTGATGTACCAATCAGTGGTACATCATCATTTTCAGTGGTACATCAGAAAATTCCAGAAGAGGGATGTTATCTACCGTTCATGGTCAACTGAGCTACCTTGAGCGGTAGCCTAGAAGTCTCTCAGGGGTACGAGCATGCTGAGCAGAAGAGGCCCACATCATTCGCCCTGTGTGCAGAGGGTCCCCGGGACCTCCCCACCACCTTGAAGTCACACGGCAGACTGAGGGCAAGAGAGGGTTATTCCTATTAACTGTGTGTCTAGGGACACCTGCTCTCTTCCCAGTCTTGGCCCCACACAGGTTCCATTAGGGGTCTTTCCTGATGCTGGTCCCCCCCCTCTGCTCACACTGATGTCATCTCACCATTTATGGTCTCCCCTGAAGTTGGAAACTGAATGAGAAGCATGGATTTTGGAACCGGACTTGGGAGGGGTTGGCATTCACCAGCCTTGCCTCCTCTTGGGGTGTCCCTCACCCTTCTCTGAGCCTCGGTTCTCTCCTCAGCTCAGTGGGGAATCACCCAACTGGACAATGAAGAGACACAACTGTACAACGGGAAATCACACAATCATACAATGGGGAGTCAACCCGCACCAGCTCACAGTGCGGAGTTACACAACTACACAATACGGCAGGGCGTACAATGAGGACTCACACACTAAGAGGACTGCTGAGGATTAAAAGTATTTGCTTTTATTATTCTCACTCTGGTAAGACAAGTCAAGACTTATTAAGTTCCTTCCAAAGATGCTGTAAGGACATTTTCCCCACGTAGAGATAAAAAAGGCAGTGTTCAAAGTTCCAAACCACACTGTCATTTCTTATTCTTTCTTCAGAGAAGGCATATGAAGCTTAGTCTTGAAAAAGAAAAAAGAAGAAAAAAAAGAAGGAATAGCTTTTGTGCTGTAATCTTTCTTTGGAAGAACAATTTATAAAATTTATTTTAAAATGACAATTTTCTTTATAATCCTATCTTAGAGGCTTCAAAACCAGTGTTCCAATTTACTCCAATGTAGCAGAAGTCGAGAATATGTGTGGTCAGAAACAGGGTCGTCACATCCTTATACGGGACCCGGCGGGGACAGGTCCTGGATTTGGACAGGGTTTTCCAGGCAGTCAGTGTGTTTCCAAGTAAATTTAATGCATGTAAGGGGAAGCCTCCAGAGCCATCCCAAACCTCCATTAACTATTGTCTTCAACCCCAAATGTTTATGTCTTCTAAGATTCCTGAAACAAAAACTGTCAAGACCCAATTTAATTTTCTTTATCTTGGCATCATTATAAAACATTTGACTCCCACTAAGTGAATATCATTCTTATGAATAATCCGATAAATATTATTATTATTATATAATCTGATAAATATTATTATATTATTTCTAACATTTGACTCCCACTAAATGAATATCATTCTTATGAATAATCTGATAAATATTATTATATAATCTGATAAATATTGTATTATTTCTAACATTTGACTCCCACTAAATGAATATCATTCTTATGAATAATCTGATAAATATTATTATTATATAATCTGATAAATATTATTATATTATTTCTAACATTTGACTCCACTAAATGAATATCACTCTTATGAATAATCTGATAAATACTATTATTATATAATCTGATAAATATTATTATTTCTAACATTTGACTCCCACTAACTGAATATCATTCTTATGAATAATCTGATAAATATATTATTATATAACCTGATAAATATTATTATATTATTTCTAGCATTTGACTCCCACTAAGTGAATATCATTTTTATGAATAATCTGATAAATATTATTTCCATCCAAAAAAAAAAGATGATTCCTGAAGTGTTTCAAAGCTACAAGAATTATTCACAAAGTATGGTTTTTAACAAGTGAGATGGCAAAACAATTTTAAAGAACCACTATCTATCACTTAGAGGGAAAAGCAAGTTGACTATAAATAATAAGCTTATGAGAATTAACATATGAAAATAGACAGAGAATATTACAGTTAAGTAAGCTGAAGCAATTTTATTTCCCTTCATAATAACCACTCGTATTAATGAGTGAGTCTATGGAATAATCTTAATTTTGAAATGCACTCATCCTTCAGTGGCTCAAATGTACTCAAAGTGAGGTTCTCAGAGAAGCTTAAGAATTCTAAAGAAAAAGTGATAGTCCATTGTCATGTGTTTTAGAGAAAAAACAAACACACCACAATTGTTCATGATTTAGGTATGACTCAGATTAGAGCACTAGGGACATCCTTATATGCATTCTGATAAAATAAATCCATATTTATGAAATACTCAAACCTCGTCTCACTAGGTGCATCTATCACGATGTCATTTTAATCAGAAACCTATTGTATGAACATTGGGGTGCATGTGGCCCTTCTTTGCACTGCATCAGTATCTTTGGGGTAAACACCCAGTAGTGCAATGGCAGGGAGGGGGAGAAGAACCAGGAGAGACTGTGGACTCTGAGCAACAAACTGAGGGTTTTGGAGGGGCGGGGGTGAGGGGCTGGCCGAGCCTGGTGGTGGGTACTGAGAAGGACACGTATTGCACAGAGCACTGGGTGTGGTGCATGAACAATGAATCTTAGAACACTGAAAAAATTAAATAAAAATTTTTTTAAATTAAGATGTTATAAATTAATTAATTTTTAAAAACCTGTTGTATGTCTTACCAGCAGAACCGCCTTAGACTGAGAGTATAAAACAATATTCCAGCTTCTGTTTTTTAAAATTATATATGTTTTTTCCAGGTGAAATCTTGGAAATTTGGAACTTCCCACAACTGGGGAAAGTAGAGCTGGCTTAGCGCTCCCAGTCTGAGTGAGCTGGTTCGAGGGTCCTCGAGGCTCCCGACCGCCTTCTCAAACCACTTGCGTCTACCCCTCCCTCAAACAAAAGACAACTCCAGACGGACCCCGTCGGCTAACCACAGCCTGTCGGTAACACGTCTGCCCTGGTTTCCTTGGCACTTCGAATTCAGTCTACACTCGACTACGCGTCAGTGGTTATCCTTTCAGGACGCCTTATCTTCTGGATGAGATTAAAAATCCCTCAACACAGAAAATTCATGTTTGTTTGTTTGCTGCTAGTTTTTCAGTATATCCTAATGGACTCCAGTCCCTGGAAGAGAACAGAGAATGTGACCTAAATTCCCCTCGGCTTCCGGCCCTACCTGCTCCTCCCACGTGGGCACCTCGAATCAAGGCCCAGACCCACACAGTGGTGCCCCTTGGCCAAGAACATCTGGACTCAGAAGAACCTGAAGATACCTGGGGCTCTCTCTCCATCAGGAGGAATAAGGCGGAGCTAGGCTGCTGCTCCCTATTCCCCCATTCTTGGTGGCCCATCAAGGCCGCTGAGAACTTTGTGAACACCTGGGGCCACCTCCCTGCCCTTCCTGAGGTGTGTGCTTACAGAATCCCAATCCACACAGATTCCCGATCCATGTCTTCAGTACTTTGGACGAAGGTGCTGAACTCGGCCAAGGGTTCAGGGGCGCCGGCCAGTCTCCAACCCTCGGGTACACACACAGTGGAGAGGAGGCAGTGCCCCCCTAGAAGCGACAGGACATTCTATAGCGTGGCATTCAGGATGCTCTAGAGACCCTTGCCTAATTTTCCAAGCCCATCTCATCCAGCCCCACCCTCACCTGGAAATACGAGCTGCTGTGTGCTCAGATCGGCAATTACCCCATGTGGGTCTACCCTTGGCACCGACTGGGCATCGCGTGTGATTGAACAGCTGCGAGTCTGAGTTGTTTAGTTTCATGATCCTCAAAGCCCAGCCTGAGAGGAACTCAGCTGGAGGAAAGCAGAGGTGATTTCAGATTTCTTGTCTGTTCCAATAAGTTATGCATGCCAATAATAGAATACAGCCATATCTCTGTGAGAACAAAGTCAGGAAGGGCAAATTACTCCAAGTTCCTGGCTAATTTATTTATCTCACCCATGCACAGAGTGCTTGCCTACCCATTAGCACAGTCCGAAGTTAAGCACTCTTCTTTTTACTTCTAGGCTTGCTTTCCTATCGTAACCTATGTCATGAATTATTTCAAAGGTTTGGTTTATGTTCACTGTATTAAATGAGTGCTATTTAACGAATAGCTCTAGATCCAGATGTTGCCTGTAAAATTATTCCTCGGCATTGAAGGATTCACTTTTTATTGTTAAGTCAAGCGGTAACACTATGAAAACAATTTGCCATTAATTTTATGGGGTGATATAGCAAATTAGTACTCATTAATTGCAACTATTATTAAGCATGAATTTGAAATAATTATTGTTCTTATAATTAAATAACACCTCATGTCCCCTCCAGCTGAGTGAATTCATACTGGTAGTGTTTCTTTTTTTTTAGATCCAAGCATTTGTAAAATGTCTTACATATTTTTGAGAAAATTCCAAATTACAAAATAGTATAGTCCAAATGCTGAATCCAAATGGTAGAGAAGATGTAACTCAGCAAATATATGTTAATAAAAAGAGCTTCCTAATGATCTGGCTTTGATGTTCCAGAAAATCTGCAACTCAAAAGCACAAAATCACTTTTGAAAAAGTCTTCTTGTTAGAGTACCAATCAATAAAATTGAAAATAGGAAATCAATGGACAAAATCAAAAGCGGGCTCTTCGAAAAGGTCAGTAAAAGATTCTTGCCAAGCTAGCTTTAAAAAAGAGAGAGAGAGAGAGAGAGTTCGCAAATTACTAATATCAGAAATGAAAGAAAGAACATCACTACAGATCCCGCAGACATTAAACGGGTAATAAAGAAATAATATGGCCAACTCTATACCCCCAAATTTGATGATCTAGATGATGTGGACTAATCCCTAAAAGATAGAATCTGCCAAATTCACACAAGAAGGAAGACAATCCCTATAGGCTTTTATCTATTAAAGAATCTGAATCTATAATTAGTAACTTTCCAGAACAGAAAGCACCATGTCCAGATGGCTTCAGGGGTAAGTTCTACCAAATATTTAAGGAACAAATGTTACCGATTCTCTACAAATTCTTTCAGAAGCTATAAACAGAGGGAATACTTTCTAATTCATTTTATGACAACTGAATTACCCTAATACTAAAACCAGTCATAGATATTACAAGAAAAGAAACCTTTAGACCAATATCTCTCATACACACAGAGGCAAAATCCTCAACAAAATATTAGCAAATTGAATCCAACAATGTATAAAGGTATAATTTATCCCAGGTATGCAAGGCTGATTCAACATTCAAAAAGCAATTAATGTATTCCACCACATCGATAAGCTATAAAAGAAGAATCACACAATCATATAAATAGATGCAGAAAAAAAGTATTTGACAAAATCCAACACCTAATTGTTGTAAAAACTCTTAAACAAGGAATAGAGGGGGAACTTTCTCATTTTGAAAAAGAATATCTACTGAAAACCTAAAGTTAAATCATACCTAATGGTAAGAAACTTGAAGCTTTCCCACTGAGATCGGGAACAAGACAAGGTTGTTCCCTCTCTCCATTCCTTTTCAACATCCTACTACAAGTCTTAATTAATACAATTAGACAGGAAGAGGAAATAAAAGGGATACAGATTGGGAAGGAAGAAATCTTTGTTCACAAATGACATGATCATCTATGTAGAAAACCCAAAAGAACTGACCAAAAACAAAAATAAAAACAAAAACCTGGAACTAATAACCGATTATAACAGGCCCACGGGATAGAAGGTTCATATACAAAAGTCGATCACTTTCTTATATACCAGTAATGAACAGATTGAATTTGAAATTAAAAACACAACAGTATTTACATGAGCACGCAAAAACATGAAATACTCGGGCATACGTCTAACAAAATATGTACACAGTCTGTATGAGGAGAGCTACAAAACACCGATGAGTAAAACCAAAGAACTAAATAAATGGAGAGGTAGTCCACATTCAAGGATAGGAAGAGTCAATACTTCCTATCAAGAGGTCAATTCTTCCAACTTGGTCTATAATTCAAGGCAATCTCAATAAAAATCCCTGCAAGTTATTTTGTGGATAGCCACAAACCGATTCTAAAGTTTATGTGGAGAGAAAAACTACCTAGAATAGACAACAGAATACTGAAGTTAGAGGACTGACGCCAGCTAGCTCCAAGACTTCTCACAGAGCCATGGTGGTCAAGACAATGTGGTACCGGCAAAAGAACTGACAAGTAGATCGACGGAACAGAATAAAGCCAAGATGTGGGCCCACACAATATAGTCAACGGATCTTTGACAAAGGAGCGAAGGCAACACAATGGAGCAAGGACAGTCCATTCAACAACTGGCGTGGGAATGACTGGACGTCCACTTGCAAAGTCAAGAGTCTAGACACAGACCTTCCACCTTTCACAAAAATTAACTCAAAGAGATCACAGATCTATCTGTAAAGTACAAAATGATAAAACTCCCAAAAGACGGTGTGGGAGAAAATCCAGATGACCTGTGATTGGCAATGACTTCCTAGATACAACACCAAAGTCATGATGAAAGCTTGAAAGAACTACGAAAGAAAGAAAGAACTGACAAGCTTGCCTTCACGAAAGTTAAAATTTTCTGTTCTGCGAAAGGCACTGTCAAGAAAACAAAAAGACAAGTCACAGACTGATAGCAAATATTTGGAAAAGATACATCTGACAAAGAACCGCTCTCCAAAATATAAAAAGAACTCTTACACTCAACAATTAAAAAGAAGGAAAAAAAAAACCCTCCATTTAAAAATTGGTCCAAAGACTTCCAGGCACCTCTACAGAGAAGATATGCAAATGTCAAATAAGCAGATGACAAGAGACCCAACATCATCTGTCATCAGGGAAATGGAAATTAAAACAATAAGATACCAGCACGCGCCTATTAGCATGGCCGACACCTGGAACAGTGCCAACATAAAACGCTGGCAAGAATGGAGGGCCACAGGAACCCTCATTCACTGCTGGCGGGAGTGCAAAATGCTACGGTCTATTTGGAAGACAATTTGGCAGGTTCTTAGAAAACTAAATATACTCTTACCATGCATTCCAACCATTGCATTCCTTGGTATTTACCCAAAGGAGTTGAAAATATATCCACACAGTAACACGCACACAATGTTTCTGGCAGCTTTACTCACTGATGGCCAAAGGCTGAAATCAAACCAAGTGTCCCTTAGTCGGTGAATGGCTAAAGAAACAGTGGCACAACCACACAAGGGAATCTTCTCAGTACTAAAAAGAAATGAGCTATCTGGCCATGAAAAAACATGAAGGAACCGTAAATGCACATTAGTAAGTGAAAGAAGGCAATTTGAAGAGGCTACACACTATTTGATTCCAACTATATGACATTTTGGAAAAAGCGAAATTACAGAGACAGGAAAAAGATCAGCGTTTTAAGAGGTAGACAGGAATGAACAGGCGAGGTGGAGTGCCGGGGATTTTTCGGGCAGTGAAGCTACATCATAGGACATTGCCATGGTGGATATATGTCTTTATATATTTGGGATTATATATATATATATATTATATATATATATGGGATTTATAAATCCCATAGAACGTACAACACCCAGAGTGACCCTTCACATAAATCATGAGCTCCGGGTGATAATGGGTTCACCGGTTTGAACACAGGAAGCACTCTGGGAGTGATTGCTGATAACAGGGGAGGCCGTGCATGTGTGGGGAAAGGGGGAATACGGGAAATCCCTATACTTTGCGTAATTTCACTGAGAACCTAAAACTGCTCTAAAAATAATGCCTCCTAAAAAGCAAAGTCTCTCTTTTTTACCAACAACTGAGAATTTACTTAAGAATAAAGGCTGTGATTCAAATAACTTCCCTAAGAAAAGACACGAACACTTACTTAGTCTTAACATTGATTTTATTCCAGCTCTAAGTCAAGAAGCCTCTTCGTGAAATTTTGCACCAGCGCTTGGCCGAAAAACTCAAGTCTGTTCCTTCCTGCTTTTAAAATCATGCAAAACTGTGTGACTTCCAAACCTCAGAGGAATCACAGCCCTGGGGGAGAAATGTTCCAGTTTTCTCATGGGTCGCCCTCCCTCTAAACCCTCAGGAGCAAGGATTTGCACCCGTTCAAAAGGCAAAATTTTAATGATCCCAATTATTATCCACTAGGGTCCCCAAAAAACTTACATTCAGAAAAAGGCACAGATACCCGAGGGTGACTGTGGTGTCGGCGTTACAACTGGTGCCATTTTTAATGAGTCATCCTGCTTCTCCTATAGGATCCGCAGGTTTCGTAAAGAATCAATATTTATCTTTATTTCCTCAGCTTCCCGCGCACTGCATCTGATAAATGTGGGCTGAATTAAACTGGGCCAGGAGTTGGAGAACTACTTTCTGAAATCTCCATATCCAAGTTCTATTTCTTCTCTGCACATACTGAGCTTACACCGCCGAAAGAGCCCCGCATTCGTCCTGAAAGGAAAAGCACGCGGTCTCCACTCCCGGGCAGAGCAGTTCCACGGGGCCATATGTTCTCACGTGAGGGGCCGCGGCACCCGCGCTGTGTTCTGCGGGAGGCGTAAACGCCAGGATGGGCGAGTCAGCAGGGAAAAGACACGACTGCAAGAATCCGAAACCCTCTCCTGTTCCTACTCAGCGGGCCGTGCTTGAGAAAGTCAGCGGTTGACCCACGTTGGCATTGATGTTTCCCTAAACGTTGCGTTTAAAAAGATTTTAACTGGTCGTAGCTGGTTAACTGGAGAACTGCCTTGCTGACCCGTAAATCTGACCTATCCATTTCACGGGGCAGAGCCTAATATCCCACCGACTCTACTCACGGTGTTAAAAGGGTCACAGAGCACTCGAGGGTGCCTGTTCTTAATTCTTCTGTT
The DNA here is from genome assembly GCA_028533885.1 of Nasua narica. Lineage (NCBI taxonomy): Eukaryota > Metazoa > Chordata > Mammalia > Carnivora > Procyonidae > Nasua > Nasua narica. Next base: position 493,790 of record CM052813.1, read on the forward strand.
CATACGCTGTTCACATGCATTACCAAAATACTGCGACCCTCATAAAGTCCCGTAGCTTCGCTCGATAAATACTGCTCCTCCATAAGCTGCTGCAAGGGGCAATAGCTAATAAATATTTCTTGGGGGAATAAATAATTTATTTTGAGACTTTTGGACAAATTTTTTAAGTTTCTCAATTTCCGCCACCCAAAATTTGGAAACGGTTATTTCATTCCCTCTCTACTATCTGATAGTAAGACAATCGAAAGCGACAGGACAAAGTTTTTAAAAATGTACAAGGAAACATGAAAGGATTTAGATGTTCATCTATATTTTAAGGAATGTTTCTCCTGCAAGTCCACGTGACTCTGAAGACTAACAAATTTTCACCAAAAAAACGCAACAACATCCTATCCTATTTGATGCATAAATATTATAACCAATAGTTGAATTTTTAGGACGAGGCTTAGGTGACCCGAGAACTTTTTATACTATCTTGGAAAGAATATTTAATATTCAGGCATTTTCACATGCCTGGATGTGAACATGTGAATGCCTGGAAACAATTTAAAACAATAAAAACAAAACAACTAACACATGCCCAAGCTAAAGACTCACCGCTGTATGAGAATGAGAAACCGAATACACGGCATTGCAAAGAAATATGTATTTTGTGCTTTAAATAAGCAACTGAGAAGTTCAAAAACGGGTGTGACTGCAGATGAAAGTCTAGTCACAAGCTCTGTTCTGTAATTTGGATCCACTTGCCTTTTGTTCTCTCCTGCCTCCCTCCCACCCTCCCCTTCTTCCTTGTCTCCCTCCCATCCTTCCTCCCTCCCTCCTTCCCTTCTTCTTTCCTCTTTGAGAGTCAACAAGGGACAGGTGTTCAAACAGTTGCTGGCAGCAAGTACAATCAACCCAGTCCAAGCACGAGTATTTGCACACGACCCCTCCACAAAATACCGTTTTCCCCCATTTTGTTGGAGGGGAGGAAAACACAGGGCACTTATCTCTTTGTAGAGTTCCAAGAACGTATACAAAATACATAGGGGGGGAGGAAGGCTTTTATATTATGGAATTTGATATATTATGGAGTTTAGATGATTCTTAAACTTTCAATACAATCCACTCACAGTTAAGTATTTTCTGGTATAACCCCCTGAGGTCCTAGTATACGACAGCGTTGCTATGTAATGTAATGTTCACCTAAAAATTATTTAAATTTAAATAGTAACAGTTCACTGGAAACTTGGGTCTCTGCCCAAAAAATTTCCATAAAACAATCATTTTGTTTAATGGTTCATGTTTATTCAAAACTAGGGCCACTGCTGTTACACAAGTGGAAAATCCAATCATTTTTAGGAAGCGTATGTGCACGTGTGTGTGTGTGTGTCTGTATGTGTGTGTATGCGTGTATATCAAGTAAATACAAACTTAGATCACCATTGAATAAAACAGTACGTTTGCCGATTTCTCGTTAGACACATTTACAAAAATAATATATCTATCTGATGTTATTTTCAAGGGTGCAACTAAACCTTTCTTTTAAAAATTCACCCGAAAAGGGCGGGTTTTTTTCACTCCTCTACTAACCTTCCAAGTCATGCCCAGATATAGCACTCATGTCAAAAAAAAGGGGAAATGTCAAAATGTTCAGCAGCAAGTAGAGATTTAAAATTCACAGCATGTGTTGAAACACACCATGTATACATGCTGCCTTGTCTTTTATAAACCTGACTCTATATCTGCACCATCTAGGCATTATATAAGACCACAGAGCTTATAATTAGTTCATAAAAGATACAAATCTGCTAACCTCGCAGAACTCAAGATTTTAACAGGAAAATGCATAATAGAATCCAATGTTTTGTTCTGTTTCAAAATAGGAGAAATAGCTCAAGATTTCAGACACCAATAGAAAAATGTCTCAGTAATTTATCAGCAATAATTGTTGAAACTTAATAATGTCATAAGTATACAAGTAGTGTTGCAAGCACGAATTAAACTGTGCCACCAAATGCACCCATGGTACCAACTGTCATACATAGAATTATCGCTGTAACCCTAACAGCAGTCCATAAGAAAACGAGATTAGATGAAAAACCCCACACACTTTAATGATCCCATTCACCTGCTTTCAAGTATAAACACATTTTCTTTGTTTTAATCAAGAATACTCTTAATATCAGGGCGCCTGGGTGGCTCAGTTGGTTAAGCAACTGCCTTTGGCTCAGGTCATGATCCCGGGGTCCTGGGATCGAGTCCCGCATCAGGCTCCTGGCTCCACGGGGAGTCTGCTTCTCCCTCTGACCTTCTCCCCTCTCATGCTCTCTCTCACTGTCTCTATCTCAAATAAATAAATAAAATCTTTAAAAAAAAAAGAATACTCTTAATATCAGATAAGAGAAGAATGAATAAATATACAATCACATTAAAATACGAAATAGAAAACGTGACTTTTTCCTAAAGAGGAAAAAAAATTTCACAATGTTGAGCAGCATGCAAAATATCATTTAATTCATTTTCCACTGATTATCCTTCTATTTTTAACACAATGCTTACTCTCAATTTTTGAACAATGCCTCGAGCGAAATTTTACTTATTTCCCAAAGAATATTAGCAAGAGTTTACTCTCCCTTGTCATTCTCCCCACTCACAACCATAAATTTCTAATGAAAAAGTTATTTTCCCTCATAGTTTGAATTTATTTCTGGTTTTCCTTTTGCTTCTGATCTTACTGCTCTGATGAAGTCCAACAAGGTCTCATTTCATTATAGCAAATCAGCTTACGTCATTATCTTTGGTTCCCAAAACTGGGACCATATTTCTCTTTTTTCCACTTCCACAATTCTCATTCGACAATTTCCATTACTGTGTTCCATTTATTAAACTCAGCACAACACGAGCTTGTGTAATCGAAACACATTATTCCTTTTCAGCCTTAGGAAATTTTATTTTTATGGTCATAATTCTTTGAAACTTATTGGAACTGGTTTTTTGGTCCAGTAAAAATGTAAATATTATATATATATATTTGAAAGCCTGAATAATATTGTCCAATATAATCTATACCCATAAAAATAAAAGCTGAAAATAATTTCTTCAAATCTCTATATCTTTATCACTTCATTATATTTTATTTTATGTACTTATTTTATTTTATCCAAAGCTTTTTTTTTCTTCCCTTCTCTTCTTCCTTTCTTTTGAATAGTCCGAAATCTGTCCCCCACCTAGTCCATTTTTTTTTTTTTATTCTATTGGTTTGGAATGTATACCTCCTATTACCATTCTTTTTGTGGGCCTCCTTAAAATTTTATACTGCACTCTGGTTTACAATTTAACAAAGCCTACATCAAACAGATTTTAATTCCCTCCACAAAATAATGCAAGGATGATAAAATGCTTTATGTCTGGTCACTCCTTTCCATCTTTACTCTCCATTGTGCACATAGATTTATCTTGTCTTCTTTCTTTTCATTCCACCAACTGCACATGGATGTTGTATGTACAGTTTTATTGTCCAAATGTGTGATCAGATTTGCACACTAGTTACTAGATTGTTACCTCTCATACTGCCCTCTGTAATCATTTCCTTTCTTGCTAAACTTATCCAGCAACATTTCTTTACTGAAGATTTGTTGGTCTTCAATCCTTTTGGATTTTATTTTTTCTATGGGTGACTTTATCTCACCTTCATTCTTGAACCCTGAAGCAACAAGTCTACAATTCTTTGTTGGCAATTATTCCCTCTTACAAACTTAAGTGTTCACATACCTGCTTTAATTGTTTGTTTGTTATTCCCATCTCAGGCCACTCCTATAAGTTTCTCTCTATTCTGGAGTTCGACAGTTCCAACACAAAGTGCTGCTGGGGGTGGGAATATCTTTTTCTTTGTATTATTAGGGATTTGAGGGTCTTCCTGAATCTAAAGATTGGTAACTTTTCAATTCTGGGCAATTTCTATAGATTACCTTTAAGTGTTTCTTCTTGCCACATCTCCTCCTTCCAAAACTCCTATCTGACACAGAGACCTTGTTGTGCTCTTCTCCCTGCCCCCCTAGCCTGGTTTTCATATTTGCTGCCTCTCTGTCTCCCTATGGAGCATGCCGGTTGTTTATTCCATGACTGTCTTCTAATCTGCTAAGTCTCTCTCCACTTGTGTCTAATCCCCATGTCAGCAGCCACTGAATTCTTTACCCCAGGGATAAAGAATTTCATTTCAACACTGTTCTTTTTCAATCCTGCTTGACCACTTTGATCATCTGTTACTCTCTCCATTCTCCCCATCTTTTATTTCCTTACACATATGCAACAAATTGTACCTTCTTTTTTTTTTTTAAAGATTCTATTTATTTATTTAACAGAGAGAGAACACAAGCAGGCAGAGAGGCAGGCAGAGGCAGAGAGAGGAGCAGGCTTCCCGCAGAGCAAGGAGCCCGATGCGGGACTCGATCCCAGGACGCTGGGATCATGACCTGAGCCAAAGGTAGTTGCTTAGCCAACTGAGCCACCCAGACGTCCCCAAATTGTACCTTCTAAAACTGATCTCAATATCTACATTTTTTTTATCTGATTGTGTAGTTTCTTATTTCTTCTGACACTCCCTCATGGTGCTTTGTTTCTTCTATGTGTTTTATGTTTTTATTTCTATTGTGGGCATGTGTTTCCTGGACATGGATCCATGAGCCTAGATGATTGCAGAAGCAAAACACATCCAACAGGAAGACAAGACATGAGGAGACAGAACTGGAAATGTGCACACATGTGTGTGTGTGTGTGTGTGTGTGATATCAGAAAATACATGAAAGTTTTACCAAGGAAAGTAAGGCCATCTTTAGAAACATTACACTGGCAGTAGGAAAAACTGGATTAGAAGAAGGTAAGCTGGTGACAGCGAAACCATAGAGGCAATTATAGCACCTCATATCCAGAGACATGGAGAGTCTGGACAAGTCAGTGCTGGCATAATTGAAGAAAAGAGAACAGGGACAAATTGAAGAGAGAGCGCTAAACCAAGTCTTTCAGAATCAAGCCATAATGCTCCCTCTCTAAGGATCCACACCTGTGTCTTCTTATCCATTTTAATTGAGACTGCATCCCAAAGTATGTACAAAATATGTTTGGCTTGGAGACTAACATTCATTTAACAATCATAAAGGTTGAACAATCTGTATTGATGGCCAGATTCTATGTATCCTAGAAGACTTCAGAAAAAAATAGCCAGATAAAAAGTAGCATCAATTGAGTTACACAATCCAACACCAAATAAATAAATAAAGTGATTAAAAATGGGCAGAAGACTTGAATAGACATTTTTCCAAAGAAGACATCCAGATGGCCGACAGACATGAAAAGATGTTCAGTGTCACTCGGCATCAGGGAAATGCAAATCAAAACCACAGTGAAATATCACCTCACACCTGTCAGAATGGCTAACCTCAAAAAGATAAGAAATAACAAGTGTGGGTTGAGGATGTGGAGAAAAAGGAGTCTAATGCATTGTTGGTGGGAATGGAAGCTGGGGCAGTCACTATAGAAATAGTACAGAGGTTCCTCCAAAAAAAAATTAAAAAGAGAGGTATCTGGGTGGCTCAGTTAGTTAAGCATCTGACTCTTGGTTTCAGCTCAGGGCGTGATCCCATGGGTTGTGAGATGGAGCCTCACGTTGGGCTCCGAGCTCAGCGGGGAATCTTCTTTAAGATTCTTTAAGAATCTGCTTTAAGATCTTCTCCCTCTCTGCCTCTCCCCCTATTTGCATTCTCTTTCTCTCTCTACAATAAATAAATAAGTCTTTTTAAAAATTAAAAATAGAAATGCCATAAGATCCAGTAATCCCATTGCTGGATATTTACTTAAAGAAAATTAAAACACTACTCCAAAAAGATATATGTACCCCCCATGTTTACTGCAGCATTATTTACAATAGCCAAAATATGGAAGCAACTTGACTGTCCATCAGTAGACGAATGGATAAAGAAGATGTGCTACGTGCGTATAATGTACATGTATAATGGAATATTACTCAACCATAAAAAAGAATGAGATCGTGCCATTTGCAGCAACATGGATGAACGTAGACGGTATTATGCTAAGTGAAATAAGCCAGACAGAAAAGACGAACGCTATGTTATTTCACTTTCTAGGTGGAATCTAAAAAACAAAGCGAACAAAGGCAGAAAGAGACCCAGGAGTACAAAGAACAGATTGGTGGATGCGAGAGGGGTTGGGCAAAGTGGATGAAGGGCAGGAGGTGAAGGGAGGAGCAGGTTTCCAGTTCCGGAATGAGTAAGTCTTGGGATGAAGGGTCCAGCCAGCCTAGGGAGTAGCCGATGGCATTGTAGTCGGGTTGTCTAGTCACAGATGACGGCCACAATCCTGCAGGCACCGCATGAAGTAGAGAGCTAGCCAGTCCCTCTCCAATCACTACGCTTCCGTTAACCTCTCTGAAGACCCCCAGTGACACACTGCTCCCCAGCACCTCCATTTCACACCCCAAATATGGAGCCCGGCTCGGGCTTGATCCAGGATCTCCCTAGAAACAGAAGTCTCGTCTAAGGGACCCCCAGAGACCTCCTCGTTCCCGCTCAGTGGTCCTGGCTAGCGCCCTGACACCTGCCCTTTTCACCACCCCCTTGGGGGCCTCGGCAGCTTTGAGAACACGCACCGTGCTTCTTATCAAAGCTTCAGGGCAGAAATTATGTCATGCATTTTGCAGCCGGAAAAAAAAAAAAGAAAACATTCAAGATCAGCCAGTGGATCTCTCCATGGGCAAACGGTGAGCCCAGGGAATGCTCACGTAAAAATTAATTTTTTATTAGGCTACCTGCAGGACGGTTATAAAACACTCATGAGGATGCTGCGTGTCTTCCGTATACTTGCAAAATAGCGTGTTTTCAATATATTAATTTCTTCTTTTCCTGGTAAATACGTAGTGAGTGCCATCAACTAAGCTGTAAGGGACAATTAAGTGTGATTCTGTTGTCAGGAACTTTGAAGTCTGATGAAGGAGGCATTCACGTGACTGGCCATCTGTCATGAGAAGCAGAGAAGAGACTGAAAGCCAGTGCTTGCACAGTAGATGTTAAACTAATTACCTCAATGGATGGTGCATCTCGCCTTCTTATCGGGGTGATGAGGCAAAGCGTCTAGGCGGGGACCGAATCCCAATCCCTTCCTGGCTCCACCCAGGTCGGTCAGAAGGCCCCCCTCCGTCATAGCCCCCCGGTTAGAATGGCCACGCAGCACAGCACTGACAACGAGAGTCAGATCCAGGGATTTGGCTGGAAGTTTCCGGAAAGGGAGCCGCTGTCCCCTCAGAACGCTGTCCAAGTAGGATGTCCCTGCTTTCTTGGAGTTCGGAACAAGGGAATGAACAAAGAACTAAGTGCTCACTGCTTCCGAGTGATGAGGGCCGAAGTCCGGCTAGGGGAAAGCACTCTCTGCGGCGTGACGCCGGGCAGCCTGACCTTGGCCGTGGGTCTGCCAGACGGGGCACTGCTAGACTAGGGCATCGGGCCAGCGGGGGAGCCAGCGCTGGAAGAGGAAGAGAGGCCGAGCCTCCCGGCACAGCCTCGCCGACACCAACTGGCCCCAGCCTTGCCTGAAAGGAAATGATGGGCGCCCACAATTCCCTTCTTGGGGTAAGTCCATGTGACTGGGTTTTCTGCCACTTGGAACTGAAAGATGCTCACCGATGCCCTAATCCTGACACCCCCATTCCGCATTCGCCTGCGCACAAAATCAAGCAACCGCTGAGTCCCGAGAAGCGTTCTTGTGCTCCGTGACACTGTCTCCTTCGCACTGCCCCCTCGCACTCAGTCCTGACCCCGCGCAGCAGGAAAGGAGGGACACCTCTCTGGCCAGCCCAATGCACGCAAGTCAACCCAGGTGGCCGTCCGGCCTCACCGTCCGAGACAACGAAAGAGGAAGAGGCTCACGGAGGCGGTGGGGATGGGGGTCCTGGGACCCAGTGGGGCTGCCCAGTCTCCTCCCTGGAGAATGGGGCCACGATCAATGACAGAGGTGTCTTTTTCACGTTGAAGTGCACCCTAGCCTCCCACGGCCTGCTGCCTCACCTTGCAACAATACTCACAGGGAAAGGCTCTTTTCTCTAGGCAAATAGGCAACCCGTCCTCCAGCAAATAAATCCCGTTCCTCACAAGGAGAGGAGAGAAATCAATCATCCGTAGGGATGTAAATTTCTCAAAAATCAGGTTTACTAAACGAGAGCCGTTGTTCAGAGGGACAAAGAATAGTAAATTTTTCTGATCCCAATTTTATTCTCAAGATCTAGAAAACCAACCCTGTGTTTGCTCAGACTTGCGCTCTAATTCAGAATAGACACCTTGACTTTCCCTAACAGGGAAATGACTCTGAGATCTGTCGGCCCTACTGTGTTCTACGTCTGAAAAACATTTTTTCAGGAGCTTTCCTTACACTTTAAGAAACCCTGGAGTAGGGGCGCCCGGGCGGCTCAGGCAGTTAAGTGACCGACTCTTGGTTTCAGCTCAGGTCACGACGTCACGGTTTGGGATCGCACTGAAGGTGGAGTTGGCTTCAGATTCTCTCTCGCTCTCTCATTCCCCCTGCTCGCCTGCACATCTGTCTCGCTCCCAGATAAATGGATAAGAGGAAGGGAAGGAAGGGAAGGAAGGGAAGGAAGGGAAGGAAGGGAAGGAAGGGAAGGAAGGGAAGGAAGGGAAGGAAGGGAAGGAAGGGAAGGAAGGGAAGGAAGGAAGGAAGGAAGGAAGGAAGAGAGAAAGAAAGAAAGACAGAAAGACAGACAGAAAGAAAGAAAGAAAGAAAGAAAGAAAGAAAGAAAGAAAGAGAAAGAAAGGCTTCACCAGGGACGGGGCGAATGTCGGTTTTCCTCATCGCTCCCCTGCTCCGAAATCTGAACTAGAGAATATCCGCTTACACAAGAGCCCATAATAATGACTCGATTCTGCCCAGCCGGACTGCCACCTCGGCCAGCACGCGCTGGGACCGACGGACGTGGTCGCTCACCCCCGCCGCAGCCCTCTCTGCCCAGGGCATCCCCAGGACGCCCCGGTCCTCCACTCCCGGGCCGGGCACCACTCCCAGAAGCAGGGCCCTTAGCCTCACTCCATCAAGCTCTCTGGCTGCCTGGGCATTTGTAGATGATACAATGAAAAACTAATTAGAACCGTGAGTCCTGCAGGCAGTGCTGAATTTAACGTCTCAGGGGAGCAGGTGACCCCCGCGGCCATCGGAGCCTGCGATTCCCCTGCTGGCCCACAAGCCCCAGAGAAACCTCCCCTCGGGTCTTGAACACCCCAAGTGAGGGGAGGGCGGTGACAAAGCAGGTGGGACGCTGGGTCTCAGCCACAGCGCTCATGGGGCTGCCCGAGGTTACTGAGTCCCCAGCTTCCAAACAAGGGGCGCCAGCTCCGACCCCCAGTGGCCCAATGGACACCTGGTCTAGAAATTCCTTCTCTCTGACCGATAACCACATGAGCAGATGGAGCCAATGAGGGATAGATTTTGTGAAAGCCACATCTCAATACTACTCGGGAAGCCAAAAATTTACACTGGTTATCATATTCCCTGAAATTAACCCATTCCCAAACACTTTTATTCGCCAGTTCAGTGGGGAATCGGAGGGGGAGATGAACCATGAGAGACCGTGGACTCTGAGCAACAAACAAGGTTTTGGAGGGGAGGTGGGGAGGGGTTGGGTGAGCCTGGTGGTGGGTATTGAGGAGGGCACGTATTGCATGGAGCACTGGGTGTGGTGCATGAACAATGAATCTTGGAATACGGAAAAAATAAAATAAAAGTATTTGAGAAAAAAAAAAAGCAAACCTTTTCACGTTTCTCTCCATGAGTTGGCTATAACTAACACACCCTCCAGGACTATCTTATCCGGAATACTCAGGAGTGATAAAAGGCACCACCCAGATAAAATACATTACACCATTTTCCTGTCCTACAAGGTGCTACAGGGCAATAAAACCTTCCTGGTTACCATTTGTACCTGGAGAAAAAAAAAAAATCAATTTAACTTGTAACGTCTTAGTGTCTAAGCTCTGACCAAATGGTAAATGACCAGGTCCGCCATGTTGCCTTATTCTGAATAGTTCAACAATCCTGTGGCGCTATCGAACGATGCTGAGTAACGGTAAAAAGGTCATGCTGTCACACTCTCTTTTTGCAGTATTGACAAGCTGTGTATGACTTTTCTTACCACATGATAAAAGACATCTCTGAAGCGCGTCATCCTACTCCATAGAATGCAAACGAGGAATAACGAGTATGTCTATCTTGATGGTCTAACGCCTTTCAGAAACAGGCCGACATAAATAACGCAGTTTTTAAAAGTTATTCAACACAAAGAAACCCCTGCCTAAAGCAGCACAGCGGGCCACAGGGGGGCCGGGGCAGAAGTTACTCTGCACCACTTGGAAGCTGAAGCCACGCCTTTCAAGGCTCTGAGATGTTAGTGGGGAGGGGCCCTTGGATCTACTACTTCCAAACGGTTTGAGCTATTTCCTGCTTTCCTATTCAAAGACTAATTTTGATTTAAGGGGGGGAAATTCAACCTAAAATTGGCTCAGGTCATTAGATGATTATGTTAGCGAAGAGGTCCTTTATGAAGTCCTTTTGAATGACTTGGGGTTTTTGTTTTGTTTTGTTTTCAAAATCAAAGCAGAAGAGCAGATTTTCATGACCTCCAGTCCTCTCCCCAAAACATCCTTCCAGGCCTGGGAAGCTCACTGATGACATATCTTGGGGTCATTCTGTTTGTTTTTGCTTAAGGGGTCTCCCAAAATCGTACCAGCTGACTCTGTTCTTGCCCACCACTCTGTGCTGAGGGTCACCACGGACTGAGCGAGTCTTCTGTTTGTTTTCTCTGTTTCCAAAAGCACGCTCAGCACCGAGTATCTCTGGGAAGGGCATTCAAATGCTATGGATATGGGTCTGTTTCCTGCTTTGTCCTAGGCTCTTTCCAGAAAGTCTGAACTCTGTGGCTCACTCCAACACCTAGCCATGTATTATGTGCTCACTTTCCCCAACACCTTTCACTGTATCAGGAATGGAACCCCCTGCACCGGCTCCGCATCGGGGATGGACCCCGCCCCCCCCCCCCGGGCCCCCGCACCGGCTCCGCATCGGGGATGGACCCCGCCCCCCGCACCGGCTCCACATCGGGATGGACCCCCGCACCGGCTCCGGGGCACCCTCCACGATAGGCTCCCTTCCTGCCCCGGGCTGAGGAACTGGGAAGACTGGGCTCCCTCCAGGCGAACGCAGAGCAGGCTCCTGAGGCAGAGAAAAGCCGGAGCCAGGGAAAACCCTGGAAGGAGTTCAGTCCCTAGGAGTCAGGGTGAAATTTCTTTCCAGATCGTACTGAGCCTCCTAGCACTCATGACCTCACTGGAGACTGCGTATGCTCAGTTCGCAACAGAGAATTTTGAGGACACTTAGCAAATAATTACAAGAATCCATGTCCGCCAAAAGAACAAGGCTCCTGAAAAACAAAACCCTCGAGAAGAGACATATGACAAATACATTTACTTCAATAAATGCTCATGGGGAGCCTGGGTGGTGCCGGCGGTTAAGCGACCGGCTCTTGATTTCCGCTGAGGTCGTGATCTCGGGGTCATGGGATCGAGCCCCACGTGGGGCTCTGTGCTGAGTGGGAAGTCGGCTTGAGATTCTTTGCTTCTCCCTCTGCTCCTCCCACACGTGTGCCTGCTCACTCACTCTAAAAAAAATACATAAATGCTTGTGATTTTATGCCTCTTAGTAATTATAGCATTAGGTCCAGTTACTAGGTTCCGCAGGCATATTTTTATTCCAAATTATTAAGGCTAATCATGTCACCGGGTTAGAGTGATTCATAGACTACAAGGGCCTCGCTATTATATCCAACTGTGCAGGTTATTTATATTTTAAAAGGATAATACTGTGTGATAATTTCTATTACAGGATTATATTCATGCACTTTCATCACAGAAGATGTAGTACGGCTTTCGCACATAAAGAAGCCAAGGCTCCGATGAAGGAAGGGTGCACCTCGGATACAAATCTTCCAACTGAGGTGCAGACACTACGAGGTCCATGGAGACCGTGGGTCGGTTTCTCATGGCCTCCATCAAAATGGGCTTGATCCACACCCCCAGCCGGGTCAGACTTCTCTCCTACGTCTGTAGGAGTGACCGGGGAAGAGGACAGGTGTCAACATAAGAAAGCGAATTCGGATGATCACCCCGGAACAGAAGTGTGGGCCCCACCTGTAGTGAACCAGAAGCACGTCTGTCTTTCTTGCAACGAGAAGGGCACTTTGCATGGGGAGGATTCACAAGGAAGCTTCTAGAGAAAATTACAAGTACGGAGATTTAACAACGTGCCAACAAGTCAGTCATACTCACTAAATGGAATCCCCGGAGCTGCAAAAATGTCATCGTTTGGATCAAATAATCACCATCAACGACTGAAATTTCTAACATACGCTTGGGTCCTTTTCCGGCGGAGATGGAAAGGGGCCAGCAGCTATTAGCTATAGCTTATACGTTAGTTACATGGGGAAAATAATTCGGCTGTGAGTTACCTTCCAATTGTGTTGTTCCCAAGTGGGGAGGGGGTACACATGACCCTTCAGAGCGATGCACAATCCGGGAGAATGGCTGACAACAATCAAAATGTTGACATTCTCATACTCAGATTATATCTCTTCTCCCTGCCAAAGGGTCTTGGAATTCATAAAGGAATCGTGGATTCACCAGAATAATTCTAAAGCAAAGAGCTATCACCTTCTTCCATTCGTGGCTCTTGGTAGGAAGTAAAGGAGCCAACGACAGCCTACGTAACAACTTGCAGAAAGCAGGGCTCTAAGTCGGAATCTATATTCTAACTTCCCTCTTGAGTTATTTCAGAGGGCAGACCCACATTAGAACCCTCTCGTCTTGACTCAGGACAGAGAGTTCTAGAAGGCAGACCAGGGAGACGTTCACATTTTTCAAAAATAGCAGGTCCTGAGCCCTGTTTTGGAGACCGCAGCTTGTTTTATCTTCAAAAGAGAACACACGGAGCAACCAAACAAGCCCATGGTCATGGCCATTTAGAAACATTTTCCCTCCTGTGCGTCATCTTCCTGGTATGACATTTCCCGCCGATTAAAAATGTCCCTGTCGCACATGTGTAGTCTCTGAGATGTCAGACCGTTCAAACGAGTCCTGTTCCTTGACAGGGTCTGTTGGGCCGGAACGTTCCCCAGGCTGACCCCCAGTTGCCAGCTTTACTACTGAGAACTTGCCCTAAAGACACTAACACTGCCTGTGGGTCCATGTGGGCGAAGACCTTTGTCTTTTTTTACTCATATACAACTCTCATTAATTTCTTATTAGTGCTCAAGAATATTTCATGTTTGTTCATTTTTAAAGTCCTGTCTGAAAGGATTATTTGAGTTTTGAAAACACTGAAATGGGGGGCAGGGGGGCAAAGGAGGATAGCCAACAAAAAACTTCAGCAACATGGATGTTCGTGGTTTCTCGTTTGTACCTTAAATCCCACGCTGCTGGCAAAGTCCTCTAGAATTTCTCAAATGCTGGGGCAGAACAAAAAGATCCCTCTACCTTGACTTAGTAAAAACAGATCGCAAACACGTGTTGATGTAGCTTGCTTGTGTGCACATTATAACATACGCTCCCCAAATAGGCAGGAGTGAAAGAAACACTGATTGGGTCAAACTGGCTAATCTAGACGTGAGATTCATTCGCCATTTACTTCTACTGCTGCAGATTGATGTGGCCAGATGAGATTACTGAGAAATTACCCGAGGCCATCTGTGTGGTCTCTGTCAATCTTTAAATCTGCAAAGTCATTTAAACTCCCGCTTGAAGAGCATCGTCTCTGGGGTGATGTGATCAAAGACTTTAGTATCTAAAACGTCCTTAGCAATGCAAATGTACACGCGTTCTTTAATTTACTGAACTTCTCCTAAGAGTACTAAATACACCTAAATAGATGGGCTGAAAAGCGGAAGCTAGCCCAGAGGGGCTGAGCGTGGAGACACAGCCCGATTCAGACGTGAGTATCTGCATGGGTTTTCAGACACAGAACGTCCCAGAGCATGTGATTCCTAAGAAGGATGTTCAATGTGGAAGAGCCTGATACCTCTCCATGGATTTCAGGGAGTAAAACACAAACTGAAAATAAATGCCAAAACAACCGATCCTGCCAGTATGCTGTAGTCACCACTAAGGGGACGAGAAAGGCAACACTGCCGGCACTCTGCTTTCTCTCCCGGGAAGGATTTTTGGAGCCACATTTCCTTTCAGGACGAGTGACCTCCAGTGACTTTTTAATGGTACCTCAGGGTAGTACGTTGAATCATTGTACAATTTATTAATATCAACGAGTCGTTTAGCCGTGGTTGTTTTAAATTTCTTAGCAAAACGACAAGAGCTCTAGTGCAGGATCTAAGGATCTGATTTTATGTAAATGCCCCCATTTTAATTAATTCAGAGCAGTTGTCGTACCAAGCTAAATTAAAATTGTGTCTGAAACACAGGGCAGTATTTGCTTAAAGGAGATTAAGGCTCATTTTTAGGAGTGACTCATACCCAATATGGCATTAAATGAGCTGATACTAGATGATGATACTGCCAAGTCATCACAGCCCTCCAGGATCCACGGATGAATGAGTGGGAAAGTGACTTCAGGAGTAAAGCCTTTTCACCTTAGCAAACTTCCGGTGAGGGCAGAGTTGGGCCACCAAGAGCTACATCCGGATACCCCAACAGCAAGGTCAGTTTCTGAACAAGCCTGCTGGCCCTTCCTTGAAAGGCACACTAGCTTGTCCTAATCCCTACACCTGATTTTTAATTTTTTTTTCTTGAAGGGAACGGGGGCCAGGAGAGAAGACAAGGGGGCCGTTCTTAAAACCCCTTAAGGAAAGAAAAGCCTCGGACGGCGATTTCAACCTGAGCAACACTCTTAAAACTTTTTCTGATGTTCAGAGTCAAATCCCTCGAGGTGGGCTGAGTCTTTAGATGGGACTCAGCCGGACTCGCCCAGCACCCAGAGGCTCATTCGTGTAGAGTAGCCGCGATGAACCCCACAAAACCCTACAAAAAAGGAGCACACACATCACAGCGCGAGGCAGGGACATAACGCGAGCCCCGGGAGGGCAGGCGGCTTTCCCTGTATGGCGCGAGGGGTCCGGCCTCCCGGGTTGCGGGGCCGGCCCAGGGCAGGGGGACTGCGCTGCGGGCTCCCCGGCCCCGGATTCCGCAGAGCGCCCACTGCAGACGCGCGCGCTAATGCAGGACCCGCGGCTCCCCGCGGACACGGTTCCCACGCACGCGTGTCCCCCGCGCGGAGACAGGACCGCGCCGGCCCGGGGTCTCCCTCCTCCGGGACCGGCCTCCGTCCTCCGGGGCCGGCCTCCCTCCTCCCGGGCTGGCCTCCCTCCTCCCGGGCTGGCCTCCGTCCCCCGTCCCCCGGGGCTGGCCTCCCCCGCGCCCTCCGCGGCTCCGCGCTCTCCTGCAGATTTGGGGCATGGCCCGAACTTGAGCTGTCTCCGGGAAGATTGGGCTCCCAGACCCAAACAAAGTCAGACCCAGGTTTTGCTGTGTCTCAGACTCGGCGGGAGGAAAAGCCATAGAAACCACCCAATCTTGGCGCGGGGACTTGGAGATGCTTTCTTTCACTGCCTCATTTTCACGCCCGCGGTCCCTCCTGCCAGCCCGCGTTTCTAGTAACGACACAGATTCCGAGTTGCCGATGCAAGTTTTAGAAGGACGTGCTGTACTCACAAGTCCGCGCCGCCACTGCCGCGCTCCGGGGCCGAGCAGACAAAAGAAGGAGCATCCCCACGAAGGCTCCCGCGCCGGGGGCCATGGTCCCCCGCCCCAGCGCCCGATGCGTCCCGCGGCGGCTCCGCGCCCGCCTGCCCGCTCGCTCCCGGCCGGGGTCGCGCCGCCCGCTCCGCGCTCTGCAGCCCCAGCGCGGCCGGCGGGCGGGAGCCCCACCTGCGGCCACACCCACCGCCGCGCGCCCCGAGCCCGCGCTGCGGCCCCGCGCGGCCCCGGGCGCCCCTGGCGGCGGCGGGCGGAAGTGCTCTCGGACCGCGGCCGGCGTCCGGGGGGGACGGCGGGGGTCGCCGCGCCGCCGCCAGCCCGGCTCCTTCCTGTGCCGACCGCGCGCGGATCAGCGAACCGCAGTCAGAGGAGGCGCGCGTCACCGACGCGATGATGCTGGAGCATCCGCCCGGCTCTGAGCGTTAGCACCGACGCCGGGGAAAAAGGTCTTCTGTGGTTTCTGGGTGTGTGCGTGCGTGCGTGCGTGTGTGTGTGTGCATGCGTGTGTGCATTAGCACCGACGCCGGGAAAAGTGTCTTCTGTGGTTTCTGGGTGTGTGCGTGCGTGCGTGTGTGTGCATGCGTGTGTGCATTAGCACCGACGCCGGGAAAAGTGTCTTCTGTGGTTTCTGGGTGTGTGCGTGCGTGCGTGTGTGTGCATGCGTGTGTGCATTAGCACCAACACCGGGAAAAGTGTCTTCTGTGCTTTCTGAGTGTGTGCACGCACGTGTGTGTGTTTGTGTGTGTGCATTAGCACCGACGCCAGGAAGTGTCTTCTGTGGTTTCTGGGTGGGTGTGCATGTGCACGTGTGTGTGTGTGTGTGTGTTTGCATTAGCACCGACGCCAGGAAAAGTATCTTCTGTGGTTTCTGGGTGGTTTGCGTGTGTCTGTGTGTGCACGCGTGTGTTTGTTCATAGTAGAAAAGATGAAGTTGGGAGAGAAATAATCAGATTGGAAGAAAACGTTCACATGTATTGAAAACTATTGTAAAGAGACTTGTCTTCTGAACTCATTTAATGATTCACAGTAAAAACACCTAATGAACTCCATATTCATGTATCAGATCGTGTTGAACATTCTAAACTTTCACCATGATGTATGTCCACTTATAGCTAAATAAGCTGGAAAATATGTATATGCATACATATATATATATTTTTAAATTTTAAACCCTACCCCACTTGAGCTATGGGGTCAGCATTTTATTATGGATAGCCCTGCTTGGAGATTTGAGGGCTAAGACCAACAGACAGATAAAACCGTAAACTGCACCTTGACAGAAGGAATGTTGTTCCCAATGCCATAGCCAAAGTGACCTTACACAGAGTAGGTGCACTGAATAGATTTAACTGAAGAATGAAGGCTTCTGAAACAACTTGTATCTACTGCATGTGTGGTGCTTTCCACTCACATTCTTTCATAACAGTTCCCCAAAGGAACATATTTTTTAAATGATGGATATTAAAGGGAAAACATATCAAAGGTGGGGAGAGGCTCATAGCATAAAGCTAAAGAAAGGCCATAGAGAGAGAAGGGTCTCAAGACCTATGACCTGGAACTCTCTGCCAGCTTAGCAGCCTCGTCTGCTCCCTGAAAGGGTCCCCAGCAGATGTTAATCCAGGAGTTACGAGCGCGACATCGCGGATCAATACTCTCCTAAAACTGCGATCGGACTCGTGACAAAGGTGCTGAGATGGGGAAACAGGCTCCAGGCATTCTCGTACCTTCCGAAGTGATTGGAATACGAAAGGCACTTTAACCTTTAGCAGAGCCCCACTTGCCTGAGAGCAAAGCAAGCAGGAAAGGGGTTTTTACGGTTGTTATTTTGCCTGGAAGGGTGGGGAAGACAAAACCAGAAATGGAAAATTTAAACAGCTCTGCCAAAGTCATAGTATTAACAGCTGAAAGGACTGAGAATTAGACCAAAATATAGAGATTCTGAGCCCAATTTCGTTGCTTCCTCCACTTCCCCCCCCCCCCCCCGCCCCGGGCCCCTGGGAACGGGGACACTCTCCCCTGCCCCCACCCCAGCAAAAGGCAATGACAACAAAACCTGTTCAGGAGGTATGTTTGGAACCTTGCAAAAAAGCCACAGGCATTGCAGTGACCTTCATTTGTTCGTCGGACACTTCTCGGGGGCCCGCCAGGAGTCCCTGGAAGGGGAATATTTCATTTCTAATTTTGTAAAGCAAATATAAATTAATGATTTACAGTAAGGGTTAAACAACCTATAGACCAAGCGCTGCAGGCGTGTGTATGGAGCCCAAAGAAATGGTCACGGCGTTCCTGTGACGTAAATACTCTGCCCGGTTAAAGGACAGGCTGGACCTCAGAGAGGGTGAGGGGTGTGTGCAGAGTCACACAGCAGGCCAAAACTGGAAGCCGGGTTCCCTGAACTCTGAGAACACTCTCGCACAGAGACAGTGTCCCCACAGAGGACAAGGTGTCCCCCTGTGAAAAGCGTACTTGGCGGTTCACAGGAAACCCGTTTAGAACGCCTTGGTAAGCACCTCAGTGATACCAATGACGGCAAAAAGGACGGTGGCGGGAAGTCACTCGAGCCGGCATTAGGATGGGCTTTTACAAGTCAGATGAGACCCAGCAACGGGAGGCAGTGAGACCCCCGGGTGGCCTTCCCCCCTGCAGAGCACAGCATTGAACTGTTAACAAAAACTCCACTGAGTAAATTTTAAAGTCTGTTTGACTTTATTAATCGATTCAGGAATCCAGCAACATCCCATCTAGCAAACAGAGGGGAATTCCGAAGGGCTCTAGAAAGGGGGAGGTTTTCAAAGGACAAGGGAGTCATACAGAAAAAAAAAAGGATTATTTGGGATAGGGACATCTTTCTTTAGGGAAAAGGGTCTTATTTAGGTGGATTACTTCATCTTGCTTTGGGCGTCGGAGAGGACCCATGTGACAGATCACCTTTATACACTATTGATGCTGAGCAGAGAAGTCTGGACTGATCACTTTAGACTATATTTCTGGGGGAGGTTGAAACATTGATTAGGTTAGGTATTAAACCCCGGTTTGGTGACTTGGTCTAGCGTAAATGACTCCGTTTAGGGCTTATGGTTTTCTTTTTAAAAGGATGCTGGACTGGGGCGCCTGGGGTGCTCAGTCCGTTAAGCGTCAGCCTTCAGCTCAGGTCATGATCCCAGGGTCCTGGGATGGAGTCCCGAGTGGGGCTCCCTGCTCAGCCGGGAGTCCGCTTCTCCCTCTCCCTCTGCCACTCCCCCTGCTTGTGCTCTCTCTCTGTCTCCCTGTCAAATAAATAAATAAAATCTTTAAAAATAATACAAGAATGCCGGACTGGACATCAGTACTGGGGTCACGGCATGACCTCCCAGGACAAGGGGAGCCCCGGGTGAGGAGGGCGGGAGATGCCACGCTGGAGCAGTGCCGGGAGCAGAAACCTGCCAGCAGCTGGCCCACGTGGCTCCTCCATTCATCCCCCTCCAGCGCCAGTAGGCGACAGAGTGGCTTGTTTTGGGGTCATTCTGTTTGTTTTGTCTGTGTAATGGGGAGCATAGACGGCCATAGAGCGGTTAGGAAATTGCAGGTCTGAAACCCCCGCAGAAGGCTGGAGCCTGCTGGGCGCACGAGACGCACGGAGCTTGGGAGCTGCCAACAGCCCGGCTCCCTGTCTGCTTGATGAAGTCCTCTCCACGGAGGACGGAGCCGAGCACTAATGGAGAAATGTATGCTGAGTGCTCGGGGTCCTGTGCCCGCGGCGAGGGCGCTGGGTCAGGTGCCGTGACGCCGGGAGCTCTGAGCTCAGAGGAGAGGGGATGCCAGCCTGGGGACGCCGTCAGCCGGAGGCTAACGCACTCCATTCCCTGACCCTCTCTGTAGCTCTTTGCTATTTTAAGCAGCAAAGATTTAAAAAAAAAAAAAAAAAGTGCGGAGCCGAAACCTGGCACATCGCTCTAGCCCCCGAATTGTGTGCATGCGTGCGAGGGCAGGCAGTTTCTGCAAAACACAAAGAAGAACTTAATCTCAGCATGAGTCCCAAACAGAAGACAGAAATGCAAGGCCGATGCTCAGAAGGGTATAGACGCTCGTGTCTGTCTCTGCAGGGGTGTGTACAGAACTGTTCTAACGGAAACCGAGCCCAGAGCGTTTCCTGACCAGTGTCCCGGGTCCGGCCAGCAGACCAGGGTCCCCCCACCGGAGTGAAGACTCTTCTAAAGGCTCTCCACCCACTGAAACAGGATTCCATTAATTCCCCTCTTCATCAGCAATTTCTTCCCTATAAATTCTTATTTCTGCCTGTTTTATTTAAATCTAGAAATACGGTTAACGTTGCCCTCGTAGTGGGAACAGATTTGTCGTTAAAGCCTCTGAAAGTTAGAACACTGTGAATAAAATATGATAGTATTTCTATTAGGAGTAATTTTTCCCATAAGCCCCTGAGCAACAAATCCTGAAGAACAATTATCGAGAGACAGACCCCAGCGAGAATAAATGTCCATGTGTGATATAGGGCACACTGCACAGCATCTTTCCGGGTTCTCTCTGATGAGCTGTGTTCCCTGTAATTAGTCCTTGGAAAGCCGGGGTTTTAACAGCCAAAGAGTTGTGCATCCGATGACATAAATCTCAGCTACAAGAATAGTCAACCTCATACTTCTTACAGGTTCAGTCTGCTTCCACCACAGTGGGACTTTGTGCGACGACCGCTGGTGTCTACGACACCGTAAAATAAGCCACCGCCGCGAACTTGGAGTAGAAAAGCAATACCGCGTGGTATTTCCCAAAGTGCGTGAGGAAGCATTCCACGTGGTTACTCCCACATGATCATACACGCTTGCCCTGACATTCGGGCTTGGATGGAATCAGAGAAGCTTAAAATTAAGATGGTGCCCAGTCAGGTGGCCAGCCCTCCTCCGCAACACCAATCCCTCACGGGCCGAGTGACGGCAACACCAAGGCACACCCCTGGGGAAAGAAGGCAGAGGCTAAGATTTCCTCCACTCAAACCTACCAGCAGCTACATTCACCGGCCCAACGACGGAGTTTCCGCAAACGTTTCTCTTCTTCTTTAAAAAAAAAAAAAAAATTCCATGAACTATCAATCTTGTCACACTGAAAAATTAAAATAAACATATTTGGGGAGAAAAAAAAATTACAGAGATCTATTTGTACCTTTTGAGCCAAATTTCTAATTCTATGGAAGGCATGAAAGGTACCTCTGATTTTTTTCCCTCACTTCTTTGGGGACAGGAGGAAGGAGGCAGGGTGGAATGTAGCTAAAACATTTTGCGCTTTTTTTTTTTTCACTTAAAATGAAAATCAACGTGTGAGCTTGACGTAAGAATTTTTAGAGTCCTCCTACTGGAAGGGGCACTATTTTGAAATATGATTTTATACCTGCAGACTCTAAATTGTGCCTCTTTCAATATGGAAAGCACAGCAAAAACAAATAAATAAATGAATCCATTTGGGTTGAGAGATCTCATTTGCTAAATGGAGCTTTTAGGGCAAAAACAAAATGCCAGTTAATATACTGCAGTTTGAGGAGAGTTTGAGTAGAACCTGAAAGGGAGTTAAAAATTTTTGAGTTTAGCTGTTGAAATTGTTAGGCTTAACGGTGAAAAGCTAAGAAACTCTTTTTCAGAAGCACATACTTAATCTCTAAATCATGGCCACCACAAGCAAGATAAGAAAATATATATAAAGAAAAAAAAAAAAAAGCACCTGGGCAGCACAGTCGGTTGAGCAACTGCCTTCAGCTCAGGTCATGATCCTAGAGTCCCGGGGTCGAGCCCCACATCGGGCTCCCTGCTCGGCGGGGAGCCTGCTTCTCCCTCTGACCTTCCACCTGTCATGGTCTCTCATTCTCTCTCTCTCTCAAATAAATAAATAAATAAATAAAATCTTAAAAAAAAAGAAAATGTAAAAAAATGAAAGAAGAGTAAAGAAAATGTGTCAGTGTAAAGTGTTGGTTTTATTACAGGGTAAACCGAGGAATAATATCATCTTAAGCATCCAATTCCAGATATAAAACATACTTTCTAAAGTATGTTTGGTTGAGAATAAAATCGGCTCTGGTCTCGACGGGAAATCTAGCAGAAGGCCCTGGACGTGAATCGACGCCATAGCTTGTGTGCTGCCGTCAAGAATCATAAAGTTTGTTCTTCGCAAAGACAGGAAGCATGAACATTGCTGCATTTCTTTTTTCTTCTTTTTAGGTTAATACTTGGATAAGAAATTGTATTAATTCTATCATTCTTTTTTTTTAAAGATTTTATTTATTTATTAGGAAAGAGAGAGAGAGAGAGAGAGAACACGAGAAGGGAGAAGGTCAGAGTGAGAAGCAGACTCCCCATGGAGCTGGGAGCCCGATGTGGGACTCGATCTCAGGACTCCGGGACCATGACCTGAGCCGAAGGCAGTTGCTCAACCAACTGAGCCACCTAGGCGCCCCATCATCCTTTTTTTTTAGTTAAAAGGTTTCATGTGCTTTAAGGAAAGGATGCTCATAAATGCAATTTATGTTGTTGTAATCACTGGTGACGAAATGTTATCATTTTTGATAAATTTGTATTCGAAACTTATTTGGACAATAAAGCATGCTCCAAACTGTGTCAAATTTAAGAATACTGAAACTCACCACATAATAATAATAATAATAATAATAATAATAATAATAATGACAGGTAATAATAAATATTGGTGAAGAAGTAAAGTAGAAGTCCTTGCCCACCCCTGATGGGAATGTTAACTGGCACAGCTGCTTTGGAACAAAGTCTGGGGCTACTTCCAATGATTAAATGAGGAGTGACTCTAATACCGAACAGTGTGACTACCAGCTACACACCCGAGAGATGTGAAAACACGCCCCCACACAGACTTGAGCACAAATGTTTGTAGCAGCATTACTCACAAAATCCAAAAGGTGACGACAACCCAGATGTCCGTCGACACCTGAGTGGCTAAATGAAATATGGTCTATTCAGACAATTAAATGCTATCTCGCCTTTAACAGGAAGGAACTTCTGATGTAGGCTACAACATGAAGAACCCTGAAGACATCGTGCTGAGTGAAATAAACCAGTCCCAAAAGACAAAACGAGATAGGATCCCACTTCTATAAGGGAACTTTCACAGACTGAAAGTAGATCCGTGATCACCAGAGGCTGTGGGGAAGGAGGATGGAGAAATAGCATTTCATGCATACAGAGTTTCAGTTGGGGAAGATGAGAAATTTCTGGAAGGTATAGTGGAAAGGGTTGCACAACATGGTGAATGTAATGCCCCCGAATTATACGCCTAAAAATGATTACAATGGTGAACTTTATGTTATGCATATTGTATCCCAATGAAAAAGTAAGAAAGAAAATATAGCTTCCTTGATCCAAAAGTTGTAACTTTCATAGACTTACAGATCTTAATTTGGATTAATTTCCGTTATTAAAATGGTGAGTGGGGAAGAAATACTGGAAAACATGCTAAGTGAAAGCCAGCCCTAAGGACCATGTATTATATAAGCCCATTGATAATAATTCCTCAGAAAAGACAAATCCATAGAGACGGAAGGTAGACTAGCTATTGCTTAGGGCTGGAGGGGGCGAGGGGAGTAGAACAAGAGGGTAACAGTTAAGGGGAGAAAGGTTTCTTTGGGGAGTAATAAAAAATACTCTAAAATGGGTTGTGGAGGTGAGTGCAGGACTCCCTGAATATATTAAAAACCACTGGACACTTTAAAGAGGTGAATTGGATGATAGGTGTCTCAAAGCTATTTTTAAGAAGGCAGGAACTCTAAAAATACACTGAACCCATTAACATCTTCTTGACTGCAGAGGTTCCAAATAGAAATGTAACTGACAAACCAGAGTTCCCTTCCATAAGCGGCTCCATCAGTCATTTCCTGTCCTAATAATGCTGTCGATCCACCTGAGACCTCAGTGGGAGACCCCGCCGTCCTACGCTGCCCGGGCTCAAGGCCACGGGCGGCTCAAGCAGGTGCTCTGGTCTCACCTCACCTGTGCTGGGGATGCGGGCCGACGGCCCCATCCGGGGTCGCTCAGCTCCTGTCTCGCCATGCAGCCAACAAGCCCAGCACCTCTTATAATGGGGGAACACGAGCAAGGGGAGGTGTAGGAAACAAATGCAACGCTGTTCCAAGCCCTTCATCTCCCACCTTGGCGAGCACTCCACGGACCGAAGCCAATCTCACGGCCTAACTCCAAATCGGGGTCCGGAGAGCGGATTCTGCTTCACCTTTATTTTCTCCCCATCTCTACGTACCGTTGTATCAAGAACTTTGAGACATCTTGCTTTATTTCCATTTAATCTTGTTTTAAATAATAGCCACATTTAACGCTTTTATAATTCAGCTTGAATAACGGCTGCATAATTCAGGTAGACGCAAAAGTGAATGGAATCTATTTGCAACAGCGAACTCTGACATAAATGCCCCAGACGGTGATGTATCTACGTGAGCCCTGACGGGGTCTGGTACCTTCTCTTTCAAGTGTCTCGGTAGCAGATATCTTTGCTGCAAGTGTGTTCTGTTCGCCACAAGCATTTTTGCTGCATAACCAGCAGGGAACCAATTTTGCCATAAAAAATTTAAAGGGCTCAAAACGATGGCCGGTTGGTGGTTTGGTTTGACAATTTAGTTTCATTACTCCACTGACACGCTACTCTCCTCTTCAGACCGTATAAATCATAAGCCCCACAGCGGTCCGCAGAGGGGCGCCATGCTGAACCGACATTGCCCGAAGGACTTTGGCATGCCCAGCCACGGTCTCGTTGGCCATATGCCAAGAACAAACAACAGCGTGGAAGGTTTTCACAACACGCTACAAAACTCGGTTACAAATACCGCTCCTAGTCTTTGGAAACTGATACTCCCTTTAAGGAAGGCAGGAAGGAATTTTAGTGGGGAAAAAAGCGTGATGCCAAATGAAGAGACAACTTGACAGGCAAGGAAAAAAAAAAAAAAGTATGAACAAAGACCTTAAAGACAAGTGTTTAGGTACGATCCAGAAAATCAAATCAGTTATATGCCATGTTGTCATGAATCTACACACATTTTAAGTGTATTCAAATATTTTGCACTTCACAGTAAAGTCTTTTGAATTTTGCTATTGATTTTTCAGGTTTCATGGTGTCCTTTTCAATGAATGTCTCTTTCGTTTTTTGTGATTTTATCTTTTAGGGCAAAATTGCCTCATGGCCAATTAGTAACGTGGTAAAAGTGTTTGCTGCGAAAATGCTCATGGCCAAGATGTTTTTGGCAAAACTATGGAGATCCTAGCTTGAGGACTTGCCTTTTAATTATAGGAAATTTTAGCTTTTGCAAAGATAACTACTTTTTAAAGTGCTTTTCTAAATATTCTTCTCTTATCACTGAAATGCATGGCTGTATGCACAAGGATAATTGAAGTAGGAAAATGTTAATAACGACCCCCTACACACACATACACACACACACACACACACACACACACACTCCCACTGCTCTTGCCTGTGGAAGAAAAGTGCCATGTCACTGATATAACAGATGATAATTCTTTCTTTATGCTCATTTATAGGACTAGGTTCATTTCATTTGTGTTGTAATTATAAGGTGACATTACTCTACATCTCACTCCAGGTTTGCACGTTTTATTTCCAGAGAGTGGTTTCATATGTGGAAAATGAAATCCTATTTCAGCCTGTCAGTCTAAAACGACTTTGAATCCTAAATGGGTCTCCCATGGTCCGCCTTTAAGACATTCTTTTTTGTTGTTACATTTTCCGCCTGACAGACTGTATGGACTGTATCGCTTACGTGAATTATGTAACAAATGCCCACCTGTATAGTGTTGGGCACACTTTTTATCCACAAGCAAGAATCAGAAGAAAGAAATGATTATATCATTAGAGTCTTTTTTTTTTTTTTAAGTGGTGGCTGTGGTTGATTGTGTAAGGTGTGACTTGAAAGTGGTGGCTCGAAGTAGGAATCTAAAGCCACTCCGTTATTTGGAGGCTTAAGTAATTGTTCCCGCCGGGAAATAGACCAGGACTCCGCTTCTCGCTTCCCTCCCCCGTCCATGTGTTTCAATCACCGGGAAGGTTAATGGTGCCGAACAACAGAGGTATGAAGGCACCTTTCATTACCTTCAGCATCAGAAGCCACCCCCACCCCCCGAGCCTATTTGCCTTCCCTCGGTGTTTATGGGGAAAGACAGAGTGTTCTCTCACACGCCAGAGAACATGAGAACTAACTTCTCACAGCCGAGCAGAACTTTGCCAACATTTCCTGGAAAACAATTCTGTCCCTTTCAGAGCCAGCCTGGAATGTAATTCGAACTCGAGTACAAAGCCGAACGTCCTTTAAGATGAGTTATGAAATCCCTTCATCTTGTGAAATCAGCAAACTGGCTTCTACGTTCTCCTGCGCGCGATCTCCAACAACAGCTTAGTTGCTCATCAACCGGGGTGGACAAGTAGTGTCTCTTTGAATTGTTATACTGAATTGACAAAAATAATTGGGGTGTTAAGGACGAGAGGGCAGTGATGGGCAGAAGGCACTAAGGCATCTGTCGCACGCCGTGATGCTCTCACCGCTGAAGTGTAAAGCATCCTACAGATGTCCTTTGTGACCTCTCCTCTTGAAATATCGCCCTCTGTGTAGCCTCTACACAAGGATTAACCTTATGTAGAAATAATCGGTACCTGTGAGCAGGGCAGGTTTTCAGGGAATGGAAATGAACTTCTGACCCCACCATATCTCTCCTATTTCAGTACAGACTTGCTAATATTTAGCATAAGACAGAAACCTTGTTTCCTTTTCCTCATTATTGTTTCAAACTCGTAACAAAGGCAATTCACTAAAGGCAATGTTGCCTTAAATTCTCTCTTCTCCGGTGGTGGGCTTTGATCTGGGGAAGGACATCAAGCCCCAAGAAAGGGTAACATGTGCAAAGAAATGACCACTGGAGTAGGGTTCCCAAATAAAACACAGCACACCTACATAAATTTGAATTTCGGAGAAATGTGTAGTTTGGGGGACATACATATGCCAGACGTAAATCTGGCAACTCTACATTGGGGTGTACTGAGGAAATGGGGGGGTGATAAAAAATAAAGGGGTCATGGAGGGCATCAAAAATTAACATGATACTTCATAGTTCTCTCTAGGGCAAAGGTCAGTGAACTCTGGCCTGAGAGCCAAATCTGCTTTGCCCCTGTTTTAATAGTGGTTTACTGTGGGGTGCCTGGGGGGCTCAGAAGGTTGATCCTCTGCCTTCAGCTCAGGTCATGATCCCAGGGTCCTGGGATCAAGTCCCGTATCGGGCTCCCTGCTCGGTGGGCAGTCTGCTTGAGATTCTCTCCCGCTCCTTCCCCTGCTTGCACGCTCTCTTTCTCTCTATATAGATAAATAAAATCTTTTAAAAACTGATGTTTCACTGAGACACAGTCACACCAGTCACTGGGTATAGTTTAGGGCTACTCTCATTCCACAATACCAGAGCTCTGTGGTTGTAACAGGTACAGTATGTCCCCCAGAACCTAAAATCTTTACCGTCCGACCCTTTACAGAAAAGGTTAACCAAACTTTTGTCCCAGAAAAAATTTCTTAAATGACCACGGCCTTCCTAAATGCTTACCATTCTCATCTCCGATGAAATGTTCCTTTCCATAGGCATCCCCGTAATTTTAAAGCTGAAAATCTGTTAGGTCATTAAAGACATGATATTATTTTACTCCCTGGAATTAAACCTAAGACAATAAGGTTACTTCGAGAAAAGCAGAGCTTTGAGAAATTTTTATGCATGTCCACATGTGTGTTCCAGACAGCCTCACCACAAACTTCCTTCTCAGCACAACGAAGCAGAGAATATTGCGGAAGATTTAGGGAAATGCAATCCACCCAGCAACTACATCTTCCAATCTTCAGGAGAACATTTCCTACCGGTGTGGTTCAACGTGGCTTAAAGAAGCAATTGTTGAATTCTCATGTGGAGGACTATGGTTCTGGAAGAATGGAGGGATTATAGAATTAATCTCCAAGGAGTAGGAAGAAAAGGTGGGCTTACGAAGTCCATTAATGTGCCAGTGAGTATCTTGAAGGAAGCTACTCCTTCCTTGGGATTTTTGGAAAGTCGGATTTTATTCCTGAGAACCAGCACCTGGCTGAAGCCACTTGAGCGGAGAACGTGAGAGAAGACCCGGGACCAAAGTCACCCCTACTGCGGGCACAGACGGCAGACAGAAACAAGATCAGGTCCACGCAGCAGCCCGGGGTTTGAAACCCTAGCTTGCAAATAAAAAGTGCAGAGAAGAAAATTCTATTTCTAATCGACCTATAAAAGGTGTGCGTTTAATTTTCAGATTATGAAGTGTCCAAAGCAGAGACAAGTCTAGACTGGTATGCCCAACCGTGCTGCCGCTGCCAGGATTCCCCGACGCAGCGGCTAAGGAGCCACAGAGAAGGAGGGAACCCAGACCACTGCCAAGGCCGTGGCCGGAGACAGAACATACGTGCAGGGATTTCTGACACATACGGCAAATAACCCCACAGACAAAGCCTCCAGGCCGTGACCTAGACTGTATATGAGAACCAAGAAGAGATAAAGAAACCCGCTGACACCGGGGAGAGAGGCCCAGACCAGTTCCAGCAAACTTGAGGTTCCCAAGGGAAGCCCTGTGGGTAGAGCTGGCCCCCGCAAGCCGGGACATGAAGCCTTGGCACGCTGTGCCTCACCGAAGGGCCGTAATCCTCAGTCTGCGCACTCTCAGTGCGAAAATAAAATCACCTTTTATAAAACTCTTCGCAGAAAATGGCCGGGGCCAGTAACATAATGATAATTTGATAAATGCATATTATTAGTAATAGAAATAACTCTAAGAATCTCCTGAGAACATACGTAATAACCTAATACGTCTCGGGTAACTCACTTCTATCCCAAGGATGTAATCTATCCTACCGTCGTCTCTAATCTGCAGTGTGCCTTGTGTCCTGCCTGGGGACAGGCAGGATGAAATGTTAGTGCTTTTGTCCTACAGTCCTACAGTTGTAGTGTTACAGATGGATGTGTCTCAACAGTACTTTTTGTATGAACAAACAATTAAAAGTGAGAAGCGTTCCTATGAAATGCAGAATAACGATTAAAGTGTGAACAATTCTAATTTAACAATGGAAGAATTACAAGTAGAAGTTTGACCGACATGCTTTTCAGAAGCTACTTTCAGGCCTTTTCGCAACGGGAAAAAAATTTTTTTAAGATTTTATTTATTTGTATGACAGAGAGAGATCACAAGTAGGCAGAGAGGCAGGCAGAGAGAGAGGGGGAAGCAGGCTCCCTGCTGAGCAGAGAGCCCGATGCGGGGCTCGATCCCAGGACCCCAAGATCATGACCTGAGCCGAAAGCGGAGGCTTTAACCCACTGAGCCACCCAGATGCCCCTGGAAATTTTTAAGTTGTGATAGGAATATTCCTTATGGAAATCACACCTGACCAAAAGAACTCCAGTTAAACATCACGTCTCCCATGCCAACACATTCTTTAACAATTACGTCGGTGAGGGATAGGGAAGTCACCAGAGAGGACTGGAGTTTGTCAGTTGGTAATTTCTCAGTGAAGCACACCTAAGTTACTTAAACCTCCGGCAGCAAGCCAGAAGGCCATCTTGCCAGAATCTTAGAACTGTCCACAGTCAGATGCAGGAGTTGTGGGAGTGTATTTATAGGGTTTGCAGTGTGAACGCAAATGGTTTAAGGTGGACTTTTCAAGATGGGAATCTGTCTGGGTTTGGGAAAATCTTATGACATAAGAGTAATGATTTGGAGGCTCATTATGAGGCATAAAGGCAATTCAGTAGAGAAAGGATAGAATTTTCAAGAAATAGTCCTAGAGCAATTTGATCCTTATGGCAATTTTTTCAAAATGAACTTTCACTTATATTTCATACTTTATACAAAAATTAGCTCAAAATGGATCATGGACCTAAATTTAAAAGTTAAGCAATACAACTTCTAGAAGAAAATATACACTGTGACCTTGAGTAGGCAAATATTTTTTTCTTTTTTGTTGTGTTATGTTAGTCACCATACAGTACATCATTAGTTTTTTTTTTTTTAAAGATTTTTATTTATTTATTTATTAGGGAATTGAGAGAGTGAGAGAGGGCATGAGAAGGGAGAAGGTCAGAGTGAGAAGCGGACTCCCCATGGAGCTGGGAGCCCGATGTGGGACTCGATCCCGGGACTCCGGGATCATGACCTGAGCTGAAGGCAGTCGCTCAACCAACTGCGCCACCCAGGGGCCCCATCATTAGTTTTTGATGTGGTGTTCTAAGATTCATTGTTTAACACCCCATGTTCCACACAACACGTGTTCCCATCACTGGGCTCACCCATCCCTCCACCCCCTTCCCTTCTAAAACCCTCAGTTTGTTTCCTAGAGTCCATAGCCTCTCATGGTTCGTCTCCCTCTCTGATTCCCCCCCTTCTTTCTCCTAATGTCTTCCATGCTATTCCTTCTGTTCTACGAATAAGTGAAACCATATGATAATTGCCTTCCCTGCTTGACTTACTTCACTCAGCATAATCCAGTCCTGTCCATGTTGATACAAAAGCTGGGTATTCATCCTTTCTGATGAAGGCATAATATTCCGTTGTGTATATGGACCATATCTTCTTTATCCACTCATCTGTTGAAGGGCATCTCGGCTCTTTCCACAGTTTGGTGATTGTGGCCATTGCTGCTATGAACATAGGGGTACATGTGACCCTTCTTTGCCCTACATCTGTATCTTTGGGGTAAATACCTCGTAGTGCAATTACTGGGTCATAGGGTAGCTCTATTTTTAATTTTTTGAGGAACTTCCACACTGTTTTCCAAAGTGGCTGCACCAATTTGCATTCCCACCAACAGTGTAAGAGTGTTCCCCTTTCTTCACAACTTCTCCAACATTTATTGTTTCTTGGGATTAGGCAAATATTTCTTAGATACGACACCAAAATCACAATATATAAGAAAAGTCAATAAATTAGATTTTATTAAGATGAAAATGTCTGCCCTTTGAAAGAAGTATTCAGTTAGGAAAATAGAAATAGAAATCATAAACCAGTCAAAGATACTTGCAAGTAACAGATTTGATTGTAAAAAAAAATCTTGCATATATAAATAACTCTTGAAACTCAATAATAAAATCCAAACAGACCAATTCCTGGTAGGGAGATTAAATTAGTATACAAAAACTTTCCAACAACAACAACAACAAAAAAGTCCCAGACCGGAGAGCTTCACTGGTGAATTATTCTAAACATTCAAAGAAGAATAATACCAATTCTCAATCTCTTCAAAAAACAGAAAAAGAGGGAACACTTCTCATTTTACAAAAAACAACCCTGATACCAAAACCAGACAAGGATGTAAAAATAAATAAATAAATAAAATAGTGGTCGATATCCCTGATGAATATGGACACAAAAATTCTCAAAAAAAATTAACAAACCAAATTGAACAATACATGAAAAGGATCATACACCACGACAAGTCGAGTCTATTCCAGGGATGCAAGACAGTTCAGTATCTGCAAATCAATCCATGTGCTATGCCACGTAATCAAAATGATGGGTGAAAAACCATAGATGAAATAGATGTGAAAAACATCGTCCAATAGATGTAGCAAAAACATTTGACAGAGTTCAACATCCATTCATGATAAACACTGTCAACAAAATGGGTATAGAAGGAAGGTACCTCAGCAAAAACAGGGATGAGCCTTGAGGACACTATGCTATTGTAAAATAAATCAGGCAAAGAAATACAAATAATAAACAATCTCATTTCTATGGAATCTAAAAACAAAACTAACAAAAAAATGAGCCCATCGATGCAGGGCACTGATTGGTGGTTACCAGAAGTGAGAGACTGTGGAGGAACAATGGGGCAAAAAAGGGGTCAAAACCTACAAACTTTCAGTTATAAAATAAGTAAGTGCGGGGCATGTGATGCACAGCACGGCGATTATAGTCAATAATGCCGTATTGTGTATTTGGAAGTTGCTAAGAAACTAAATCTTAAGGGGCGCCTGGGTGGCTCAGTCACTTGGGCTCCTGACTCAGGATTTCGGCTCAGGTCATGATCTCGTTGCTTGAGGGATCCAGCCCCCTGTCGAGCTCTGTGTCGGGTTCCTCATTCAGCAGGGCGACTGTTTGAGATTCTCTCTCTCCCTGCCCCTCTGCTGCTCCCCCCGCTGAAAAAGAAACAAATAAATCTTAAAAAAGAAGAGAGAGAGAGTAAATTTTAGAAGTTCTTATCCCAAGAAAAAAACTATGTTAACTGTGTGGCGTAGATATAAACCAGACTTACTGGGAGGATCACCCTGCAATACATACAAATATTGAATCATTCTGTTATACATCTGAAGCCAATACAATGTCAAAGTGTATCAATGATACTTCAATAGAAGAATAATAATCGAACAACCGAACATTTTAAAAAGTGGACATATTTGAATAGACCCATCACCCAAGATGGACAAAATGCCGACTAGCACAGGAAAAGATGCTCAGGGTCGTAGCCCTTAGGGAAATGTAGACAATATTCACAATGGAATTATTTTACATGCCAGTTGGAATGGCTAAAATTAAAAAGACAGATGATAGGGGCGCCTGGGTGACTCAGTCAGTGAAGTGTCTGCCTTCGGCTCAGGTCATGATAGGATCTGGGACCCATCTCGGGCTCCTTGCTCAGTGGGGAGCCTGCTTCTCCTGCTCGTGCTCTTTCTCTCTCTCTTAAAAAAAAAAAGGATAGATTATAGCAATTTTTTTTAACAATAACCCAAACCTGGAAACAACACAAATACCTATCAATAGACGAAGTATCTCTCAGTACACAAATTGGGGTACATCCGTACATTAGAATACTCAACAATAAAAAGAAACATGTTATAGATAATCATAAGAAGATGGATGAATCACGCAGGGTGAAAGAAACCAAGCAAAAAATAATATATACTTTGTGACTCTATGTAAAATTCTCTATGCAACACAAACCAAACTACAGTGGCAAAAAGTAGATCAGTGGTGGTCCGCTGATGAGGACGACAAGGAGAGGCAAGCAGAAAAGTTTTTAAAGGAGCAAGAAATATCTTTGGGAGAGATGGATATATGTTCATTTTCCAGATTGTGAAAATGATGCCATTTGTGCGTGTGTATATATATAAAAGCTTGTCAAATCATACACTTCAAAATACGCAGTTTAGTTCACATCGATTATACCCTACAAAAGTTTCTTAGAGAGAAATACATTCCTACCCAAAAAAAGAGAATGTGAAAATGTTATCTAATGGGCGTTATGATTTTTACTGTTGGAATACCCGAAGGCACTTGGTTAAATGGTACTTTTTCAGTGAAACATTCCAAGGTCCAAGGTGTCCTCTGTGGTGTAAAAACAAACAAACAAACAAAAAACCTCCAAAGAAACATTTCAAGACATCAGATAACACACCCCACTTCTTCTTTGTGTCATTTGCTACTTCACCCCCACCCACACACTTGTCTAATAAAAGGGTGGAAAGACCCAGAGTCCAACAACGGCGTCAAGAACGCACAGCCTCTCCCTCAGCCCCTGAGTAACCCAGCCCAGTGCGCTGCTGGGAAAGCCGCTGTGGAAAGTGAGTCTCACAGAGAAACAAACCACCATACTAGGCACAAAGTTTGTAGAATTCTAGCAGTAAATCGAAAACAAGAAGCTCATTGGAATTAAATCTCGAGAAAGCATCCAGGAACCCGTCCTCTTTGCGGGCAAGTGGCGGAATTAAAGAACATAGTTTAACTTCACTGATAAACACTCAAAAAGGACAATAGGAACAAAACTGATCTCTCCTGTCATAGGGAAGAAAACAGATCCTTCCTCCTGCAGGTATTTGAAGGAGCTGAAACATTAGTGAAGGGGATCAGGATATGCCTCCCCCAAAATATGCCTCGTTAACGTCAACACTGTTTTGAGCTAAAGGCAGTTGAAAATCAACAGATGCAGCAAGAACCTTCCCTCCCCTTTTCTGCCTAAAATCAGAGCATTACCTTCCCTTGGGAAAGTGCCTCTGCTCCCACACCAGGCAGAGCAGAGGGTCTGCGCTGAGATGTGTCCACATGAACAAATCTTACCCAATTCTTACCTCCCATTTATTTCCCTCATCCATCTCCTAGTCACTTTCCTACCATGCATCACCTCTCGAAGCCCAAACCCCCATTCCTTTGTCAAAAATGGATATAAGCCCCCGTGTCTTACTGGTTCGTTGAGTTTCACTCCCTTTTTGTGGACTCTCATACATCATAAAAGATTAATAAAAACTGTATATCTTTTCTCTCATTAATCTGTAATTTGTTAGTTTAATTTGCACACCCCCGGGACAAAGCCCAAGAGGGTGGAGGAAAAGGTTTGCTTGTCTAACATTAGCAATAAAGGAGAAAACGTGTCTCAGTGGTGAGATGAGAATAAACTTTGCAGTTGATGAAATCATCACATCAGTCACCAGGGTCTTCTACCCAGAGCACCCTCCCTCGGTATCTTTGTCTTGCCTCTGCCTTTTACGACCTGTGGGAGAGTTGCACTCCCTCGTATCAGCCACTATTTCATTCTCTTCTATGATGCAGCTACCTGGAGCCTGTAACATCTCACCCCACTATGTTTTCTAAGAGCAGTTTCTGCTCTCACTCAGATTCATACCCCACATAGTCCGGCTTTTTTTTTAATCATGTGAACAGTTTCAAGATTCATTGTTACAACGGGCAGCTGGATCATACATGGGGAATGCCCCCGCCAGGAATATGTAGTCTCCTCGCTATTTATTGGTCAGATAAGAGAGAGAGAACCCCCTTGTAAATTGGTATTAAGAAAAATTACCCCCAAACCTGGCGAAAAGCTAAAAGGTTTTAGCTCGTTCTTGCTCGGGATCCAGCTAAAACTCGATTACCAGGTCGGCCTGAGGGTTACGTGACTCTCCAGACGTGTACTTTTGTTTCTTTGTTGGACTTGCTGTCTGTCCGGCGGCGATCCAGAGGAACCTTGTCCAGCAGGTACAAATGAGTCCTGCCTGAGAGAAGAAAATAACCCCTGAAGTTCAGAATTTTAGCTGGTTTTCCCTACCAGAGCTTAGGTGGTTTTTCACCTAAAATTAATGATCTCACGGAGGAATTCTCTCTTCTCACTCCCGTAACGGCTTTCTCTCCAGCCAGCTTTACCATCACGCTGTTCTCTTATTAATGAGCTAATTAAGTCTATGACATATACTCATTTTATATTTGCATGAGAGTCATGGATTTAATTTCTGCAAACTGTACTTTAACAAAGGGTGAGTGTGAATCACGCTCCCTGAGCCAGTCAATAAACTATGGGTGCAGGAGTAAGGGTCACCTGCACGGACACACACACACACACACACACACACACATACACACACACACACACACACGGGAAACCCGGTCACTTTCAAACCGGAACTCTGCAACCTCTTTCCCACTTTGATCTGGGTTCATAAGAGCCAGGATTTTACGATACCCAGCGTATATGTTACGCTTCTGTGTTAAAATCACTGAGACCCATATTTGTTCTATGCCACTGTGATTTTGGACTCTCGTTCCTCCTAGGGTAGTTAAGGTCTAGCACTTTGTGCGTGGGTCTCATAATAGGCTCTCATGTGAAGCTGAGATGTGATCTAAAAGTTAGAGCCTGAAGCACCATCTTCCCTGAAGGCTGGGACGTCTCTGCTCAGCACCACTGTCTTCCCAGAAAAGAATCACTCTTCCTTCCCTCCAGTCCTCTGCGTCTCCTGGGGAGCCGGCTTGCACACCTCTGCTTCTTCTCCCCGCTCCCCATAACTGTCCTCCTCCGAGTCCCAGCATCCTTCTTTAAAGGGGCTATTTCCCTTGCAAGCAATCTCATTGCAATTGCTCTGATTGGTGGACACCAACAAAAAGAAATGACTCGAATGCCTGACAGGGAGGGGTTTGCAGCTATGAGTGAAGGAAAGCCGGGAGGAGACTGATTTCGTAAATACTCACTGATTTTTTACTTCGAAACAATATCATGTCCCTCCACCACCCAGCACCTGTAGATCTGTGAAAACGAATTTTAAATTAACCAAGATTCAGTGTTATTCGATCAAAGGATGTATTCTACTTAGTCCTTTGAACCAGAACCAGTGCTGACCTTGGTCCAGAGATGACTTAAGGCATCCCACCGGTCCTCGAGAAGGTCCCAGTGCAATGGAGTTGACAGACGTCTACACCCGACATGGAAGATAGTGTTCATGAATGTGTAGAGGTACAAACCAGCTGGAATTAGGGCATAATTAGAGAGGGACGCATGACTTAAAGGCTCTAGAAAGGCTTTCAAGGGTTGTGAAATTTCAACTGGCCTTTCAGCATTTGATTAAAATTGGGGAAGTCAAAATCGAGGTGGGGAGAAAGGATAGCCAGGTGGGGAAGTACCGTGTCAAAGATCGGAGAGCCTGGTTCTTTTCCTCGCCCCTAAAAGCGTAACTCTCAGTGACAGTCATTAGTTAGATATGATCTGACTCAGAAGACTAATTTTTATTAAAAGAAAATACAAAAAAAAACATTTTGGGGCGCCTGGGGGGCTCAGTGGGTTAAAGCCTCTGCCTTCAGCTCAGGTCATGATCTCAGGGTTCTGGGATTGAGCCCCGCATTGGGCTCTCTGCTCAGCAGGCAGCCTGCTTCCCCCTCTCACTCTGCCTGCCTCTCTGCCTGCTTGTGATCTCTCTCTCTCTCTCTGTCAAATAAATAAATAAAACATTTTGGAGGAGTCTGAAGCTCTATTTTAATGAGATTCCCTCAAAAATGATATCACTTTGGGCTTTTGATTAAAGGGAGCATTTCCAAATGTGCACCCTGTTTGAAGATACACAGAAAAAAACAATCATTTCCCTGATTTCAAGGCACCCTTGGCTCCCGTCCTGAGGGGAGCAGGCTGGTGTGAGAGAGTGTCTCACCTTTCAGAGACACGCGGGGATTATTTGGCATTCTCTTTCATCTCCTCAAATTGCTTCCAAAATCACTAATCATTCCTAAATAAGGGAAATTCCAAAGGTCACGGAGAACCTGGAGGACTGAGAACTGAGAAGCAGCGGAGAGTCCGACTTTGACAACTGAGTCCGTAATCGCGGGGGTTTCCTGGGTGAAACGAGGTGGCTCAGGCAGGTGACGCGGGCAGGTGCACGTCTGGGCCGGGAGCTCCCGGGAGAGGCTGCGGAAACAAACCTTCGCGCTCCCAGAGAACACAGGCTCGCAGGAAGCCAACCTCGTAATCTCAATGAAAAGGTCGGGATTGCAGAGGGTCCACAAGAAAGGGGTGTGGACAGGGAAAAGAGGAGAGCCCGTGGGACGCAGGACTCAGCCACGAGATACTTCGCTATTTACAGAAGGGCAGGGGAAGACCATGGAGACAGCCGCTGGGGAAGGCCGTCGGGAGCACACAGGACTCTCGAAGACACTGAGACCGAATATCCAAATGGCCTGTGGCCAGACCGTACATACAAATAGAACTCTGGCCCCGACCGCCGTGACCTGCCAAGGAAGTCAGCCCCCTCTGTAACCGGCCCAGTAAGGCGGCCTGCCCTAAGTCAGACGTGTAACTCTGCGACTAATACAGGACTAATACAGCAATGACTTCCGGATGGTGAGGCCAAAGTAGCCCAGAGTTAACTAGTAACCTACAGCTTCCTTGTCCTTTTGTCCCACTTCCAACTGAGGACCAAGCAGAGAAAGCCAGCGACACTCCCCTAACACCGAGCCCCCAGGGGTGCACCTGCTCGGTAGCCACCTCCAGCGGCTTCTGCTCGGGGCACCCTTCCTTTTGCTCCACCAGAAAGTTCTCCCACACGCCCGTCTGCCTGCCTTTGGGTCTCTGCCAGAGCAGCTCTGAATAAAACGCATGTCCTCATTTGGCTGCCGGTCGCTGGCTTCCAAGCACGGTAAGCAAATGTTTTCAGAAGGCAAGAGTGCTTGACCTTGAGTGTGTCCCCGTGCACGGGCTGAGCGAGACGAGGGAGGAATGTGTCCCCTGTGCTTGGCAACATGGAGGCCGTGGGCGGCCGTGACTTTGCAGGACACCAGCCAGATCTGAGTAAGGCGAAGAATCAGGTGGGGCTTGGGAAAGGGGACGCAGCCAACGTGGATGAGGATTTTGTAAAAACTCTCCCGAGGAAAAGAAAGGGAATTCGGAAAGTAGAGCAGTGGAAACGGGTGGTTTTACAACGGACGTTTTAGAAAGACTCCGGACCATGACTCTACTGTGTTGGGGATAAATCGGTTTAGAGAGAACTTCCGGAGATCCCAGAAAGTGCACAACTGATTGAAGACAGGAGGTCACGGAGCTGGGAGGGGACAAGGGACCCAGAGCAGAAGTGGGAAGGAGCGGGGGGAAATGTACCCATAAAGGGTTGGCAGATAATGTGGGCGGTTGCCAGTAAGAGGAGGACCCGCGGAGATGAGAGAGAATCTTCCAAGTGCTTCTATTTCCTTAATGAAGTAGGAGGTAAAGCCACTCACGGAGGGGGAGAGGGAGGCTCGTTGGTGGAAGCTGCCACAGACACCGAACCAGGAGCCTGCTGGAAAGTTAAATGTGTCTGGGGAGGGCCAAAAACTTTGGGAGAGTCCGGTGAGCCCAGTGCCGAGATTGGCTCCTACTGTTTTATTCCCAGGAAGGTTTCCATCCGTGCTGGGAGGGGTTTGGTCCAGGCGGGAGGCAAATACAGGGAGACAGGAAGGATCTAAACTGCGGAGGTACCAGTGCCAGGGAGAGAGCCTAGTGCTCGTCGACGGCAGACCCTCACCTCCCGCCCCCATGTCCCAGGGAGCCCCAGCCCCGTGCCTCACAGGTGCACACACCACATTCCTCCTGAGATCTCGTCACCTCCCTGGCCGCTGCTGTCCCCTGCGCCGACGGCTCCCCTCTCTCCCTCGCCCTCAGACTTGCTCCTGAAGACGGGCGGGCCTGGGGCTTCTGGGCCCCTCTCGTGTGAGCCCAGTGGGGAGCCCCAGGCGACCACTGACAAAGCCAGGTACCAGAATAACCCGAGGGGGGGGGGAATGTAGGCAGCAGAAGCACGATTTAACGTTTCTATAAATTATCCTGGGAAAATTCCAAAATTATTCTCGGTGTTTGTGATTATATCTGCCATATTCCGAGTATAGTAAGTGTCTTCCAAAATGTAAATTGACATCTGCTGAAATAAGCGAATAAGGGCATTTGAAGTCTCATTATGACTTTTCGGATGCCTGTACAAAAAGTCTGGAGCACACAATGGCTCCGTAATCAAATATTATTATTTTATTTATTCATTACTTTTAGTTCAAAAGTCATTAGAGAGTAATTTTCTTGCCTACTGACATATTAACAGAAGCAAACAGAAAGGAAATGTGATTTACTGGAGGCTTGTATTCACTTTAGGATGGAGGGGTAATTACCACGCATCCATTCCATCACAAGAAGTCCCCCACCAAGGGGGCCAGGCGGCCGCGATGTAATTACAAAAACAAAAGCTATTCTCATGGTGTTGTTTATATTGGACCAAGTAACAACCCACCAAATCTGGAAACTGAAAGGCAATTTAATTCTCAGGAGGTGTCTGCCTCCCCCTGTCCCCATCTTTGTAGATTCCTGGGCTTCATTCGTTCTTCTCCGCCCTTTATAAAGAACAGGACGAAAGTCGTAAATATAAAAGCATGCCGTCGGCGCTCCACTATGGCTCGGCCCTCTCTGACGCTCTCCCCTTGCTATTCAGTCTGCGTGGAGCCGCAGTCCTCCAGGAGGGGTTTGGGGGATTCTGACAGCGGCCAGGGGCTCGCGGGGAACCTACAGGCCGTCACGACACCAGGATCACGGGGGGTAAACGGATTGTAACTAGGAGGTGGTAAGCGGGGCCGAATATTCTCTAAAATAAAAGTAACCATCGGAAAACGCATACCTATGGCCCAACATTGGAAAGGGCTTTGCAGGGGAGAGGACGGGCCCCAGCAGGGCGCTGAGGCAGGGACGGGTCGTGCGGAGCCGGTCTGAGCCCTCCAGACTGCCGGCCAGTTCTAGGGTGCTGCTCAGAAACGCTGAGGGAGGCTCTCGGACGCTGAGCCTCCTTTTCACTAAAAGGGTCTCAGGCACCGAGAACAATTTCGATTTTCCCTTGTTTGAGTGGACCCTTGGCGTCCGACTCCAATCCCAGGGATCACTGGTTCCTGTGTTGGCCTGCCTTTAACTTAATTTTATTTATGTGGATGGGTTTGTTGACAAATGGTATTTTAATGAGTGTTAAAATAGCCATATAAAAATAGTATAAATAACACACTTCTGATGCTCACCAGAACCCAAAAAGTAAGGTAGTTGCCATGTGTCTCTCCCTCATAATGTCCCCGTTTCATCGACATGAGCACCAGCTTGGGAAGCCTTCCTTGCTTTCCCCAGAAAGTCTCATATGTAAGTACAAGCCTTTTCATACCCTCTCGGGGTGCGTGTGTGTGTGTGTGTGCATGTGTGTGTGTGTGCGTGCGTGTGTGTGCGTGTTGTCATCATGTTTGACAATCACACCCAACTCTGGGTAGAAATGCATCCTGTCTCTGCAGACTGTTGAAAACCTCTAACGCTGTGGGTGGCGATTCGGTGGCTCCGTCAACCATCCGAATCGATGTTGGCTCAGGTCATGACCTTGAGGCCCTGAGTTCGAGCCCTGCGTCAGGCCCCACGCTCAGCGGGGAGTCCACTTGACATTCCCTCTCCCTCTCCTTCTCCCTCTGCCCCTCCCCCACTCATGCACACGCGCTCGCTCACGCTCTCTCTCAAATAAGTAAATGAATGAAATGTTTTAAAAACATGCCTGTTGGACACGGCTCTTATCGAGTTAAAGTGAAGAAAGCCAACATAAATCCCCCATCTTTGTAGGTGTCCTGTACTAAATCTTAGTTGGCATGGCCCCTCTTTTGCTCAGAGACACACCCCTGGGCTGGGGCTGAGTGGATTTAGGAATCCAGAACTCTGGAAGGACTCTCCACTAAGTATGCTTTCTTCCAAGACAAGGAAAAGGGTCGCAGGAAGGGGGTGCCCTGTCGCCTGGGAACCTCCTAGCCTGGAAGGCTACGTGAACTGCAGAAGTCTTTGTCTTCGAGTGACCTGCTTTGGATGGTCCCAAATAAGGTAGGGCCGGGAGCGCTGGGACCGCCAGCCCCGCAGCAACTTCCCAGGATGCCTTCCTCCCGCTGCCCGGCCCCCCACCCCCCCAGCTCGGCTTCCTGCCTCCTTCCACCCACACTCGCTCACGACGAAGGTGGCATCCCCCATCTCAGACGTGTGCAGCCCGTCCTTATCCCATCATCTCACATTCGTAAAACACACCGAGCCACAAAAAAATCAAGAGAGTACATAAATGAAAAAGCGGTTCCTGTGTCAAAACAGACTTTTCCAAACCGAGGAAGGGTGACGCTAAAAAAGAACTGTTCTAATTCAGGTTTCTCATGAAGAAATCCCGCATTCCTGGATGCGAGGCTGAGCTCCACAAAACGGAGTTGTCAGTCAGCGTAAGAGGGTGAGACCTTAGAAGTGACGCCCTCGAACTTGTCTAAAGCATCTTACGAATATTGACCACCCGAATAGAGATTTTTTCATTATTTTCAAACTATTCTTCCTTCCGAAGCCCAACTTATTGATCATACTTTCAGTATCTACAGTATTACAGTCAGTTAACTATAGATTATTAATATAAGTTATTTTGTTTTTTAAGATCCAGGGGCAAAGTCTGTGGTCACCAGGGATGGGTCGCAAGGAAAGTTCTTGCTCATATTTGAAAATACAAATGGGTCGGGGCCGGGGTGGCTCAGTCAGTTAAGCGTCTGACTCTTCGTTTCAGCTCAGGTCATGATCTCAGAGTCGTGGTACTGAGCCTGATGTCGGGCTCCCTACTCGGTGTGGAGTCTGCTTCTCCCTCTTCCTCTGCTTCTCTCTCTCAAAAAAAAAAATAAAATCTTTCTGAAAAATGTGAATGGGTCATGCCTCTGTAAGTGTTACATTGGGAATCATTATTATTGAAATTTAAAAAGCTAATAGGGAATTGGTGGACCTCCAACGAGGCTAAAAAATATTTTCAAACGACATAGTTTTAATTAAACAAACAAAACACTGCATCTGCATCGGAATGGCTTTTTATATCACATTCGAAAAATTAATTCTAAATACCAGTTTATTAGGTATTTGTGTAAGTATTTTATATTTGTAATTTTTTAATTGTTCTTCAGAAATATGGTGATGCTCCAGAATTCCAAGAATCAAATGATATTTGCATATTTCGGGTGCTAGCCCTTTATCAGATACATGTCTTCGCAAATATTTTTTTCCCAGACCATTGTTGAACTTGTCCCTCTGTTGACAGTCTTTCTGTGAGAGCAGAAGTACTTAACTTTAATAAAGTGCCACTGCATTTTATATGGACTTCTATGATCTATTTTAAGTTAATATACGTGAGTGTTATCAAGTCTTGGTCTAGCTTATTTTTTTGCATATACATCTGCGTTTGCTCCAGCACCAAAACTCACACGAAGAGAAAGAGACAATCCGAATAGGCCTAGGCCTACTGAAGAATTTGAATCAATATTTAATACTCTGCCAAACAGATAACACTGGGGCCAGATGGGTTCATTGGTGAATTTTACCAAACATTTTAGGGGATAAAATTATGCTTATTCAGTAAAATCTCTTCCAAAAAAATAGAACCAAAATGAATACTTGTAAATGTGTTCTATGTGGCCGACATTATCCTAATATCAAAAACATATAAAATATTATTTAAAAAGGAAACAGATCAATATCTTTCATGGGTATAGATACCAAAGTCCTCAATAAAACATTAGCAAACGAAATCCAACAATACATGAGAAGAATTATATACCAGGACCAAGAGGGATTTATTCCAGGTATGCAAGACTGGTTCAATGTCAGAAAGTTGATCAGTGAAATTCACCATTTCAACAGGCTAAAGAAGAAAAACTGTATGATCATATCAGTAGATGCGGAAAGAGCCTTTGACAAAGACATAAAAAAGTATATAGATCGGAAAAGAAGAAATAAGCTGTCTTTTTTCTCAGATGATGGGATCATCTATGCAGAACTTCTCAGACAATCAACAAAATATTCTGGAAACAAAAAACAATTATGGCAAGATTGCAGGGTATATTTTCATCTATAAAAGTTGATTGCTTTCCAATGTGCCAGCAATGTACACTTGAGTTTTAAATTAAAAACACAATATCGTTTACATTAGCACCGAAAGAATTAAAAAGTTAGATATAAATCTAACAAAATAGACATAATAGATACACGATCAAAAGCCACACACCTCTGATAAGAAGAAACAAAAGGATATTTAAATAAATAGATATTTCATCTCCCTTTTGTAGGAAGATCAAAAATTGCTAAGATGTCAGTTCTCCCTAACTCGGTCTATTGATTCAGTGAATCCAAATCAAAACCCCAGCAAGTTATTTCCTGGATATTGACAAATGTATCCCAAAGTTCACAAAAAACCAGGAGAGCCAACCCAATATTGAAGGAGAAGAACAAATTGGGAGGACTTCCACCACCCAACATCAACACTCACTATAAAATTACAGTAATTAAGACCACGTGGTATTGGCAAAAGAATAGACAAACAGATCAATGGAACTGAACATTGAGCCCAGAAATAGAACCACAAAAACATAGTCAACTGATCTTTGACAAAGGAGCAGAAGCAATGCTGCCTTTCACAGAAATTAACTTGAAGAGGATCACAGACCTAAACGTAAAACAAAAAGCTATTTAACAGAGGAGAAAATCTAGGTCATCCGGGGTTGGGCAATGATTTTTAGAGACAACGCAAAAAGCACACTTCTTGATTGGAAAAATTGATAATTTGGATTTCACTAAATTAAAAACTGCTAGAAAACCACAGACTGGTGGGCCTGCAAAATGGTATGACCGCTTTGGAAGACAGGCTGGCAAGTTCTTGCAAGATTAAACATACTCCAATTTTATGATCCAGAAATCATACTCCTTTGCATCCACCCTCAGTAGATGGATGGATAAACCAAGGTGATATACCCAGACAACAGAATAGAATTCCTCAATAAAAAAAAAAAAAAAGAGCTACCAAGCAAAACAAAACAAAACAAAAACAAAAATAAGAGACATGGAGGAACCCTAGAAGTATATTAGTAAGTGTAAGAACCTTGTCTGAAAAGGCTACATACTATATTATTCCAACTATATTATTCCGCCATTCCATATGGCATGGCGGAAAAAGCAAAAACTATAAAGATAGTACAAAGATCAGTGGTTGCCAGGAGCTAAGGACAAGGGAAGGAATGATAAATAGGGGGATTGCAGGAATTTTTAGGGCAGCGAAACTGTAGGGGACTATGTTGGTGGATCTATGACATCATACATTTGTTAAAACCCCTAGAATGTACAACACAAAGAGTGAACCCTAATAGTTCAGTATTGGCCCATCAACTGTAGCACATGTGCCACTCATACAGCATGTTAGTAATAGGGAAAAGGGAATGGGGGCGTGGTGAGGGTGAGGGGAGTGTATGGGAACTCTACATTCTGTTCAGTGTTTCTAGAAACCCCAAACTGCTCAAAAATAAAGTTCGTCAATTGAAATAGTAGTGGCAGAGAGAGTTGGAGATTTATACAAACGAAAATGTTGACTCATGAAGATTTCAGAGATTTGAACAAAGTGAATTAGCAGTGACTTAGACTCAGGGGCTTGGGGAAATGTGGGGTCATCCCCCAAGGGTATGGGATTCCTTCCTGGGGTGATGAAAAAGTACCAACATTAACCGTGGGGA
Organism: Nasua narica; assembly: GCA_028533885.1. Lineage (NCBI taxonomy): Eukaryota > Metazoa > Chordata > Mammalia > Carnivora > Procyonidae > Nasua > Nasua narica. The sequence continues at coordinate 538,441 of CM052813.1, forward strand.
TGATTGCCTTCTCTGTGAATCTACTAGAAACTGCTGGACTGTGCACTGTAGGCGAGTGTACTGTGTGATATGTGAATTATATCTCTACGAAGCTGGTGAAATAAATCAAAGGGCCTAGATTTGTGTTATGAAGTTAAACCAATAGCATTTAGTAGTTTGTCTCTCGCCAGAGGGAGTGCTCCAAGCCTTAACACCCGACTTCTTACCAGAAAGTCAACGATGTTTAAAAGTACAAAACTCCAGAATGACCATCAATGTTTGACTGATTTCAGCGTAGGTTAGGAGAAGCACAGGGGCAGCAGACCCTTAAAACATTTTCCTTCCAGACCACGGATGGTTTCAGCGAGATTTTCAAGTGTCATTGTTAATGCCATGGAAACTGTACACAATGTTAATTGGGGCTGAAGTTTGGAGCATTTATTTTAGAATAAAAACAATCACAGTAACCCCCTATCCCCCCAACCCCCCCGGGCAAAGGAACACATCCTCCTTGTGAAGCTACCAGCCCAACTGAAGGCCACTTCAAAGAAGGGAATACAAAAGCTAGAGCGCGGTACAAATGCCCAGTGTTGCCATCAGCTCAGTCACAGTGGTGACTTGTCCTCAGAAGTACTGAGGGGAATGAAAGAAGAGATTCAGATTACGGGGATTCACAAAATAAGCTTTGTGTTATGTGGAGGGATTGCCGAGAAAAGAAATTAGATGTCAGAAAGAAGAAATGTGGGAGCCACAGAGAGGAAGAAGGTTTGGAAAATGAACTCTCCCAATTATTGTATCGGGTTGTTTAATTTTGTGGCACAGTTCTGACAATTTGAACTGTATCGCTGGCGATTCACTCCGACGTGAGTGAAACAATTAGCCCGATTCTTTTTAATGGGAGCTATCTTATCAGAGAGCTTAAGACCTAAAACTGATAACATGATTACCCGCTGATGAGTTTTAAATATCACATGGGAGCCGAACTTGTAATAAGGATGTTTAGACAGCAGGTATTTCGAGGTCATCGGGACCCTCTTATAGTCATTCAACTCCATATGGAGCGAAAATCCCATTTTAGTGTGTTCTACAGCTGTAGACGACCCCCTCCCCCTGCGTCTTGGGGTTAAACCATAGGTCCTGGGGGACTCGATCTAAACTCGATGAGTCACACGTAGGTGGTTTGGGGGCATCAATCAATTACCTGTTTGAATTTAAGAGACTAAAATAACCACTGGCAGTAATGTCACCGGGAGAGGATGTCCGTGCTGGATGCGTCTCCCACGTGAGTTTCACAGGTGTGACTTTACCCAAACGTTATGAGGAAGTTTCTAACCACCCGACCGTAAAAACCTCTGGTACCATAAACTCTAGTCACATTCATCAAACGTATTACCCTAAAAACATTTGTATAGTCCACCAGATTTCAAAGGCACATTTTAAAAAGCTTTCTTATTACATATGCATATTGATCAATTATTTACTTTCTGGAAGGGAAGGAGGAACCTCTGCATTTAAGTGCAGACTTTATTTTTTTCTTGGACACGTCGAAACAGGCACCGAAGGCAAAAATGGGCAGTGCTCGTGCGTGGATAGTCCACACTGGCGAAATGCAGAGTTTCATGTGTTTTTATGTCTTATAATCTATAAAAATTGAAATGAGGTAACTGGAAGGTAAATTCAAAAAATATTAACTAAATTAGGTTTGTAACACACTGAACATGATCTATTAGCATATATTTGAAGAAGCCTGACTCACATAGGAAGTATTTCCAGGGAAAAGACACATACATAATGTTTTAGAGAATAGAATAAAATTATCTTCATAATATATGGGTGTATTTGTTATGCAAAATCCATTTCTAAACCTTTCTTCTATTCACCAGACTCGCTACTCCTCTTCCAAAAAGATATGCCCGTGAAGACTCAATAAGGTTCAACTCTTAAAATATATATGTTGTCTGTGTAGAAGAAATAAAGGTACATTACAAACCATATTCAATTATTTAAATTCATGTTTCATCCCATAAATTGGACTGCATTGCATTACATAATATTCCGCAAGTACTGAACACATACTAAAAACTGGAAATTTGTTTAGATGATATAATTGACCATAAGGAATGATCTGAATTATCACAAATATTTCAAAAAGAAAGATTATTTATAAAGCCTTTTCATCCGAAGTCTAGATCTTACCATATGGATAGATCTTCACTTAACATGTTTATAATTTTCTGGTTTCCTTTGAAAAAAAATAGAGAGGAAATTCCTCAAAGGAAAAACAAGGAAAGGAAACAGAACAAAAACAACACACAAGTTAATCCAGTTATGTTAGTCCTTGTTTTACTAGATCTTACTTAATTTAAAATCAATTTGAAATCTGTTGTAATATGTACTGCTTAATTAAATAGAAGCAATTAGAGAAATAATGTTTCAAGTACAGGTGTGCCCGGCCATTCTGGTAATTCTACTTAAAGATGCATTAAGACATTAGGCTGAGATTCCTGAACAGAATTAAATTCAAGGAGTTCTGGCTAACAAGAAGGTCACTTCTAAAAGCTTGTGCCCAGTCCTGTAAACACCAATTTCAAATATTGCCTGTCTTTGGATCGAATTTTGCATCAACTTTCGCAAGCATGATATTGCAACGTTTAGGCCCAGCAAAATATAAAGGAAGCAAATAAATCTCTATTTGATTGGAAGTTTTTTTAATTTAATTTTATTTTTTTCAGTGTTCCAAGATTCATTGTGTATGCACCACACTTAGGGAAAGTACTCAAAATAGGGAAGACTAAGCCTCCCCCACATTAGGTCAGGCTGAGCTTTCTTCCTAAGCTACGTCTTAAGTCATTTTGATCCCCCTAAGACATAGTGGGGCAGAATCATAATCATAGCATATGTGAGCTGAATGGGCTCTGGGCCCAGCCTGTAATGACACAGACCAAGGGCGTAGCCGGCTGCCCCGGGACTCGTCCCCAACCTGGTGTCCAGGCACCGTCTCAGCCCACACTGACCCAGCGTAAAATCTTTAAAAAAAAAAAAAAATATATATATATATATATATATATATATACACACACACACACATATACACATTATTTATTTATTTGAGAGAGAGAGACAGCACGAGCAGGGAAAGGGAGAAGCAGGCTCTCCACCGGGCTAGGCGGAACTCGATCCCAGGACCCCGAGATCCTGACCTGAGCATAAGGCAGATGTTTAACTGACTGAGCCCCCCAGGTGTCCCCAAAAAGGCACTTTTAAAGTAAATCTTCCCAAGTGTAAACATGAACATGTGAAAGATTTTGGTCTTGAACACTCAATAATATCAACTCTGAGGACCGAAAGGGTACAATTAAAGTAGGAAAAAAACAACCCTCTCCTTTCTCGGTAAAAATGTGTCTCGGAATAACTGGGCTTACAAAGGCTTGGAACACAAAGTCTGGTGATGAAAAATATGTGATTGGGATAGCTCCAATTAGACACTTTCTAAAATATTTTTCTTTCTTCTGACTAAAGTATTTTAAGCTGCAGAGAAGCTCGTTAGCTGTAAAATGGAACTCATTGAGGGCTGATTCTTGAGAGAGAATGGCCAGCCCGCCGGCAGGCACGTATGTGGGGGACGCTGCCCGTGGCCCCAAATCTGGTGGAAAGCACACAGGCGTGAAGCCAGCATGTAAGGACACAGGGGGATGTAGGAGGCAGGGAGGAGCAGAGGGTGATTCTCAGGGAAGATCGCAGGTCAGGGACTGAATAGTCTCGGACTTGGCCCAGTCTTCAGTCCTGGGTGAACCTGGAAATGGCACCAAATCTTTCTAGAATCTCTCAGAAAATGTCTCACCATGAAGGCTCAATTCTCCACCAGCTCTGCAACTCTGTTTCGTCCCTGAATCCGTTTGCAGCAATTTACTATGTAAACTTTTTATATTCTTCATTAAATCTCAGGAGCATTGGACTTGTCAAGTCAGTTATCTTGACATCAGAGCTCTACAAAATTGCCGAAATTAATGAAAAATTCCATATAGCATGATATCGTGTATCTTCAGAGACTGCTTTTCTGTCCTGACATTATTCATTGATTACTAAATTTATGTGCACATGGTTAACCTATCTCAAAAGTGAGCTAATATTATTCAGCAGAGTAATATTTCTAATACAGTGTGTCAAAAGTTACATTACATTCTCCCTGAAATATAGTCTCCTTATGAAAATCGTGCTTCTCTTCTTATGTTACAATGATAAAATGACTGCCTCGAAGTTAAAATGTCTTGAACAAGTGAGCATTTAAAAAAGGAAGAAACCTTCTATATAGACTTTTTCTTATTTCAGCACGTTACCTTTTCTAATGTTTCGTTTGGAAACAATTAGAGATCGCCAGAAAGTTGCCAAAATAGAGCAAAGAGGCTCGACGTCATCTTCATTCAGTTTTCCCAAGTGGTCACATCTTACGTCACAATAGAACGCTATCAGGACCAGGAAACTGACTTTGGTACAATTCGCTGATGACATGTGAAGCCTTCGCCCCGATCTGGATACACACATGATCCATCACTGCGAAGATGTTCGCCTTGCCTCCCTCCCACCGTCACACACACCCTGCTCTCCAGCCTACCCCACCCACCATCCCTGCAAAATGGCAACCACTTACCTGTCTCCTTTTTTTTGCCAATTTTTCATTTCTGAATTTTCATTTCTGTAGCATTTTCAGAATGCTATAGAAATATACTCAGACACTATATGCCCTTCAAAAGCCAAATCAAGGATGAGCTTTCTTCGTTCAGCCTCCTGTCTTCAAGATCCAACAGTCCACGGTATTGATATACGATGGTTTGTGTAACCATTCGCTTATTCTAGAAAATTTGGTTGATTGCACTTTACAGCTATTCCAAAGAAAGCTGCTCTAAACAATCACGTGCCGGTAGGTGCAGGGACTTAAGTTGTAATTTCACTTGGACAGATGCCTAAGAGTGCAATCGCTGGCATAAGCCCCTCTTGGACACGGTGTGTCCAAGATGATTCGGGAACTATTCCCTCTTCGACTCTCCGGAAGGGATTTTGTGGATTAGTGCTAATTCTTCTACAAATATTTGGTAGAATTCTCCAGTGAAAACATCTGGGCCTGGAGATTTTGCTTTTGGAAGTTTTTCAAATTATGGATTAAATATCCTTAATAGGTTTGGGGCTATTCAAATGGTGTGTCCTATGTTGGATGAGTTATGCTCATGAACCATTTCTGGTTTATGTTGGGGTTTATTGTAAAATTGATTCATTTTCTCTAAATTATCAAATGTATGTGGGTGGAATTGTTCACAGTATTTTCTCACTACCATTGTCATGTCTTCAGGGTCTGTAGTGATGCCCCGTATTCCAGATATAGGTAATTTGAGATCTCTCTCTTTCTCTCTTTCTTTTCACCAGAAAAGAACCAGAAGATTGTCAATTTTACTGATCTTTTCAAAGAAGCAGCTTGTTTCCATTGCTTTTCTCCATTTTTCTTTTTTCTATCTTATTCATTTCTGCTCTTATTATTCCCTCCTTCTTGCTTGCTTTGGTTTTATTTTGCAACTATTCTTTTATTTTGCAACATTTTCTTGATATGATAGCTCAGATTTTTTATTTCAGACTTTTCTAGTTATGTGCATTTCATAAAAATAAATGTCCTTCTCAACAAAGGCTTTACCTCTGTTCCACAAAGTTTGATAAGTTATACTTTGCTTTTTATACACTTCAATGTATTTTATCATTTCCTTGAAATTCCTCCTTAGGGGTGTATTATTTATTTTCTAAGTGGAAATTTTCATGTTATCTTTATTTTGTATTTCCCCAGTTTGATTCCGTTTTGGTTGAAGAATACATTCTACATGATTTAAGTTCTTTTAAATTTGTTGAGGTTAATTTTATGGCCTAGGATATGGTCTATCTTGGCTTATGTTCTGACAAGAATGTGATTTCTGCTCTGGGGACAGAGCAGAGAGGTGGAGTAGCTTATCGAATCACTAGAATTCTGTTGATTCGTGGTGTTGCTGAGTTATTCTCTATCCTTGCCGATTTTCTATCCAGTTTTTCTATCAACTGTTGAAAAAGGGATATTGAGGACTCATCTATAACTGATTCATATATTTCTCCCTTCAGTACTATCTGTTTTCGCTTCTTAGCTCTGTTGTTTGGTGCATTTGCACTTGGGACTGTTATGCCTTTTTGGTAGAATTCACCTTTTTAGACATTATATAATGTCCATCTCTGTTGAGGGCTTGAATAGAATGAGAGATGGGGGAAGGAGAAATTTGCCCCTTTTTTCTTGTCTCACTGTTTAGCCTAGGTCATCTCATTTCATTTTCTTCTTCCCTCGGACTGGGACTTATACCAGCATCTCCCCTGGTTCGGAGGCTGTTGGACTTGGACTAAATTACATCACGAGCTTTCCCGAGTCTCCAGTTTGCAGATGACAGACTGTGGAATGTCACAGCCTCCAGAATCATGTGAGCTAATCCCTCATAATAAATTTCCTTTTGTGCATGTGTGTGTGTGCATGTGTATACCCTATTGTTTTTGTTTCTCTAGGGAAACTTGATTAACATAGATTTTGACATTGACAGTGGTTCTAGAGAAATGGAGTTAAAACGATAAGTTTTCTGAATTGTTTCTAGAGCTTCTGGAATTGGCTCTCAAATCTGATCAGATTTTAAGACATGAATGTCTTAAAATATTATATTTAAGTGTAATATTTAAATATTTTATTTAAGTAAATATTTAAAATATTTACTACTAGTATTTCTAGTAGTAAAGAGAGCAGTGATAGTCCATAGTGTGAAATGTTTATGGAGATAGGCAAAATATCGGCACTGGCTACTCTTAATATTATAAAGAGCCAAATAACTCTGTATATAATACTTCTGAACATTTTTGGAAAACTAATGTATTTGATTTTGGTTGATTGCTTGTTATCGGACAAGCAATCAACTTGTCCAACTAATGTTATTGGACAAGACGCTGAAATCAAAGAACGAGCTTAGCGATTTGAATTCCCAGTTCCAGAGCTTTATGAATGACCTAAGAGTGTCTATGTGTGTCATAAAGGAGACCGTTACCTCCTGTTGCTACAAGGCTGACAATCAAGCACAGAACCTCATGATGCAACTGGTTGAGTTACAATGCAGGTTGGCCTCCCAGCCTTGAAGGGTGTCCACTGTTGAAGAGAGGGCACTGATTGGGAAACAGGGGGATCCTCTAAGTTGGGATGGGGACTTGTGGGAAGATTATGATGCAGCCAGGGGCATTAAGCTTCTACATTGAGGCGAGACTCTTTTGCCAGCAGTCTTGTCCTCTTCTCCCCCAGCAGAAGTGGCCTCTACAATATTTGACTCATAAGGAGGGGTGCCACACTCCAAAATAACTCCCTCGGTCTCATAATGTACACAGACAAAATCTGGAGGAACGCGTGTGCGAATGGATATTAAGGATGTAAGATACTGGACGAAGGAACTCACTATTAAAGTTGGATCTGAACTAATGGGCAGATCCGTAAACAGAGCTTCTGTATTTAATCCTGCAGCCCAAGGAATTAGAAAGGGCTGTAACTGGTTGGTTGGTTGGTTGACTGAAACATGGGCCAAAAAGTGGCCCACCATGAGTACCTTGGAATTGCTGGACATGCCGTGGTTCAAGGGGGAAGGCATGGAAAGGGGGAAATTCGAGTCTTAGAGGGATTGGACGTCAGAGTGGGTTTGTTGTGTAAAAGCTACTCACCCCCCAGAGGGATCCAGGAGACACACTGAACACCAATACTGTGGGGAACACGTTCATGAGGGGAGCTCTAGTATCCTCGAAGAGCTCTGTGATTGCTTCCTCTGGAGGCCTGCCCTCCTAGGGGGAACCGCAGTCACTGGACTACGAAACCTAAATGCAATCGAGTCATGGGGTCCTTGGATGGAAGGGACCAAGTGGCAGCATTCATCCACCAAAGGCAAAGTGTGGCTATAGAGTCGAAGCAGCAATCAGAATATAAGTCTGACCCAGGTAAACCTATAGCACTGGCTAGTCCATCATAGTGTTTCTGGAAGTTAATTGGATATAAAGCCTACTAAATTCTTAGGCAATCCTATACAAGTAGAAAATTTTTAGATCAACTGAACAGAAGTCTAAATTAAATCATAAAACAAAAAGCTACAGCTCCACGATCAATGCCCAGACACGAGCCAGAAGCTCTTGAATAAAGGAAAGGCTGGGTCCCCAATTTACTAATTAAAATTTATATAGTTAACCCTTGCCCCAGCCTTCCCCAAAGAGACCCGTGGCCTTTTACCAGAGTAACCCTGACTTGGGGAAAAGGATATGAGCAGAACTTTTAAAAAACTACTGGACACTGGCTCTGAAGTGATACTATTTCAAGAGACCCCAAAACATCACAGTGGCCCAAAAGTCAAAAATTAAGGCTTATGGTGGTCAGGTGATCAATCCCATCTCACAGTGGGCCTACTGGGTCTCCAAACAAGTCCTGTGGTTATTTCCCCACTTCCGGAAGGTATATTCGGAATCCGCATAATTTAGCAGCTTACAGAATCCTTACCTTTGTCTCCTGACCTGGGGAGTGACTCTACGGCTGCGGGAGAGGCCAAGTGGGAGCCATGAGCGCCACTGCATCTACCTAGGAAAGTAGGAAAGCAAGAGAACCACGCATTCCCGGAGGGACTGCCAGGGTCAGCGCGCCCATCAAAGATTTGGAAGCTGCCAGGGGCAGTGGTTCCTACCACATTCTATGCGGCTTGGAGAATGGCAGTGGATTACTGTATGCTTAACTAGACAGTGACTCCATAGGCAGCTGCCATGGCGGATGTGGCTTCATCGCTTGAGCAATTTCCCGCATCCTCTGGTACCCAGCATGCAGCCACTGATCCAGCCAATGTCTCTATCTCCATACCTGTCCATCAGGCCCACACAGGGGGCAGCTTTCTCAGCTGGCAAGGCCAACGATGCATCTTCACTGTCCTACCTCGGGGGCGTATCAGCTCTCCAGCCTCACTGAGTTCTCAGGGGCCTTGATGGCCTTTCCCTTCCACAGACATCTCACTGGCCCATTATGCTGAGGACATTACATTGACTGAACTCGGAGAGAAACAAGTAGTAACTTACTACTCTAGGTTCACGTGAGACTTTCGTGTGTCAGAGGTGGGAAATAAATGGGACCAATCATGTTAGAGTCAGGTAGAATTATGACCTTCTTCTTGTCTTTGTTGAAGGTTAAGGATGGTGTAAGGAGATTCGTGTAAGTGTCACATTGACCCCTGGGGGGTGTTAGTTGCAATGGCTAATTTTATGTGCCCACCTGATTGGGCACACAGTGCCCAGATCGAACATTATTTCTGGGTGTATCTGTGTGTTCCAGACGAAACTGGTATTAAAATTGATGGACTCAGGAAAATAGATTGCTTTCCCCCCAAGTAGGTGGGCATTACCTAATCCGTTGAGGGCCTGAATAGAACAAGAGGCCGAGGAAGGAAGAAATTGCTGAACTGTCTTCCAAAGCGGCTATGCCATTTTGCATTCCCTCCAGCAGTAATTAGAGTTCCTGTGGTTCCATAGCCTCACCCACATTTGATGTCATCACCGTTGTGGATTTTGGGTGTCTTAACAGGTGCGTTGTGGTATTTCATTGTTGCTTGAACTTATAATTCCCTAACGATGTATGATATCGAGCATCGTTGCGTATGCGTATCTGACGTGTTTATATCACTCACCTGTGTCTACTAGGATTTTTGCCCATTTTTAAATCAGGTTGCTCAATTTTTAGTGTTGATTAAGAATTCTTTGTATATTTTTATATGTCTTTCACAAGATGTGTGCTTTACAAATATTTTCTCCCTTTGTATGGTCTGTTTTCTTGTTCTTTTGGTTTTCATTTCTTTTCTAAGTTTCTAGAATTTTTATTTGTGAGTTTCCTTGGGATAATATGCCTTGCTTTTTGTTCAGGTTCACTGGTTTTTTTTCCTGCAATATCTAGTCTGCAGTTAATCTCATCCCGTGTACTTTTTATCGGAGCTATTTTCATTTTAATCTCTAGAAATTTGATTTGCATCTTTTTTATACCTTCCTTGCCTCTATTTCACAGGTTCAATCCTTCCTGTAGCTTCTCGAAAATATGGACTATAGTTATAATATCTGTTTTAATTTCATTGTTTTGCTTTAATCTCCCCATTTCTGAATCAGTGTTAATGGATGGTTATTTTTCCTTCTCCTTGTGGTTCAATTGTCCCGCTTCTTTGCATGCCTAATAATGTCTAATGGATGCCAGTCATCGTAATTTTTACTCTTTGGGAGCTGAATATTTTAGCATTTCAAAAACGTTCTTGAATTTGGTTCTGGGATGTAGTGAAATTACTTGAAAATAATTTTGTCCTCTTGAGTCTTGCTTTTAAGCTTTTTTAAGTGGGGTCCAACCAACACGTAGTATATGTTAATGTGTTCCCCACTTTTCAGGACTGAAAACTATTCTGAGTACTCGTGTATTGAGGGTTTCCCGAGCTGGCTGGAGAGACCAGGCTTTTTTCTCTGCCCTGTGTGAGTCCCAGGGATTTTTTTTTTTTTTTAATGAGAGAGAAAGAGAGAGAGAGAGAGAGAGTATGAAAAGGGGGAGAGCCAGAGGGAGAGGGGGAGAGAATTCCAAGCACTCTGCACTTGGAGGCCTACCCAGGACTCCATTTCAGGACCCCGAGGTCATGACCAGAGTCGAAACCAAGAGTCAGATGCTCAACGGATTGAGCCACCCAGGGGCCCCCCTTCTGCTACTTGGAGGTGGTTCTTTCCCCTGCCTTGGGAAGTGTTCTTACAGGAGTAAACTGATCTGCGCTCTAAACTTCCATAACCTAGTTTTCACTCTCCTGTGCTGCTTCCCATCCCCTCCCTTACTCTGCCACTTTCACAGCGGGGCTTGTCCAATCGCTAGAACCAGCTGGGCTCTCTGCTCTCAGTTTTTATTCCCTCTACCTACAATGTGCTCCCTTCGCCTGGCTTCACCGCCCCTGACCGCCAACCAGCGCTGAGCTCCGCTATCGCCTTTTCCTATGCAAATGTGATTCTTTGATTTTCTCTCAAATTCTGTTTCTTACCTTCGAGTCCTTTGTGATTTAAAATAACCAGTTTGTGTATTTTGTGGTTTGTTTTTCTTTTCTTTTCTTTTTTTTTTTACATGTAATTTTTTTTTTAATTTTTTTATTAACATATAATGTATTATTTACCCCAGGGTACAAGTCTGTGAATCATCAGGCTTACACATTTCACAGCATTTGCCATAGGGGGTAGGGATATGGACATTGTTTTTCTTTTTAAATGTGCTTTCCTAAGCTGTCCTACCCAGCCGTTGATAATCACATGATGACAGGAACTCTAAATGTTTGCTCGCCACTGGATTCCTTGCGTTTTGGTTCACAGAACACCTGGTTAATATCTGTCTAAATATGGATTTGGCTTGATCGCTGATTAGAAGTCTGCATCTCTCGATTATCACAGAAGTGGATGCCTTCTGTTGTCTGATTTATAATATCAACATATTTACAGTCTACAGAAATTCTTGTTACATGTTTATTATTTCTGCAAACGGATCCCCTAGGTCCGTGTTCAGTAATGATATTTAAGTGAAAGTCCAACTTCATATGTTAGAGTCTTCAGGTTTTCCACTCATCAGTTACTGAATTTTAAATGCTGTGGAAATAAATTTGCTAGAGGCAAAACCATATTTTTCCTGAAGATATTTTGATATTAAACATTAATAATACCTTTTTCCATTTTTTCTAATTCTGAAAAAAAGTCACGGTTCCAAAAGGCTTCATTAAAAAAAAACCTCCAAATCTTGAATCTCTAGATCATATACCCAAAACTAATAGAATGTCACATATGTTAACTACCTGAATTTAAAATAAAAACCTTAAAAAAAATCTTCCAAATCAATGAAAAACAAACTCGTCATTGAAATTTTAAAATTTAAGAAGATATTTTCTGAGTTAATTATGTTATCACTCTGAACAAAATATCTTTTTATCATTTTATCTATTTAATTTTGGCCGGGAATGTATACTAGTAATTGGCTTTTTGTAGGCATCTGAGAAATCACATTGGGTTAAAATACCTATTATTCCTATTACTAAAATTTAACTGCAAATAGGTTAGGAGACTATGGATGTAACATTAGCCATATAACACAATTTAATGGGGAAATATTTTGCAAACACTGAGTAAGCCACTCAGTATCAGCTCTCGTCTAGCTCTGGGTTCCAATTATTTATTTTCCTAGAGAAAGAGGAAAAAATCCTTAAAGCAAAAATTCATTAATTTTTGTTCCACAACGCTGAAGAACACAGTTTCAGAATTACTTTGACTTTGGGGATTGTTCTTTTTTTTAGGTGACAACGACGCCTTTTATTAGTTTTACTGGTATTGAAGAGACTTTGGAATTCCTCATTAGGTCATCCTATGCCAGATGCCCACAGAAATGCAGCAGGGACATCTGTCCACAGTGCCGACCGCTCGTCCAGCAGGAGGCAGGCGGCCTAAGGACCCTGATCCAGTCATTTCCGTCCTGCCCAGACAGAAAAACTTAGATGCAATGTTGACTCCAGGAAGGAATGGAGATTATAGAGGAAATTGGGCTGAGTGAATCCTTTTTCCTCCCTCAAGGGGGTTAAATGTGTTGATTCCAAACATGTGTAAAAACAAGTAAGCAAACACTTGCTTTTGACGAACTCAGACTAGACGGGCTTCGCACGCTGGTGGGAAAGGTCTGATTTTTGTCCACCTGGAGTGACACGGACACAGGCTCTGGGGACGAGGGCGGGGGCCACCCCGGGGTCTCTATTCTCACCGACACAGTGAGTGTATTTGCGCCTCGGACCATTTCCTCCGTTAGAAAGTATTAAAAGTTACATCATATGACTGCATTAGTATGAAGACAAATCGAATGCAGTCGAAAGAGAGAAACCTGAATGTGTATCGTCAACACTCTGGAATGCAGACATGATGAAGGTATGTTTAAAGCAAGAATTAATAAACGAGATCTGACTCACATTTTGCCTGATGGGAAGGCAGACAGATGCTCCCTTTACTGAATATTGATCCCATGTAAAGCACTTCGTAAGGACTGTCTTAATTAATCCTCACGGCGAACACATAAATCGAGGGCTGTTATCTCCTTATTAGAGATTTAGAAACGGACGTTTGAGAAATGTAAGGAATTTCTTCAAGTCGCACAGTAAGTAAGTAAGTGGTGTGGCCGGATACTCAGCCATCTGACTCACCACCGCCATTAAAAAATGCAACATTAGACGTCTAGGTTTCTGCAAACGTTTTTGCAAAAAGGAGCTGGGAATGCAAGCCAAAATTCAGCAGTCACAAATGGAACATGGAAAAAAAAAAAGTCTTTAAAAAGATGCCAAAATTGGAAAGTCATCTAAAGGGAGAAGAAATTGTAAAGTGTGTTGGCTTTGGTACGAACAGAGGCGATCTCCATATCCCTACAGAAAAATCAAGGGCTCGGGGCGGTTTGAGGTGTGTTTATTTTATCCGTGAACAATGAAAGCCTCTAAAATGTAAGGGCAAGGGCAGGAAACCCGCTGTTACAAGAGGTCTAGTTTCCCATCTTGTCCTGCCAGTTTCATCCGATTCGGGCTTTGACCTTGTCATTCCACCCCAAGGACACTGTAAATAAAAATGTACAATTGTCATGATCTCGATTGATTGTTTTCCATTAAAACTACTGTCTATAGCCTACTAATTCTTTGATGAAAGGCTTTGCAGCCCGGGGAAAATACTTCGAAATTTTCACGTCATTATTTATAGGCCACTAATTTCAGCTCTTTTCTGTCTTAATTTTATAGAAATAATAGATTTATCAATCCTGCCCTGCGCCATATCGCATACTATTTTACTAAGTCTAGTTTTTGTCATGGTGCCTTTTTTGACGTATGGTCACCACTTTGCTCACTCTGTTAACAATTATCCAAAGTCTTCAAGGTTTAAGATTTGTCGATTTTTACCCAGTAAACTATTTTACTACTTGCGGTTTTATCTCTTGTCCATATTATTTCAGGTCAAGTCATTCTACCAATTATAAAAATTTGCACATTTATGATTGCCATTTAAAATATTATCCTCCCAAAAAGTATTATCAAACTGGGGCACCTGGGGGGCTCAGTGTGTTAAGTGTCTGCTTTCAGCCCAGGTCATGATCTCAGGGTCCTGGGATTGAGCCCCACGTCAGGCTCCCTGCTCTGTGGGGAGTCTGCTTCCCCCTCTCCCTCTGTACTCTCACTCTCTCTCTCAAATAAATAAATAATCTTTAAAAAAGAAGTAAAATATTATCAAACTATGTGATTTGATAGTATTTTTACTACAAACCAATTAGTAGTATCAATTCTAGTTTCTCTTGAATTCCTCCACCGGGACAAATCACCATGAATTGGTGAGTTTTAGACTTGACCGGTGTCGTGTTTTTATGACAAATATTCCAAACTGTTCATAAATGATTATTTGACTTGATGGGGGTTACCCTACGTATTCTCTTCAGACGAAAAAAAAAAGCAATCTTTATAGACCTAAAAACAGCAAAACAGAACTCTAATTTCATGAAATAGTACTTGTTGGAAATGACAATCACGCCATCGGCCAATTCTTGATGGAGAGAGTGGCCCCGGACTTGGACTATTTCCTTTCATGGGATCAGGAGCGTGCCTAGCCTGTGCTGCCTTATTGCCTTGTTTGGGAATCTTCTCCTGTTCCCGGCTTGACATGCAATTCTTCGATCTGCTTCGTTGGGCCCCTGGCCAAGCCCTCTGCTCTACCGCACTCCCACTGGGGAGGAAATGGGGCCCTGCCCCTGCAGCTGAGAGGCGAGCATCCAGACCATGGTCATGCAGGGGTGGAGGGGTGGGAGCCCACGGAGACCAGTGCCCCGACTAAACCAGTCTTGCCCCGCCCCTTCTTACGGGAGTGAAGCACCGCTGCATCCAGCACCCGCCTGAGTCCTGTCTTCCCGGGCGCGCAAACCCGGCTGGGGACGGACGTCCTGGGACCGCAGCTCTTGCGGGTGGAATCCTGCAGCAAGCGGCCTCCTCCCCTGGGGGCGGAACAGGTGTCACTTACTTGGCAGTGACCAAGATTCCAGCTTGTTTGACCCGCGGTGCGAGACTGATGGCTCGGTTAAGTAAGTATAATATTGATTTTGTCTTGGATTTAGTAGAAGTACCTGCACTGTATCTTTGAGACTCTAAGAAATGTCTGTAAGTCAGAAATGATTAAATCAAAAACAAAAAAAAATTCTAAGCCCTAGAGAGCACACCAACTGACCTTCCTTCCTTCTTTCCTCCCTCCCTCCTTCCCCTTTCTTTTTCTTTTTCTTTCTTTCTTTCTTTCTTTCTTTCTTTCTTTCTTTCTTTCTTTCTTTCTTTCTTTCTTCCTTCCTTCCTTCCTTCCTTCCTTCCTTTCTTTCTTTCTTTCTTCCTTTCCTTTCCTTTCCTTTCCTTTTCGTTTCGTTTCGTTTCGTTTCGTTTCGTTTCTTTTGTTTTCTTTCTTTCCTCTTTGGAATGAGGAAAACCTAAATTTGAATGTGAGAGCCCAACCCTGCATTTAATTTTTTCCCGTTATTTTTCTTTCTCCCCGTGCCCTAAATCCAAGTAGGTCTTCTGACAAGAGGACAACAATTGGGAATGAAACACATGCTGAGGGGGAGTTTTACCTCTACACTGCTCAGATCCCTTAGTCAATTAGCAACATAAATATGGCCATTACTTAAGGTTCCCTTTCTCCAATGGGTGACTCAATACCCCTTCTATGTGTATCTATCTGTATGATTGAGGCGGGACTGGGGGAATAAGGGACGGACACTCGTGTCAAGGACTTTGCTAAAAGCTTGTTTTTTCTCTCTCAATTCTCCGAGCATCTGTGTGATGCAAATATTACTCATTTAATTTTACTTATCGAGAAATGGATACTTGGAAGACTTGAACATCTTCCCAAAGACAGCGTACCCAGGAAGAAGTGGACTGGATTTTGAATTCCCATCTGATTCTACGTTCTTTCCACCATACCGGGTTACCATGGACATGACAATAACATCTTCATGGTCAAACAAAATGATTTTTATGGGGTTACTGTTCAAAGATCACGTATAATGAGAGATACTATTTGCGTCCATTAGAGATATTTTTGATTCTACGTATTGCTTTTAAATTCAGTGTTTCTCTTTCACCATCTACGAACTGTGGGCTCAGCTGGGCAGAATCCAAATCTTTAGCTCAACTCGCAGCTTTTTTATTCTTGCTGATTCCCACATAGCCAGCCCTCCCATTGGCCAGCATCAGAGAAAATGAGCTTTTTCCCCTATCATGATCAGCGTACCGAAAATGGGCTTCTAACAGAAAGAAATCACAAAGGCGTCAGGGAAAGTAGGCAAGACTCGGGAAAGTTACAAGGTTTCCCATCTCCTGTGGCAGAAGAATTAGCCGGGAGTAATCATTCCTTTTGCTCGGTGTTTATCAGGAAGGTCAGAATTTGACTGCAAAGACTCGAGTTCTCATATTATTTTAGCTGAATTGGTAGACCCTATTGGTTTTTAAAAATATATAGGATATATATTTTGCTGACTTGGCAAGGATATATATGACTCAAATAAGTGATTTTAGTTGATTCATAGTAAATCCCTTTTTTTCTGAAACAATTTTAAGGCAGTGGATTTTTTTGTGTTTTGTTTTGTTTTGTTTTAATATTGATGCTGCATTACGAAAGGCCTAAAAAGGTGGTGAAACATTTGGTGTTGTTTAACCTGGGTAACATAGGAAAGAGAGTAGCCCATGAACTTTGGGTACTTGTATTTGCATAAATCCAGATAACAGGCAAACACAACCCGTCCTTCTTCCCACACACGTGTCCTTGCGAGTGTATTTACAAACATGACTGTCCTTAGTTCCAACTCTCTCATTCGCCTGGAGTCCCAGCTTCTCCTTCTACCTCTGCTTTTGCATCAGATTTATTTCTGAGCATTTCCACTTGGAGGTTGATATTTATGACTTTCCATCTGACAGCATCTTTGCTTTATGATTTTTCCTTCTTATCCAAGGGAACCATTTTTGTAGTAGGTCCTGCTTTCAGAACCCTATTCATAGGAGTAAAATAAACTCACGAATTTAATAACAGATCTTACTCATTAAGAAGAGTCTTCTAGAAGTACATATTTATGGCCTCCAACGAGAGTATTGAGAGTTCTTTAGTGTGTGGTTGCATTTGTATTTATATTTTAAATGGTTTGATGAAGTAATTAGAAAGGAAAGGAATATTTCAATGTTCCGACTCTTTTCTAGCTTCCGTAAAAATTTCTCTTTGTCGCTGTTTTTTTTTTTAAGTTTATTTATTTGAGTAAACTCTACATCCAGCGTAGGGATTGAACTCATGACCCTGAAATCAAGAGTTGACGGTCTTCCAACTGAGCCAACCAGGTGCCTCACTTTGTCATTGATTTTTAACAGTTTTTACTAAAAAGGACCAAGGTCTAGTGTTTTGTTTCATGTTGTTGTTTTTGTTTAGACTCACTCCGGGTTAATATTTTTCATCAGCTCTGGAAAGTTCTTGGCCAGTATTTCTTTAAATGCTGTGAGTTTTGCTTCTGCTTTGTTCTGTCCCTTCTCTCCTGTTGAGACTCCAATTACACATCCTATAGAAATTTTGAGCATGATTTACATGTCTCTTACGATTTTATTTTCCCCCATGCTTATTTTCTTTCCTACTTATTTTGGATATTTTCTATTGATTTGTCTTCAGGTACAACAATCCTTTCCAATCTGCTCTTACATTCATGCACTGATATCATAATTTAAGATACTATATTGTTTCAGTTCTAGAATGCTCATTTGATTTTCATACATTCCAATCCTCTGATAAAACCCTCCATTTTCGGTCTTCCTCATCTATTTCTTGAATACATGGATCAGTCATTTTAAAGCCCTTGTCTGCCACTGTTAATAGCGAGGTCATTTGTGATTCTGTTTCTATCGTCCTTTGTCTCTCTTGGTTACCGGCTAGGTCATCTTGCCTTCCCATGGCTACACTCTGAGAGTGTACCAGGTACATCCTTAGAGGACCCAGTGATGTTTCCCACTTTGAGGGGGTTCTTCTCTGTCACATGATGTGCGAGGGCTGATTCCCCACATCTAGTTTTGGGAAAACACTTCAAAATAAAGCCTGCTGCCAACCCGGAAAACATTTCCACAGAGATAAAAAAAAAAAACAAAACAAGAAAACAGTTTTCTTATTGAATAAGCATTAAATTAGCATTGCCCAACCATTGGACAATCCACTAAAGAGGCCGCAAAGACGGAGGTGAATCCCACCCTGGTCCATAGCCAGGGATGCTCAGTCCATTGTATTCTTGCAAATTGTCCTTAACTATCAAAAAGCAAATTAGACTTGTGGTGTCTTTTTCACAAACAGCAAGTTACCACTTGGAGCTAAGGGTCTAAACTTGAACCCCCTGAGACAGAAAGGTGGAGTGTCATACTCCTTGGCGTTTCTATTTCGAAGAGATATCGCCAAGATCTTCAAGAAGGACATTCCCGGGATGCAAAGAATCTGATTTAGCTTTTACACGGATTTATCTACATCTCGTGGAGGCCGACGGAGCACCTGCAACTTCAAATTTCCTAAACAAAATGATAGAGACATTAGGAGGACAGAGTTCTCCTTCCCTTATGCACCAGGGGAAATTACCTTTTCCTTTCTTTTAAATTTCCTTTTTTTTTTTTTTTTTTTTCCAGATGGATATTTAGCCTTACCAGGGGCCGGCAACGCAGAGGAATCCCCTCACCTCCGTGTCCTTCGTGGAACGCAGCACTGCGCGATGACCACTGTCCCCCGGTCAGAAAGGCCTGTGGACGTGGGGAAGTCCCACCCCCGGCCGTCACTCCCCACCGGTGAATGAAACAGACCGAGGTCAGGATACGAATACTGACTCGGGAAAACCTGCCAGGTGGGAACTGGAATCCGAAGATGGGGCCCAATTCTCAGTTCTGCAGTTGGCCGACGCTGGCACCTTGGACACCGCATGGGGCTGGGAGTCGGAAGGTCTGGGGTCCCGCATCTCTGGATGCTGCCTTGCACTTGGGGAGCTAGTCACCGTGGGCTGAGCCCAGGCAGCCTTGCGCCTTCCCTCCCTGCCTCCTTTGCAACACAGATGCTCCCAGACGCCCACCCAGCCAACGCTGGGGGAGCTCTCACCGCCCAAGAGGGGGTGGTAAGGACCACTAAATACAAGAGCTTGGGAGACCCAGAGCCCAGCAGAGGGGTCTTCTCAGGACCTCCAGGGCTGGGAGCAGAGGGGAAACAGGCAATGAATAGGGACTCAGAGTGTCAGAAATGGCGAGCAGTAGGGAGAAACATAGAGGAGGGGGAGGGATTGCAGGGGAGACGGCTTCTGTTTCCCGTGAAGGAAGCCCCTTCAACAAAGGGATGCTCGAGCCCAGGTCCCAAGGTGATGAGGGAGGCAGCCGCTTACACATCTGGGAAGCCTCTCCAGGCAATGAGGAGAGCAGGTGCAAAGGGCCTGAGGCAGGGTCGTGCTGGACCTTGCAGGGCAGCTCTGGCTTTCACTCCGAGAGGATGGGGCACCACGGGAGGGTTTGAGCAGAGGAACTGTGAGAACATGGAGAACATATATTCAGCCTTTGTCCCCGTTTCCTGGCACAGAGCCCCAAAGACCCTTGGAATCGTCAGAGTGACGAGAGTAGCTTCTGCTTTCCGATGACGTGGCTGGTGGCTCCAGGAGGGGGGCTGACGGTCGGAGGACCACCCCGGTGGTTGGAGGGCTGGAATTTTCAGCCCCCCTCCCTGACTTCCAGGGCGAGGAGGGGGCTACAGGTTGAGTCAATCACCCATGACCAACGAGCTAATCAGTCGTGCCTGTGTAATGAAACCTCCCCGGAAATTCCGAAGAGACCTTCCGGGTTGGTGAAGGCAAGGAAGTGCAGGGAGGTCGGGGCACCCCAGGAGAGCGCGCGAGTGCCCTGTCCCTCTCCACAGGGCTCGCCCTGCGCCTCCTGTCCGTCTGGCTCTCCTGGAGTGGTAGCCGTGATGACGAATGGACCGGAGTAAGTAGAGCCCCTTCCTGCATTCCGTGCGCCCTTCTAGCAAATCCTCAAACCCGAGGGGCAGGTCGCGGACTGCCCCGGCGGGGGCTGCCCCAGTGCAGTACCGGTGGCCCAGGACTTAGGACTGGTTTCTGAAGTGGGGGGCGGTGTCGTGGGTCTGGGGGCTCTCCCCCAGCCCGGGGTTATTTTGCATCAGAACCAGTCTGAGTTGTTGCCCCCCAGCTGGCATCAGAGACTGGTGGCCGGTGTGGAAAACGCCCATGACAGTTGGTGGGAACAGCTTGGGGCAGATACTCTGACAGCTGGGATAGGATCGCCTGCGGAGGTTGCCCTCCCGGGGAGCATGGCAGCCGGGCAGCCTGGCCATGGTGGCCCCGTCGTCCCATCGGGGTGGGGGGGAGGGGAGGACGGCAGCCCGCCAGCGGCTGGGACACCGTGTCTGCGAACACCGCTCAGTCCGGTCGGTGGGCTTGTGCTCCTCGCGCCCTCCCGGCCAGGGCGGCGACGGAGCGTGTGTGCGGGGTGCTGAGGGCTGCGCGTGGGCAGCGAGGACAGGAAGGGAGATGGGCCGCGGGGGGACCCGGCGAGGGCAAGGCGGCGGAGCCTGGAGGGCAGAACGTGCTCTTGCTCGAGATCTCAGGAAGCCATCCGGTATCAGAGCAATTTCACTGAGCCCGTTACTGTGTCATCCACACGGCCGGGGCCGAGAGGCGCGCGGCTTCACCATCCAGGGGACAGCGAGCTGGGGGAGGCTCTCAGAGTAATGGAGACACGATAGGACTGCGGTTCACACATCTCCTGGCCCAGTGTGGTAAGGACCGATGGGTGAGAGACACAAGGCAGGACCGCTGGAGGAGGGAGGGCCAGGGCGGCCTGGGGATTAACCGCTGGGAGCGGGAGGCTGGGCCAGCAGCCTCGGCCAGGAACCTGGGGGAGGAAGAGATGTGGGGAAAGTCTCGTTTGGGCCACACAGATTTCAGTGAGTGGATGCCACACCCAGGACGTGGAACTAGCCGGAGTCTCTGGTTTAGGCAGGAAACCGTCTTTTTAATTTTCAAAATCAAACATCCACTCTTAGGATTTACTAATTTAATGTAGAATATCCTGTAGATACATGTGCTAACATTTCCAATTTATATTTAATTTGCAGTATCTCGGTTCACTAGAACTTTCTGAAGACTTCTCATGCCTTTATTAAATTACGCCAGAATAAATGAGTTTAAGAACTTAGATTACTTTCCCAGTTCAAGGTCCTATATGCAATTATCCTCTGTTGTCTTACATTATTGGTTTTTTTACCTACGTTACTTCTTTAACGTTGTATTTCTCATTACCCTATATCTACACTTGACTCGAGAAAACCTAACCAGAGCTAACATGTGGGACGGCTTGTGACAATCTGAGGAATTGAGGGACATTTTTTTTTTTGATGGCAGGTGTTCCAGAAGGGAGAAACACAGCAGAGCCCAAATGACTCAATCACCTTGAGGTCTGAATTTTCTATGTGTCTCTACGCTCTGAGCACTTTGCCTCCCTTCACGAAGGAGGATTCAACCTTCACATTTGCTATGGCTCTCATTGCATGAGCAAGGAGGGATTTTGCCATCTCCTCTCTCTCTTTCTCTCTCTCCCCTCCTTCCTCTCTCTCTCTCTCAGGCTTTCCAGGACCATTTGTTCTTTCCCTCAGGGATCAGAAAGCAAGTAGGGTCAAGTCACATTTCCCTTTATCTTCCTTCCCTCAAAGACCGCTGGTGACCTGGAAAGCCAGTTGGGAAAGTGGGGTGCACAGGGGACAAATAAACTCCTTTACTGGTTTCATTTTGTGGGTGAATAAAGGTTACCAGCGTCCAGGGTTGTAAATCCAGCTTCTTCCATAGCCACGAGACAGTGAAAGCCATCGGGAAGCCCGTCAGCAGGGCGGTGAAGTCACAGACTATGGTACATCCATACTGTGGGACACCCTCATTAACAGAGGGAACGCCTGATCCAGGCAAAAACGTGGACGATTCTGAAATGCATGTCACTGTGAAAGAGCAGGCCCGAAAGGCTCTCTGGTCTGATTCCATCTGTAAGCATCCTGAAAAGGGGAAAGCCATAGGGATGGAGCACAGCTCAGTCTCGGCCAGGGTTTGCCGGCGCCCGGAGGGTTCCGTGACAGAAGCAGAGCACGATGGGAGCTTCGCGACGAAGGAACCATCAGGCATCATGGCTTTGCAGGTGGACAGGTGACTGCACACCTTGGTCAAAACCCACGGACCTACACACCATAGAGGGTGCCGTGAACTAACGCCCGCTCTTCACGCATACATGTTAACTGGGGAAATCAACCAGGATGTGCTGTTAAACCATCAGCTTTAACAAAGGACCCCAGCTCTGTGACACACGAATAATATAATCGCTCGGCTCCCTGGAGGAATGGGGTCCTTACCTTGCACTCTGGAGAATTCCATCCCTGGGAGTTAAGAACTCACTTGTGCAGGAAGAAAAGCAACTCAGCATGAAGCCGGCCCCACGCTGCCCACTCATAAATTTGGGGAAGACACCTAGAAGCATTTCATTCACCTCCTGGTTCCGGGTTTGCGCCTTTGTCTCATCCCTAAATGAATTCAGTTCCAGAGAAGAATCAGGAAACTTTCTCTACAGCAGGCTATGTATTTTTCACCCTCAGGATCAGCACACGTCTGTATAATGAGAGAACAGAAATGAGGCCAGCCGGGGCAGGGGGTTCAGTCTCTGCTTTTAGGGTGCAGCCTTTAGCAAAGCTCAATACAGCAAGAGATGAACGGGGAGTTTCTCTGACTGAGTCACTGGTGAAATGTTGGGTTGGGTTGCGCTGAAGCCTCCATCTATCACCTCCATGCCCCCCAACCCCGAGGGAAACCACAGGGACCCCCAGTGGCTGAGGGAGTCACTCTGAAAATCGCTGACTGCGGGGAAATGTGGAGAAGCAAGAAGGGACAGAGCAAGGAGGAGGTAGGACCCGTTCTGTGGGTCACCACGGTGGCCTTCGATATGCATGAATACTCGTGTCACTCCCTATGGAAACGGCGTCACTTGATTCCCTGCATTTCACTGCACTTTTTGCCGGGCCCCTGTTTGGGCGACTCTCCTGTCTGGAGCTCCCAGCGCACGAGGAAGGTGAAGGTCTACGATACTGCGTGTCATCTGAAAGAACTTCCAGGCTCCAGTTCTTGGCTAACCGTTCTGACCTCATCTATGCACTGACACCGGGTTCCTAAGACGCTCCCCTGTCCTCGCCTAGTTTCTCAAGCTCGCCTTCATGCCGCAGCTCGCGGGCTTCTGCTGGTGCCCTCGCTTGCCCTCAGGTACCCACACTTGTAAATGTCTGAAGTCTTACTTAACGGCCAAGTTTTAATGGGAGTAAATGAGTGTGCTCAGCCAGGGCCGTCTTAAATGCCTTTGGACCTGGTGCTCTTCAAAAATCCTTTTGAACCTTTCTTTAGGAATTAAAAAAATTTTTTAAAATTGCATACAAGTTTGAGATAAGTGTGGCTCCTTTCCTCCCCACTGTGGGTCCCTTAGGTGACTTTGCAAACCAGGCTGGACCCCAGGGGGGCAGCGGGCACTGAGGACGGCCTCATCCGCCGCAGGGAGCACTCCCGAGCTCCAAGCTCCCGCGCTTGGACCTGGGAAGTAAGCTGACCCAGCCACGTTGTAGGGCAAGAGGTTGTTTTTGTTGTTTGTTTACTCGAGCAATGCTTCGGGTGGGCTGAAGAAACCAATAATGAGACGAGTGAATAAGTTAGCGCAGGAGTCTTTGGATCAAACATTGTGGGCAGAGGCTGTCCGAAGGCCAATGAGACGGATTTCACTCGGATTTTTAAGGAGTGGATCAGTGAGGAAACAGCACACAGGTGTTGTGACCGGATGTCACCTGAAGAATGTCCTTACATTTCGGAGACTTGCCCCCAACCCACCCCCCGGGGCAGCATAAAGCAGAGATACACTTACAGCAGACTTGGAAGTAAAATTGGTTCGAGATCACTGGGAGAACCTCTTTACCTGCGGGTTTGCCAAGTGTCCAGGGTGCTCGCCAACCAGGATCCCTTTCTATGTGTGCTCTTGCGGGACCCCCAGCTTATTCTTTAACTGTTAGGTTTAATCAGAGCATATTTCTTACCCTGCTGTTTTTATTGAAAGATTATCATGTAAAAAAAAAAAAAGAAAGATTATCATGTAGACAAATTCATCAGTCATAAAAATACATTCCACACCGGGCGCCTGGGTGGCTCAGTTGGTTGGGCAACTGCCTTTGGCTCAGGTCATGATCCCAGAGTCCTGGGATCAAGTCCCACATTGGGCTCCCAGCTCCGCGGGGAGTCTGCTTCTCACTCTGACCTTCTCCCTTCTCATGCTCTCTCTCACTCTCTCTCTTTCCTAATAAATAAATAAATCTTTTTAAAAAAAAAATACACTCCACACCACGTTGCTATGAAAAATTATTCCCTCTGGTTTTTTATACTATTTGTAAAGTGCTTGTGGCTTTTTTTTTTTAATTTTTATTTTGAAATGAATTTTACTTTTTATTTAGTTTGGCAGACAAGTTGCAAAGAGCACGGAGTTCCCATGCAGCCTTCACTCGGTTTCCCCGTAATGTTACCTAACATAATCGTTGTACACTTACCAGTTCTAAGAAATTAACATTCCTACATTATTATCAACCAAGCTGCAGACTTGATTGGAATTTAACTACTTTTTCCCCTGGTGTCCCAAGATTCCGCATTGTATTTAGTCACTATGTTTCCTTAGGTTTTCATGGATGAGGTAGTTAATCAATCTGTCCTTGTCGGTCCGGATGATATAAAGAGCAGAAGTCAAGTATTCCATAAAGTGACCTTGGGTTTGGGTGTGTCTAGTGTCCTCCCATTTTAAGATGGGACTTCTGGGGAGATCTGGGGAGGAACAGATTTTTGGCAAGATACCACCGAGGTGATGTGCCCGAGTCCTTACACTAGATCAGTCACGTGACTTATTACTGGTGACATTGACCTTCATCACTTTGGTGCCCGCCTGGTTTCTCCACTGTAGAGTTACTATTTTTCCCTTCCCATTCACTATTTATTAGAAATGAGTCATTATTTCTACCCCACGCTCAACAGAAGAAAAATTAAGCTTCACCTCCTGGAAAGAGGAATATCAAATAATTTGTGGACATATGTTAAAACCATCATAGTAATTAATAAATATTTGGCATTCATCCATGGATATTGCCTGTAGCAATATCACTGTGATGTCCTAATGGTGATTTTCTCTTTCCCTCATTTTGTCTGCATTCATTAATTGGAATTTTTCTGTAAGGGTGATTTTCTCCTTCTCCTATGTTTATTTCTTAATTCAGCTGTTGGATAACAAAGGTGGACTCCGAATAGATTAAAGATCAAAAGAAGAAAGAAGAAAATAGAAAACTAACCTAGAGATAGGGAAAATCATTACAAACACAGCAAAAACATTAAAGACAATTAAGCAATTCTAATCAACAATAAACACCCAAAGAGTGTTAAAAGGGACTTCAACACACAGGGTACACATATACAAAACATACTGTGTATTTTTGAAACGCATCTAAAAGACAATAAATCAAAGTCTAGCCTATCCAAAAATTCTTTTTTTTTCTAAATCTTATTTATTTCTCAGACAGAGCGAGGGCACAAGGAGGGGGAGAGACAGAGGGGGAGGGAGAAGCAGGCCCCCCACTAAGCAGGGAGTCCGACTCAGGGCGTGATCCCAACCTGAGCTGAAGGCAGACACTTCGCTGACTGAGCCACGCAGGCATCCTATATCTAAGAATTCTTACAAATGAGCTACCAGGATGACAGCAACAACAGAGCTAAGGGGTTCCAGTTTTTAAAAATCCACAAAAGATACGGATGGGCAGTTTCCAGAGAGGAACACAAAAAATCCATTTGGTGAAAAGATGCTCAATCCACTAGTAAGCCAGGAAACGTCTGTTGAAATAATGAGATACACTCCACATCCATCAAAGGGACTAATAAGGTGGGTCATGATAATATGTGTCGGCCGAGACGGGAGGAAACAACTCTCGAGCCCTTCCGTGGGAGTCTAAATCACGGAACATTCTGGAAAGGACTCTGGGGAGCATTCAGTGACATACAGCGTGGGTCCCACGACTAGTTATCTCGTTCCCCGGCCTCTATCTGAGAGATACTCTTAAATTCGTCCATAAGGACACACGGAAAAGGGCCTGGTGGGTTGTGGCAGGGAATTAGAAACAACTTACTTTATATTGTTAAGTGAGCAGAAGAGAAAAATGCAACTGGTGCTTGCCGTGGAGCTCTGACGGGGGAAAAGCCCAAAGTTGAAAGAAGGACATGAAGCAACACAAGTAGATCTCGAGAGCCCGGGGGAAGGAGACAGAGGACGAGATTTCCAGCACGTCACTGTTCACATAGAGGAGAGGCACGTCCTCCGAGCCTCTCTGCATTTCACCAGGCTGCAGCGTCTTTACGGACACACACCAGACATATTAAGAGGAGTGTTTTGTGGAGAAGGGAACAGAAACGTGAGGAGGAGGGTGGGAAATACTGCGAGGACGGTGTCTGCGGACCCCGGGTTCTATTAATCTCTGTACAGAGGGAGGTGACTAACTTACTTTAAGTAACCGAATTTTTTTTTTATCAATTAGGAAGCAATAATTTGCAAATGCCCTGTGGCCAGGGAGAGACTGGTGCGCAAGAGGAATGAGGTGAAAATAAGAAATCCCAAGGATAGTATTTTCGGGACAGGGATGCACAAAAATGTGGTCTAGCCACACGACGGACTATTAACTGGCCCTAAAAACTAATAAAATACGTGCTAACAATGTGGATGAATCTCAAACATGCCATGATCAGTTCAAGAGGGCGGACACAAAAGGTCACATATTATATGTTCCCATTTATAGGAAATAGTTAAAATAGGCGAGTCCACAGAAAGCAGATCTGTGGTTGCCAGGGCGAGAGAGGGGAGAGGGAAAGGGAGGAACCACCCGATGGTTTGGGATCTCCTTTGGGGGCCGTAAAATTATTTTGGATCTACACAAGGTAACAGTTGCACAAGATTGTGACTGAACTAAATTGCAGAAAATTGTAGACTTTAAAAGAGTAAATTATAGGTTATCTGAACTTTACTTCAATGAAAGTATAATTTTCACAGTTATCACGGAAAAGAGCAGATGACTCCTTTCTGAAGGGACCCAGCCTTGTCATAAATCCCAGTTTACTAAATAATTAGTCTCAGTCCCAACAACTGAGGGAAGCACATCTCTCAGAGTGATCGTTTAGAGCAGAGCCAGAATATATCTCAAGTTTTTATAATGCATAATTTGACCAGGAAGCAAATAATGGATTCTAATAATGCTTTAGACCATGCATTATTATGTTAATAATTAATAATGTTTGATACTTCTTTGTGGTATAGATACATGTGGCTATTGTGCATAATATATTATATATATTTATACGTTAAACATATACATATAATCATAAAATTACAATCATATTATTCATATTTATATAATTATAATATGCATTATACATATAATTATATATAATTTTACATTATATATATAGTTATATACATTTTACATTATGTATAATGTATATTACAGTTGTACATTGTTATACGTATGTTTGTGTCGGGGGGTGTGTAGAGATAGAGACGTGTACACACACTTGTATGTTAGGGAATGTTGCCACAGTGGAGTTTGATGTCTTACCCTGAAGGCTTACTGTGGTTTCATTAAGGGTCTTTCCCCTCAGCCCATGAACAGTGGATAGCCATTAAGATGTATTAAGAAGGACGTCTGGGTGGCTCAGTTGGTTAAGCAACTGCCTTCGGCTCAGGTCCTGATCCTGGAGTCCCAGGTTGGAATCCCGAGTCGGGCTCCCTGCTCAGCGGGGGGTCTGCTTCTCCCTCTGACCCTCCCCCTTCTCATGCTCTCTCTCTCTCAAGTAAATAAATAAAATCTTTAAAAAATGTATTAAGACGAGAATGGACAGATTTGATAAGTGTTTTAGAAAGACTCTTCTCGCTACCTGCGGAGAAGAGAGGGCACCAGTCAAACGTGGGTGCAGGCAGTCGGAAGGGGGGGTGTGTCCTGCAGAATTTGAGGAGAACAGGCAACTTGGATTTGGCCAATGTTGGGGGAGAAAGACTTGCGTGGCTGGATCTGACCGGCCCTAAGGAGAAGACCAGAATGACTGGATCTCGAGGGACAAAGACGTCGGGGTTCTGTCGGGCCTCTGGCTGGCTTAAGCGATCAGAGAGGAAGGCCAGGAGATCTTGGTTCAGCTTCAGACGGGGTGGTATGGGGGGGAGGGGGTTGATGACTCCTAACAGGGCTGACACGTAATCAATGCTTCCGAGCGGAGGCTGGGTCCTCGAGAGTTGTTCTCCTCCTAGGGGTTAAGTGAAGCCAGAGGAGACGGATTATTGCATTTCAAAGTTAAACCAGCGTCCATTTCTGGTTGCTGATTTCAGGGAAGATCTTTGGGCACAGGTGAATTTAAAGCCTGGCACCAACATTTGAGTTAAAGGGGAATAAATACGAACATTTAGTCCAAACTCAAAGTTGTATTTGAACGTCGCCTGACCTATTCAAGCCTTCTGGAATATTCTAATTAGCGATGTACCAATCTCACTAATCTCACTGAGTACTGGTGTCACTAGCAAGTAGCCAGACTTCTCTGAACCCGGCTGAATCCGTAGATCGCCTCCTGTGTTAAGTCCCATTAAAAAGTAACATTACAAAAAGCCAACTTTTCTCCAAAAGTTAGACCCTGAAGGAGGCAATCGCACGATGCCTCGGGGCTGGGGGCTGAGGGTAGAAGGAACATGAGGCGGATGAGACACATTCGCCGAGACGGACCCACCAAGCAGAGAGTCTGCATCTCACGCGGCCGCTCTGGGATGGAACGGGTTCTATCAGTTTGTTCCATCGCTTGGTTGGCGGAAACATAACCCAAAAGGTGGCTTCTGCTAAATAAAGTCGAAGCACGAGGCCGGCCTCAGCGTCCTACAAAGGCTGGCGTTCAAAGTTTGGGGCGCTTTGGAGCAGGCAGTCTGGGCCGGGGCCCAAACCACCATGGGTGGGGGGCGTAAGCACAACAGATGTTTGTTTCTCTCAGCGACGGAGTCTGGAAGTCTGACGTCAGGACGCAGCGTGCTCAGCTTCTGGCGGGGCCCGCTCCCAGGGCCAGAGTGCCTGTTTTCCCCCGTGACCCCACATGGCAGGGGAGGAAGGCACGTTTCTGGGGGGTTTTCCCCAAGGGCCCTAATCCCATTCATGCTGGTTGCCCCTCCTGATTTAATCATCTCCCCAGGACCTCCTCCCAAGACTATCAGAGCAGGGATGGGAATTTCGGCATAGGGGTCTTAGGGACATAAAGACTTGGTCTGTGGCGGCAGGCTGGGGAAGTGAGAGTGTATTGTCACTGAAGACGTTCTGACCGACCCCGGGAAGGACCAGAACCCAGACCATCCACCAGGACTGCGAGAAATAAATTATTAGCGAGTGGAGCCCCGAATCCTTGCAGGGTTCGGTGATCGCTCTTCGCTGCAGGCCAGACCCTGCAGTGAGAACTGTGGTTCTGACAGGGAAACCCAAACACAGTAGAATTAACTGGATCGGGGGTGGCCTTGGCCCGGGGCAGCACCCCACAGCCAAAGCCATGGGGACCTGGCGGCCATCGCGGACAGCAGCGTCAACGCAGGAATTGGCCCCTTGATCACTGTGTTCCTAGAAACAAAAGAAATGGGAAGTCCAATATTTGATCTGTATGAGCAGGATACCAGGTGAAGTGAACAAGCCTTAACTTGAGTCCTGAAAACAGAGAGTGATGGCTTCTCAGTCCCAGACCTGAGCCAGTTTACAGACCCAAAACCCCTTGAATGGATGGAAGGCCAGGAGGGGAGACTCTGCTCCACAGCCCAAAATTTTTACTGTTAATCCTTCAGCCAGACTTCCCCCAAAGGAACCACTGGCCCTCTGCAGGGTTACTGTGCATTGCAAAAAAGAAAATAATCGGATTTTTCGGAGACTATGAACACTGGGTCTGAATTGACATGAATTTCGAGAGACCCAAAACATCACTGTTGTCTACACTCAGAGCAGAAGCTTATGGAAATCAGACAGTCTAAAGCTTATCTCCGAGTCGGCCCAATGGATCCCTAAATTTATTCTGTGGTTATTTCCCCAGGTCTGGAATGCATAATTGGAAAGACATTCTCAGCAACCACCAGAATCCCTGGGTTGATGCCACAGCCTATTGAATAAGTACTATTACGGTGAGAAAGCCAAGCGGAAGCCACTCGAACTGCCTCTAGTGGAAAACCGTAAGTTATGGCCTAGAGGGACTGCAGAGATGAACGCCACCGTCCAGGACTTGAGGGAGGCAGGGTGGTGACAGCCTATCCCTTCCCCCCTCGGCACGCCTGTTACGTCTGTGCAGAAAACAGATGAATCCTGAATAATGACTATGGATTCTCATAACTTTAACCAGATGGTGACTCTGCCCCGGCACCAGATGTAGTTTCATTGCTCGGACGAATTCACACATCCCCTGCCATGGCGTCTAGCCCTGTTGACCTGAAACGGCTCTCTCCTCCAGCCCGTTAGTAAAAACCACCAGAAGCCGCTTCCTTCCAGCCCCCAGAGCAATGGGACCCTCCCCTGCCCCATGGGGTGTCTCAACTCTCCACTGCCTTTCCCTTCCACATAAGAGATCGCACTCACGCTAGCCCATGACGCTGATGGCTGGACCTCGTGAGCAAGAGGTAGCAACCACTGTAGGGTTATTGGGAAGAGATTAGCACGTCAGAGGGTGGGAAACAGATCGAACAATTTCAGAGGCCTGGGACCTCGGTGAAATCTCTAGGGTCCTCCGGTGTGGGGCAGGATGAGATGTCCCTTCTAACTTGGGTAACTTGTTGTATCTGACCCCTCCTACAACCATAAATGAGGCACAATACCTAGTGACCCCCTTTGACTTTTGGAGGCAAAAGTCCTCATTTAGATGGGGGACTCCAGTCCATTTACCGAGTGACCCAAAAAGCTGCTAGTTTTGAGTGAGACCCAGAATGACAGAAGGCTCTGCATCAGGTCCAAGCTGCTGTACGAGCTGCTCGGCCACTCAGTCCATGCCATCCCCTAGTTCCGACGGTGCTTGGAGTGGCAGGTGGCAAATAGGATCGCCGTGTGGAGCTTTGGCCGGCTCTCATACGTGACCTGCGGTGCAGGACCTTAGGGCTCGGGGACCAAGCCCCACCGTCCTCTATGGATAATCGCTCCTTTTGAGAAACTGCGCGGGACCTATGAGAGGAGAGTTAACCTTGGGCTACCCACCTAACAGGTGACCTGAACACGCACTGCCATGACACCCAGCCATCAGGTGGGTGTCCCCTGACCCACCACGCCACGAAGTAGAACATTTCAAGCAGCATTCCATCATCCAGCGGGACCGATATCCCCGTGGTTGGGCCCAGGCAGTCCTGGGCGCGTAAGTCATACAAAGAAGTTGTCCAAGGGTGTGTGGTTCCCCACGCGTGACGCGCTGCCTTCTCCGCCACTATGAGCCTACGGCCTCCTCATGGACAGTTACCCGCGGTCAGTTGCCAGAGGAAGAGAAAAATCATACCTGGGTCATAGATGCCCCTGCTACATACTCGGGAACCACCTGAAAGTGGGTAGTTGTCTCACTCCAGCCCCCCTCTGGGTCTCCCATGAAGGAAAATCCTCCCAGGGGTGCAAATGCAAGCAGTGCACCTAGTAATTCACTTTGCTTGAGAGGAAAAGTGGCAAGGCATGCAATTTCACACCAGTTCAGGGGCTGCCATCAACGGTTTGGATGGAGCGTCAAGGACTTGAGCACGATTGGGAAATCGGTGGCAAGGGATATTGGGGGAAAGATCTATGAATGGAATTCTCTGAATGGCTAGAAAACATGGAGATATTTATGTCTCATGTGAATGCTCAGCACAGGAGCAGTCGCATAAGCGAGTACGTAGGACGACTTGTTCTGTGGGTGCTCTTTCCTCTCTCCCCAGCCACCCCTGTCATCGCTCAAAGGGTTCATGAGAAAGTGGCTGTGGTGCGAGAGCTTATGCGTGGGCTCAGCATTTCCACTTAGCAAGTCCAACCAGCCACGAGGCGCCGCTGAGTGCCCGATCCGCCAGCAGCAGATCCAATATGGCGCCACTCTCCAGGGTGATCCAGCTACCTGGGGGCAGGTGGATTGCATTGGGCCGCTTTCATCGTTGGAAGAGGAAGTGCTTGTTTTGTTCTTGCTGTAAGAGACCCTTGCTCTGGATATGTCTTTTCCTGCCCTGCAAACAGGGCTTAGTGCTTCTGCTAAATCTACTATCCTTGGACTTACAGGACACTTTACCCATTGGCGCGGCATCCCACGCAGTGTTGTCCCACTCAAGAAATGTATTTCATAGCAGCCGAAGTGCAGCAGTGAGCCCTACAGATCTAGAGACCCTAGTTCGAAGGGAAGAATGCTACCACCAGCAGACACAGCTCTGATTACATTAAAGTGGAAGTTAAGGCTGCCCCCCGGCCACCTTGGGCTCCTCATGCCTTTGAATAAACATGTAAAGATGAGAGTTAAGGTGTTTAATGATCCTGACTACACAGAAAAATGAGACTGTTAATCCACCGTGGAGGAAAGGGAGGGCGCGTCTGCAGTACAAGAGATTCCGTAGTACCACCAGGCCCTGTGATGAAAGTCAGTGAAAAACGACAGCAACCCAATCCAGGCAGGACTACTGGCAGTCCGGAAAATTCGGGAATGAAGGGTTGGGTCACTCCACCAGATAAAGAACCACGATCGGCTGAGGCGCTTGTTCACAGCAATGTAAAGAAGAAGGAGCAGCCGG
Organism: Nasua narica; assembly: GCA_028533885.1. Classification (NCBI taxonomy): domain Eukaryota; kingdom Metazoa; phylum Chordata; class Mammalia; order Carnivora; family Procyonidae; genus Nasua; species Nasua narica. Next base: position 571,434 of record CM052813.1, read on the forward strand.
CGTAGTAACTATACCAACTATGACCATGGGACTGGTTACAGAAATAAGGACTCTAATTCTTTTTTTCTTAAGATTTTGTTTGTTTGTTTAGAGTGCAAGTGGGGGGGTGGGACAGAGGCAGAGGGAGAGAGAGAATCTCCAGCAGACTCCATGCTGAGCACGGAGTCCAAGGGGGGGTGGCTGGTTCCCACGACCCTGAGATCATGATCAGGGCCAAAACCAAGAGTTGGACGCTTACCCAACTCAACCAGCCAGGCATTCCAGGATGCTAATTCTTATGAGTGTTTCTTCCTTATTTTGTTATGAATATTTTTGTGTCTGTCCGTCTGTACCTTTGTTTTTTTCCTTCTCTTAGTCTCTTATCAGGGAACATAAGAGGTATGCAATTTGCACCACAGTATTGAAGTTACAGGTTATCAGGGAGAAGAGGGAACTTCTCTAAGGACTTTATATCCTCCGCTGGGGATTGTATTAGTGCATTTTAAGTTGTACATAAGATAACTATATCATGTTAGACACAAGTATGATCTTGTTATTGTCTTTTATTTGGAGATTAAGCATGACTTGAAGAGACGAGTATAGGCCCTAAATTGACAAGTATTAATTGTGATGGCTAATTATATGTAACGACTTGCGTAGGCCAGAGTACCCAGATAGTTAATCAAATACATGCCTGGATGTTGCTGCAAAGGTATTTTTTGATATCCGATTTTCACTTAAATTTTGAGAAAAGCTGATCACTCTCCATAATGTGGGTGGGCCTCGTCTAATCAGTTGAAGGCCTGATGAGAAAAGACTGAGGTCCCCCAAGTGGGAAGGAATTCTGCCTCCAGACAGGGTTCAGACTTGAACTGCCACATCAGGTCTTCCCTGGGTTGCTGGTCTGCTACCAATCTGCAGACTTCAAACTTGCCAGCTTTCACAGTCAGCAAATTCTTTAAAATAAATCTCTCTCTTTCTGCATCTGTCTCTGTGTCTGTCTCTTTCTTTTTCTCTCTCTAAACACACACACACACACACACACACACACACACACACACATCCTAGAACCCTAATACAGAAAGTACTTAACATTTATAATTAAGAAAAGGATGAATAAAGAATGGAAGATGGGCATCATATTTACTCAGAAATTATCAGCATGTGCCTTGATTATTATTAATTATAAAAATTCGAACAGAAGTCTCTAGCAAATTCACAAGCACCTTTAAAGAAAGTATAGAAAAGGACTAGGCTACATACTAAGACCTAGAAAAACAAAACAAAACAAAATGAAAATCCAGTAACTACATGAAATAGTAGGCCAAGTGATAATAAGAATAAAATGAATAAACTAAAAAACATACACTACTGCAACTAAGAAGAAACGGATAACCAGACAACAAAATATGAGAATGGGATTTGCTTCTCCTGGAGGTGAGGGAGCCAGGATGTTGGCTTGCTCCAAAATTCTGAGCCAGCCAGTCTGGGTTCGATCCTCCGGCAGAGAGGTACCAGCTAAAGAGCTCATCCGTGGCTTTCTTTCCTTTGGGCAACCGTTGAGAGAGCATCTGTCACACACTCAGCACAAGCCCGAGCACGAAGAACAGCAGCGGCAGCCACGACTGGGATGATTCAGGATGACTCTCATCCCCGAGCTAGCACAGCAGCATCGCGCAGAGACGAGCCTGGCCGGGAAGCTCGGAAGCAAGCGATTCACGTTGGAATGCACACCGGGGGCAGGGCTCACGGCTCTGGGGTCAGCTCTTCCTGGGACGGACTGGGAGACCTGACCAGCACCCTGGTCAGGGTAAGGAGCGGGTCAGATTGAGCCGGGTGGAGTTGCGTAACGAAGACATAAATGTGGACACTCGCGGCTCTCTGGTGCCTGAAAGGAAGAACAGAGGAGCGTCTGGATGGCTGGGTCGGTTAAGCACCTGCCTCTTGACTTCAGCTCGGCTCAGGACCTCAGGGTTGGCTTGGCTAACCAGCACTTAGCAAGGAGTCTAGTGGAGAGTCTCTCTCTCTCTCTGCTCTTCCCCCACGCTGGTGCTCTCCACCACTCTCTCCCAAATAAACAAATAAATCTTTTTTAAAAAGAATGATAAGAAAGGCTGCACATTAAAGCGAAATGCCGGTGAGCCCTCAGGACGTCTCAGATTCCGAGATGATAACGAAGAAAGTAGAGAACAAGCCACCCTCCGAAACTTGCCAAACACTGGGGGGGAAAGAAATCTGTCCCCTTTAAAAAACGTTCCGTTGGAAAGTATTTTCAAGGACGTCTTCTCTTATCCACTCATCGGATTTCTTCTGAATATTTATGGCACGGGTATATAATGAATGCCTTTACGTAGAGTGTGACTATGAAAATGGGCAGGAGCAGTCACCCCGGCATCAGGGAATGCGTTGCCAAGGCAATGTCTGGGGCTTCAGGATTTCTGGGCCACGGGGCTGGATGTCAGTTTGGCTGTGACCGTGACGGTGTCTGTGGGGTGCTATCTACTGTGGACGGGCTCAGGGCCAAACCACGGACTACGATTTACCTTCCCAGGGCTCAGAATTGTTAAGTCCATTGTACATTTTTATTAAAGCAATAATGCAAAAGAGCTTCCTTTGAAGAGTTGAAATACTATTTCCCATTTCTGACGTTATGTACCAGTCGAAGGGACAGTCCGCACTTAGCATCGGTGGGACCCTCGGGGCGGGGGGGGGGGGGCGGGGACCCATGTGCGTCTGCTGCTGAATAAAGTTCCAAGAACCTCTAGGAGCTTCAGAGAAGCACACATTTGCTCAAAATAGTTTTTTTTTTTTTAAGGGAAATTGGACTAGGAATTAGTTTCAGTCCTTTTCTGACCCACAGTGGCCATTTTTGATTTATCGGTTTCCACATCAGACCTGGGAAAACTCACGCTCTACGTTCTACGTTCTCCAGAAAAGGACCAACATCACTGGGATCCTACCAAGCATGACCATCCAACATTCCCACTCCTCTATGTCACCAGTAACGATAGCTGGGGCACCGGAACCAGGTGAGTCGGTCTGAGTCAGGTCGGCCCACGGATGTGCATTTTAAAGGAAACTTGCTGGAATGAGATATAAACATCACACTGGAAGCATCAACCGAGAAAGGAGCCCGGGCACCTTCCTGCTCCCGCCCCAGACAAATACAGGTAAAGATCCCACTGTCGGGGAAGATCCATGCATCGTTTCTTTTCTCGTAAATGGCAGAATCAGAACCCAGAAGTGTCTTGGTGTCATAGAACTGGTCTTACCACTTGACATCCAGCATGTTCCAATGTCCTGGTAAGACCTCCTTCACTTCCACTGCAACTTGCTTGGGCTTCTGAGGATCCAAGACGCTAGTTAGTACCATTTCATAAAAATTTCCTAATGGGGGCCAGGGCTCGGGTGGTTGAGCGTCTGCCTTCAGCTCAGGTCATGCTCTTCAGGTCCTGGGACCCAGTCCTATGTCGGGCTCCCAGCTCCGT
>CM052813.1:575400-673967 GCA_028533885.1 Nasua narica
GAACGCTGCTCGGGCCCCCTGACCAATGTCTTTCACTAGGCCCAGCCTTGGCCTCCCGGGTCCTCCCTCGTGGAATCCCGTTCTGGCAAGAATCCTGCTGTCCGTTTGGCCACCTCACCCTGGGCCCCTGGTATCTGAGTGGGTTCCGTATCGCCCACCATCCCCCGGGCGCGTCTGCCCTGCCTGGCCTGCCCGCAGCAAGAATCCTGATGGGACAGTTTGGGCAGAAGCGCCCTTACCCCTGACCTTTCCTCTGGGTGACTGTGCATCTTCTTGCTCTCCCCCCGCCCCACTGTTGGCGGTAAATCCCCCTTTTCCTTGTCGTGTCTAGACTTGAGCCCAACTATAGACCCCACCCCAGCAAAGCCCATCTGCTGCCCGTCAGCGTGGTAAACGTCACGAACAGTCTTTTCTTGACACCCCAGGGTCAGCACCGGCTCTCTCTCCACGTCCGCAGGGCAACTCAGTCCCGGAGACGAGTCCGTGGGCGTGTGGCCGCTACAGGCGCCCTCGTCCCTTCTCGCGGGTTCCAGGGAGCTGGGGAGCAGGCCACATCGGGACTGTGGCTGCAGACCGGCCCCGAGACAGGGAGTGCTCTCTGGGGGCCTCGGTCCCAGCGGGCACTGCGCGACCTCAGTGGTGGGGGACTTGGGTTTTGTGGGGTTTTCTCCTCGTTTACTCCGCAGAGTTTCTGGTTTCTTACAGGATTTTGTTTTTGTAAAGATTTTATTTGCTTATTTGAAAGAGAGCACGAGTGGGAGACAGAGAGGAGAAGAGGGGGAAGCAGGCTCCCCGCTGAGCAGGGAGCCCGACATGGGGCTTGATCCCAGGACCCCGAGGTCATGAGCTGAGCGAAGGCAGCCACTCAACCACCTGAGCCCCTCAGGCGCCCCTCTTAGGGGTTTTTGATACATTCCTGCAACCCGTGTCATCAACAGAATCTGTATTTATCCTACCCATTGTCACCATGCTATACCACCCTTCAGTTCCCAACTCCTTCTCACAGAAACTCAGGGGCTTCCAAGATTCACCAGCAAGGACTCTTGTTAACGTGATTAGAGAAGTGTGGGTCTGCTACGAGCATTGCTTTCTCCCTTATGTCCTCACTGTCACCGCCGGTGACGTCCGTCCCTGTGTGTCCCCCGTGGACGGTCCTGCCGGGCCAGGCTCGCTGCCTCCCACCTGTGTGGGCCTGGGCCCTGCGTCGGGCTCTGTGCTCCTCGAGGACTCAGGGAGGAGGGAGCAGAGGCCTTGGGTCTGACTGTCAGAGGCCGCAAATAGATGAGCGCAACACACTGCAATTAAATCTGCAACCTGTGTCCCATGAAACCCGTGCTTCCTGCATCCTTCCCCATTAAAGAAATATTCTCTGAGAAACGAATTTCAAAGCCATAGCACAACATATGTGACCTTCAGAACAAAGGAACCCGTGGAAGGAAGGCAGTGGGCGGTGAGGTCAGTCGTGAAAGAGATTGACTAGGTAGATACTTTAAAAACTCAAGCCGGGGGCGCCTGGGTGGCTCAGCGGGTTGAGTGTCTGACTCTTGAGGTCGTGATCTCAAGGTTGTGAGATCAAGAGCCCTGCCTTGGGCTCTGTGCCCAGCTCGAGGTCTGCTGAAGTTTCTCTCCCCATCTCCCTCCACCCCTCCCCGCACTCACTCTCTCCTGCTTTCTCCCTCTCTGAAATAAACAAATTCATTAGATAATTATAAATAAAAAGAAATTAAAAATCGGGCCAACCGCTTGGCCGTATTGAGTACACACCTTCCGTGGGAATGGAATTCTACTCCGCAGTTTATTCCTGCGGCGTTTTAGCGACCACACTTTGTGCACAGCTTAACATCGAGGATTGATAATTATAAACACCCCGTTAAATAACAAAATTCAACCAAGCAAATCGGCAGATCTAATTGGCTTTATTAAATGATTCGTGAATCAGCAGAACCCCATCCAGCACGTCGAGAGGCCACTCCAAGGAATTGTAGACGAGGAAGGGTTCTTACGGATGGAGGGCAGGGGCAAGAAAGTTAGCAGCAGAATTAGAAAAATTCTGGGCAAGGCTGCTTTCTAGGGGAAAAGCAGTGGGTCTTATCGTGAGAGGACACCATCTTTCTTTGGGGCATGGAGAGTGCCCACATGGCGGGCTCCCTGGAAATTCCTGACTGACCAGTTAAGACAAAGTTTCTGGGGGAGGTTGAAATTGGAGTTGGATTATGTATTAAGCATGAGTTTACAAACACGGTTTAAGTGACCTCATTTGGGGCCTATGTCGCTTTTTTCTTTAACAATCCAAGGACATGTACAGTCTCTTTATATTTAATGTGTGAAATAAATACCACACCTACTCTTGTTTCTTCCTCAGTCATTTCTGAAGGAAGGTAAACACAATTTTCATGGAATTACTAACAATTATAATGAAGTTTAGGCCATCGTTCAGGAACTGACTTCAATGGAAAACAACAAAACTCAACTAATTAAAGACATCCTTAACAACTGTAGAAAATACCTTGTGAAGAGCAGCATCATTAGTAATCACAATTACGTTTATTAAATTTCTGTGTATTTAATAGAATTAAATTAATGTTATTTATTAAATCGTGGAGCTGTGGTACTAACCGTGAGTATGAGCAAAGTAAAATTCTGGTATCTTTCTCTTGTCGACATTACAAAAAATTCATGAATGAAGTGAAAATGAAAGATGCAAATATGAAGAATGCAATCATTTTGATCCCTTTTTATAATTTCCCTGTAAATGTCAAAGGAATTCAACCCTCAGCTCCAACTGACTATGTACATTTGCAAAATACTCTCTACGAAATTACAAATGTCAAAAATCCAGAAACAGTGAAAATTAAAGGCAGATCAATAGGCTAGCATTTAGTAAGAGTGCATGGTGCTTACAAGAATCGTTCGCATGCCACCTGGGAGTTTTCAGATCTGAAACATTTAAGACGCTCAGGGACACAGTGGTTTGGGAGGGCTTATAAAGGAAAAACGAGGGAGCTGTTTACTCTTTACGGTGGTTGGTCAGTACGGTGGGGGCTCGAGACAGCAGGGGATCAGCTAAATGTGATTGTCTTATCCAATATTAGGACGATGGCTTAAGGTTTTGTATTACCGTCCAAGGCATTTACAAGGAATAACCCGGGTTAAGTTTCGCTTGTGTGCAGGAAACAAGCGAGATTTGTTTTGCTCAGGTGGCTTCAGTGGTTGTGTCTCCTGGGGGATCCTCAAAGCTGGTCTCCACCTTATTTTTTCTTTTAAGATTCTATTTTTATTTATTTGAGAGAGAGCGCGAGTGCACCCGCAGGGGGAGGAACGGGGGAGAGAGACAGAGACTCCTCGCTGAGCACAGAGCCCGACGCGGCGCCAATCCCAGTGACACAGGAGTCCCTCTCTGCAAACTCCGGGCCGTGGAAGGCCCCCAGAGCACCTGCATGGAGTGGGCGCCGGTGGGTGCTATGTTCACGGCTCTCCCCGGGACCCCTGGAAGTCATCCCCCCTTCCACGTGCACACGGGGACCTCTCACTGACGGCTTCAGCGATTAGGTGGTCCAAGTGCACTCTTGGTATCCGGGCCCCTTGAAAGCAATCTCGTGTTTCTCCCTGCTCATCGGCACCTTTGACAATGACAATGGAGATTGCTTGTTTTGCAGAAGGAAAATCGCACCTCCTCCAGCTTCAGAGCCTCGGCGCTCCCGCCTAAAAAAGGGGTCTGGGCACTCCACAGAGAGGTCAGCATGGTCTGGGCGGGCACTTGAGACTGGCGACCAGTCCGACCTCCCGAGTGGGCACGTGGGCAGCTCCTGCAGAAAGGCCGCCACCTGTCAGGGGGTCAGCGCGGCCCGGTGGGGGCCCCCGGGGCACACAGGCTCTGATGTGTTGGACGGAGCAGGCTGAACTGCATCGGGCGCTTGGGGGGCCGGCTGGGGGGCTGCTCGTGTGCACCGGGGGGAGCTGGTCCCGGGATGGCAGGGTCTGCGAATCAAGAGAGGGCCTGGACCTCAGGGCCTTGAGGGTTTGAATTCTGGGACTCCGCAGCTGGGCGACTCAGGGCATCGCCCACCCAATGCCTCCAAGAGGTTCCACACCTGTGGCCTGTGGACACGGTAGTTCTTCTTTCTTTCTTTTTTTTTAATTGTGTTGTTTAAGTCGCCATACAGTACATCATTAGTTTTTCATGTGGTGTTCTAAGATTCATTGTTTACGTATCACACCCTGTGCTCCATCCAACACGTGCCCTCCCCAATTCCCATTACTGGGCTCACTCATCCCTCCACTCCTCCCTCCCCTCCAAAACCCCCACTTTGTTTCCCAGAGTCCACAGTCTCTCGTGGTTCGTCTCCCCCTCTGATTCCCCACCCTTCGTTTTTCCCTTCCTTCTCCTAATGTCCTCCATGTTATTCCTTATGCTCCACAAGTAAGTGAAACCATGTGATAACTGACTCTCTGCTTGACTTATTTCACTCAGCACAACCTCCTCCAGTCCTGTCCCTGTTGATACAAAAGTTGGATATTCATCCTTTCTGAAGGAGGCATAATATTCCATTGTATATATGGACCACATCTTCTTTATCCATTCGTCTATTGAAGGACATCTCGGCTCTTTCCACAGTTTGGTGATTGTGGCCATTGCTGCTATGAACATTGGGGTACATGTGGCCCTTCTTTGTACTGCATCTGCTTCTTTGGGGTAAATCCCCAGCAGTGCAATTGCTGGGTCATAAGGTAGCTCTATTTTTAATTTCTTGAGGAATCTCCACACTGTTTTCCAAAGTGGCTGTACCAACTTGCATTCCCACCAACAGTGGAGGAGGGTTCCCCTTTCTCACACCCTCTCCAACACTTGTTTCCTTCCTTGTCCGTTTTGGTCACTCTAACCGGTAGGAGGTGGTATCTCAGTGTGGTTTTGATTTGAGTCTCCCTGATGGCTGCTGGGGATGAACACTCCTTCACGGGTCAGTTAGCCACGGACACGGTAACTCCCTTGATCCGGGTGCCATGCTCAGGGCAGCGTCTGGCTATTTAATAAAGCTGTTCTCCTACCATTACGTCCGCCCAGGGCTCGCACTCTGACTTACTATCCCAAGTGGTGACAGCGAGATCCCCCAGGTGAGTTGGAGTGAAAAGCATTGAGCGCCCCGGCCTGAGTGGGCCCCGGTGGACTTCAGGAGGTGGCCCCCCTCTGTGACGGGCTCAGGAGTGCCCCCGGCCTCGGTGTGCAGAGAAGTCTTTGTGCCCACGGCAAAAGCCCCCGGAAAATGAAGGTTTCCAAGGGTGCTTGTGGGGCGCTGGGGGACGCTGCGCGGAGGCAGGGAGGGGCTCTCCCAGAACCACAGGAGTCAGTAAGTCTGCAGGCCCTGCTCCCCAGAACCGGGATGGATTGCTCCCCGTACCAGAAACAGAAGACCCCCTCCCACCTGTGTATCGACCCAAGCGAGCTTCCATCAGCCGTAGCATGATCCGCAGGAAGGAAGGCTGAGTATCAGATACGGATAAAGAAGGCCTGTGACTCATGACTCCGGCGCGTCCCTTAGTCTCCTGCAGGCCCTGGGACCACAAACGCTGTTGCCAGAATGTTCTTTGATTCATGTTTCAGAGTCTTCCCGGAGATGTCAGACTTCAGCTGGTCTCCTCTGGTCACAGCTCTCACCAGCAACTTCACAGAGGAAGCGCTCCTACGGGAACCCTATGGCCTGGCCGTCATGGACACGGCCATCCCTCCGTGTCCCTGCTCCCCTTGTTTGTGTTAGTGGTGTCTTCAGCCGGCCGGTCCTCGGCAGAAACCGCAGGCGCTTTGTCCGTTCCTTGCGAGCCCCGCGGTTATAACCAGTGTCAGCTGTAAGTCCACGAGGGGGGCCCGGGCCCAGTCACCTCACGCCGGCGGTCAGTTGAAGGACATCCCACTGTCCACCCCTCTGTCCCTGGGAACCACGAGGGCCCAGTCCGCCAAGGCTTCCACAAGTAAGCTGTCATTTTTTTTCTTTTCTTTTTTTTTGTTTTTGGTTGGTTTGTTCGTATTGGCCAAAGAAAGACATAAACATATTTAAAACAAAAGCACAATATAAAATATGAAGCTGCCTTTCTGACTTTGATCTCTTAAAAGAAGGTGCATTTTAATGCAAAGTCTACGAAGGGCATAATCTCAGGGTGAAGGACAGGCCTTTTTAATTGAACAGGCTTGGTTTTGTGAGAAACCTCTCACGTCCTCCTTCCTGTTCTTACTTCCCTGAGGACCCGGACAGGGGCTGCCCCGGCGAAGGCATCCAGAAGCCACGGGGTAAACGGGCGCAGCCAGCGTCCTATGGCTGGCTGGCAGTTACTGCTGGCAGTTGCCACGGATTGAGCCCCACGTACCCGCTCTGTCCTCTTTATTTCTTATGAGATCGTTCTCTTCTGAGCATCCAAACATAACCGCTCTTAATTGTCTTGAAGTAAACCAGACTGAAATCAACCACAATGGCTATGGTGACATGTCAGAGTCATCAAAGTGACCAATCTTGTGGTCACTGTTTGGAGACTCCTTTAAACAATTAGAGGGGAACCCAGCTTTTTTGAGATTTCCTTTGGGGCTGCCCCAGATAGAGAGCCCAACTCTTCAGGGTCATCCGAACCCGTGTCATAAATAACAAGGGAGGAATGACCTATGCAACAGTCTAACTTACTTTATATCTTTGCACATAATGTACGCTTCGGCAAAATGGACGTCTTTGTGGAAAGACCCTCCCGCTGGGGACGTAAGTCGTGCTGGCGGTGGAGAGCGCTTCGAAGAAGAGCGATTTCATTTTCTTACAGAGTCCGGGGAAATTGCATCAATATATCAAGGAAGTGAATCCTAGAGGCATTTTTATAATTGATAAAGATAAAATTGTTCTGAAATGGAAATATTATCATGAATGTAATTGAATTGGGGAATATAATAAAAATGTTCATCCCAACCCTCCTCACTCCACGGGTATCGATACAAGTTCGTGATTAAACTCAAAAGTTCCAGAAAAGCGTACAACAGTCTGTGTGTGAAAGACCAGCGTGTTCTCGGAGGGTGTCACCTGTTGCCTTCCCAAGGTTTGCAGAGAAGGGAGGGCTGGATTCAAATTGGAGCAGGTGGCATGCACAACGTGCTCGCTGAAGAGGGGACTGCTCACAGGGGTGAGGGGACCCTGAGGGACGGGGCCACCCGGGGACTGGGGACCAGCACTGGCAAGAAGATGGCTCGCCTCCAGGCCCAAAGGGGCTGGAGAGGGGGTGAGTTCCGGGAGCCGGACCGGAACCTGCAGTGGAAGGGTCCCTGCCCCGCCGGCCACAGCCGGCTGCATAGGAGAAAGGACTAGAGGGCAGGGAGCAAGTGTCCTGCTTCTCTACGCCTGCCTCCTGATCCCCAGCATCTCCCATTGGCCGACTGAGGTCCCAGAGGCTAGGTGAACCTCCGTGGAGGCAGCTCTGGGCAGTGAGATTGGGCTGGGAATGGAAGTGGGGTGGCCAAGGGTTGCAGCACAGGGAGTTGGCCGATCAATTTCCTGGAGAAATAGCACAGACCACTGAATGTGACATGTGTTTATACACTAATCTCCTCGTGACTTCGAAACGGTTCCCATTGAACCATCAAAACTGCCATGGAGACCCCAAGAAGGAAGACAGTCCACGGCTCTGATAGGTTCCACTCTTTAACACGAAGCCCTGCAACTTTCCGGCAGGTCTAGTGTATTTCTGTGTTTGGAGCATCACGATGCTCCGCTGATGGTCGCAACTCAGGGTCATGAAACAAAATAAAACGAAATGGCAAGCATGCGGGAGGCAGCATCTGATGGGGAGATATCCAGAGTTTATGAAAATGAAATGTCATAAAGAGAAGCAAGAAAATTACCCATCGAAGGGAGCAGATTGTCTGGCCGATTAAGGAGATAAAGATGGAGAATTGGTTTTTAGCGAAGTCATTAATGAGAATTAACAAAACCGAAAATACAAAAACGGAAAAGACAAAAGAAAACAGACTCTTTTTTTTTTTAAGATTTTCTTTATTTATTTGACACAGAGAGAGATCACAAGTAGGTAGAGAGGCAGGCAGAGAGGGGGAAGCAGGCTCCCCGCTGAGCAGAGAGGCTGATGTGGGGCTCAATCCCAGGACGCTGAGATCATGACCTGAGCTGAAGGCAGAGGCTTTAACCCACTGAGCCACCCAGGTGCCCCAAGGAAGGACTTTCTAATACTGGGCAAAATTAAACACTAGGACTGTGGCTCTCCCCCCAAAAGATGTTAAAGCCTGAATTTAGTGCCCGTGAATGTGACCTCATTTGGAAATCGGATCTTTGCAGACAATCAAGTTAAGGCAAGTCATTAAAGCGAGCCCTAATCCCATATGACTGTCCTTGTAAAAAAGGATGTTTGGACTGGAGACGGACACACGCCTGGGCAAACACCGTGAGAAGCTGAAGGTAGAGATCGGAGTGAAGCATCCACAAGCCAAGGATGCTGAAGACCACCGCAGACCACCAGGGAAGGGGGGGGACACAGGCCGGGGCAGATTCTCAAGGAGCCAAGCCTGTGGTCAGACACCCTGCCTTCGGACCTCCAGGTCCCAGAACCGAGAGACACTGAATCTCTAGGCTAGTCTGCTAAGCAGCCCTTAGCCAACAAATACGCTTCCTTTAGTGAAAAACAGGCACAGTAGCTCTCATTAGCCTCTGAAGCATTGGGAGAGCTGAAGTCAGGAGGGAGGTCTTCCATCAGTGGTCGGATTCCTGGTGAGAGCAGCGCCCTCAGCCGTCAGCACGGGTCAGAATGCTGGACACCATGCGACTCACTTCTCATTCGGAAACTGCTACCAGAAACTTGAACAAAGTGTCTCCTGATAGTTTTGGAGAAGATTCCGTTTTCCAGAGCTTGCCATTGCAGTAGTTACTGGGATTACCAAGTTCCCATTATTTTTGTTAGTGTAACCCTTCCTTTTTCCTTGGCGGGCATATGAATAATTTAGCATTGGCAAAATACTTGCTGATTAAAACTTTGTATTCAAATTCTGGGCAGACTTTGAAGTGTTTTCACAGTGCAGTATACTCAATCAGCTAACACATGGTCTGCTGTCATTAGTATAACATAAAAATGCACAACTGCCACGAAAAAGCTTGAAAGGGAGAAAGTTTGATCGTCATCCTGTAAGGTAATCATATGGATAGTGTATCAAATGAAGGAAGCTGACATCGGTTTTAATAGAGCTATTCAAGGAGATGATCTTTGTTACAGTAAATCCTTACGTGCAGAAACATTTGGCTGCAAAAAGTGTCTTGGAAATCATCATCATGTGACTTTGGGCACGATAACGATAATTAAAACCACACTTAGTTTTATTTTCTTCATCTGCTAAACTGGGGACAATATTCATAATATATGTAAATCTAGAAGTTATCATGGTGGGGGGAAGGGGAAAGCAAATAGCAATAGGTAATGATTTTAATGATCAGAAAATATTTTAATATTTAGTATTAAATTTATTAAATTTAATAAATAATATTTATTTGTTTAATAAAATAAATTTTTAATAAAAACTAAAATTTATTAAATTTAATAAATAACATCAAATATTTATTTAATATTTAATATTATTAAATTATATAATATTATATGATATTATCAATAATTTAATATTTATTTAATATTTAATGTTTATTTAAATATTAAAAATATTTTAATATTGAAATAGAAAATGATTTTAATGCATATATGAGAGATATATTCTGTATTACCAACAATCAGGAGAATTCGAACTAAAACCATGTATTATCATGTTTTATTCGGAAAGCGAGCATGATTTTTAAAGTCCGGTAATATCAGGTTTGCTTGGATTGTAGAGAAACAGAAACACTTATACACTGAATCCTTTGGAGTCAATTGTCCAATGCCTATTGACACAGAAAATGTGCCGCTCTTACTCTATGACAATCGCATTTCTACGTACCTACTCCAGAAAAATTAGTTTTCTCAAGTGAGAGGTAACAATGTGCTTGTATACCTTTCTCAAAAACTTAACTTCTTTTTATTGCAACAAACAGAATATTTAACGCCTGGGAGGTATTGCAAGAGATTTCCATCCAAAGAATCCTGTCGCCATGTTGGTTAATGCTGTTGCCCAAAAATGTTGCCATCCAGCCTGAGAACAAAGACAGAAGGCAATGACTTCAGGACAGGAGCATGAAGGAGCCGAAACACAGTTTAGTCTTTGTGGTGTTGAGTTCTAAGCCTCTGGACGAGTACATTGAGTAGTATAGCCACCATCAGGATTATCCTGGTCAACAGTTCCGTCACCCCCCAAAATTGCCACCCGTTGTCCTCTCCCCACCCCCACCCTCATCAACCACTAAGTTCCCCACTGTCCAGTTTTCCAGAATGTCTATAAGTGGATTTCTATAACACATAATTTTTTGAGTGGCTTCTTTTGCATAGGAAATGCTTTCAAGACTCAATGTGAATCCAGTCTATTCCTTTTCGTGGCTAAGTAGTATTCCTTTGTGTGGACATACCACAGTTTGTCCATTTACCCGTTGAAAGACATTTGTCTTTTTCCCAATTTTTCACAATCATGGATAAAGCTGTTATAAATACTTATGCAAAAAAAAAAAAGCCGACAGAAATATATCCAAACCCACCTGGTATGACATTCTACATTTTGTGGCCGACGAGTAAAATGTTAAGGATCTGAAGCTGGTTTGCACAGTTAGGTGATGAGATGCAGCGTGTATAGGGACTGGAGAAAAGGACATCAAGAAATGAAAAGTCCCGTGGAGTACAGACCCACAGGAAATCAGCCCTCACATGCACTCTCCTGCTACTGCCGACTTCGACTTTAAAATGAATTTCATTTACCCACTTTTTACTTAGACATATGCTTCCTATAGGACAATTTGTGCAGGCAAGATTTTTAAAAAGATACTCAAGTATGTTCCTCACAGCCTGGAGAGAATTAAGACACTAATTAGTAAGAAAAATGGGTCTTTGTTGCAAGAAAGGGAATCGCTATTTCATATGATGAATTTTTATTTGATTTTTCAAGAAAAGTAATAAATTAGAGTTACGGAAATAATCAGCGTTAATAGATTCTCGTTTTTAATTATCGGGAGGAGAAAAATAACTTCTCTCAGTGTGTTAATGAGATGTACTTTAGCATAGCTATTGCAAGTATCAAGGAAGGTTTCACTTCTTAAGGGGGCAACAGTAGCTGTACGGAGGTGTGCATTACTCAGTAAGAAAAGACAAATGAAAAAGGAAGACGGGGCGGATTTTCATGACGGGCGCAGGTGCCGACACCTGGGGAGGTCTTCGGAGAGACGGGCCCGACAGATGACACGGGACAGGGGACAAAGGTGGGAGCGCTACCAAGACAGGACTGTGGAAAGAAAATAAGGACAAACTACCACCAGCCAGTAGCTTTAGGGTTTGGTTTGGGGACACACCCCCCAAAATGGTCTCTATCGTGTCTGTGATGGGCTGCTGGATTTTCACATTCCTATCTACACCGCAAACTTCTGTTTTGCCATCCTCTCGGTTCAAATATCCCGGTTCCCGTCTCCTCCATGGGGTCAGCACTGACCATCCGCGTCTCGCTCCCCCACCGATGGGGCTGGAACTCGGAAGGGAGAGAAAGGGAGAAGGAAGAAGAGAGGACTTCCTTCTGCAGCCTCTCGGTTGGAGAAAGTGTGCCCTGACATGACATGACGGGATCTCATTTTCCCCTTTCTTCATGTCTGCTCATCTCTCACTTCCCTCTCCCACTTAATGTATCTCCGGATGCACTGACTTCATTTTTGTTCCTTTGAGCGGGTAGGGACCTAAACAGATAACGGGTCTTGCTCTCAAATGACGGCCAGTAAATCCCCCGTGGCGGATGTTGGCGCTCGTCTGCATGGGTGGGCTGGCCCTCTGTGGGCTGGACAGAAAGCAGCCTCCTGAGAACCACTTCTGTAGCAAAAGCTCCACCAAAATGCTTTATGGTGCTGTGTGATTTGCCCACTATTGCCCTTCACGGGACACCGGGAAAAACCCTGGGCTTCGAGAAAGTCAGCGGCCGCGAGGAAGCACAGCCCCTGGCATCTTCCTAATACCTCAGCAGGACTTGGTGGGTTCAGCGTCCCCAGCTGAGGTGCTCGCAGGGCCTGGTCAAGATGGCGCACTCGCCGAGAGGGAGGCTTGGTGGAAACAGTGCGGTGGCGATTGTGAAGCGAGTCTTCCTACAGAAACCCTTTTCTGATAAGTAAGCAGTTTGGGGAACGAGCAAGCTATTGCCCTAAAAAAAGGCTTATTGGTCCACCTCGGCTGCTCTGCAACATTTTCCTGAAGGAAACAGGAAGCTGGTTTGGAACCTTCTATCCCTGGGTGTGAACTTCCCCAGGCAAACGTAGTTATGTCGCCAAAGGGGATCTTAGTTCTCACACAGGTATCTTCTCATGGGTTTTTGGGTGGGACGTGGGTTTCGATGCGGTGCTGACGGGGTGGGTGGGGGACATATGTGGGTCCTCGTTACCGTCCGTCCTTCACGGTCACCAGAATTATCCAGTAGCCTCGTGTCACCAAACTGGTCATCCGAATAGTCACAGGAGCTGGCCACCGAGAGAAGCAATGCCCCACGTCTTTAGATACCTGTGCAATATCTAAGCCAAAATTTTTTTTTAAGAATTTCAAAATGTTACTTTCACATTCGTGTATAGGGGCTTTCTAGGTCCAAAATCATGGTGATCGGATAACTAATATACTGACGAGTCCTAAATTGCAAAGGGGTGCTCTGCATAGAAACCTCTCTCAAGGCACCTGGGCGGCTCAGTCGAGAACCACTTCTGCTATTACACTACACTCTGGGTCCTGGGATCGAGTCCCTCGTTGGGCTCCCTGCTCAGCGGGGAGCCTGCTTCTTCCTCTCCCTCTGCCTGCCTCTCTGCCTACTTGTGATCTCTCTTTCTCTCTTTCTCTTTCTGTCAAAAACATAAATAAAATCTTTTTTTTAAAGATCTTATTTATTTATTTGACAGAGAGAGAGAGATCATAAGCAGGGAGAGGCAGGCAGAGAGAGAAGGGGAAGCAGGCTCCCCACCGAGAAGAGAGCCCAATGTGGGGCTCAATCCCAGGACCCCGAGACCATGACCTGAGCTGAAGGCAGAGGCTTCAACCCACTGAGCCACCCAGGCGCCCCCATAAATAAAATCTTTTAAAAAAAAATTAAGATGTTAGCAGAGCCATGTTCCTTCTAGAGGCTCTCGAGAAAAATCTGTTTCTTTGCCTTTTACAACTCATAGATGTATTGGAATTTCTTGTCTTGTGGCCCCTTCTTCTACCTCCAAAGACACAGCATAGTCTCTCTCTGACTCTGACCCCTGACCATTCCGCTCCTTTTCACTTGTAATGACCCTTGTGATCACATTGGACCCACCCAAACAGTCCAGTATAGTCAGCTCCTCTAAAAATTCTTTTTTTTAAGGGTTTTTATTTATTTATTTGACAGAGGGAGATCACAGGCAGACAGAGAGGCAGGCAGAGAGAGAGGGGGAAGCAGGCTCCCTGCCGAGCAGAGAGCCGGATGCGGGGCTCGATCCCAGGACCCTGACACCATGACCTGACTGAAGGCAGAGGCTTTAACCCACTGAGCCACCCAGATGCCCCTAAAAATTCTTAATTGAAGCTGCAATCCCATTACCCTGTGTGACAACAGATTCTCAGGGTCCGAGGATCAGAATGTGAATATCTTTGAGGGGGTTGCTATCTGACATCGTAGTAATACCAATCTCGTGGCTCATAGGAAATCCCACCTACTATTACGATTACTTTTGTGCACGTTTTATCTATGCTACAAATTTCTGTAAGATAAGGTCAAAAATTAGCCTGTACTTATGTCTGTGCTCATGGCAAAGCAGGCAGAAGGAAAAGCATGCCCAGAAGAGGGAGAAGCTTGTGGCCAAGGGAAAAGTTGTCTGGGGTGAGCTAGAGAATCATGAGTAAATGCAAGACCCACTTGATGGGTCCCCTGACCCCACTGACCCACGTAAGCACTGCTTCTTCATTAGCTGCGATTTTTAACCTATGCCTTCAAAACCCAATGCACTTGGAGTGCAGTGGTCTTCCGAAGAGCTAAATTGCGG
The DNA here is from genome assembly GCA_028533885.1 of Nasua narica. Lineage (NCBI taxonomy): Eukaryota > Metazoa > Chordata > Mammalia > Carnivora > Procyonidae > Nasua > Nasua narica. The sequence continues at coordinate 589,518 of CM052813.1, forward strand.
CACAAAAGCAGATCATCATTTTATAGATTCGTCCTCTCAATTAAATTATGAGGAACATCGAACACATTTTTTCCCTTTATAGAAAACCACACACTCTCCATGCACCTGTCATTCTGTGCCCGCAGAATGTGATTTACATAGTTGAAAATAAGAAAAAGGACTACTTCCTCACAAAATTTGAAAATGCTACTCTTTCAAAATTCAAGGAGTTTCCCTCTCTCCATTTGATTGGGGCACAATTCCTTGGGTCATGCAATAGCTCCTCATCATCTAAATATTTTGTTCCTTTTTGATCAGTTTTTCATTCATAATAAACGTCTTCTTCTAAAAGTGTGTATTTGGCTGAATCTAAGTTATAATCAAGTGTCAGATATTAAAGCTTACACTCATGTACAAGGTTATGTAAAATTTTTAACTATCTTATATTTTCTATAGCTATTTACAGACAGTAGGTAAACATCTTTGATAAGATACTTCCTTTTCAGGGCGCCTGGGGGGCTCAGTGGGTTAAAAGTCTCTGCCTTCGAGATTACCGAGTGACTACCACCAGTGCAGCCCCCCATCGCTGTTCTGCCTTTCTTCCTCAGACGTAGTTTTCCGTCCCGCCGAGCGAGTCCCTGCCGACCCGGTTTCTTACGTGCCCTTCCAGGTACACAGTTCCTCCTAGTATGACTGTGATCTGATCAATAGCTAACGTGACCTGACTCCTGGGGGCTGGTCACTGCCCACAACTGCAGAGCTGCCGTGGTCGCTGCCTCCATTTCCACCCCTGTAAATTCACAACCCCAGTTCACAGCCATGAATGAACCACAGTGCTTCTACAACGAGTCCATTGCCTTCTTTTATAACCGGAGTGGAAAGTATCTCGCCACAGAATGGAACACAGTCAGCAAGCTGGTAATGGGACTTGGAATCACTGTCTGTATCTTCATCATGTTGGCCAACCTACTGGTCATGGTAGCAATCTATGTCAACCGCCGCTTCCATTTTCCTATTTATTACCTAATGGCCAATCTGGCTGCTGCTGGTTTGGCTTATTTCTACCTAATTTTCAACACAGGACCCAACACTCGGAGACTGACTGTCAGCACGTGGCTCCTCCGCCAGGGCCTCATTGACACGAGCCTGACAGCATCTGTGGCCAACTTACTAGCTATTGCAATTGAGAGGCACATTACAGTTTTCCGCATGCAGCTCCACACCCGGATGAGCAACCGGCGGGTGGTGGTGGTGATTGTGGTCATTTGGACTATGGCCATTGTCATGGGCGCTATACCCAGCGTGGGCTGGAACTGCATCTGTGATATCGAAAATTGTTCCAACATGGCGCCCCTCTACAGTGACTCTTACTTAGTCTTCTGGGCCATTTTCAACTTGGTGACCTTTGTTGTCATGGTGGTTCTCTATGCTCATATCTTTGGCTATGTTCGCCAGAGGACTATGAGAATGTCTCGGCATAGTTCTGGACCCCGGCGGAATCGGGACACCATGATGAGTCTTCTGAAGACTGTGGTCATTGTGCTTGAGGTGAAACCTGAGGTATGGAGAGATGAGGTAAATTGCTGAGAGCCACACTGCTAATCAAGGACAGAGGCTAGAATACATTTCTGGTTCCAGAGCCCATGTGGGGTTTTTTTGGTCTTGTTTTTACCTCTATGCAATCCTGCCTCTCTATAATAAAAACAACTATGAACACACACAAAAAAAAAAGTCTCTGCCTTCGGCTCAGGTCATGATCTCAGGGTCCTGGGATCGAGCCCCGCATCGGGCTCTCTGCTCAGCAAGGAACCTGCTTCCTCCTCTCTCTCTGCCTGCCTCTCTGCCTACTTGTGATCTCTCTCTCTGTATCAAATAAATAAAATATTTTTTAAAAAAAAGATACTTCCTTTTCAGAGAGGATAGGATGGGAGGGAAGGGTGGAGGGAGAAGGAGAAAGAGAATTTCAGGCAGACCCCACACTGACGAGGGGCTGGATCTCACAACCTTGAGATCGTGAATCGAGCTGAAATCAAGGGTTGGACCTTCAACCAACTGAGCCACACAAGCACCCTGATGAGTTATCACTTCAATACCCTCCCTACCTTATCTCCAAAGCTGTTTGTTGTACTGTTTCACTGCACTTCTGTCCTCTGGTACATTCATGTTTGCGGGCTTTCGTGCACAACTGCTGTGGCATTAAATGGCACTCTAGTGGCTTCTAAAATCAAACAGGCCTTCTCACTTTTCTAACTTAGAACCAGACAGTCGTCTTTTACGAGAAGCAGAGAAAAGAAGTTTTTTCGTTCATCTGAGGTGTTTTCCTTTAGGCTAGCATGTCTTTACTGAGCTTTTTAAAAGCCTCTACTAATTTTTTTTTAAAAAGGTTAATTCATCTAATTTCAAGTATATTCTGTAGAAATCAAAATGATCAGGAACATCAAATGATGCATGCTTCACAAGGTAACCATAAAAATTAGCTTGCCTGGCACAGAAGATACCCACAAAAAGATGGCCGCCTGCCATCAGCTCTGACAGAGAGGTCTGTCTGCCTCAAAGACAATTTTCTCTTCACGATCTCTTAGTTTTCATAATCCTCTGTCAAAGACCATGTCATTGCTGCCATTTTTTGGTTCTGAACCAAAAGGAAGAGATTTTAAAAATCCGGAAATAGAGTTTTATGTCCTTATTCTACTACATATACTTAAAATGTATATACTTTATTTAAACATTATAAAAGTTAACCTCTGGAGTTTACTGAACCTTAACATTATTAGAGTAAATCACAAAAACAAAGAAGAGAAGACAATATGGAAATATATGGGAAGCAAAGGAAGACATTAAACAGATCACAGGAATACAAATAAATATATCTGTCATAGTAGTAGATGAAAACAGGATAAATCTGCCTCTCCCAAGAAAAGCTCCTCACAAGAGATCGCAAAGCAAAAACCAACTATGTCTGACTGAAACTCTAAAGACTATGTGAGCTGGAGGACGTCAAAGATAAAAGGACAGAAACTAGTATAACCAGTGGAGGGGAAATGGAGACAAATAGAAAACAAAAGACAACAGAAATAAAACAATAACAAAAATAAAACAAAGTACATTTCTATTCAGGATAAAACTCAGTCACAAGATAAAGAGGAGTATTTCGCAAAGGCAACTATCACCCAGGACATGGGCCGCTAGATATGAGAATGCGGAGTGTCCCCAACTGTCCCTTTATAGGACATCTGAAGAAACTTCACACATGAGGCTCTTGCCAGAATATTCCAGCTGCCTGATATTTTCTGGCTACTGCAGTGAGGGTGTGAGGTGACATCAATCCATGATGCCTTGGTTACTAGGATCTTGCCATGAGGACCTGTGGCATCTGAGGTGGTGAAGGAATTACTAACCAGCATCCCTGTGCTAATATTTGATGTTGTGTCTTACTTCCTGATACTCACCTTCCATGTCTTCAGAGGGGGCAGGGTCCCCTGCCCAGCTATACCGGGTAAACCATAAATAGATTAGTCAATAAATAGATCTGAAAGAAATGGTCCCTTGTCTCCTTCTGGTGTCCTGTATGCTTGTTGACACCAACCTGTGAATTCCTGGAGCAATGGCAGCTATGTTGGGGTCATGAGGTGGGGGTTAGCAGAAAGATGGAAGCAACCCGATCCTAGATGACATCGCTGAGTCCCTGACTGAACCAACTCTGAAGCTACCCTACTCTGGCCTTGTTATGTGAGCTACCTGTTCCTATGGTTCAAAGATACTTCTAGCTGGGTTTTCTCTTTCTTATAGCTGAAACCATTGACACTCATACAGAGCCCTGGAGAGGTTCATCCTCCACAGCATTCCATACCCGGCCCACGTCAGTCAGTGGACTAAGGAGACAATTTTAAATGCATACATCCAGTTGTTATCCAGCAAACAGACTTTTTATTTTTTAAAAAGTCCCTTTGTAAAAGGGTTGCCTTCTTTCAGTCTCTCTGGCAGGGTAGCCGTCTCCCTAACTGCTACTTTCTAAGTTAGCCTGTTCTCACTTCACATCTGTCTGTTCAGGTGTTGCATTTTTTTTTAAATTTTAATGGATAGTATTGTTTTATTTATCTCCTGGAGGCCCTTATACATTCTGATGTCAAAATCTTTGTCTAAAGCTTCCCTAAATTCAACTTCTACGCCCTCAGCTAATTCTCTGATATTAATTTTGCTATTATTTTTAGCATGAGATTTCTTTATGAGTTTAGTAAATTTAACCTGTGGGCTCCTATGAGCGGAAGGATCTTCAACCTGTAAACTGTGTATGTGTATGCGATATGATGTGTGTGGTGTGTGCGTGTGTGTGTGTGATATGTGAGTGTGTGTGTGAGTGTGTGAGTGTGTGCGTGTGTGTGGGTGTCCATGCACACATTCGCATACATATGCTGGGCTTTTTGTGGGGGGTGGTTACCCCGGGCTCACAGCCCCCTCAGTCAGGACCAGGATTCGGAGTGGCACAGAGCTCCTGCCCCCCATGAGATTGGGGACCACAGACCAGCATGGGCTTCATTTGGCTCTGATTAGGAGCCCGATCTTTGCCTCCCTGCTGCTCATGTGTCTTGTTCCTATGAGTCATGGGCTCTGATGTCATTGCAAGCAGCCCTCTGCCTCGTTTCAGGGGTGTGCAGTCTCACCTTTAGCCCTGGCCTCAGGTCTTGTAAAACACATGGTCTGCGTTGCCTGATGGGGCACCCCGTGACCACAGCCTAGGAGCACTGGCCCGGTGTCTCTCTGCTTCCCCCCTTCCTGTCTGTGGCGAGGTGGACTTTGTTTAAGAGCCTATTTATCTTTGCTTTACCCTTACATACTTTATCCATCAGAGCTGCATATTTGGAGCAGCGAGTGCTCGTCTAGGTATTAATCTACTGATTCATTTTTATTGGAATTCCCTTTAAACTTTCTAAAAAATATATGATCCCAGTTATCGCCTTCTTAAAGATTCTCAGTGAGTTGTTTTGAATATAAAAACTACACTTCCTATAATGATATAAAAGGGCTTCTCTCTTTCTTCTTTTGCAAGAACCTGCCTTAAACCTTTTCTGTCTCGCATGTTTGAGAAAAATACCCGAGACGATCAATACCTTTGAGTAAATATAACATAACGGCCAGACACTGGAACAATTCCTGGCATGTCGTGGTCACTCAACAGATCTTAGCGGCTGTTGCTTTTTTTTTACATTTAGCCAAATGTCATTATACAAGACATCTCCATTAAAAAATGGAGATTTGAATTCAAAGCCACTTCTTTTTCTTCTTTTCCACTAGATATTAGGCTACTCTCCTAAATCTGTCAGTACCAATGGTCGTAAAATAAACAGATTGCAGGCACATTTTCAGGTCCTGGTAATAAAGACCCACGGTCCCAAGTTCTTATGCATTCCACCACCTCCCCCAGTGGCATTCCTGGCAGACATGACTAATTGATCACCACATTGTTCTCCTCTGAGCGGAGAGGAGGCTCCAGACAGCCACAATCGATCCCTCAGATTTTGTAAAAGGGATAAAGACAGTTTTTCCATCCCTGCACAAAATACATGGCCGTGGACTGACCGCATGAGGAAGCAAATGGTTTCTTTTCGAGAGTCTCTCGTTTTCAGAAAGTTTGAACCTGTGGTGTACTTTCAAAAGAACAGAAAAAACGAAATAATGGATTTTGCCAACGAAATGAAAAGTTAGAGTTCAATCATGAATTCTTACTTGGAGAAAATGGTCTCTAATTTGCTGTCTAAAATTACTGATTATTTTAAACATATTTGAAGTGAAGTAATTGGTTCCATTGTCTCCCAAATAATTGTCGAGTGGGAAGCATTGCTTGGAAGGGAAAATTATCCAGGTTACTTGGTAAGAATAGAGTGTGATAACCACTCTATTCCGTCCGTGTAACCATAGACGATGCACAGGTCAGGAGGATGTTTTAGAAAATCGGGATTAGGAGGAAGAAGACACTGAAGAAGAGCAGAGCCTTTTTGTTTTCGTGACCAATCAGGAACGCGTCCCAGCAATGCAGCAGCGCCTGACCTACTTGCCCCCACCTAGGACGTCCCCCTCAATGCACGTGTGTCCCAGACTCATTACATTTTCTGTCTCTACGAACACACCCTGCTATGTTTTCCTACTATAACCTAACTCATTCCCTTCTTCTGTTTGCCACTCGGCAGTAATAGAAATAGGAAAAACATGGAATAGGAGACATGGTTATTATGACCCTGGGCTAGGAAACTATTTGTGCCATAAACACAAAATCGTGTTGTTTACAGAAAAGCAGACAGTGTTCAGATAGAAGCTGGAATTTGAGCTCAGCAGCCTGGCGTCGCTGTTGGCAGGAGGACGGGTCCCTGAGCGAGGGGGCGCCGGCTCGCGGGTCTGTGCCTCTCCCAGCACAGAGTAAGCGCTCCGGGAGCTGTGCCCGCGCCATCCGCTGCAGAGCTGTGGCCACGAACACCGTCGGAGCAGGTGGGAATTACTTCTCAACCCTTGTATCTGCCGAGTTCCCCACTCCTCACTTTTCTGTAACTTTTGTGTCCCGTCTCTATTCTTGGCTTCTCGGCATTGCCAATTCAAGGAGCCAAGGACAGAGACAGGCACAGGAAACTCCATATGCCATTCCCAGCCCCAAATGTCCACAACGAGACGAATGTCACTCTCGCGACGTGAGCTCTGATTTCGGCAGGTTTGAATAGGCTCATGCTGGATACAAAGAAGCAACGGTCCTGGGTCTTTTTAGAGAGACGCCGTCCACCTCAGGGGATTGTGCATTACCCGTTTCTGTTTGCGTTTTGCTAGTTATGAAAATAAGAGGGCCCCCCAATTTTTTAACAAGTTAGTTAGAGAGAAAAAGTCCAGTCACCATGATTGCCTGTTTCTATGACTTTAAAAATAGGTGTATATGCGTTTGCTTTCAGATGAAAAGAAGCGACAACACAAGACATCTAAGTAACACACGTGAGAATACACACAACGGGGAAGTAGCCCATTTCGGAGCTGACAGTCGACCCAAATGGCGGTAAATCACTGAGGAATTCGATAAATGTTGCAGTTTTCTCCCAGCACATACCACACACAACCTCAGTGGCTCAAACGGCATCTATTTATATCCTGGTTTCCCAAGCCAGGCGCTCGGGAGGGCTGGGCTGGGCCCGGCTGTGGGTCTCCTGGGCTGAAGCCAGGTGTTGGTAGGAATGGATTTCCTCAGAGGTCTGGGACGCAAGGACCCTCCAGGCTTATTCGGATCGTGGGCGGAATCCTGTTCCTTGTGGTCGTAGGCCCGAGGATGCTGGTCTCCTGCTGGTTGTCACCTGGAGGGGTCGCGCCCTGCTCCCTAGAGGCTGCCCAAACCCCCTCCCACCTGGCACCCTCCGTGTTCAAGGGTCAGACCTTGCGGTGCGCGCACTCTGCCTTCTCCTTTTGCTTCTGTCTTCTGCCACCAGCCAGAGGAAGATCTCCGCTTTTAAGGGCTCGTGTGATGGGATCAGGGCCTCCCAGATAGTCTCCCTATCCTCTGTGCCACCCGGCATGATCACAGAGGGTCATGTGGTCACACTCAAGATTCCAGGCCTTCATGTGGAACCGGGGGGCCCTCCCCAGACCCACGTCGGAAGCACAGAATGCCAGCATCGAAGGGAAGCTTGGAAAACACAGGCGTAACGTCTCACCTAAGGCATAAATCCTACACATGGAGGAAAGATCTTTCATTTAAATACATCTAATAATGGAAAATGCATTATCTCACTTTTTGACTGATTCCGGGATTAAAAGGCAAGAAATACTATGCTGACATTTGCTCTGATAAATTTTAAGTTTTCAAAATCAAATCTCATTTTCTTTCCTGCCACATAGTAGTCTTCTACTTTTTTCTATGTTTTAATGATCCTGTGACCTTGTGTCTGGACAGTTCACTGTGTCGTGTCACTCTAGAAATACCCACTGTCTCTCGTGAAATACAACTAAAGAGGAATCCAATCTCTTAAATGAGGCCCTATTCTATACAGTTTATAGACATTTATCCAGGCCTTTTTTTTTTTTCCTGCTACTAAGATGTCTTTCCTTTTGAAATCATACTTACTTCCAATTCAGACTCACGCATTCTCACGAGAAGCTAGTTTTCTGAATAGGCTTCTAAAAGTTTGGAAAGTCCGCTAAAAACCAAAAACAGAAAAAATATAATTTTTGTAAATGGCTTCCTGTGATCGAGTATAACCACATGATTACCACTATTTGGAGGATCGTTGAATATTCCGGAAAGCATTCAAAAATACCACAGGGGCTCCCATCACCCCAGGTTCCTTTGAGACCCTTACAAGTAAACAGACATAAGTAAAAGAATGGAGAAAGATGTCGCGTGGAAGAATTCTGGAGCACAGGTGCGTCTCTAGGTAAACATCTGAGCCCCCAACCACCCAGGAGGCCCCGGGGAATTCTCTACTTGCCAACACCCAGGTCCTGAGCAGGGTGCTGGGCCAGGTGGACTGGGTTCCTGAGGGCCTGGGGATTGCCGAGAGCAGGGGGAAAAAAAAAAGCAAGAAAAAGAAAAGGCTTGACTTCTAGTGGAGAATTAATAACTCAGAACATTTAAAGGCTTTTAGCACATTTTGGCACCGTGGGTTAAAGCCTCTGCCTTCAGCTCAGGTCATGATCTCAGGGTCCTGGGATCGAGCCCCACATTGGGCTCTCTGCTCAGCAGGGAGCCTGCTTCCCTCTCTCCCTCTGCCTGCCTCTCTGCCTACTTGTGATCTCTCTCTCTGTCAAATAAATACAATGTTTAAAAAAAAAAAAAAAAGGAAATTGTGGCCCACTAATAAAATGGAATATTAAAGATGTTGAGTGTTTGCTTCGTGTTTCGGGGATGTGAGAAATGATCAGGACAGAATGTTAGAAAGAGAGAACAAAATTATAAAGAAAGCGTGATCTCAGCTTTGGAAGCAAGAAGGAAATGAGCTCAGCAGAACATCTGTGGGATCGCTGTTTTGCGCGCCTGAAATTCATACATCGTGTGTCGACTCTACAAAGTGCTGTTGGGTCGACTGTACCAGCCCTTGGCCGGCTTGCCCTCACATCAGCCTTCTCAGCTCCTTCTCTGTATGGTGGGGGCTAGCTCCTGCCGGCTGCGTTTCCTAGACACCCCGGGCTGGTTTCTCTATAGTTCTACCAGTGGACACGCTGCTGAGAAATCGGGGAGCAGAAGGGAAGGAGAACCCTGGTGCTCTGCTCTTCGGTCCCAGGGAACGAGTTCACTCATGGCATCAGCTCCTGGTCACAGTCCCTGCTTCCTGGAAGCTGGGAACCCCCTGCTGCCTGGGCTCTGTGATGAGAAGGTGGCCATCCCCAGTGACTCATCTCTAGGTGGCCTCAGTTTTCCATCTGGCTGGTCAGCTTCTTTGTCATCCGTGGGAAGGAACCCTATCCCTGCATGGAAGCCACTGCTTAATTTCCTTTTAATAAGCTTCTAAAAGTTATCTTATGGACATGACGCCATATGTTGGGTTTTGTTTTATTTTAAGGATCATACACAATACTACCATCTTCCCCAATAACTTAAAGTTCCTCTGTTTTACTTCTTTTTTTTTTTTTTGAGTAAACTCTACCCCCAACGTGGGGTTCCAACCCACGACCCCAAAATCAAGAGTCGCTCATCCTCTACTGACTGAGCCAGCCAGGCTCCCCGCAGTCCCTCTGTTTGAAAGTTGAGTTGGTTTCTGTTTCTTAGCTAGCCCTCGTTAAACAGGGCATGCTGGCCTATCCACCACTCCAGGGAAAGAGAGAAATAAGGTACATTGCGAAGAGACCCCATCATTTGGAGCTACTGCCTCAGAATTGGAGAGAAGTTGAGCTATCACCACCCTCGCCTGATGGCCAGAGTATGAACTCCCCCCTGCAGGGGGCTGACAAGGGTGACCGGAGTCCCTGTGGAGACAGGAGCTCAGGGCTGGTGGAGGCAACACATTGTCTGGTTGCTCTTTAATCCTCCTCGTAAACCTACGATGCAGGAGGCATTCTTACCTCACTTTACACACGTTGTGGTGTTCGAGAGGCTAAATGTGAGGCCAAGACCCCACACTGAGCCCGGGGGTCGGGCTCTGAAGCCTGACTTGGCCCCGCCCCCTCCACCTTCCCCCAGGTTCGCCAACTCAACCAACGAGTATGGCGCTGAACCCAACGGAGTTGATAAAATTCTCCGAAAATGGGAACGACTCGTTTGTGCGCAAAGTCGAGTCAACCACGCCATGTAGGAACGAATTTTACCTGCAGCTCCGAGGCTCCATCTGTATATTCAGCTCGCGGTCTCACGGGCTCCTGTTGCAAAAGCCACTGGAGAACAAGATATTTTGCCATCTAAAAAATGTATATTATAAAGTTACCATAAATTATTTGGTTGCAAACCAAAATGCACATCGTCTCAAAAGCCAAGAGTTTACCCCACTGAGGCAGAAAAGAAATGAAAATCCTGGTGCATTTCTCTCATGCTCGCCATTCAAGCCCAAATCGTTTTGTAAGCGACCGCCACTTTGTTCAGAACTAAAGCTGACTCATCTTACCGCACGGCTTGGTTTCTCTTCATTAGTTTCTGAAAGAGATTAAGTGACAGGTGCTCCCCCAGGACCCTTTGTTCCAGTTTCGGGATGACCAATGGTGCCCCAGTCCAGGAGTAGGGTTTCAGAAAAGGAACAAGAGCTGCTCTTCGGAGCTGACAGGGGACGCCTTTGCACCAGGGTGTGGGATCACTTCAGAAAGGGACCTGTGTCCCAGAGACACGGTCACAGAAACAAAATGCAGAAGCGGTAGAAGAAAGGCAAGTGGGGACACCTGCTGCTGAAATCTCAGTTAAGATGGCGGCAGACGGGCCCTCTCTTCCCTGACAGGCTGGCTGATGCCCAAAGGCGAAAGAGAAGCACAAACTGAAAAGCCTCCAGTCAATTTAACAACGTCAGGGAGTTGTTTGCTGCACGCTAAAACTGTGCAGAAAAGCTTTTATTGGCTTAGAATGTAAGTTGCTGTGACCTTGCCAGAGGCCATGACAGTGGTTGAGTCGATGAGTAAAGAATCCAGAGGAAAGAAAGATCGATGTAAGGTCATGAACCGGAGACTCCCAGGAAGGATTGTCCAGGGGTCGGCTACGAAGGTGGGAAAAGCTGCCCGCCAAGGAGACTCACAGGACCAGAGGTGGGGCCAAGAGACGTGGGTCTGAAAGGGGGTCGGTGGAAAGGACCCCACTGCAGGAGACGTCTGCGGTCAGCATGCGTCCCGATAAAGGAGGTCCTCCCAGAGAGCTAGCGAGGTACAATTCCGTCTCTGAAGGAGCAACTTCACAAATCACCCCAGGAAGGAGAGCCTGTGTGATATTGTGATTTATAATAAGACTTGGTCTTTGTTCCCACATCTGGCACAGAGCTCCTGAAACCCCTGGAATGATCTAAATGATGGGAGCAGTAAAGGGGTCTTGATATCCGTAACAAATCCCTTTCAACCATCCCTGAGTTTGGGTTAATACAGCGACTTTTAGGAAGCGCAGAAGGGTGGGCGCTGGTTGCCGGGGCAAAGGCCCTGTGGCTAGAGGGTTGGGACTCTCAGCCTTGGGGAGGGGAGAGGGCTGGAGGTTGACCCTATCGCGGCCAACGATCCGATCAGTTGTACCTACATAACGAAGCCTCCATAAAAACCCAAAAGAGTGTTTTCACAGGGAATGGATGCATTTGGAGAAGTATTTATAAACACTTGGAAAAACGATATTTAAAAAGTGCTCCCCACTTAGTAGTAGGAAGTAAGCAGTATTTTTTGTTTTATGCGAAGAGATGCGTTTGACATTCCATGATGCATTAAGATGAGTGTTAAAACACACGTATTTATGATGGTTGTGAGGTTTTTTGCAAGCCACTTTGAGTAGAGTGTTATTTCAGGGAATGGGAATGATAGCAAAAAGATAAATAAAAACAGAACAATAAAACCCCACAGGACGAAGGAGTGGGGGTGCGGGGTTTGGAGAGGCAGTCCCTGGAGGGAGCGTGGAAGTCCCGTGTCCTCCCCTACGCCTGCCTCTATGCACCCCTTCCGTCTGCCTGCTCCCGAGTTCTGTCCTTTTATAATAAACCTTACTCCGGAAAGTGAAAGGTTTCTCTGAGTTCTGCGAGCCATTCTAGCAAATTCATCAAAACCAGGGTGGGCTTGGCAGAATGGATTGTGAGAACCAGCCTAGAGACAGACCCGGAGCGCAGGGAAGGACAGACTGACGTCCGACCCGGGGCGAGGACCAGCTTTGCGGGGCCGAGTCCTTCGCCTGGGGGATCTGATGCGTCTCTGGGCACGTGCTGTCGGAATGGGGTTACTTGCTCGGTGGTGTGGGGGAAACCACGTGTCGGAACGAGTGCCGGCGTCTGAGTCTGCAGCCCCTCCACGAGCCCCCCCAGGGGCCGGGGGCCAGGAAGCTGCAGCCGCACGGGGTGCCGCTCCCCCTACGCTTGGGGAACTCACAACTGTGTGAGTCTGAAAGGCTGACCCTATTAATGACAGCCCAGTTCCGACTTTAGAAGTCCCCAAATGGCAGCCACTTGGAGAGAAATTGAAAACAAGTAGCCACTGTTTCTCCTGACTGCCCCAAACACCTTCCCATGACTGCATACTTCCCATAGGGCAGCACAGGTGCGGTTCCCAGGGTTGCCTCTGCCTCCCGCCCTGGTCATTCTGAAGCCTTGCAAGGAGGAAAGGCACCTGATTCACCCCGGAGGTGGTCACTACATCGCCCGCTGCCAGTCGGACGCACGTTGCCTCTCGAATTTGCTCCATGAACCCCCTTTCTTGAGCTGGAAACTACAACAGGAGCAGGAGGGCTCCCGGGAAGGGGAAGCAAGGAGGTCATCCCATGCGTTGGGTGGGGGTTCAAGGGCACTGGCGAGGACAGTGGTGCTCACCGGTGCCCACTGGGGGATCTCTGGGGAGAGGGCGTTGGACGGGGATGAGAGGAGGAAAGCAGAGAGGTGCCCTGAGCGCAGAGTGAGGGCAGAGGGGCACGGCCAGCCCTGAGAAGAGGGGCTTTCGGGAGAGAGGACCGACAGGCAGGTGGCCTGCTGCCTCCTGAGGGCTGCACACTCACTGCCCCACGGCTGGTGTCTCCCCGCTGACACTAACCACGCCCGAAGGGATGAGCCGCCGTGCCCATGCGCACTTCGTACCTGACTCTTCCCCTGGCCCCATTGGTCCTGATGAGAGAGGGGGTCCCACCTTGCCTCCCAGCACACAGCCCCCGACACGGGACCGCTGACACTCACAGCAATTTCTTGGTCACCCACACTGACTGCTGGCGGACGAGGGGCGTACCGGGACCCTGGGATCAGCAGGGTCGCTGGGCTGGGGAACCCTGCCTGCGGGGGCAAAGTTGGAGGGGCGTGTGGTTAGGGCATCTGGGCCCCTCCCACTCTCCCCGAATGTGGAGGCTGCACGTAAGAGGGATTTCCACTGTCAGGTCTCACAGCAGCATGACTCCGGAGGGGAAAGGCAGGACTGGCAACATGGGTCAGAAACACAGTATCTATTCGGATCAAGGACTGGCTTCCCAGGGCAGCATGTCTACACCTGGGAAAGTTCCCCGTCCCCACGCGCGCGCCGGGCTTGCCCCACCATGACCTCATCCTCTGTGGGTAAAATCGGACTCATAAACAGATTTTGGTAGGACTTCACGTGATAGAGGGGGAAAGGCCACCTGGGAAGAGGCTGGAAGAAACGGGAGATAGGGCTTGATTGTTCCACAAACTCAAACAGCAGTGTTTTGGGCAAAACAAACCAAAGGCTTGAAATTGATCCAGGAAGTGGCTGTTTGCAATAAAGGGTTCTGTTAACCTCCCGCTCTGATTTGTTTTGTTTCTAAAACAGGGGGAGCTGTAAGTAGTGGGGCAAGTGTGAAAAATAAACCAGCAGTTGTTTACGGGAACCCTTCTTCTGGTGTCTCGGCCGGGGTCACCACAGGCCCCCGGAAGGCAGGGGGTCCCCGACGGCGGCCAGCTCCCCTCCCCGAAATCCTGTCGTCACAGGGAGGACTCGCGCTGCCCCGGCTTGTCCTGTCCTGGACGACGAAGGTTTCCAGCTTGGTCACCGCACAGTCGTCCTGCGTCTATTAAGTTTTCCAAGCCCAATGGACTCTGTTAGATGTGTGCGAAGACACACCGGGTGGCTCTGCACGCTGCTCCCGCGACGTGCTCACTTAAGACCTCCTCGCACTGGGGTCCCTCGCGCCCCCGCCTCGCTTTCCACTTTGATCTTGCTTCTCTGCCTCTGAGTCATTTCTCGGATAATTAGCATCGCTGCCTACCTAGTGATAAGGAAAAAGGATGGGGAATACGAGTCCGCGACCCTGCCTCCTGGTCTGGGCAGAGGATGTGAGAATCTGCAGGGGGCCACCAACGGGCAGTGCTGGAGGCCCGTAGGGCATGGCCCCCCCAGGTCCTGAGCCGGGTCTAACTGAGCCCCGATGTACCCGTGAGCCCCACTAGCGCCCTGCCTGCGAGCCCCCACCTGGACCAGCCTTTCTCTGCCCTCCACCCTGCTCCGGATCCTGCCTTCCAGGGGGGCCGCGCTGTTTTCAGCTGTAGGAGAGGGCTCCTGTTTCCCATTCCTGACCTTTCCACTTCTCTTTGGGGAATCAATTTCCTTCACCCTCCCGGATTCACTTGGCTTCTGTCCTAGTAACTGAGTAGCCAGCTTTCACTCCTGTGCCTTTAACCCCAGCGACAGATACAAAGTACTTAGAAAGATCTGGCGTTTTAGGTCCAGGGAGACCAGGGAAGAAAGTTCTCAGACCACTTTCCTCAGACTGTGGGACGGGGGAGCCCTACAACATTATCTGAGACATGAGAAAGGGAAGTGGAAGAAAGGCGGCTTTTATATGCAAAGTGTTAGCAGCCATACAAATAAAATGCACCAATACAGACTGAAATGGAAAACAGCTCATTAATGCACGAAGTTTTAAGGAAAAGCAAAACAGGGGATAAAGAAATAAATCCATGTGACAACACTTGGTAGCAGACCTACGGTGGGCTGATTTCTTTGGAGAAGACTATGAAGACCTACAGGTCATTATTGATGCTAAAAACTTATTAAATGGGTCATAAAGCAATGACATAATTCCATTCTGAAGACTCTGTTTGATACTGTCATAAACTTAATTTACTCTTCTGTCTAGTTGTCTCATTTCTTTTTGTTGTAAATAATTTTGGGGACAAATAATGGCATCTGAGTTAATGTTTGTTTTTCCTGCTATTGATCTGCGCTCCATGTCAAGTCACCATAAAAATGTTCCTGAATTTTCCAAGAATAGATACATCAGTGAAACACAGCCAAGGCTATCTGGGATGTGGATGACAGGTACAATTCAGACCTGCTGTAGCAAGAGAGGCTTCTTGGCTTGTGTCATCCAAATGCTTGAGATCAGGGTTCAGGTACAGTGGTATCCAGCACAGCCACAATATCTTGGATGGGGTCTTATTCTCTCCACCCTTGCCTTCCTTGGATTAGCATCATTTTCTTCTGTTTTATGCAGTGACTCCTCTCTGGCTTTCTTCATGCATCAGTATCTCTTAGTTGCCTGCTCATGTTTGCAGAGTGAAACCATGACTGCCTGGGAGCTATTTCCTGATGTCTATTTCCTGAGCCCAGACAAAAACCCTCTTCCCTGGAAGTGAATGTGGTTTGGATAACAGGAGGCTGGCTCTGGGTGATATGTGGAGAGCGAAGGCTGGGGGGCTTTCCTCCAGGGCGTGGGCATCTCTGACTCGGGTACTTTCCTGCTCTAACCTGCGTTACCCTCCTGTGTCATTGCCCATCTCTCTCCCACTACTCAAAGGCAAAGGGGCATGGATTCTTCATTTCCCCATCTCCCACTCACCCTATTGGATTTCCGGGCCCCCCACTCCACCAAACAGTCCTCCCGATGGTGCCTACCCCCCATCTTGTCGTTGCCATTCTCAATAGATCCCAGGCACTTGCGTACCTGAACTTTCAGCAGCAGGGGACGACTGCGATAGTTCACCCCTCCTTAAAGCTCTCTCTGTGCCACATACCCTCCTGGTTTACCTCCTGCCTCCCAGAATGTCACAACTCCCTCCAACTCCTGAGCACGTGCTTCCTACAGGACTCAGTTCTGGGCATTCCCCTCTCCTTGCTCTCCATCCACACCCTTGCCTGCTCCCCTCATTTATGTACAGAAGACACGATACACACAGGCACACCTGGGCTGATGAATGAATGAGTGAATAAATGAGCTGCTAGGTTAGACTGAGGCTCCAGCACTCTAAGTGACTCCTTCCAAGCCTGGGGGGCATTGACATCTGCACTCAGGACACCCCCAATGGGGAGCTCCCCAGGGCATGACTTTTCCCCGCATGAACTGAACTGGCCCCAGACACATGTCATAGCAATGATGCTAGTGGTCCCCAAAGTTCATTCCCTGTTCAGGGAAAGAGCACCTGAGAACCTGAAGTTAGTTGACTACTTCAGTGTATGATAAGTAAAACAACGACATTGAATTCCCACAGGCATATCATAGACGACAGTGCTTTCTTTAAAAATAAACACACCAAAAAATGTGTTTGATTTTCTGCGGCTGTTTTAAAACAAAAGTACAAGTAAACGGTGGCAAATAAAATCCTTTGAGAGCAAAGGCCTTTTGAATTTTGTATCACAGCAGAGACACATAAACACGCCAGAACTTCGGAAGCCAATCTGACATGTAACGTTATCTTTCCTGACAGTCCAAGTTATCAGTTTTGTAAGCAGCCATTGTCTAAACATAAAAAAAAATTAAAATCAACTTTATTGCTACTTTTCTAGTTGCTGAGAAAAAGAGAAAATATATATGGAAAGATCAAATGTTCTTTCATGACAAAAGAGGTCACTGTTTTCCCTATAAATACTACAGTAAAAACTATGTATTTATGTGTCTAGCGTATGTACGTGTGCTCTTTGATTTTAGATAGTGCTGCATTTTCCTTTTATATACTATACATGGAATTTGAAACTGAAAATTGATATGTAAAAGTAAAGTTGATATGTAAAAGAAAATGAACAAACCCTTAAAAAAGAGGAAAGTGAAGAATAACACTACCAGGATAATTTATCTTTAAAATTTTTGTCCTGAATGTTCTGATCATATTTAATGCTTTGAAACTTTAATATGGACGTATATTCAAAAATGTCCACTTCCACAGAACTTTTCCATTTGGTTTTCTGTATTGAACAGTAAAAATCTCTGGGTACTTGGCTGGCTGAGTCGGATGAGCGTGCGACTCTTGATCTCAGGGTTGTGAGTTCAAGTCCCACATTGTGTGCAGAGATTACTTTAAAAAATAAAATCTTTAAAAAAGAATAATGAAAAGTCTCAGCAGAAAAGCTGTGTGCGCCGCACTGTACAACACCTCCACCTAGTGGCCACATGGCTTCATTACACAGCTGCCCAAAATTAACTTCACCACCTTAAGGATAAAGTTTTTTTAAAAAAATCATTCACAACCTGCAGTGCCGGGGTGGCTCCGTAGGTCAAGTGCCTGACCCTTGACCTCAGCTCAGGTCTTGACCCCAGGCTCTGTGGAGCCTATTTTAAAAAAAAGGTATAAATGGTAACAACCATTAAAGCAATATATGTAACTCATAAGCAAAGACACAGACCTGGGATATTTGCATGTGTAGCACACATCGAATACATTTTAACATTTTGCGATGTGAGAATCTTTACATTCCTGAACAATCTAAAATGTTCCTTTTTCTGAGGTTAAATTCTGATAGGTTTTTAAAAGAATATTAACTGAATTACACAGAAAAGTATGAAATAGCTCTTAACCACCCAAACCGGAGCTAGCAAGAAGCCAAGTGGGATTCATTCATATAAATTCATATAAATCCTAAAAGTTCTAGTTCAGAAATAGCTCTAATAAACCGAGCATGGATAATTTCATTCCTTTCTTCTGAGGTTACAGAATTTGCATCCATTTTTTCAGCAAATACTCATTCAACAAACACTTGTCGAGGTCCAGCCAGATGCCGGGCACCGTGTCCCACAGAAAAGGGACAATCCCTGCCCTTAGGAGCTTGGGGTCTACAGTTGTCTTCCCTAAAGAGACATTGAGGCTTGATAATTGATATAATTATATGATAATGATATGACCTCGAGTCATCAGAGCTAAAAGCAACACTATCATATAACAAAGCAGAAAGGAGAAGTGTAAGCTGATTTATCTGTGCAAAGTAATATTACTCAGTGATTTATGATCTTCCTACCGTTTGTGTGTCTAACCCGCCAGGAAGCATAGCGAATACTCTGCACATCTGCAGCCATTCCAAATGTAACTTTGCTGAATACACAGTGAATTCATGCCTGCTCAGGCTTTCCTGTTTCATATTCCTGGGGTGTGGTTGTGTCCTGCAAATTTAAAGAGAGCCAAGCAGCCGCCACCACCACTATTCCCTCAAGAACATGAAATAAAAACACATTTGAGTGACAGTCAAGAAAATAATAGCTAAAAGCAGATCTTAAAAAGCTAAAGTATTATGTCCAAGATGATGTTATTAGACCTACAATGGTCACTGCCTCACGTGCTTCGCAGGCAGGGGCTGCAGGCAATCTTCATCCACCTTAGCATTTCAAAAGCCATGTTTACAACTACTACTACTCAACTGGAGACCAACCCTCAGGGGTGGTGCTCAAGGTCCCCCCCTCAAGTCCACACTGGTTGCAGAAATGATTTCAGATTTGGGAATCTCAGGGTCCGGCCACAGGGCCGACCAGGCAAACGCATCGTCATGTTGGATAGCACGAGAATAGCACTCTTTTTTCTTTTAAGATTTTATTTATTTATTTGATAGAGAGAGCAACAACAACCTGGGGGGATGGAGGTAAAGGGAGAAAGAGAAGCAGTCTCCCCGCTGAGCAGGCCTCGGATCCCAGGACCCCAAGAATATGACCGGAGCCAAAGGCAGATGCTTAACCAACTGGACCACCCAGGTGCCCCAAAGAGCGATCGTTTGAACACAAGCTGAGCTGGAAAGAGAGCAAAGGGAGACTCCCTGCCCAGATAGCACAGAGAGGTTGAAATGTGACCACACAAACCTTTGCTGAGCATGCAATTCTTTCCAGCACAGAGACAGGGAAACAAATGAGTAAGTAAAGCACACAGCATGTCGATGGTAAATTCTATAGAGAAAACAAAGCCGGGATGGGGGGCAGTGCCAGTGAATATGGGGTGAGCACTGGGAGTGAAAGGTCACTGTAAACAGCAAAAATCCGAAGGAAGGAAAGAGTGAAGAGGTTTTCTGGGGAAAGGATGTGCCACAGAGAGGTCAAAACAGAGATGAACAGCCAAAGGAGGGTTCCCAGGAACAAGAAGGCTGAGGGCTGAGTGGGGCAGGAAGGAGGGCATCGAGTCAGGAGGCAGGGGGGTGGTCCGGGTCATGTTTGACCTCCTGGATCCCAGCAAGGACATTGACTTTGCCCCCGAATTTATTTAAACATAACAAAACAAAACAAAACAAACAAAAAGGGCAGTTCGTCATTTCTCTCATCCCTCCACCCTTGCCTCAGAGGCCCCCCAAGCACCCTAAGTGTTCTCTGCTATGGAGAGCTGTTCTTTGTTGTGGTGGTGGTTTTATATTTGGGGGGGGGGGACGGGTTAGATTCCACCCAGAAGTGCACTCATGGTATTTGTCTTTCTCTGATTTAGTTCACTCAACATCACACCTTCTAGCTCCATCGATGATGTCACAAATGGCCAGCGTCCCTTTTTTATGGCTGACTGATATTTTAATATTTCCGTGTGTGTGTCTCACATTTCCTTATTCATCTGTTGACAGACACTTAGGTTGTTTCCGCGTCTTGGCTATTACCAATAATGACGCAATGAACATAGGAGTGTAGATACCTTTTTGGGTTAGTGCTTTTGTTTTCTTCACATGAATACGCAGAAGGGTCATTGCCGGATCCTACGTTTCGTACTTTTTTACGTTTTGAGGAGCCTCCATAGTGGTTTCTCCACATGGTCCGCAGTGGAACATAGGGCTGCCCTGATCTGCATTTCTACCACCTGTGCACAGGGTTCCCCTTCTGCACGTCCTCGCCACCGCTAGTTATTTCTTATCTTTCGATCCCAGCCAGTCCGACAGGTGCGGGTTCTGAGTGCGTCCCCTGATGCTCAGCGCTGCAGAGCGTGCTCTCCGGCCCCTGCCGGCGTTCGCGGCCCTCCCGGGAGGGACGTCCGCTCAGACCCTCCGCCCGGTGCAACAGGCGGCTCGGCCGCGGGGCCGCGGGCGCCCCGGTCCGGTCCGAGACGCGCTCCCGCTGCGGCGACCCCCCACCCCGCCTGGCCGGCAGGAGCCGCTCAGCAGGATCCAGAACTGCTCCCGGCCATTCGGACGGGGACGTTCTCCCCGGGCCCCGCCGAGAAGTCACGGCGGAGGGCATCGCACCCCTCTGGGCACCTGCTCCCCGACCTTTGACGACAAGGCAGAACCCCGTCGGCAGGGCCGGGCTGCCTTCCGGCGGCAGAGCCCACACTCAGCCAGGGCCTGTCCCCGGCCTCCGGCTCGTGCTCGCCGGAGCAGCCTCCCGGGCGCTCAGCACCGGCGGCCGGCGTGGGCAGGCCCGCGGACCCAGGCCGACTGGGCCCCGGCCACCTCCGCCCTCGCCCGCGGCTCCTCAGGGCTGCTCGAACCCGCCCCGGGCCCTCCGGCGCCCGCAGCCTTCCCGGCAGACCCGCCGCCGCGGGAACCGACGCCAGGCCCAACCGATGCCTGCTGCCTCCACCCCGCCCCTCGCCGCGGGAGAGAGCTTCCGGGGCGGGGCCGGCTCCCCGCGGCCGGGGGCGGGGCTGCGCCTGCGCATGTGGCTGGGGGGAGCGTTCCCAGAGTGCTGTGCGGTGAGCTCCCATGAGCCTCCGCGGCCGCCCTCGTCGCAGCGGTGGAGCGGACACGTGGGAGTGACGGCGTGTGTGACCGCAGGTGCCCACGTGGTTGTGGGGCAGTGGGCTCGGCCCTGCCCCGCGTGTGGCGCCGGCCCCCGCCCAGGCTGCCCTCCGGGAGACTCCATCAGCCGACCGACCGGGGCTGAGAGCCGGTAAGCTGCCAGGGCTTTGGTGGCGGGGCAAGCCGACGGTGCGGACGCGCTTCCGAGGGCGGCGTGCTGTGCGCAGGGGTGACCCGCGTTATCTGGGCGGAGAGCACACGAAGCCAGGCTGACGCGAGGGGCAGTCGGGACCGTGGGCCCCCGCACCAGCACAGCGCAGGTGGGCCTCGTTCCCGCTCGCGGCGAGCACCCGCAGCCCCCTGCCTGGGCGCTGCGGACCCTCAGGCTTGTGAGCCCCGCCGGGGACCTGGCTGGGGCCGTGACTTAGGTTACGGGCCTTCTGAGGCAGCGTTGACAGCTCGTGGGCTGAAGCCTCCTGGTACTCATCTCCGTGACGCAGTCGTGGTTCCCTACCTGGGTCCAGGCCCTTCCCCGGAGTTCCCGTAACCCCGAGGGGCTTTCCTTGTCCCTTCAGCCCTCACCTAAATGCCTCCGTTCCTGGAGGACGTGAGCTTCTGTCCTGAGCGTGGGCCCACTGCTTCCCCGACACGTGCCGCTGCAGGCTCTCCAGGGCTCTCCGGCTCAGCACCTCCACCGCAGGGTCGCTCCCTCGCCGCGTGTTCCTGACCTCACAGAATGGCAGTGCCCCCAGCTGTCAGGGCCACAACCGAGGGGTCGTGCGGTCCCGCTTCAGTTATCTTCCTCCCATCCGGAAAGTTATTAAGTCATTTATCTTCTTTACAGCCCTGTGCATTTCTTACCTCAATTACTGCACCTGCCCCATCGCTCTGCTGTCCGTCTCTATTACCACCAGGGCACTCTTTTCGAACTGTGCTGGGAATGTTGGTTTCTCAGGTAAGAAATTCAGTGTTTTCCATCCTGCAGGATGAAATCCAAACCCCGTTGCGGTATCCGGAGGACCCTGGTCTCTTTGACTTCTTGCCCTCCATTCTGCCTGGGACGGGTCTCTCTCACAAACGCTGCACACCTCATTCCAGGCACACAAAAAGAGAGTTTTCAGAGTGAGCCATCGCGCTTCATGCATCCGCATCAGTATTTCTCAACCTCCCCACCATTTACATCTTGGGCCAGGTAGTTCTTTGTTGTAGGGGACTGACCCGTGCCTTGGAGGGTGTCTGGCAGCAAACGTGTCCTCTGCCCAGTAGATGCCCGGAGCACACCCACCCCACCTAGTGTTGACAACCAAAGCGAAAAACAAAACCTTCGGATTTTACCAAGTATCCCCTGAAAAATAGTCTCCAGGTGAGAACCACGGGTATTCGCATTTGCAAATGCTGTTTGTTTTGCTTATCTATAATAGATAATTCCAGTTTGAGGATATTCAATGAAGGAATGAGAATAAAAATAAAATTCACAGAGTAGGCCATTTTGCAAACGACAGATCTTATCTCTTCCTAAACAATGTCTTTTACCAGCAGAACAAATCATTAGAAGTCATTAAAAATGATAAATATGTGGGTAAATACAAATCATTTTACTTTTTTAAGATAAGTTCTTGGTAGTTTACTGTTTAAGCAAAAGTAATGCCCAAGAGTGATGGTGTAAGAAAAATAGAACATGTATAGAAACAAAATTTATTACAATAGCACAAAAGGTTGGAGAGGGAGATGCAAATAGGTTTTTGCAGGTTTTTACAATATAGGTAAGTTGGTACCATTTCAGGGTGGATAGTGATAAGTTAAAGATGCATACTTGTGATATTGTAAATTTATAATAAGAAATTTGTATTTGGTCTTTGTCCCATTTCTGCTACCTACCGGGCTTCTAAAACCCTTGGAATTTCCTAAGTGTTGAGAGGGATAAAGGTGTCTTTTGTTATGTGAGATAAGGTGACTTTCGAAAGCACCTAGGAATGGGGACTGGTTGCCAAGGAACCCAGCCCTGTGATTAGAATGTGATTAGAAGGTTGGAATTTACAGTTCCACTCTCCTCAGCCTCTGGGGAAGGATGAAGGGCTGGAGGTTAAATGCATTACCGATGGCCAATCAATATAGTCAACCATGCCTGTGTCACGACGCCCCATAGAAACCCAGAAGGACAAGGTTCAGGGAGATGCTGGGCTTGAAGAGGACATGAAAACTCCGTTCCCTTGCCGTATAACTTGTCCATTTTCTCCCATTTGGCTGTTCCTGAGTTCCTTTTATAATAAACCAGTTAGAAGTAAGATGTTTCTCTGAGTTCTGTCAGCCACCCTAGCAAGTTAATTGAACCCTAGGAGGGAGTTGTTGGAGCCTCCGATCTATACCCTGTATGTTAGAACCACAGGTGCAACCTAGGTTTGAGACTTACGTCTGAAGTGGAGGGGAGTGGACAGTTTTTTGAGACTGAGCTTTTAACAGGTGGGATCTGACACTATCTCCAGGTAGTGTCCAGGACACCCAGCTGGTGTGAGAACTTCTTGGTGGTGTTGAAAAACACACATCTTAGTTGGTCTCAGAATTGTAATAATCTAAACTGGAGAGCAGCCCCCCCCCAAAAAAAGTACAAATAATAACAGAAAAAATTGGGTAGTAAAATATTCAAAAGAATACAGGAACAAAGAAGAAAAAAAAAGGATAGGACAAATAAGATGATATATTTAAAATCAAGCATGTGTGTTTATATTAAATGTAGGTGTTCTAAGTACTCCCAATTAAAACATGGACAATATGAAACTTAATGAAAATCAAGACCCAACCATATATATAAGAAGTGCATTTTAAGTCATTTGACACACGTAGGTTAAGAGTAAAAGATGGAAATAAAAGATAAACCATGCAGATTCTAAAGTAAGATAAGCTAGAGTGGCTAAATGGATTTTGGACTAAGGAGACTCCTTGAAACGGAATACTACTAAAGAGAAAGATGAAATTTCCATAATGATAAGATAAGTTATCTAACATAACCCAAATGCTTGTGAATCCAATAAAAAAACTTCAGAAATATATAAAACCCAAATTGATGACATGAAAGGAAAAAATAGAGAAATCCACAATTACACGATTGAAGATTTTAATAGTTCTCTCTTCTTTCAAAAAGACTTGAAAATTTGAAAATTAAAAAACTTTGAAGTTTTTGGTAGAAATACTGCCTTAAACAGCCACAGACATCAAAGCAGCTCTGCCATATTGTATATTTTTCATACGATTATGGTTCTTTTGAAAGAATTTGCGCCACTTTAGAAATGTTTTTATTTGTAATCCAAAGAAGACCAGCCTATTTTTTCTGCCTATTCCGTTACAGAGGTTATTGCCAAGTAATGGCTCATTACCAAAGGTTATCCTAAAGTCAAAGCAAAACACATCCAGAGTCAGAGAGTAATCAATCCACATCCATACACAGCGCTATTTATTTGTTCACAAAATGATAATGGGACGTACATTATGATGTATATACACATTCGTTCTATATGTTATTTGGAGGCTTACATACTGAATTTCAATTATTCCATGTTCACAGAGAAATGAATCAACATTACACTTCCATTTATACTTACTACATAAAGATTTTCTTTGAAGTTTCACAGAGAAATAAACATAACACTGATGTGAACGGAGATTTCTGCCCGAGTTTCAGAGATTTATTTCTTTTTCTTCCAAATAACACCAAATGCCATGTGGTTCTGGAGTGCTCCTTCTGGCCCACACGTGAAGAGTAGTGATCACAGCCCCACGGGTGGCCTCCCCTTCCCTCGGGGAACTCGGAAGGAATATCGCCGCTTGCTGTGGAGATGCCGGACCATTTGCTTCTGATGATTGTCTGATGTTTCAGGAAATACCAGCTTTTCTCCATCTATACAAATTTTTAAACAAATAAAACAACAGCATCCTTTAAACTGTTCAGATGCCTTCCTATCCATTAATTTCACGTTAATCTCACAATTAAGGCACTGCACAAAAATACTACTCTGATTTTTAAAAGTTAAAACTAGATGCTTATGGCATCCATTATCCATTATTATCAGGAATATGAAGGGAGCATAATGAACAGAATTTAATGTTTAGTTTAACCAATAATTGAAAAATAAATCTGTGCTTATATCTTTAAAGCAACATCGCTTCTTTAGAAGGAGAGAGCGGTTGCATTGGTGTCTTTCCACTTTGATTGGCATTCCCATGTCTATACTGTTTTCCTCCTACCAGATTTTTGTGGTGTAAGGGCCTTAGTATACTCTGTTGTGCTGCAGGGTTAAATGTAAAGGATGAGTCAGTCTCTAAGTAAAAACAGTTACTGTAACAAAGCAAAGCTTTTCTGAGGCCCACAACAGGAGGAAGAGGCACAGAGGTGGAGTTGATTGCCGCCGCCCCCGCCCCCCCAGTCCCAGCCCAGCTCCCCACTACTGGCGGTAAGAATCAGCCTCTACTCTCTGCCTCTTCTAAACTTGGGGGAGGATGCAACTCTTCTTTAGACCCCTAGGAGTCCAGGGCCCACTCTACTTTAGTTCTTAATATTCAGAAATAAACAAACTGTCACCCAGAAGCCATCAAAAAGAAAGTAAGAAAGCTTGTTACACATTAAATTGAGTCTCCTCCTAAAAGAAATTAATGTCCTGACCCCCAGTACCTGTGAATGCGACCTTACTTGGAAGTAGGATACTTGCAGATGCTCCAGTTAAGATGAGGTCATTGTGCTGACCCACCTGGAGCAGGTTGTCTCTCACAGCCTTCAAAAGGAAGCCTAAGATCGGCTTGTAGCCTCCAGGACTACGAAGCAATGCATTTCTGGGCCTTAAGCCACCCAGTCTGTGATACTCTGTCACGGCAGCCCTAGCAAACTAGTACTTAGCTACGCTGTGTGTTCCATCCTATCAGCAAATACGGAAAAAAAGAAATGAACCCATGTGGCTTTTTTCATACTGCAAATCTAGAGTCTAGGGATACGTGGGGGGGTGGGGGGGAGCTGATGTAGGCATCTGCTCTCAGTACCCGAACTGCAGCTTGTTAGAGGGAGCAGTGTAAGTGGGGACTACATGGTCTACGGGTGCTTATGTCCAGCTGTGCCTACGTCAGTCCCCCTCAAACCTGGCAAGTGTGCCCAGAGTAAATGTCGGATCTATACAGGTCTGCAGCGATGAGGGAGCATCGCTCTTTGCCACCAGCACAGTGAATCAATGTCACATCTCCTCCACTGGCTTGTTCTGTAACCTCGGGAAGTCAGCTAGAAACATGGTCTCGTAGAAGTAGTTCTGCTAAGAAGAAGTTGTTTCTTACATGTCATCTTATTTTTGAAATATATTAATCTAATTGTCTCCGAAAGTAAAATATTTAGGGATCCTTCACTATTCAGGGGTCGAACCTAAAATAACAAAAAGCAAGATTACCATCTCAACAAATACCTTTTAAAATTAAGTTGTAAGTCTGTTTGCTTATATATAAAGCATTAGTTACTAAAATATCCTAAGCCCCCTCCTCAAAATACTTTATTCTCAAAAACCAAACAAAACAAAAATAACAGAGGGAATGAATGGTGTTCCAAATCATGGATAAAATTTCAGAAATATGAATATCATAGGTTAAAGAAATCTGGAAATTGGTAACAATTTTTAAGTTAACTTTTTAAAAGTTACTAGTATTAAGGTTATCTTCAGAAGATTCATCTGCCTCATAAATTCATTTTCTCAAACAGTTAATGTGACTGATTCACATTTAGAATGCTGGAAAATTTCCATGTTTTATGTAGTCCCATAGTCCTTGCAAAAGCTTTTCCCACAGCTGATATTGTTTAAAACAGGACAAAATCTCACATAATTTTGACTATTTTCTTCATCCTATTCCTATATAAACTTTTTTTGATACATAGCTCATCTTACATATAAATATCCCCAAATTTAATTATTCTTAAATCTTCAGTAATCTTTTCTTACAAAATGGCAGTCTTTTATGTTTAAATTTTTATTTGTGTTTGAGATTATTTGTAATAGAGATAAACATTATTTATTATGAATTTATAAAATCCTAATTGAGAATCTTAAACAGAGCTTTGGTTATTTTTTTTCTTTTTTTTTTCTTAGTCTGTAAAATTTTCTTTTTCAGGGTGTAAGAGTGTATTAAGTGAAAATTAGTAACAAGTAGAAGTAACTAAACTGTGGGATGTAGCATCTATAGTGTATGATATAAATAAATATATAAAATGTACTATTTGATCATAACAGTGCTACTTTAATATAAGTATGAATCACAAGATAACTTTTGTACTAGTAATTAAATTAACCAAGTTGTGTTTTGATGCGGATTTTCTACTCTCAGTTCAGCCTCCAAGTTAGTAAATGTACAAATGAATACTCCTTCCGTTCTCAGTCAGTAATTCATTAGTCACGTGATCTCAGTGTCAAATCACCTTCTTGAGAGGGACAGTCTGGACCCATTCCATGGAGTTCACGTTAAAGATGTCCACTGCGTTTTCGCTGTACACGGAGAGGTACGGGGCGCTGTAACCTGGGGGATGGGGAGGAGGTGACAGCAAGTGGGGGCTTCAGGATTCATTTTTAACTGGGTTTTTTTATTAAGATAATAATAAATTCACATGCAGTTTTAAGAATACAGAAAGCTCTCTTGCACCCTCTGTCTAGGTCAACCCAATGTAACATTTTGCGAAACCAGGATACTGCCATTGATAGGGTCCACCTAACCCTCCTAGGCAGATTTCCCCAGTGTGTGTGTGTAGGTCTGTACAGTGTTATCACCTGTGTAGGTTCGTGTATCCACAACCACAGTCAAGATACAGAATATTTACATCACCACAAGGAACCCTCAGGGTTCCCTTTTATAATCCCATCCACATCCCGCTCCTTCCCTAACTCCTGGGGATCCATAACTTGTCCTCCATTTCTAAAATTTTGTCATTTCAAAAATGTATGAGTGGAATCATACAGCATTCATGATAAATTTTATCTCCTAAATCCTAATACATTAAAAAAAAAACAAAACCTTCAGATGGGAAACCTAAGAGAATCCCATCCCATTATAATGTAGTTGCTGCCTCAAATATTTTTTAATATGGTTAATTAAGATAAGTAAAAACAATAAATGACGGTGGACATAGTTTGCATTTTAGAATACGGCACAGTGAAAGTCTGACAAAAAGCTTTTTAACATTTTCATCTAATGGCAGCTTTATTAAGTAATTGTGTATCATTTCAAAATCTGTGACTCCTAAACTAATTCAGCTCACAGCAAGAATATAGTGTAAGACTAGAAAAGTATATGTGGAGAGTGACGTTAATGAACAAAGCGGTGAAAAATTGCAGCCCCTAACATTTTGGGGACTTTCTACGTGACTAATAATAACTTGTGATTACGGAATTCTCATATGAATGTCTCCCCATTAAAACAACAGCAATATATCAACTCTTCCTGTGCTCCGGTTGTGCCGGCCTTTCCCTTTTCTTAAGCCAAGCTCTCGAGAGTGCCAGCGACCTTTCTTCCCCCACTTCCACGCCTCAGTCCGAGCAGTCGGACTTGTGCCCTGACTCCCACACTGAGCTGCCCCCCCCCCCCCCCGCCTCGGCAAGTCCAGCGACCACCAGTTGCTGCTGAAACCAACACACACATTTTAGTCTGTCTGCCTTGACCGCTCCGAGGTACTTGCTCCTGGGATTCTCCTTTGTGGGCTTCTTGCCTCCTGACCAGCCCTCTGACATTTGTGTTTCCTGGTTCTCTAGCCTGTGCCCTCCTCTCTATTTACTTTCCCACTGGCAGTACAAACTCAGCTCGTCCAGGGAATAGGCTGACAACGTCAGAAACCAGGAAGCCAGTCTAGCACTGCCAGGAGTCGATGAGCGGACATCATGTGCCCCAGTGTGCTTCAGTGTGACATACACAACACTATTAATGAAGTATTCTTCCCAATAATCTTTAGAGCTCGTTTTCCATTACAGGAAATTTAGAACATAAAGGAACAAAAAAAGCACCAAGAGAGAACAGATCATTCTGAAATGGCAAATCTAACCACACGCCTACAAAACACCTTCCATGGTGCGGCTCACGAGGACCCCTCAGCCCCGTCTCTTGAACTGTCATCTTGAACTCGGTGCCTGGAACTCTGAACTTGGAGTTGCTCACAAAGTATAATGTGGGTGGCCTGCTGCGGTTATGACAGAGCAGCTCATATTGGACATGCCCTGCCATCATCAATAGTTAGAAAACTGGAAAAAAATTTATATAAGAAGTAACTTTTTAGGTATTAGTATACAGCACAGGACTGCCATTCCTTAAAAAAAGACATGGTGTAGATCCTACGTTCCCCTAGCTTTCTGCTAGGGAAAATTTCTAAACTGCTGTGCGAAAAAATGGAGCCCAAGCAGAGAGTGGAAGTTTTGCCGGGCAGAGGAAACAGATTCTAATGTGTCTGGAATTTGCAAGGCAGGATACACAGGAAAGAGCAACAGAAAAGTTGTCCCAAGTATCTGCACACCAGTTCCCTCAAAGTCCTTGGCCAAATCCAAAGCTGCTCATGGACAGAGCAAAACTCCATGAGACCTGCTCAGAGCCTTGAGGGATGAACCAAAATGTCATAACTAGTACAGTGCTGGAAAGACACTAGATTTCTGACCTAGGCAGAATGGAAAGACATTGGCAAAAACCATGGGCACTCAGTTGAGACCCCCAAAAAGGTCATTCTTTAGGAGTAAGGACTAAAAGAAAAGCCAAAATAGGCCCATCCTATCAAAGTCTAAAGCCAAGCCTCAGCAAGATCAGGGTGACTAGTCCATCAGTAGATTAATTACTGGTCAGAACAAAACCCAACCCTCTCTGTGTTATACATAATATAGTCCAGAGTCCCTGTGTCATAGCATTCATAACATCCAGCAAAGGGTAAAAAAAATAACAAGATGTAAAAAAACGGGGAAATATCCTTAATCCAGAAGAAAAAAAGTCAACAGAAACACCCACAGATGAGCCGTACGTTGCAATAATTATAAATAACTATTGTAAGTAGTTCAGGACTTTGTGAAAATACAAACATATTAGAAGATAAGACAATTTCACTAACTGGAAATTTTTTAAAAAATTGAAATTATAAACAGAAGAATACAATATCTGAAATGCTTAATTCCTGGATAAACCAGGGGGAGAAGGTCAGTGAAATTGAAGATGGGGGTCAATAGAAATTATCCAAACTGAAGGAGAGAAAAAAGGATTAAAACAAAAGCCTGTGAAACAAAATCAAAGAGCTCTGGGGGCACCTGGGTGGCTCAATGAGTTAAGCTTCTGCCTTCGGCTCAGGTCATGATCTCGGGGTCCTGGGGTCCTGGGATCCAACCCTGATTCAGGCTCCCTGCTCAGCAGGGAATCTGCTTTTCCCTCTGTCTCCCCCACCCCACCCTGCTGGTGCATGTGCATGCACGCTCACTCTCTCAAATAAATAAATCTTATTTAAAAAATGAAGAGGTGCGGTAAACATGTATTTTGATCCTCAGAAAAGAGACTAAGAAAAATTTGTGAATTTTTGCCTGAAAATTTTCCAAAATAAATGAAAGATAACAATCTTTAGATCCAAAAAGTTCTGAAAACCCCAAGCAGAATATCCACAAAAAAAGCTAAACGTAAGCGTATCATAGTCAAATTGCTGAAAACCAAAGATAATGAGAAAATCTTTAAAAATGGCTAAACAGAGGAGACGTGGAGGGAACAACAATGAAAACGGTTGCTTTCTCAAATTAGGAACAATGGAAGTCAAAACAGCGGAATGTGTTTTTAAAGAGAGACAAAAACACTTCTCATTTCTTTAGCTGGCCTTCCTTGACCTACTGGTTTAGATTAAGCATCCCTCCTGTGAGCTCTTGGAGACTACTCTGCTCCCCTATCACAGCACTTGCTTAATTAATTATTGGTCTCACGTCATGATTATAATCTCCATATGGACCCAGACTAGCCTATGTTTAATATTGTGCCCTTAACCCTTGGCAGAGCAAGTTGCTTCTATTAAGTGCTCAGTACTATTCTCTAAGTGACTAAAAAGACTGTATTTAATTTATAAAACAATGGCCTATACCAATAAAATATGAAATAAGCTAAAATTATTTAGGGGCATTACATGTAGACTTTACATAAACTAAACCTAAAAGGCGAAAGATAGTAACTGTTTCTTATGGTTTATTAATGTGTATGTGATTTTCAGTGACCTTGAAGATAAGCTGTGTAGGAGCTTACAGAAAGCAACAATTTGGATTAAAGCTATATCCAAGGTGAATTCTCCTATGAAATAGTAAAAGATAAAGACTAAGGTATCACCTATATGACTTACATATAACTTCATTAGAGCTGTTCTACTTAAAAAGACTTAGAAAAATCAGGAAATAGGTTGTTTTCAGAAATAAAACCTGTCACTAACAATAGTTAGCAGAGGGTGAAATAGAATAAAAAAGGCAAGAAAGATACAGAAAGACAAGAGAACAAATTGTAAGGTAGCCTTACGGCAATAAGTTGGAGTTGCTGGCCACATCAGTTCAATTGGCCTAGATCGGAGGCCCCTGCTGTCAGTGTAAATTCCAATGCTCTTAAAACATAACAGATACTCAATACTGGAGATCTCAATGGCACAGAGAGCATCCACGGGTTGATGTGCAATAAATGATAGTGTAGGGTCGTGTGAGTGGAGCATCCTGTGTGGAATTCCTTCTCTCCTCAAGGGGTATCTCAGGAATCCTGACTGGAATCCTACACAAAGCTGCTCACTGAAGATGGCCATCCACTGGACATTGGTTGGGATTTGGAGCTCTTTAAATCTTCTGTGAGAAATTTTCTTGCTCTGAAACAGCTCATAACAAAAGACTTGGCTTTTCCTAGCTACACAGAGGCATGTGTGGGCCCCTTGGCACACTGTTCCGGAAGTCATCGTCTGACAACCTTTTGTCTCCGCCAGCTTGTGAATATCAGTCTTCCGTCCGTCCAAAGCTGACATGGGGAACACTTGCACGTGGTGACTTCTCCCAGAGATCACTGCAGCCATCTGGCCATGGGGAATGAGCTCAATCTGATGAATCTTCTTCATGTCACCAACCCGAATAATTTCTACACAAATCAACAGTTACAAGTCAGTTTCAAATTCAGAATTATCTATTTATTTATTTAAAGATTTTATTTATTTATTTATTTATTTGACAGAGAGAGATCACAAGTAGGCAGAGAGGCAGGCAGAGAGAGAGGGGAGGAAGCAGGCTCCCCCCTGAGCAGAGAGCCCGATACAGGGCTCCATCCCAGGACCCTGAGATCATGACCTGAGCCAAAGGCAGAGGCTTTAACCCACTGAGCCACCCAGGCGCCCCTAATCTATTTATTTTGAATGTTCTTTTCAACTTTACATAAAAGCAATTGAAAAGTCAATAAAATGATCTCACAAATCTTAATGTTCTGTGAATAAATTCTTTACAAATTAAATGGCAAGTCACCTGTAAATTAGCAATGTCTTATTTAAAAAATTTTGTAATGAGGTATAATTGAGGTATACCATTATATTTTAGGTGTACAACAAAATGATTCAGTATTTGTGTATACTGCAAAATGATCACCACAATAAGCCTAGTTAACATCCAGCACCATAGAGAGTTGACAAAATTTTTGTTCTTATGATGAGAATTTCTGAGATCTCTCAGCAACTTTCAAGTGTACAGTACAATATTATTAACTGTAGTCACCACATTATATGTCAAACCTCCAAGACTTACTAATTTTAGAACTGGAAACTTGAACCTTTTGAACCCATTCATCCATTTTGCACCCTCCCTTCCTCACCGCTAGCAGCTACCAATCTGTTCTCTGTTACCTATGAGCCTGTTTTGTGTGTGTGTGTGTGTGTGTGTGTGTGTGTGTGTGTGTGTGTGTGGTGGTTTGCTTGTTTGTTTAGATTCCACATAAAAGAGTCATCATAAGATACCTGTCTTTATTTCACTTAGCCTAATACCCTTAAGGTCCATCCATGTTGTCACAGATGGGAAGATGTTCCTTTTATGGCTGAATAATATTTCATTGTATAGAATACAACTTTTTTTATCAGTCCATCTGTTGGTGGACACCTAGGTTATTTCAGATCTTGGTTACTGTAAATAATTCTGCAGTGAACATGAAGGTGTAGATATCTTTTCTAGTTAGTGTCTTTGTTTGCTTTGGATAAATCATGAGGACTAGAATTGTTAAGTCATATAGTAATTCTATTTTAATTTTTTGAGGAACTTCCATACTGTTTTCCACAGAGGCTGAACCAGATTACATCCCCAGCAGTATAGTATGTAAGTTCTCTTTTTTTTCCAAATTCTTGCCAACACTTCTTACTCGTTATCTTTCTGATAATAGCCATTCTAACAGTTAAGAGTGATATCTCATTGTAGTTTTATTTGCATTTCCCTGGCGATTTTCATGTCATGTCACTGTTGGCCATCTCTGTGTCTTTTTTGGGGAAAAAAATGTCTATTCAAATCCTCTGACCATTTTTAAATCAGACAGGAGTTTGTTGGTTTTTGTTGTTTTTTTTTTTTTTTTTGCTACTGAGTTGTAGGATTTCTTTATATATTTTAGATATATACTCTTATCAGATATGATTTTGCAAATATTTTCTCATACTCAGTAAATCGCCTTTTCACTTTCTTGAAAATGAAGCCATTTGAAAAATGGTTACCTCTACTGTAAGAAGAATGTTTTCTTATTTTTAAATTCTCTCCCAATTATTATTCCAATGGATCTAAGTCGGATTCTAATAAAATCACAGACATAATCTCAGGAGCGATTTGAGAGGGATAGGAAGGAAAGGATAAAAGATCAAAAATCATATAGGTTCAAAAAAATTATTCCAGAGATAACAAAATTACCTTAGTAATAAAATAAATATAGTAAAGCATAATAAACAAATTGTTACTTATTTACTTATCTTATTTAATAAATTAGCTTAATAAACTTAAGCCCTGAGAGTCTGGGCAGCAGGCCAAGCACCATTCCATGTCCAACAAATGGAAACATACCACTTTTTTAAGGGGGAAAAAAGTGTCCTTTTTTTTCTGGCACTACACGAATTGTTTCCTTACACAGCTATGTTGTGGCTCCTCTGTGCCCGGCACTGTTGTAAGGGCATGGAGAGCGCGGCCACGCAGAGACCAGTTCCTGCTGTCCTGCGGGACTCCTGGTGGACCTTTCCTGGGCCACCTCAGCAGGACTGAGTCGCCCACACAGCACGGGAGGCCTTCATTGCAGGACTCAAGTATGTCCTTCAAATGTGGCTTCTCCTTCAGCTAAGCCACTCAACAGGTGCCAGACATTCAAGAGGACAGTGACATGTAAGGGCTGCTTGTCTTCATCTAGTCCTCCATTTCTCCTTCCAACAACCGGGAGCCCCCTGACTAAGAGAACTCTGCTGTCTTCTCCAGGAAATACCCAATTATATGCTATAGCTCGCTCGTGGTGGTGCCCATGGCGGGGGCAGTAACAAGCAGAACTGTGTTGTTTTTTTTTTTTCAGGTGTCAATTTGAAGACAGTAAACTGAGTTCTTACAGTAGACTTCCTATATAAAATCACCTGGGAAGATATTTAGACTCGGGAGGATTAGGGATCTCCAGGTGTTAGAAAAGTCATCATTTGACTTGAAAACATATCAAACCAGATCTGGAAGATTTCTTTTACAGAATAAAAGAGAACAAATCTGATACTGTTATTTTTAGAGTTATAGCAGAACAGTAAAGACTCTCCTTACCATCTATGGTAACGTGCACAACAAATAACCCTTCTTCATTTCCCAGAGCAATTCTTTTGTGATCTATATTTGACACACAAATATAAACGTCAAGGATTTTTTTGGGGGGTGAACATTAAGTAAAGCTATTAAAATAAACTGGACAAATTTATCAATATGGAAAAAGTTTAAAAGTCAAATTAGAATACATATTTAGCATATATAAAAGTGAAAAACAATTTGCACTATTTTTCTTTCAGCTTATAGAAGAAAAAACATGACTTTTCTCAACAGAAAGATCATTATCTTTATGAATACTTGAAAAGATAATATTTAAGTAATGGTATATTTTTTTAATTTGCTATCAATAGGTAACTGTCTCATGAATGAAAAAAATTGTATCATTTAATTAGTCAGTTGCTCCCGGCCTGAACTGTAGCAGCACCGGGTGTGTGTAAGAACGGAGCTCGGACTAAGACTCCGAGTGCACGGGTAGCATTGAGTGAGCGAATGCCTTGAATACAAAGCACAGAAGTACGGATATTAGCTCACTTAATCCTCTTCATAATGGCTTATCTGCCCTTAATACATGAGAACTCCGAATTCTTCAGACTCGAGAAGGCTATTGCTGTATGTTAAAGAGACATCCTCCTGCACAGGGCCCAGGGACCCGTCACGGAGTCAAGTGCACTAATATTTTTGCAGAGCAGTAGTAGGCAGGTAGGCTGTGGGGAAGACCCCCAGCAGCCTCGGTCAGGTTTGGCTGGCACGTGAGTCATGAGTACAGTTACGGCCCCCAGACCTCGCTCTGGAGCTGGGGTGAGGCAGCCGTGCGATGGGTCCGTACCTATGATTGCAGCTGTCCGGCTGGATCTGATCAAGGGCAGGCTGCTGTCGTAAGCCTCTTCCAGCACATAGACCGAGCGGTCCCTGGGGGGGCTTTTTCTCAGCGTCTTGTGGAGGTCACTCAGCACTCGCAGCCACTCACGCTTGGCGTGCTCGCTGTCTGCTAGGATCGGCACTGAGTACCGGTGGCTGGGCGCCGACAGCTGAGAAGCCGTGACCTGCAGTGATTTAGGGCGGATCGCAGGTGTAAGAGAGCAGAACTCTTTATGCCAGCCTGTTTAGCATTTTTCATCAAAATCACGACTGGCAGATGACACTTCTAATACTGTTATCCGCTCCCTGGTTAGTTGAATAAGTGATGTGAGCATCGGAACCCAGGCCAAAAGCCAAGTGTCAGAATCACCTCTCTTGTGATCCTCATAAAAATACTGGATACTCTGTCTAAATAATACTGAACTTCATCAATGAAAATAGTTACTATTTACTGAGTGCTGACTCCACCAGGAACTGCTCTAAGAAATGTACATATGTTAATTGATCTAATCCCTGTGGAAAAACTCAGCAGGTAGACACCACTACTCTGCCCGTTTTACAGGTGAGAAGACAGGCACAGTGGGGGAAATTGCTAGCGGTATGATGCCGGAACCCCGACTCGCAGCCTCTCTGTTTCTTCAATTCTAGACACAGATTTGTACCTTTTGATAAGTGTCTTCTTAATTGCAATCAGGCAATGTGTCTTAATTACAGTCATCGTAATCAGTTTTGATATTATGCAACATTCAGGGGTTCTTTGTTGTTAAATCACGAATACTTAGAAGTACTTATGCTTTCCTAGCTGCCACGTGCCTATGACTTACATCATTACTAGTGAATGGCAAATAAAATTTAAATTTAAAAATGCATGCTTAGCCTAGCAGCGCTCTAAATTTATATGTAAAACTTTTCTTTTGTAAACATCAATTAAACAGCAGTAGCATAATTAATTCCTGCCTCCTAAGTCAGTGCCAATGTCCAGGTCTTTGTAGAGTTTCTTGGTGGCTGGGTAGAGTCTGCATAGATGTCTATGCCGGGACTAAGGAACTAGGAACACCTTTGTGCGGTCTTTGTTAAATACAAGAGTCATGGGTTGACTGTAACCACCTGGATCACAAGGGAACCACAGTCCTTTGCTTTCTCTGTCACTTTAGAGAGAATCACCTCCAAGATCACTTTAATTTTTTATATGAATTTTAAAGAGGAGAGTGTTCATTTTTAAGAGATTGCAGGGGTGCCTGGGCAGCACAGTTGGTTGAGCGACTGACTCTTCGTTTTGGCTCAGGTCATGATCTCAGGGCTGTGAGATGGAGCCCCAAGTCAGGCTCTCTGCTTGCTTCCTCGCCCCCTACTCTCCCCCCCCCCACCCCTGTGCACGCATTTTTCTCTCTCTCTCCCTCTAAAATCAATCTTTTTTAAAAAGAGAGATTGCAGAAGTACATTCTTGCTTGGTTTTTTTATTTTGTACTCTTGACTTGAATTTGAATCGACTTCAAAAGTTTGCCTCAAAGGAAACCATTTTACAAAGCGCTTCCAGTTTGAGGAGCCGCACACTCGTGCTCCTGCAGGTCCACAGTGAACCATTGGTCATGATGACCTCGAAGGAGGTTATCTGTCTGTCTCTTGTCACTGTTTTTCCCTTCTTCCTTCATACTCCCAATACCACTCGGCTTAGTAACCTTATGTTTTCAGCCAAAGACCTGACATGCGTCCTGTTACCTTGTAGTGTAGAATAAATGGACCTCCTCAGGAATATCTGCATTTTAAGGCTCAGATTTAACTGTAGGATGAAAAGACTCATGTAAAAAGTTCCTTACGTTATCCCCAAATAGAAATGGGGGAATAGATTTACTGTGGCAAGTCGGAGGTAGGATGGGGGGCATTATCTCCGGCACTTTTTTTTTTTTTTTAAGATTTATTTATTTATTTGACAGAGAGCGAGATCACAAGCAGGCAGAGAGGCAGGCAGAGAGAGGGGTGGGGAAGCAGGCTCCCTGCCGAGGAGATGCGGAGCTCCATCCAAGGACCCCAAGAGCATGACCAGAGCCGAAGGCAGAGGCTTTAACCCACTGAGCCCCCCAGGCGTGCCCTCCCTCTCCCTCTGCCCCCCGCCCCCCCGCCCCCGGCACTTCTGAAATCTCAACCTCCAGTGACCTTCAGCAGCACAAGAGGATGAAACAAAACGTAGCATGCAGTGATCCAGCGGCAGCGTGCGTGCTTACTTTAAACATGCGGGGCATTTCCTTTCTTTTTGCAGGAATAAAATCGGAGGGCCAGACAGAACTGACAGAAAATGCTCCATCCCTGGAGGAAAATCAAGACACTGAAAGTGAGTAGAATCACCTGAAAGTGAGTCAAACAATATATAAACCTAATCATCAATTGTAATTTCATTGATTTTTTCACATTCTTTTCTGCAGTAACTGATAGCAATCAGAATATTCTATCAGCAGTGCTTGGCCAGCAGCGTATTGGAAAAGCCGAGTAGGGGCACCTGGGTGGCTCAGATGGTTGAGTACTATCTTTTGGGTTCGGTTTAGGTTGCGATCTCAGGGTTGTGGGATCCAGCCTCACGGCAGGCTCCCCTCTCAGCAGGGAGTCTGCTTCTCCTCTCCCTCTCCCTCTGTCTTTCTCCCACTCACGCACACACACTCTCTCTCAAATAAATAAGTAAATCTCAAAAAAAAGAGAGAAGAAAAAGCCTCAGTAAACTCTAGGCTGCCCCCCCTTCAGACAGTCTTCAAGGCCTGGAATGCGAGCACCTGACTGACTCCAAAGCATAGAATAAGGGCCTTGTGCCCTCAGATCACCTGCTGACTCGAGAGATTTTGTAAACGTTACTAAGGTATATCTGACATGTAACTGCACCTACTTGTAAAGTGGACAGTCAGAAAAGTTGTGGTTCACGTATACACCTGTGCAGCCCTCACCACAAAATGATGACCGTGGCCGTCACCCGAAAAGTTTCCTGGGACTGCTTTGCAGTCCCTCCCCCGTCACTCACTGATCCGCTTCCCGCCACTTTACGTTAGTTTGAATTTTCTAGCATTCTGTATAAATGGAGACACACAATAAGTATGTGTTTCTGTCTGGCTGCTTTTTCTCAGCATAAATATCTTGAGATTCATTCGTGTTTTTGCACAGATGAATACTCCATTTCTTTTTCCTGGCGAGCGATATTCCGTTGTATGATTAGACCACAATGTATCCACTCACCCAATAATGGATATTGGGGTTATTTCAAGTTTGGGGCTATTTTAAATAAAGTAGCTATGACTATTCATGTATACCTTTCGTGGACATAGGATTCCTCTTGGCGAAAAAATACCTGGGAGTATTTCCGGATGATAGAGTAGGTGTGCATTTAACTTTACAAGGAACTGCCAGACTCCTTTCCAAAGTGGTTACTTGATTTACAAAGCAGTGCAAGAATGTTCTAGGTCCTCACATCCTCCATCCTGACCACTGGAAATGGTCAGTCTTTTCAATTTCAGCATTTCTTATGGATATGTAATGGCATCACACAGTTTTATTTGAATTTCCCTAATAATTACGGATGTTGAGCATTTGTTCATGTGCTTACTCGCCATACATGTATCTTCCTTGTTAAAGTATCTTTTCAAATTTTTGCCCTTTTTTTTTTAATTTTTTTATTAACATATAATGTATTATTTACCCCAGGGTACAGGTCTGTGAATCATCAGGCTTACACATTTCACAGCATTTGCCATAGCACATACCCTCCCCAGTGTCCATATCCCTATCCCCCCCCACCTCCCAGCAACCCTTAGTTTGTTTCGTGAGTTTAGGAGTCTCTTAGGGTTTGTCTCCTTCCCCATCCCATCTTGTTTCATTTCTCTTCTCCAACCCTCCACGACCCCCTGCCCTGCCTCTCAAAGTCTTCATATCAGAGCGATCATGTGATAATTGTCTTTCTCTGACTGACTTATTTCGCTTAGCATAATACCCTCTAGTTCCATCCACGTCGTTGCAAATGGCAAGATTTCGTTTCTCTTGATTTTGCCCTTTTTTTGAAAGTTGAGCTATTTATTCTCTTATTGCGTTTTAAGAATTCTTTCTACATTCTGGATCTAAGTCATTATCAGGCGTTTGATTTCCCCCACTCTGCAGCTTGTTACTTCTCATAATAGTGGACTTCAAGGAGCTGAAGTTTTTAATTTTGATATCATCCAATTTATCAATTTTTTTTCTTGTACATGTTGTGCTTTGGTGTTCTATCTAAAACTTCTTTGTCTTATCCAAGATCAGAAAGCTTTTCTCCTTTGTCTGCTGCTGAGTACGTTATAATTTTAGGTTTTCCATTTGGTTCTGTGACCTATTTTGAGTTAATTTTTGTATATGGTAAAAGGTATGGATCAAAGTTGATTTTTTTTTTTTTTTTGCATACAAGTATCTAAAATTCCAGTACCATTTGTTGATAGCCTTTACAACTTGTAGCAAATATTGTACACAGTTGACCCTTGAACAGTGTGGGGGTTAGAGGCACTGACCAACCCCATGCAGTCAGAAAGCCGTGTATAACTTTTAACTCTCCCAAAACTTCATTGCTAGTAGCCTACTGTTGATTGGAAGTCTTACTTGTAACATCAACAAATAGATTAGCACATATTCTGTACTTTCTAAATGTTATAAACTATATTGTTATAATGAAATAAGCTAGAGAAAAGAAAATATTATTAAAATCATAAGGAAAAGCAAATTCGTTTACAATACAGTATGTTGTACTGGATTTATCAAAAAAATCTGTGCATAAGTGGACGTGCCCACTTCAAACCCATGTTGTTCCGGGATCAGCTGTCTAGTAATAGAATAGAAAATCCAGAAATGTATACACAAATCTATTTTGTGTACACATGTAAATACATTCTGTATATTTGCAAATATATTTTGTATATATATTATAAATGTTTTATGTATGTATTTGTGTATGTATTTCTGGATTTGTTCTTTTTTTCAAAGTTGTTTTGTCTCTTCTACCTCCTGGCATTTCCCTGTGAGTTTTAAAATTAACTTGTCAATTTCTACAAAAATTGAAAAAGCCTGCTGAGATTTTGA
The DNA here is from genome assembly GCA_028533885.1 of Nasua narica. Lineage (NCBI taxonomy): Eukaryota > Metazoa > Chordata > Mammalia > Carnivora > Procyonidae > Nasua > Nasua narica. The sequence continues at coordinate 630,164 of CM052813.1, forward strand.
TTAAGATTGTGTTGAAAATATAGATCAATTTTGGGAACACTCACATTTTTAAAATATTGACTTTTCCAATGCATGAACACTTAGTCACTCTCCATTTATTTAGGTCTTGGTTAATTTTTTAATCAGTGTACAAGTCTTACACATCTTTTGTCAGATTGATTACTAACTTTTAATATGTTTTGGTGCTACTGCAAATGGTATTGCTTCTTTAATTTCAGCTTCTGATTACTTGTTCTTAGTATAAAGAAGTACAGTCCATTTTTTTTTTGTACAGTCCATTTTTGTATATTGATCATGCATCCTGCAAACTGGCTAAATTCATATATTACTTCTAATAGCTTTTTTATAGATGGGTTTGGATTTTCTTCATAGATGTTCATTTTGTTGATGAATAACTTTGCCTCCTTTTTTCCACCTTGGATGTATTTTATTTCTTTTTCTTCCCTGGCTAGGATTTCCAGTACAATGTTAAAGAAATCAGGCTGGTGAGAGTAAACATCTTTGTCTTGCTTGTGATCTTAGAAAGAAAGCATTTGAGTCTTTTGCCACTAATTAATGATGTTAACAAGATTTTCATAGATACTTTTCTTAGGATGAGAAGCTCTCTTGATAGAGTTCATCAAGAATAAATGTGATTTTGGGCGCCTGGGTGGCTCAGTTGGTTGAGCAACTGCCTTCGGCTCAGGTCATGATCCCGGAGTCCTGGGATCGAGTCCCATATCGGACTCCCGGCTCTGCGGGAAGTCTGCTTCTCCCTCTGACCTTCTCCCCTCTCATTCTCAGTCTCTCGCTCTCTAATAAATAAATAAAAAATCTTTAAAAAAAAAAAAAGAATAAATGTGATTTTGTCAAATGCGTTTAGTGTATCTGTTGACATGATCTTTTTTCATTAGTTAAAGTAGTAAATTGATTTTGGAATGTTAATCCAATCTTCCTCAGATATACCATACTTGTTCATGACCCAGTGTAATTTTTACATAACACTGGATTTGATTTACTAACATTTTGTAAAGACTTTTGCAACTAAGTTTACAAACAAAGAATATTGATTTGAGCTTTTTTAAATATTTTATCTTATTTCATCATGATGAGTCTACTCTTGAATCCCCCCCCCCCCGTTTCCCCCACCCTCCCACCCACCTCTCCTCTGGTAACCATCAGTTTGTTCTCTGTAATTAGGGTCTCTTTCTTGATTTTTCTCTCTCTCTCTTTTCCTTTGTTCATTTGTTTCTTAAATTCCACATATAAGTGAGATCATATGGATTTGTCCTTCTCTGACTTATTTTACTTCACATTATACTCTCTAGCTCTAACCATGTTGTTGCAAATGGCAAGATTTCATTCTTTTTTTATAGCTGAGTAATATTCTGGTGTGTGTGTGTCTGTGTGTGTACCACATCTTCTTTATCCATTCATCTGTCGATAGATATTTGGGCTGCTTTCATAGTTGGGCTATTGTAAATAATGCTGCAATAAACATAGGCATGCAGGTATCCCTTTGAATAAGTGTTTTGGGTAAATACCCAGTAGTGCGATTACTGGATTATTAGGATAGTTATATTTTTAACTTTTTGAGGAACCTTCATACTCTTTTCCCTAGTGACTGTACCAGTTTGCATTCTCACCAACAATGTGAGATGGGTCCTTTTTCTCCACATCCTTGACAACACTTGTAATTTCTTGTGTTTTTTATTTTAGCCATTCTGACAGGTGTAAGGTGATATCTCGTGGATTTGATTTGGATTTCCCTGATGATGAGTGATGTTGAGCATCTTTTCAGGGATCTGTTGGCCACCTGGATCTCTTCTCTGGAGAAATGTCTGTTCATGTCTTCTGCCCATTTTTAAATTGGATTATTTGATTTTGAGGTATTGAATTGTATTCTGTGTATGTTCTGGATACTAACCATTTATCAGATGTGCCATTTGCAAATATCTTCTATTTAGTAGATCGCCTTTTAGTTTTGTTGATTGTTGCTTTTGCCATGAAGAAACTTTTTTTTGATGTAGTCCCAACAGTTTATTTTTGCTTTTATTTCCCTTGCCTCTGGAGACATATGTAAAAAAGAATTACTTCAGCTGATGTCAGAAATAATTGCCTATGCTCTCTTTGAGGATTTTTATGGTTTCAGGTCTCGTGTTGAGGTCTTTAATCCACTTTGAGTTTATTTTTTCAGATGGTGAAAGAAAGTGGCCCAGTTTCATTCTTTTGCACATGGCTAATCAGTTTCCCCAACCCCATCTGTTGAAGAGACAGTTCCGTTGTATCTTCTTTCCTACCTTGTCAGACTTTAATTGGCCATATAATTGTGAGTTTATTTCTGGAGTTTCTATTCTGTTCCATTGATCTGTGGACCTGTTTCTAGGCCAGAACCACACCGTTTTAATCACTACTGTCTTGTAATACAACGTAAAATCTGGAATTGTGATACTTTCAATTTTTTTCTTTTTCAGGACTGCTTTGGCTATTCGAAGTCTTCTGTGGTTCCGTACAAATTGTAGGATTGTTCTAGTTCTGTGAAAAATGCTATTGGCATTTTGATAGGGATTGCATTCAAATTGCTTTGGGTAGCATAGGCATTTTAACAGTATTTGTTCTTCAATGCAAAAGCATGGAGTATCCTTCCGTTTCTTTGCATTGTCTTGAATTTCTTTCATCAGCGTTTTCTAAGGATAACAGGTCTTTTACTTCTTTGGGTAAGTTTATTCCTAGATATTTTCTTGACTTTGGTATAATTTTACATGGGATTACTTTTTAAATTTCACTTTCTACTGCTTCATTATTGGTGTATAGGAATGCAACAGATTTCTAAGTGCATTGATTTTGTGTCCTGTGACTTTACCGAATTCATTTATGAACTCTACCAGTTTTTTGGTGGAGTCTTTAGGGCTTTCTATATATAGCATCATGTCTTGTGCAGGTAGCGAGGGTTTCACTTCTTCCATACCGATCTGGACGCCTTTTATTTCTGTGTGTTGTCTGATTGCTGCGGCTAGCACTTCCAGCACTGTGTGGAATGTAAGTGGTGAGAGTGGGCATCCTTGTCTTGCTCTGACCTTAGGGGACAAGCTCTCAGTTTTTCTCCATTGAGTATGATGTTGGTTGTGAGTCTCCCATATAAGGCCTTAACTATGTTGAGCTATATTCCCTCTAAACCTATTTTACAGAGTGGTCTTTTTTGTCATGAATGGACAGAGTATTTTATCAAATGCTTTTTCTGCATCTATTGAAATAATCATATGGTTTTTACCCTGTTAGTGATGTGACATATCATGTTGATTGTTTTGTGAATATTGAACCACAATTGTGTCCCAGAAATAAATCCTACTTGATGTGTACTGTATGATTTTTTTAATGTGTTATTGGATTTAGTTTGATAATATTTTGTTGAAGAATTTCACAACTATACTCATGAGAGATACGGGCCTGGAAGTCTCTTTTTTTGTGGTGTCCTTATCTGGTTTTGGTGTCAGGGTGGTACCAGCCTCATAGAATGAATTTGGAACTTTTCCTCCCTCTTGTATTTTTTGGAATAGTTTGAGAAGAAAGGTTCGTACTTTTCTTGTAATGTCTTTGTCTGGCTTTAGTATTAAGGTAATGCAGGTCCCATAGAATGAGTTAGGAACCTGATCTTCAATTTCCTGGAAAATTTTATGTAGAATTGGTATTGTGTGTTCCTTAGACGGTCAATAATTAGAAAAAAAAATATCTCAGTGAAACGATTTGGACTTGGAATTTTCTTTGTGGGATAATGTTTAATTGAAATTCTATTACTTAATAGATACAGAGTTGTTCAGTTATCTCAAGGTTTCCAGTCTGGCTGGTTGGAACACACCCTCTTCTCTCTAACCCTTCCGGTGGTTCTTTCACTGGCTTCCAGTAGTTTCCTCGCATGCATGTGCTGAACAGTAATCTGCTGACTCCTTGAACAAAATCTTCTGTAGATCCTGGAGATTTCTCTCTCTCTCTCTGTCTCTCTCTCCCCGCTTCACGTCTTCGACTCCAGGAGTCCACCTTGCTCTGCCTGGAATTCCACTTCCTGTGTTACGTCCTAGAAACTCTCACAAGGTAGGAGCTTGAGGCAAATACAAAGATCACCTCATTTGTTTCCACTCTTTAGGGATCACTGCCTTTTATTATCTGATGTCCAGCACCTTAAATCAGTTTCTTGGTTGTTTCAAAGGGAAGGTTAAATATGGTCCCTGTTACTCCATTTTTTTAAAAAAAGGTTATTTCTAGTAATCTCTGCACTCAATATGGAGCTCAAACTCACAACCCTGTGATCGAGTCACATCCCTTCTGCCTGAGCCAGTCCTGCACCAGGAGCCCCTGTTACTCCATTTTGGTTGAAAGTAGAAGTCTGTTTGATACAGCCCACGTGATCATTTTCTGCTTTTTCAGCTTCTAAAACTAGCTCATATCTTTCCCCCAATATGATCATTCTCCATTACAACTTTATTGCTGTTCCCCTTTCCTATTCTTCATGACTTAAAACCTCAGTCATCTAGTCTTGTTACTCTTTTCTTCATTTTCCTTTCTCTGTGAGATCACAGAGTAGTAGTTCTTGTTGCCATGTCTTCTTTTGTAATTCTTAGAGCCATGACATTAGCCGTGACATTAGACTCATTCAATCTGCAGCATGGACGATGGCCTGCTGGACTTGACTCCAGCATTGCTTTCATTTCCCATCCCCAACACCAAACACCCTCCTTCTCTCCTTCTCTCTCTCTCATACAAAAATCTACTGCCAGACTCATCTTGCAAAGTCCCCTTCAACATAATCTGGTTTCCTGTGCCAGTTATTCAAGGTACCATCAAATTTCTGACAAGGGCGACATTAACTGGTATGAAGAATATAGAACAGTTTTTTAGTAAGATATCAAAATAGGACAAGATGAATATGGAGACCTAAATAATCTGCGATAGAAAGTTCAGGCAGCACATGATACCTGGAGCCACAGGAAATGATGGGATCACCGTGGGTGTGCGCAGAAGGGGGATGAGTAAAAGGCCAAGGACAGAGACCCAGATACACTAAGAGGAATGTATAAAGGGGCTTAAAAGATTCAGAACAGGCAGAGGGGAGGAGAGAACATACTGCATTTCTTTCAATAAGATAATACTTGCTCCAAATTCACTGATTCAGTATTATTTAATAATAAACACTTAAAGAGACGTCTGCAAAAATGGCAGAGTAAGGACCTCTGAAGATTTTCTCCTTCATAAAAAAAAAAAGGGCAAAAAGCTGGTAAAATTCATCAGAATCAACTTTTTCAGAACTGTATAAATTAACCAAAGTTTGTGGCAATCCAAGGAGGCCTTATTCAAGAGCAACTGCTAAATCTTGGTAGCAATCACGAGCTCCTTGTTGATTTAACTTGCCCTAGTTGCATGCTCCATTTTCCAGCTCCTCCGTAGCCTTGAAAAATGGCAGCCTGCCTTTACAGTGCGTCCTAGAAGCTCGTGGGTACTGAGGGGAGCAGAAAAGAGGAAGAGATATGGGAAAGAAACTGGTGTATTGGACTTAATATGCTTAATATTCTCCGAGCTCTCTCACATTTGAAAAATCTATCCCCAGGGGGCCCTTACAGAAAACAACTACACGGGGCCATCTTAACTACACAGCTGCCTAGGCAGGTTTAACACCTGGGGCAAAATAGAGAGTCATCAAAAATGTTAAGAAGATAGGATAGGAAGTAGATGTCTCTAGGGTCTTAGAAAGCTCGGGCATACCGCTGGGACTCTAGATGTTGAGGCACAGGGATGGGGCTGTGAACACTCCTCAGGCTGTGTTATACTCAGGAAAGACCTGAGAAGGCCCTAAGTTCCCGCTGCTTACTGACTTGGGTGTGTAGATTAATGTTTTACATTAAATTGGGGACGTTTTCAGCTATTATTTCTTCCATTATTCTCGAGGACTTGCGCAAGCAGAAAGTAAAGTTTAAGACAGTGCTGTCAGCGGCCTTGCTGAGGGCTGAAGGAGCGCCCCAGTTTGCACACACAGCCCTTCAGCAAAGACTGAGAGATACTCGATCCAGATGCCTAAGAAAAATCTCTGCACAGTCATTAGCTGACCACTAAGCTAACAAAGTAGACTTCAGTGACTGCATATGGCCAAGAATAAAGACTTTATAGGTGAGAGCAGGAAAGTCACCAAAGAAACAAACAACAATTACAAGCAACAACAACAACAAATCCTGTAGAGGAGGTGGGATTTGATTACCAGAGCTGCCAATTTCATTATTTGAAATGCCCAGTTTTTAAGAAGAATGTATAAGACATGCAAAGAAACACAAAAATATGAAAAATACACAAGAAAAATGCAGCCAGTAGAAACTGTTCCCCAGGAAACCCAGATGTTGAATTTATTAGACAAACATTTAAATCGGCCATTTTAAATATGTTCGAAGATCTAAAGGAAGCCATGGCTAAAGAACCAAAGAAAATTAAATAAAGAACGTGGGGCGCCTGGGTGGCTCAGTTGTTAAGCATCTGCCTTCGACTTGGGTTATGATCCCAGCATCCTGGGATCGAGCCCTGCATCTCGGGCTCCCTGCTCAGCGGCAAGCCTGCTTCTCCTTCTCCCTCTGCCCCTGCTTGTGTTCCTGCTCTCACTATCTCCCTCTGTCATAAATAAATAAAATCTTTAAAAAAAATTTTTAAGAATGATGTCTCTCCAAATAGAAAATACCAACATTCGAAATTGTAAAAAACGAACCAAATAGAAATTCTGAAGTTGAAGAGCAAAATAACTGAAATGAAAAATTGACTAGCAGGGCTCAAAAATAGATTTGAGTAGGCAGAAGACAAAATCACTGAACTTGAAAATAGGTCAATTAATATTATCCAGTTCATGAGAAAGAAAGAAAAAAGAATGAAGAAAAATGAACAGAGCCTCAGAGACCTGCAAGACACCATAAATAATACTAAGATACACTTCCTAAAGTAAGAGCAGAGACGAAAGGGAACAAAAGAAATAATTGGATGAGGATCTCAACTCAACCTGACTTTCCACCTTAGTAAACTAGAAAAAGAAGAGCAAACTAAACCCAGAATAAACAGAAGGAAGGAAATAACAAAGAATAGAGTGTGGAAATTAAAAAAAAAACCCAATATAGAAAAAGAAGAGAATCAAGAATAGCAAAAGTTGGTTTTTAAAAAGATTAACAAAATTGGCAAGCCTTTAGCTAAACCAAGAAGAAAATGAGAGAAGATTCAAATTACTAAAATCAGAAATGAGAGAGGGAACATAACTAACTGACCTTTCAGAAATTAAAAGAAGTATAAGGGAATACTATGAACAATCACATGCCAAAAAAATTAGAAAATCTAAAAGAATAGAAAAATTCTTAGAAAACACAAAGTATTAAAGCTAACTCAAGAGGATATAGAAATCTAAAAAACAAAAAAAAGGATATAGAAATCTGAATGGATTTATAACAAGTAGAGATTGAGATAGTAATCAGAAAACTTCTCATAAATGAAAGTTTAAGACTTCTAGATGGCTTTATTGTGAATTTTATCAAACATATTTAATACCAATCCTTCACAAACTCTTCCCAAAAAATAAGAGGGGAAAGAATACTTTCCAACTCATTCTGAGGCCATTATTACTCTAACGCCAAAACCAGGCAAAAATATCTAATAAAAGAAAACTATAGGCCAATATTCTGTATTAATACACATGGAAAAATCCTCAATAAATTCCAGCAAATCCAGTCCAGCAGCATGTAAAAAGGATATTCCTATTTTTCCCACACTATAACCAACTGGGACTTATCCCAAGAATGTAAGGTAGGTTCTATATTTTAAAAATCAATCAGTATGGTACATGTTAATGTTAATTATCCCCTAAATAGACACAGCAAAAGAATTTGTCAAAATCCAACACCCGATAAAAACACTTAACAAACTAGAAATGGAAGGGAATTTCCTCAACCTGAAAAAGGGCATAAGCCATAAAAAGTAATGAAATATGGACACAGGCGACTTGGAGGAAGCTTGAAAACAGTATGCTCAGTGAAGGAAGCCAGTGGCAAGCTTCACGTGTGTTTCCATTTATGTGAAATAACCAGAGGAGGCAAATCCAGAGAGACAGAAATAGATTCCTAGTTGCCAGGGGCTTGGGGCAGGGGAGAATGTAGAATAATGCATATATGGTTTCTTTTTGGCATGATGAAAATGTTCTAAAATTAGACTGTGGTGATGGTTGTACAAACTTGTGAACATACGCAAAACTGGTGAATTGCACACTTTAAAATGGTGACTTTTTTGGTGTGAATTACCTCTCACTATGAAGAGTTTTGAGATGCTATTTCTTTTGCAATACACACACACACGCGTGTGCAAACACACACTCAGAAGATAACTTTTGAGTAAAAAACACTTGCAAATATCGCGCTAAATTATGATCCATACCTTACAGGTGGTGATGCAAACTTCAGGCAAGAATCTTCTGTTTTGAAGTTTACGTGGCAATGGAGAAAATTAGGAATTTTAACATAAAGTTAAATTTTAATTACAACACTTTATAAAGAAAATATCAGAAGCCATTTTTCTTCCCATTTTTTTAATTAAAAAATTCTCTTTCAAAGTTTACCTCATGTCAATCACTTGACTCACGACAACGTTGGGTTTTGAGTCTTTTTCTCCGTCCATATTATACAGGAAGAGCTTGAAGTCACAGACTATGGCCAGTGCTCTCTGCCATCCTTTCTTCACCCCTGCTTTCTTGGGGACCTTTAGTTTTGATTTAAAAACAGCAACAAATAAAAACAATCTCAGCTAAAACATCCAATACTATCCAATTGTTACGTATAAAATTAAAATAATAAACATATGCTATAAATCTGTCACTTTTCTTACTAAAGATGTGGAACAGAACTGTATGTAACAGAATTGAAATTAAAAAAACAAGTGAATTCCTTTGAAGACTGAAGATCTCTTGTGAAAATAAGATTGACACTAGCGATATAGTCAAATAATTTCTTTGTCCCTGGTAACTAACGTTAAATTCAAATTTGGTAACCCCATGCCTCGAATTCAACTCAGATTTTAAATATTTCTCAAAAAGCTTATTTTACTTTTAGTCTCAAAATTAATCATTGCTGACTGGAATTCAGAGTTCCGTCGTTAGTTTTCAACATTCGTTCATCACAGGGTGAGGTTTGAGCAGAAAACTTGGAGACGTTTAAAAATAGCCTATTGGCGACAGCTGTGTTTTGTTCTTCGTCTTCTCAGGATGGAACAAGTGTGTTCATTTGCGTAGAATTCGTATTGCATAATCTGTTAGAGATGTTATATGTATACGATTTTTTGACCAGCGTGCTCACAAAGTGCAAGATGAGTTCGTCTAACGCCCGAATGTTGGCACTTACCCAGACGTGGCCTTCGTGGGCCGTCCCCATGCCTGCCTGGGCGGCTCCACAGAGGGCACCTTTCTTCTGCCGAGACGGCACGGGACAAGCTCTGGGAGCTTTGTCTACACAGGTTGTGTGACACGAGAACCCACATGCTTTGGGAAGGACATAAAGAGACATGATGGCAGGAGGTACATTGGTTTTCCTCCCTCCCCCGCCGCTGCAGTTGTGTGTGCCCGGAGAGAGGTCAGATGCTGAAAGCCGCATTTCCCGTCTCCCTTGCCACGGGGCTCTGGCCCTGGTGGAGGTTCCACCAGGGAGGACTTCCTGTGAGGCTGAGTCGCGGCAGGCCGGCCGGGAGAGGCGCAGGCTGCAGACCACCCGCTCCACTGCGTGGCTCCAGCCTGGAGGGGGGCGAGGTCCCAGCCGCAGCGGGGTGGCACTGTTCTGTGGGGGATGCTGTGACGCCAGCGGGTCGCGGGGCCTTTCCCGATCCTGGCAGAGGCAGCCGGCGCTGGGGGCTACGGCGGTGGTGGCCGCTTCCTGATTCGGTCATCTTTTCCTGGTAGCAGCTGGGGCCCTCAGCTCAGCCTGCCCCACACACACCCCGGCCCTGGGAGGGGGTTATAAGCACCTGACTCCCCATTTTAAATCCTATTCTGTTTCGCGCACTAGCTGGCGTTTACGGTGAAGGGGCTCTGACTGTGGCAGTGCTGAGGGCGGGAAAGTTGTCCCACCCACACTGTGTCCTGGAGGAAGCGCTGGGCAGGACTGGCTAAGGGAGCCCAGCCACGGCCCAGAGTCTGTTCCCCAGAAGTTGTCCTCAGTTCTCGTCCTAAAGCACGGTGACCCCCTGTTCCATACTTCCAAAAGAACATTGCTCCCTTACGATAATATTTACCGCAATAGATTACGTGTGTCGGAGAAAGCAATTACAGCTCACAGATAGCATTCCATTTCCCTGCCCCGCGCTCTACCGGTGCTGCAGAGAACCACGTGCTTCTAGATACGTGCTCTTACAAGATGTGGCCCTGCCCGCGGGGTACACAGCAGGACTTCCGGGGACAGCAACCACAGGTGAAAAGGCTGGAGTCACACGGTGCCAAGGTCCCCCCTACATTCCCAGGGGTCCAGTATGCAACAGAGATTTTTAGCAAAGGGGTCACTTGACTGCCATGCTTCAGCAATTCAAAGACAACAAAATGTTTGCTTAGTAACGTATTGCAATGGACCGAATGTCTGCAGCCCCCCCAAACTTCCTATGCTGACTTCGTACCCCGCCTCCGGTGATATTCGGAGGTGGGGCCTGTGGGAGGCGCTGAGGAACTGAGGGGGAATCCTCATGAGTGGGATGAACGCTCTTAGGAAAGAGGCTCCAGAAAGCTCTCTGGCCCCTTCGCCCTGTGCGGGTACAAGCAGAAGTAAGCGGTCTGCCCCAGAGAAGGGAGCTCTCACCAGAACCTGACTTCTGGCCTGCGTTTCTCCGCCCCCCAGGGTGGGTGCTTTGCCGCGGGAGCCCCGCGGACGCGGGTGCAGGAGGGTGGGGATGCCGGCCCTGGCCCCCCACACCTCTCTTCCCCGGGTCTTACCGTCACAGGCACAGCCTTGTCTTATCAACCCCACCATCAGAGACGTGCACTGGTGACACTTGGTGGGGGCCGTGAAGGACGTGAGGAAAAACCGGTGGCTCTTACTCTACAAGACAGACCAACCAAGCACTGAAGGTGAAATAACGGTGAAGAGGTGATTCTGGTCACAGATGCTTGCCCCAAGTACCATTTTATGTACAAAGAAAAGCAGCTCCCCCACTTTCTCACCGGAATGCAAGATTCTTGTTCCCTCATTACTTCATAATTATGAAATGTTGAGCAAGAGATCCCCCCCAAAAAAAAATACCGAGAAGAGAAAGAGGAAGAGGAGGAGAATTGTTTCATTGGTGATAACGTATTCATTAATAGTTTGGAACTAATAAATCAAGCCTGGCTTTTATTTGGGCCAATGCATCCTGAACCTTGCAAAGATGCTCTCTCGACCGACAGATTCTTCAGCGGATGGAGTGAGAATTGCCTTTGTGTATGTACTTTAATGAGGGGGGGGTAAGCAAAAAATAACACGGTTTTTATACCTTCTCTGGAAGGAAAGAATGATTTCAAAATTTTCTCTCTTGAGCAAATCATGTGTTTCATTTTCTACTATTAATAAAAAAATAATCATGAATTGGAAGGTCCAGTGAGGCAGGCTGTGTCACTCTGAGACAGAGGGCATCCTGAGATTTCTAACTGAAACCCCAACAAGGAAAGCCGCAAATGCTGTCACGGAATTAGCCACAGATCAGTAAGCCACCGAGGATTAGCCATTTCTTGATCAGGCCTCTTTGCTTTCAAAATGACTGTTATCATACATTAGCAACACTTAAGTCCTAACACTCGGGCTTCTCCAAACACTACTCAGCAAGTTTGCGCTCCCCCTTTGTGTATCTCTCTCCTCGCCGTAAAGTGGACAGAAGGGCAGAGTCTGCCGGCCCTGCCACGGGCACCGTATGTGGGGGGGCTCCCTGTCCCCCCTGTTCAGGTCTTCAGTTTGCCCCCTTTTGCAGAGCTGCACACCACCCTCGCCTCCTGGGGGACCTGGTGTCTCCAACCCCGGAGTCCTTCTAGGCTTCTCCAGGACCGACTGCCCTGTGACTCTTTGGTAGGCCTCCCCGTGACTCGAGTGAAGAGTCTTCAGCTCTGCTAACCGCACCCACACTTTCATCTTCCAACCTTATGTGCACTTATTTGCCTGCTCTTTTTTCTCCCTTTACTGGCTTTCATTAGAAAGCAGAGATGTATGCCTTTTTTCATATAGGGTGATTAACCACAAGTCCCCAGGGGAAAAAAGGAGGGAAAGCAGGAAAGAAGAAAATAAAATACCTTTGCTATTCTAATTGATACTGCCGATTATATAATACATTAATTTTGACAAAATGCTCATCATGTTTATTTTATTCTTCATTTTCTTTAATATATATTTTTGTTGATCTTGGCCTAGAAATATCTTCTATTTCTTTCCTAGGTATTCATTATATAACAGAGATAACCTGTGTTATTTTATATATTTACCTTGTTAATTTTAGTAGGTTATTTTTTTAAACCAGAGTCTCTTAGGAGTTGTGGGCAAACAATCATATCAATCTTATGAATGGCTGTTATGTTTCAATGTTTATTCCAGCCATTTTATTTTCATTTTTATTGCATTTCCTAGAAACTACTGCATACTAATGGTGATGTGGAGTAATTCTATACTGCTCCTGGTTTTAATTGAAGAGATTTAGTGTTTCATCATTTATGATAATATTTGGTATCAAGTTTGGGAAAACATGTTTATTGTATTTATGAGCCTCCTTTTTATTGCTATTTGTTAACAGCTTCTGGTTACTTATTGCTAATAAAGAGGAATGCTTTGAATATTTTGGTCAGTTTGATTATTTGTTAAATAGGCAGTACATTGATTCAAAAAACAAAGGCTTTCTCTCCTCCAAAATTTTAAGACTTTCTAGTACATTTCTAGTACTTACATGGTTTCAGTTTTACATTTTAATTTATGGCTGAATTTAGAATTTATCTGGGAGTAAGTTAGGAGATATAAGATATAGATCCCTTGAGCGGATTTCAGGGCAAAACTCAGTTAATTAGTGTACCATCATCTGTGATTCCTGAATGAGACTTGACACACCCAGCAAAGCCCATTTAATAGAAAAGACATTCCCCTCAAATTGACACTAAATGTTTCACCCCTATGCTGTATTCAAACCTTAAGAAGATTTTTATAGTGGAATTTTCTGTTGTGTTAATTTTTAAATCTGATTGGAGGTTTGATGAATGTAACTGCCAAAAAATTTTTTTGGTTAATGCCGTGACAGTAAAACCAATTTATTCTCATTTTGAAAGGAACCCACTAAGCTTAAAATTAAATCAAGTACCTTAGTTGGAAAGAGGATACTACTATGATACTCCTTTCTCTTTATTGTTGGCGTGTGAACCGGAAGATGAGCAGCATCTACAATCTGAATCAGGGAAATGAAAATAAACAAGGGCATGTTACATATATCTCCAGAATTATAAGACTTAAATAATTTCTCAAGCGAGGCAAAAGAATTATACTTGTTAATAGACAAAAACATAGTAAAATGAAAATTTTTACGGTAGTGAAAATATATTTTAAGTAATTCAGTATACGCTTCACTTTCTACAAACAAAATATGTGTATATTTCCTACAATTTATTTCAGGTTGGCCATTTTAAAATAATATATCATAGCATGTAAACTACATTAAAAGAATACTAACCATAAGTATATTTGAAAGGGACTTTTAATAAGTAGGTATATGATCAGAATCCTCAAAAGACTCTTTGAAATACCTGTTTTATGAGTCTAAATGAGAATTTAATGGCTGTACACATATAGAAATATGTTAAAATCAATTACAGAGGATTCAACAAGATTTTGTAAGTACTACCTATCTAAAAATATTCTTAGGTAATCCAGATCACTTTTATGTAGTTAGACTTCAACAACTATATACAATTTTGCTGTCTATATGACATAAAATATTTCTTTCCTGGGAACTCACAGAAAATATTTCTTGAAATGGGAAGAATTGGATGCTTGTGGGTGTTTCTGGGGAGTACGACTTAGTTTAAGGAAGATATTAAATGGTTGAGCAGAACGTATAAGTATACAGACTTGAAGAATGTCCTTCCTTTCAGGATGGCAGATACCGTGGAGAAAGCCTACAAGTTTGGTAGTAAGTGCAAGAGACTCAGGACATTTGCCAAATTTACAAAAATACTTTTTAAAAGGCTCAAGGAAAAAAAAAAAAAAAACAGGACAGGAAACAATAAGTGTTCAGAGAGGATGTGGAGAAAGGGGGACCCTCCACTGTTGGTGAGAATGCAAGCTGATACAGCCACTCTGGAAAACAATGTGGAGATTCCTCAAAAAATTAAAAATAGAGCTACCCTATGACCCTGCAATTGCACTACTGGGTATTTACCCCAAAGATACAGATGTAGTGAAAAGAAGGGCCACATGTACCCCAATGTTCAGAGAAGCAATGGCCACAGTCACCAAACCATGGAAAGAGCCGAGATGCCCTTCAATAGACGAATGGATAAAGAAGATATGGTCCATATGTACAATGGATTATTATTCAGCCATCAGAAAGGATGAATATCCAACTTTTATATCAACATGGATGGGACTGGAGGAGATTATGTTGAGTGAAATAAGTAGAGAAATTATAAGATTTCACTTGTGGAGCATAAGGAATAACATGGAGGACATTAGGGGAAGGAAAGGAAAAGTGAATTGGGGTAAATCGGAGGGGGAGACAAAGCATGAGAGACTGTGGATTCTGAGAAACAAACTGAGGGTTTTGGAGGGGAGGGAGGTAGGGGGATGGGTGTGCCTGGTGATGGGTATTAAGGAGGACACATACTGCATGGAGCACTGGGTGTGGTGGATGAACAATGAATCTGGGAACATGAAAAAAATAAAAAGATGTTAAAAAAAATTTTAAAGTTAAAAAAAGCCTTAAAAAGACTCAAAAAAGGGGTGGCTTAGTTGGTTAAGCAACTGCCTTTTGCTCAGGTCATGATCCCAGAGTCCTGGGATCAAGTCCCACATTGGGCTCCCAGCTCTGCGGGCAGTCTGCTTCTCCTTCTGACCTTCTCCACTCTCATGTCCTCTCTCACTGTCTCTGTCTCAAATAAATAAATAAAATCTTTAAAAAAAATGTTTAAAAAAAGGCTCAAAAAAAATGAAATCTTACCATTTGCAATGACGTGGTTGGAACTAGAGGGTATTATGCTAAGCAAAATAAGTCAGTCAGAGAAAGACAATCATCATATGATCTCACTGATATGAAGAATTTGAGAAACAAGACAGGATCATAGGGGAAGGGAGGGAAAAATGAAAGAAGATGAAACCAGAGAGGGTGATAAGACCATAAGAGACTCTTATTAATCTCAGGAAACAAACTGAGGGTTGCTGGAGGGGAGGGGAGTCGGAGGGATGGGGCAGCTGAGGGATGGACATTGGGGAAGAAGGTATGTGCTATGTGAGCACTGTGAATTGCGTAAGACTAATGAATCACAGACCTGTACCCCTGAAACAAATAATAACATTATAAGTTAATAAAATGAAAAAATAAACCGAGGCATGTTAAAAAAAAAAAGTTGATGGTGTTTCACTGTGCTATTTACTATGTATCCCATTAAATAGACTTTCTCATATGAATTTATAAAAATGAATATGATGAAGATTCCATCTTAAAAATATTAGATACATGTATTGATGAATTACCCTTGTTTTAGTTTTTTTTTTTTCTTTCAAAGGAAACCATCTTCGGTCTAAAAGAAGAGATACCACATCATACCAGTTGATGCAAAATCATTTGACAAATTCAACATCCATTCATGATGGAACTCTCAACAGACTAGGAATGGGAAGGACTTCCTTAGTCTGATAAAAGGCATCTACAAAAAACAAAGGCAAGCATTACCACTCAGGATGAAAAATTGAATGCTTTCACCTAAGAATAAAAACAAAACAAGTCCAAGAATGATTACTACCACCACTTTCATTCAACATCCAGCTGAAAATCCTAGTCAGTGTGCTAGGCACAACTGGAAAAGATAGGTATACATGTAGGGAAGAAAGCAAACTGTCCTATTTGCAGATGATATGATTGTGTGCCTAGAAAAGTCCAAGGAACGTCAAAGGAAAAAAATCTTGAAATAGGAAGTTTGGGGAAGATCATAGGATACAAGGTTAACACAAAATTAATCTTTTATGTATAACAACAATACATACTTGGAAACTGATTTTTTTTTTTACTAAGAATATTTCAGAACAGTTTTAAGGTTCACAGAAAAATCGAGGGAAAGTACAGATATTTCCCCAATATTCCCTGCGCCCACACATGCACTGCTTCCCTGATTATCAATATCCCCCACCAGAATTAGAATCAATGAAATACTGACCCATCATAATCACTCAAAGTCCATAGTTTGCATTAGGGTTCACTCTTGGTGTTGTACGTTCTGTGGATTTGGACAAATGTGTAGTCATCTATCCACAATATGGTATCATACGGAGTATTTTCATAGCCTTAAAAAATCCTCTGTGCTTCACCTATTCATCTCTTCTCCCCTAACCCACGGCAAGGACTGATTGTTTCACTATACCCATGGTTTTGTCTTTTTCAAATGTCATATGGTTGGAATCGTACAGTATGTAGCCTTTTCAGATTAGCTCTTTTACTTATTAATAATTGAAGGTCTCTTCATGTCTTTTCGTGGCGTAATAATTCATCTCTTTTAAACAGTGAGTAATGTTCCATCGTCTGAATGTACCATTTATCTGTCATCTGCGGAAAGACATCTTGGTTGCTTCCAAATTGTGGCATTTACGAGTAAAGCTGCCATAAGCAGCATCCGTGTACATGATTCGATATAGAGATTAGTTTTCGTGTGACTTAGGTAAATATCAAGGAGTGCAGTTGCAGGGTAGTATGGGAAGAGTGGCTTTAGATTTGTAAGAAACTGCCACACTGTCTTCCAAAGTGCCGGTACCATTTTGCACTCTCAGCAGTGATGATGAGAGTTGCTGTGACTGCACTGACATTTGGTGGTGTCGGCATTCCGGATTTCGGCCATTCTGACGTGTAGTGGCATCTCGTTGTGGCTTTAATCTTTGCCCTTCTCTGATGACATGATAGGAAACATCCTTTCCTATGCTTATTTGTAATCCATGTATCGTCCTTGTTGAAGTACTTGTTTAGGTCTTTGGCTCATTCTCAATTATTTGGGTTTTTTTATTGTTGAGTTTTCAGAGTTCCTTGTATATTTTGGATAGCAGTTTAAATTTGTCTTTTGCAAATATTTTCTCTCAAACTCTCGATTGTCTTTGCATTCTCTTGACATTACCTTTCACTGAGGAGTTTTTCATTGTGATGAAGTCCAGCTTATCTTTTGATACTGTATCTAAAGAGTCATTGCCAAATTCAAGGTCATCTAGATTTTCTCCTGTGAGCTCTTCAGTGAGTTTTATAGTTCTGCATTTTACATTTAGATCTGTGATGCGTTTTGAGTTAATTTTTGTGAAGAGTGTAAGGTCCGGGGCACCTGGGTGGCTCAGTTGGTTGGGCGACTGCCTTCGGCTCGGGTCATGATCCCGGAGTTCCGGGATCGAGTCCCATATCGGACTCCCGGCTCTGCGGGAAGTCTGCTTCTCCCTCTGACCTTCTCCCCTCTCATTCTCTCTCTCTCTCTCTCTCAAATAAATAAATAAATAAAATCTTTAAAAAAAAAAAAAGAGTGTAAGGTCTGAGTCTCGATTCATTCTTTTGCAGGTGGATGTCCAATTGTTCCAGCACGATTTGTTGAAAAGACTACCTTTGCTGATTGTTTTGCTTTTGCTCTCGTGTCAAGGAACAGTTGATTATATTTCCATGGGTCTATTTCGGTGCTTTCTGTTGTGTCCCATTGATCTATTTGTCTTTTCTTTGACCAATACCTTCCTGTCTTGATTACTATAGCTTTATGGTAAGTATTGACATTGGGTACTATCAGTCCTCCAACTTCGTTCTTCCCCTTTAACATTATCTTGATTATTCTTGGTCTTTTGTCTCTGGGTATAAACTATAATATCAGTTTCTCAACATCCACAAAATAACTTGCCAGAGTTTTGACTAGGATTGCGTTGAATCTATAGGAAACTGATTTTAAAGTACTGTTTAATAGTATTCACAGTACCTCTAAAATTTAAATATATATATAACTAAAAAGGTAAATACATATATTTACAAATATGTGTAAATAAGCCTAACAATACATGCATAGAATCTGTTGGCCTGACAACAGATTTCCCCCAATTCACTCTTCCTTTTCCCCCTCCCAATGTCCTCCATGTTATTCCTTATGCTCCGCAAATAAGTGAAACCATATGATAATTGACTTTCTCTGCTTATTTCACTAAGCATAATCTCCAGTCCCATCCATGTTGATACAAAAGTTGGGTATTCATCCTTTCTGATGGAGACATAATATTCCATTGTATATATGGACCATATCTTCTTTATCCTTTTTTCTGTTGAAGGGCATCTCGGCGCTTTTCACAATTTGGCAATTGTGGCCATTGCTGCTATGAACATTGGGGTACATATGGCCCTTCTTTTCACTACATCAGTATATTTGGGGTAATACCCAGGAGTGCAATTACAGGGTCATAGGGTAGCTCTGTTTTTAACTTCTTAAGGAATCAAGGCACAGAAATCAGTTGCTTTCTTGCACTGAACAATGAACATATAGAAAGGGTAATTAGAGAATCGATTCCATTTACTATAGCACTAAGAACCATAAGATACCTGGGAATAAACCTAACCAAAGAGTTAAAGGATCTGTACTCGAGGAACTACAGAACACTCATGAAAGAAATTGAAGAAGACACAAAAAGATGGAAAAGCGTTCCATGCTCATGGATCGGAAGCATAAACATTAAGATGTCTGTACTGCCCAGAGCAATGTATACTTTCAGTGCCATCCTGATCAAAATTCCACCGACATTTTTCAAAGTGCTGGAACAAACAGTCCTAAAATTTGTATGGAACCAGAGAAGAGCCCGAATTGCTAAAGAAATGTTGGAAAAGAAAAGGCCGGGGGCATCACGTTGCCTGATTTCAAGCTTTACTACAAAGCTGTGATCACCAAGACAGCATGGTACTGGCACAAAAACAGACACATAGACCAGTGGAACAGAATAGAGACCCCAGATATGGACTCGCAACTCTATGGTCAAATAATCTTCAAAAAAGCAGGAAAAAATATCCAGTGGAAAAAAGACAGTCTCCTCAATAAATGGTGCTGGGAAAATCGGACAGCTATATGTAGAAGAATGAAACTTAATCATTCTCTTACACTATACACAAAGATAAACTCGAAATGGATAAAAGACCTCAACATGAGGCAGGAATCTATCAAAACCCAAGAGGAGAACATAGCAGTAACCTCTTGAACGTCAGCCACAGCAACTTCTTTCAGGATATGTCTCCCAAAGGCAAAGGAAACAAAGTGAAAATGAACTTTTGGGACTTTACCAAGAGAAGAAGCTTCTGCACAGCAAAGGAAACAGTCAACAAAACAGGCAACCCACGGAATGGGAGAAGATACTCACAAATGACACTACAGACAAAGGGCTGATAGCCAAGATCTATAAAGAACTCCTCTCAAACTCGACACTCAAAAAAAAAACCATAATCACGTCAAAAAATGGGCAGAAGACATGAACAGACACTTCTCCAAAGAAGACATACAAATGGCCACAGACACATGAAAAAATGTTCATCACGATAGACTTCAGTTAATAATAATAATAATAATGGTTCATAACTGTAACAAATGTACCAAACTAACATAAGTCATTAATAATGGAAGAAACTGGGATGGGGTGGGTGGTGGTGAGACAGGTAAGTAAGAACTTGTATTTGCCGCTAAATTTTTCTATGAATGTAAAACTAGCCTCAAATAAAGTCCATTAATTTTTTCTGAAGATTTTATTTTTTTAAGAGGTGCCTCGGGGCGCCTGGATGGCTCAGTCAGTTAAGCATCTGCCTTTGGCTCAGATCATGATCCCAGGGTCCTGGGATCAAGCCCCAGGAGCCCCACATCGGTCCCCTTGCTCAGTGGGGAGCCTCCTTCTCTCTCTCTCTCTCTGCCCCTCCCCCTGCTTGTGCTCTCTCTCACTCTCTTTCTCTCTCTGTCAATAAAATCTTTAAAAAAAAAGATTTTATTTTTAAATAATCTCTACACCCAGACCTACAATCCTGAGACCAAGAGTTTCTTGTTCTACAGACTGGGCCAGCCAGCTGTCCCTAAAGCCCACTAATTTTTTAAGTGATTTTTAAATCAAAACAGTCTCAAAAACTCAGAACTTGTCTGCAGTATATCTAGGACAGCTACAGTAAATTCTCTATAAACAGAAGGGAAATGAAGGAATCAAAATGAAGGAAGAATATGGCAAGAGGGAAAATATGGGTAAAATAGGATATATATATATATATATATATATTTTAGAAACCACTCAAAGGGTGTCCTTTCCTTTTTACTCCCTCAAAGAAGGAGATAAACGCTCATCAGTGGAAAAGGGTAGCTGGAGAAGTCACATCCAGAGCCGGCTTCACGCTCAGGAAGGGACTCTGCGTCTCCTAGTAGTTTCAGGCCCTCTACACATCAGAGAAACTTCTCTAGGAACAGACTGTAGAAATGATCCCTGACAGTATAGCCTTGATAGATTTTCTAACTTATGTTAGCTAGTTAAAGCAAGCATCATAACACTGGCCATTATCCCTCAGTGCATAGAGAGAAATAGGTAACACAATTATATTACAAATGAGGAAGAGTAAAATTATGTAAAGGGAGGTGAAGTTGCCACACTTCATTTGATCAGAGAAAATGTTGGTGACACAATATAGTAGTGAGTTATATATCCATAATGAAATCTCTTACATGAAATGGGCCAGTGTCTCCAACAAAAGTACAAACTTCCACAATTCACCCAATAGGAGATAAGTAATTTGAATAGCCTGATAACTATTAAAGAAATCAAATTTGTAATTTAAAAATGCCCACAAAGAAATCCCCAGAATAGCTTTATTTGAAAATTATAGCAAATGTTTAAAAAATAATTATCAGGGGCACCTGAGTGGCTGAGTGGCTCAGTGGATTGAGCCTCTGCCTTCGGCTCAGGTCATGATCTCAGGGTCCTGGGATCGAGCCCCGCATGGGGCCCTCTGCTCGGCAGGGAGCCTGCTTCCCCTCTCCCTCTGCCTGTCTCTCTGACTATTTGTGATCTCTCTCTCTCTCTGTCAAATAAATAAATAAAATCTTTAAAAAAAAAAGTCAAAAAAAATTATCAATAATCCCCTATAATTTTTTTTTCACAAAATAAAAGAGAATACTTTCCCGCACATTCTACGAAGGCAGTGTTACCGTGGTGGCAAAATCAGACAAGCAGAGAATACACACGAAAATACTATTGACCAACATTCTGGAGTTATGTGGATACAGAAGTCTTAACAGTATATTAGCAAATAGAATTCCACAGTATATACAAAGCATATGCATTATGAGTATTGTATTTATTTCAGGAAAGTAAGGCTGATCCAATATTTGAAAATCAGTCAGTGTTATCTATCATATTAAGAGGCTAATGAACAAAAAATTCATCATATAATACATTAAGGCAGAAGAAGCAGTTGACAAAATTTAACATCCATTTGTGATAAAAACTCTCCTCAACCTAGAAAGGAGAAACTTCCTCAAATCGATAAAGAGTATCTACAAAAATCCTACATCTACCATCATAATTAGTGGTGAAATATTGAGTTGTTTTTCCTTAATGTGAGTACAAGAGATGTCCATACTTAATGTGGTAGCAGTGGAAGTTCTGGCCAGGGCAGTAGGGCAAGAAAAGGATATAAAAACCACCCAGATTGGGAAGGAAGAAACTAAACTACACCTATTTTCAGGTGACATGATCATAGAAAATTCCAACGAATCTACACACACAAACAAAAACATCCTAGAATTTAATGAGCTTAGCAAGTTCTCAAGCTACAATATCAACATACAAAAATCAACTGCACATCAACAATACTAACAACAAATACAAATAAATTGAAGTTAAAAGTATAATGCCATCTACAATTGCTAAAAAAAAAAATTATGGCTTCAGGTCTCACATTTAGGTCTTTAACCCATCTTGAGTTTATTTTTGTGTATGGTGTAAGAAAGTGGTCCAGTTTCATTCTTTTGCATGCAGCTGTCTAGTTTTCCCAACCCCATCTGTACCATCATTTTCTTACTGAATGGTCTTGGCACCCTTGTTGAAAATCAGTTGATCATATAAATGAGGGTTAATTTCTGGGCATTCCTTCGGTGTATATGAGTGTCTGGATGTCTGTACCACACTTAGCTTTCTAAGAGTGAGACACCGCCCCCAACTCTGTTCTTCTTTTCAATACCATTGGGCTATTTGGATCCCTTGAGAGTCTATAAGCATTTGGGGATAAATTTTCCAACTTCTGCAAAAATGCCTCTGAGACATTGTCAATTTGCACTGAATCTGTGGATCGTTTTGGGTAATTTGGACATCTTAACAATATTAATTCTTCTCATACCTGAATATAGGATGTTATTCCATTTATTGGTGTCCCCTGGATTCCCTTCTCCAGTGTTTTGTAGTTTACAGTGTACAAGTTGTTTGCCTCCATGGTTAAGTTTATTCCTAAGCATTTTTTTCTTTTCCATGCTGTTACGCACAAAGCATTTCTTTCTTCATATATGATCATGTCATCTGTGAATAAATATCCCATATCCTGTTCCCATATAAATTTTAGAATAATAGTTTGCAACAAAGCCTTACAGTACTAGTATTTTGGGAGAAGCGGCATTAAACCTGTGTTTAATCTAGAGAGAATTGGCATCTTTCCTATGTTGAGTCTTCCAATTCATGACCTCAGTATGCCTCTCCACTTATTCAGATATTTTTGGGCTTTTTTCAACAGCATCTTATGGTTTTGAGCACACAAGTCTTGGGTGTGTTTTGTGAGGCTATAAAAATCCTAAAAGAAAATATAGGCAGTAATCTCCTGGACATCACCCTTTGCAACATATTTATGGACATGTCTTCTCCGGGAAGAGAAACAAAACTAGCATAAACTATTGGGACTACACAAAAATTTTTAAAAACTTGCACAACAACGGTTACTATCAACAAAATGAAAAGGCAACATACTGAATGGGAGAAGATATTTGCAATTGCTATATCCAGTAAGGTCAATATCCAAAATGTATAGAGAACTCATGCAACTCAACACCAGGAAGCCAAATAATCTCATTTTAAAATAGGCAGAGGATATGAATCGATATTTTTTTTTCCGAAGAAGACACACAGATGGCCAACAGGCACATGAAAAGATACTCAACATCACTCATCATCAGGGAAATGCAAATAAAACCACAGTGAGATACCACCTCACACCTGTCAGAATGGTTATTATCAAAAAGGCAAGAAATAAGTGTGGACAAGGACAAGAGAAGGGAACCCTGATCCACTCTTGGTGGGAATGCAATCTGGTATAGCCACTATGGAAAACAATATGGAGTTTTCGCCAAAATTTAAAAAGAGAAATACCATGTGATTCAGTAATTCCGCTGCTGAGTATCTACCCAAAGAAAATGAAAATACTGATTTGAAAAGGTGTATGCACTCTTCTGTTTGTTGCAGCATTATTTACGATAGCCAAGATATGGAAGCAGTACAAGTGTCCATCAATAAATGGATAGATAAAGAAGATGTGAATATAAATATCTCTGAATAAGTACCAAGAACAAACTGGTGATTGCCAGCGGGGAGATGTGCGGTGGGATGGATGAAAGGGGGGAAGGGGATCAAGAAATATAAACTCCCAGTTATACACAACTAATGAATCATTGAACACTACATCAGAAATTAATGATGTACTATATATTGGCCCATTGAATTTAAATTAAAAAATAATAAAAATAAAAAATAAAAACTTTCAGTTATAAGTAAGTCATGGAGATGAAAAGTACAACATAGCGAATATAGTCAATAATTTTGTAATCACCTATGGTGACTACACTTATGGAAGTGAGCACCGAGTACGGTATAGAATGTTGTATCACTGTGTTGTATACGTGAAATTAATACAGTATTGTATGCCAGTGTTGTTCTTCAATAATAAAAAAGAAAAAACAATGTAAATAGTTTAATTTAAAAATACTGTCACTACAAAGTGCCATCATCTGAGCTTTCAGCGAGTCACTGGTCACAGATCACGTAACATATAATAATGAATATTGAACTAGTGCAAGAATTATCAATATATGACATAGAGACAAGAAATGAGCAAATGCTATTGGAAAAATGACACCAAGAGATTTGCCTGAAATGGAATTGCTACAAACTTTCAATTTGCAAAAAAACACAGAATCTGTGAAGAGCAGTATGGCAAAGCACTGAAATGGGGTTTAGCTGTACAAATTATCAGGGAAATAATAGACTAGTCAATGAATGGGATCGGACAACAGTCATGCTGGCAAAAATTGATTTGTATTTCCTAGTAAGCAAGGATCTAATTTCCCAAATGTGAAAAGCAAAACCTTAAATCTTTTTGGAACTTTTGGGGTAGGAGGATAGGATAGAAATGGATTTCTCAGAAAACACTCAAAAAGTGCAAGCAATAAAAGAAAGGACTGATGAATTTTACGGTGTTTGAATTAAAAAGCCGCTGCCTGACAAAATGAAAGCAATAATGAGATACCACTTTATACCCATCAGAATTACAAGATTTCAGATGTCTAGTGGCAGTTGGGGTTGACATGGATGTAGGGAAATGAGAATTTTTACATGCTGCTAGGGAGGAGTGGAATTTGGTTCTCAAAAACTCTGTGGTCCGAGCAGAAGAGAAGCGCATGCAGGGTGAGCTGGAGTGTGGGTGCAGAGCCCCCGTGGGGTGGAGGTGGGCCATCTGCAGAGATGGGAGGCGGTCCCAGAAGGGAGTTAGAAATGTGGAAAGAGAAAACCAGAATGAGCCCTATGATGCTGGATTGGAATTAGTTATTTATGTGTGCACAAACTCTTGTTTTCATTGATTGATGGATGGATTGATTTTGGGTCACCTGGGTGGCTCAGCTGGTTAAGCGGCCAACTCGTGATTTCAGCTCTGGTCGCGATCTTGGGGTAATGAGATCGGGCCCCTGGTAGGGCTCTGCGCTCAGTGGGGAGTCAGCTTGGGATTCACTCTCTCCCCTCCTCCTCCCCATGCTCATGCTCACTTACGCATGCACACGCTCTCTTTCTTTAAATAAATCTTAAAACGAAAAAAGATTTCTAGGCTGACGTACAAATTTTCTCTACTCCAATAGCTATGGGCATACCTAACAGAGCGAGACTTCTAAATACCGCTCTCCACCTAAAGCAATGAGTGTTCCTTGGAGAAATGGCCGAATGCAGGGCTGGGGCAATGCCGTAGAGACGGGTCGATGCACCTTGTTCTGCCAGATAGAAGGTGCTCAGTGAACGATGAAGGCACGTCAAAAGGACACAGTACTAAAGGGCTCCCACAGACCACTTCTGCGACCATTTGAACATCAGAATAAATGATGACACTGAGGGATCGTAAGCCATCCACTAAAATAAGAAACCATGAGTCCAGACGCATACGAAGAAATGGAAAGTCTGGTGAGCAGTAGGGTACTTAAATGGTTTCGGAGTACCTCTCTGCAAAATGCTTATCACTTAACGAGGGAAACGAGAGGCCTGGAAAATCCCACCCTAGTGCAGTGGTCAAAGCAAACGTCCCGCCTGGTGGGCTCCGGTGAGACCACCACGGCCTCACTTCTGGGATATTCTGGCCAACGATGCGTGA
Source organism: Nasua narica (assembly GCA_028533885.1). Taxonomy (NCBI): domain Eukaryota; kingdom Metazoa; phylum Chordata; class Mammalia; order Carnivora; family Procyonidae; genus Nasua; species Nasua narica. The sequence goes on from CM052813.1 coordinate 656,018, forward strand.
CCTGCAGAAAGCCGTGGGGAAACTTTTTGGTTTTTAATGAGAAGCATTCTACTGGACACTGGCCTGTGGCTTTTGAGAGTCTCAAGGTCACAAAATCCAACAAAGACCAAGAAATTGTTGCAGACGGGAAGAGACGGTGGGGAGAGGACAAGCACACGCAAAGCAGGATTTTGAACGGGGTCCTTTTGCTGTGATGGGAGCCACGCGGACAACTAGCGAAACCCGACTGGGGCCTTAGGGTCGGGAGGTGGGACTATGACATCATCAGGACAATGGTTGTACTGTGGATGTATATGTATGTAGGAGAACATTCCTTTTTTAAATTTTATTTTTTTATTTAAATTCAATGTAATTAGCATACAGTGTATTACTAGTTGCAGAGGGAGAGTTCAGTGATTCATCAGTCCTACATCATAGAACTGCTGCTCATTCCATCACGCGCCCCCCTTCGTGTCCATCATCCAGTTACCCCCTCCCCCCCTCCCCTCCCCTCCAGCAGCCCTCCGTTTCTTTCCTATGATTAAGAGTCTCTTATGGTGTGTGTAGGAGAATATCCTTAATTGTAAGAAATAGCGCCGAAGTATTCGAGGTGATAGAAAACCAGAGGGCAGCCTTCAGTAGTCTAGGAAAAAGAAACTCGGACCGTACCTGCAGTTTCCACAAAACCTGTAACTAGTCCCTGAAAATTGAAGCACTCTGTTGCCAAAATTTTACATCAAAAATATGCATACATGTGAAAATAAACTCTCCCATATGTATACAGACCCCCAGTGGATGCCTGAAACCACAGATAGTACCAAACCCTTTGTGTATAAATTGTATTTTTCCTGGTCATACATACCTGTGGAAAAGTCTGCTTTTTAAGTTAGGAACAGTAAGAGATGACCAACAATAACTAATAACAAAATTGCACATTTTGAACGATATATTGTAATAAAAGATGTGAATGTGGTCTCTCACTCTCTCCCAAAACATCTTCTCGTCCTGTCCCTACCCCTCTTCTTGCGATGATGTGGGAGCTAACGTGTGTGATGAGATGAAGCGAGGTGAGTGCTGTAGGCACCGGGTTTGGGGACTGTTGACCTGAGCCAGTGACTGGTGGAGAGCCATGTGCTTCTGGACCCTGGTTGGCTGCAGGGGACTGAAACCAGGGACAGGGGGAGGGGACCACCGTACAAGCAGCAGGGCCCCAGCGGGCTCATGGGAATGGAGAGACTGTGGGAGTGAGACTGGGAATCAACCCAGACGTCAAGAGGAGAAGGGTCCCGGAAATCTAGGCGCGCAGGTGCGCCCGGGGGTAGCGGGCAGGTGCGCCCGGGGGTAGCGCACAGATGCGCCGGGGTAGCCCGCAGGTGCGCCCGGGGGTAGCGCGCAGGTGCGCCCGGGGGTAGCGCGCAGGTGCGCCCGGGGGTAGCGCGCAGGTGCGCCCGGGGGTAGCGCGCAGATGCGCCGGGGTAGCCCGCAGGTGCGCCCGGGGGTAGCGCGCAGGTGCGCCCGGGGGTAGCGGGCAGGTGCGCCCGGGCAGCGCACAGCGGTCGGAATGAGGGAAGCGTCTCAGCACGGCTGGTTGTGCAGTCACAGGGGGCTCCGCGTGGGAGTGTCTCAAGCCAGCTGTGCAGCCCCAGCCTTGGAGGACGCGCGCATGTGCCCTAGAGTACGGGGAGGGGGCAGGACCGTCCCAGCGGGGGGGACAGTGCCGTTCACCCATGCAGTGCCTTCCATCTCATCCTCATTTCTTTCATCTGACACAAAAATGGCCCTGTTTTGCTAAATTTGTGAGCAGTTAGGTATGTGGATTCATGATAGATTATTCCTTCATGATGGAACTACTTCGGTTACTAAACTCTTAAAACAGTAAGATAAATTGGTATCAAAATTTCAGAGGCTCCGAGCAGAATTTGCGGGTAAGGTCTGGCGTGGCTACAAGCCACACCGAAGCTTTCCCAACTAAACGACACACACTCCCCTCCCGGCTTGTGGCCCAGTCCCCGGATCCCAAAGCTGGCAGCAAAGAACCCCTCCCCAGATTAATGGGGGTGAAGGGGAGTGGCATGTCTAAACAGGGAAACACCAAACCCTACGACTGCTGGAGGACATATTTTCTCTTGCAGAGACTCGGTCTCTGATTAACGTGAAGGAAGTGCCAAAGAAACCCTGTTTTACGTACCATCGTAAAGAAGATAAGAAAATATCTCCAGTCTTACTGAGCATCGTCACAGATACATTTTTGTAGCTCACTACTCATAGCTAACCCGAGACCTGAGGTCACCGTGTGTGTTCCTGCTCTGTGCTGACTCCGAGTGTGCACAGTGGGCACAGCCGTGCACTGCCTCCCAGGAGCCCGGGGAAGCGCTATCACTTGTTAGTGTTGATGGAGTTCTCCTCTGAGCCTCACGGTGACCGTCGTCCCCTCTAGGGGACCGTGCCAGCCAAGCAGTGTATTCGAGGGGGAGGGACGTGCCACTGTCTTTCTGAACGGGGTTCCTTCTCCCTTTGTCTTGTCTCACGTGCAGAGTGTGGGAGCCAAGCTACCCCAGGGAGGCACCTTAACCGGGTCGGCTTCGTCTCCGCTGGGCGAGGTCGGCGATGCGGAGCCGGAACTGATGTAGAACTTGATCTTGAGGTTCTGTTCAAATATGTTCTCAACTGGATCCGTCTAGAAAACCAAAGCAAACCAGGAGCTCAGTGTTTAGAATGCGCGGTTCTTGATGCCCGTCATGGACATTACAGTGGTTCTCAGGAACAAACTACAATTGTAGTCTTTTTGTTAGAAATGTTAGAACGCCGGAGGCTGCTGCCGTCAGGCTGCACGGTGAGCGGTCTGCTCCCTCACAGCACCCAGCACGGCTCCTCCCTTCCTCTAGAAGCGCCAGGACGGGGTGCCTGGGGGGCTCAGTGGGTGGGCGTGTGCCTGAGGCTGGGGTCCTGATCTCGGGGCCCTGGGACCGAGCTCCACATCGGGGCTTCGTATACTCTGCCTGTGAGCCTTTGCAAGCTGTTAGGGTGCAAGTGTCTTTCTCCGCTCCGAGCCTTGTGTTTTCATGGTCCTCCCCACTGCCCTGCGTTCCTGGCTTCATCGTAAGTCAGGTATCCACAGATCCCCGTTTTCCCGTTCCCTTCGTCTGTGTCTATGCGTTTGCCAATGCCAAAACCATACTGTTTTAATTACTGTGGTTCTTTTTTAAGATCTTATTTATTTAAGAGACGGAGAGAGAGAAGGAGTTGTGGGAAGGGGTAGAGGCAGAGGGAGAAGCCGACTCCCCACTGAGCAGGGAGCCCGATGCGGGGCTCGATCCCAGGACCCTGAGATCGTGACGTGAGCTGAAGGCAGAGGCTTAACTCACAGAGCCCCCCGGGCGCCCCTCATTACTGCAGTTCTTCAACGTCTTGACATTTTATAGAGCAAGCTCAGGCAATTTCATCCCCAGAAACATTCTTACTTTCTTGCTCTTTTGCATTTCCATATACATTTCAAGTTCCACAGGGGAAAAAAATTGGGATTTTTTTTCAGGATTATATTGAATCTTGATATCGTCTATTGAATCTTCAATCTTGAAAGAATGTTGGTTGAACTAACATAGGATCAGTTAAGGGGGAAATTGAGATCTTTATAATATCAAGTCTTTCAGTCTAGGAATATAGTGTTACTCTCTACTTCATTCAGGCCTTTTCAGATGTCCCTCTTTACAATTTTATGATATTCTCCTCCCGGAGGTCTTTTAGCTACTATTAGATTTATTTCTAAATACTCGATTTCTTATGCTATTGTTAATGATGTCTGTTTAAAAAAAAAGGTAATTACCTAATATTTGTCAGTTGCATATAGAAATCCATTTGATTTCTGTATATCGGCATGTTAGTTGCAGTATGTTCTATACATACAATTTACTTCACATATGGTTTTTGTATATTGATTTCTGTATTTCTGCATATGTATATATATATATGAGCAAATCAGCCATCCTGCTGAACTTTTTAAATTAATTCTGATAATATGTTGAAAAGGCCTCTGTCTTATATCGAATAGAAGTAGTCACAGCAGACATCTTTATCTTGTTCCTACATGTGAAAATTGAAATGTTTCAATATTTCACAATTCAAAATGCGGTTAAAATTTGTGTGGTTGTGGGCGCCTGGGGGGCTCAGTGGGTTAAGCCTCTGCCTTAGGCTCAGGTCATGGGTCATGATCCCAGGGTCCCGGGATCGAGCCCCGTGTCCTCGGCAGGGGAGCCTGCTTCTCCCTCCCCCTCTGCCTCTGCCTGCTGCTCCCCCTGCTTGTGCTCTCTCTGTCAAATAAATAAATGAAATCTTTGGAGGAAAAAATTGTGTGGCTGTTGCTGATAACGTCTGTGAGATGAAGAAGGTTCTTTTCTGTTTCCAGCTCGTGCTGAGGGGTTTTGTTTTTTGTATGTTAAAAAGATAGTAAGTTATATCAGATATTTTTATGATTTTATTGAAATCATACAGCTTCATTTTTTTGATCTGTTAATATGTTATGCCGGTTCATTTTCTAGTGTCAAACTTTGCCTTATTGGGGTAGTACCTAATCAGCCAGACCGTGGTTTTTGTTTTTTCTTTTTTATGTGTATAACTGGATTCAGTTCAGCCATTTTTAAAAGTAACTTTTCATGTTCAGCATCATAGGCATTCGCATCGTATAGCTAAGCTCATCCAAAAGGCCAGATTTTGGTGTTTCACAAAGATGTTCCACCTTTGGGCAGTGACAATGAAACATATTGAAAACAATGTCTATTATCTTTGAATTGCTCCAAGGAATACCGTTGCTATCAGCACAGGTGAGACCATGCATGTCCTTGTTAAAATGCAGAACTACAGCTCAAAGATGCGTCTGTATTTTCAGCCAAAATTCCGGGTTGTAGACAATTTTAATAACCAGGGGAGCACCGTTATTATAGGCTTACCCTCAACAGTCTTTTAAATCTGTGGCTAGAACTTAAGGCTATGTTCTCAGTTAAAACAAAAACTTGTATTTTTCACAGCAGATGTAAAGCCAATAAAATACTAATTTTTTTAAGAAAGACTTATTTTCGTCCATGGTAAGATTAGACTGTGATCTTTCCTTCTAATAGTATCCTTATCAAGTTATATTAGCCACTTAAAATGATCCAGGGAGTGTTTTAGTTAACTAGGGCTGCCGAAGCAAAATACCGTAGAGTGGGGGGCTTCTGCGGCAGGAATTTATTGCTCAAGACCAAGAGTCAGCACAGTGGGGTTCTGGTTCTCATGGGGGGTGGTAGGTAGAGGGGAGGGAAGGAGGAAGAGAAGCCCTCCAAGCCCATCAGAGCAGAGCCCCCAACTTTATTAGCTCATTTAACCTTAATCATCTTATAAAAACCCTATCTCCAAATGCAGTCACACTGAGGATCAAGGTTTCAACATAAGAATTGGGGGTGGGGGTGGAGGGACGCAATTCATTTTATAGGTACAGTCCCTGGTCCCCCAAATTCATGTCATCACCTACAGAACTCTTGCCTTTCACCCCACCACCCCGGAAAGCCTTCACTCATGCCAGCACCACCTCTAAGCGGGAAGTCCAAGGTCCTGTCTCACAATCCCCTAACTCGGGTCTGGGAGGGGCCGGAAGTGGATTCGTCCCAGACAGGTTCCTCTCCAGCTGTGCGTCTGTGAAAGTACACCCGTCACGCGCTTCCAGAACACACGGGTGGGATGGGCCCGGGGAGAGACGTGCCACTCCCAAAGGGGAGAGACAGGAAAGGGGGAGGGAGCGGCAGGTCCCCGGCGAGTCCGAACAGGCAAATACCAGCAGATAGGAAGGCCCGAGAATATTCCTGTTTGGCTCCGTGTGCTCCCTCCAGACCCACCGAGGTGACAGCATCCCCTCTCATGGGCCACCTGGTACTCTGTAGCCACTGTGCCCTCTGAAAGCACGGAGGACAGACCTAGCTTTGCCCCCTGAGCTTGTGGGGAGAGGGTCTGCCCTGATGGTCCCTGTTTGTTTAAAGGGTTTGTTTATTTGAGAGAGAAACAGAGATAGTGACAGAGAGCTGGACCTGGGGAGGAGAGGGAGAAGAGGAAGAAGCAGACTCCTCGGGGAGCAGGGAGCCCGGCTCTGGGCTCGATCCCAGGACCCTGAGATCATGACCTGAGTGAAGCCAAAGGCTTAACCGACTGAGCCCCCGAGACGCCCCAGCTCTTATGGTCTCTCAATTGCCCTCAGGGCCATTCTTCCGTCTGTGAGGGAACAGTGCACATCCACAGCCTCATAGCTCTGTGGTCCAGCCCTGTGAGGTCGAGTCCTTCATCCCGCCAGCCTTCTCTGTCCCCTTCCCTGCAAACCGGCAGCGTCTCTGACCCTTGAATGCCCTCTCTGTGCCTGGCCCCTGCTAACTGGTTGAAACTGTTGGCTTTACCGTTCCTTTCTATTTTGTTACCTTTTCTATATCGTGAATTTTGGCTTCTAAGTTACTACTTTTTACCTTCCGCCCTTTTCAAGTTTAAATTGCTATATTTCTGCAACTTCTAAAAACAGATGCTTAGCGCATTTGTTCTTCAGGTTTTCTTCTTTTATATTTTATGTACAGAAGGCTATGTGCATGTTTTAAATACTGCTTTGGCTGCACCCCACAAATACTGAAGTGTAGTGCTTTTGTTATTTGTCAGTCCAAACTGTCCTCTAAATTCCATTAGAATTTCTCCTTTGACTCGTGGCTTACTTAAAAATGTATTTCTTAATTTGCATATGGGAATTGAACATATATTTTTAAAATACTTCTAACTTTGTTCTTTCACCGTCAGAGAACATACTCTCCATGAATCCAACGCATTGATGTTTGTTGAGACTTAGTTTGTAGTCCGTCAGCTCATTTTTAAAAAAAATTTTTTTCTGTGATTTTAAGAGGAAAGTGCTTTCAGCATTTGTTGTGTGTCCTGTATTTGTCCATTAGGTCAATTTTGTTAGCGTTTTATTCAAATATTTCCTATAAATTACTGAATAATCCCCTATCACTGAGGATTTGTCTATTTCTCCTTATACTTCTGTTCCATACTATATATATTTAAGGTATACTATTTGGTCCACTTATACTTAAAACTAGTATGACTTCTAGGTAAAAGTAGCTTTTCATTATATAATTATGTGACTTTCTTTACTATGTTAGGTTTTATCTGATTATTTATATAGTGATCTCAGTCTCACTTCAGTTAATGCCTAACTGACATTACAACTTTCTTTAGCTTAAGTTCAGAGGTTTCCCTCATGAACAGTATGTAGTATGTGTTAGATTTTATTTTATCTCTTCTGACAGTATTTATTTTGTCCCTGAAGTGTTTCCATCTCTTGTAATCAGTGGTTAGTGGTTACTGAGATTTCTTTCCACCATCTTGGATCGTGCTCACCATTTGTCTCATCTGCTCCCCATTTCTTTGCCTCTCCTTTCTTTTCTTGTTAGATTAGCGGACTCTGTGATTGCTTTCTGCCTTCAAACGTCTTCATACTGTTTCTATTCTATTTGTAGTTTTCCCTGGAAACTAAAACGTGCCCAGCTAACTCCACAAATCTGAATAGGATCAAATCTTTCCCCTCCCTCCTGGGCAATGCCCAGATGTTAGACTATTATAGATTCGCTGACCTCTCTCCTGAATTCAATGTTCTTGTCTCCAGTTTAAGTCCATCCTGTTTTGTTTTTCAGTCCTCTAGACCTTGTGTCCACTGTTTTATTCAGTCGGTGTTAGTTTACATTTGATTACATGTTGACCGCTTTCTTTGTTCTCTGGTCTCTTATCTTAGACCCACCTTTCAAGACGGGTTTCTTTCTGCCTAAAGTACCTTCTCGTGATTTCCTTCAGTGAGATTCCGTTGCTGAGATTCTCTTCTCTTCATTCTCATTCTTCTGTAAATGAAATTCACCCTCGTTCTTGAAAGATACTTTTGCTGTGTATGTATTTCTATGTCGACAGTGATGTCCTTCCAGCGCTTGAGTATGTCTTCGTTCTCCAAGCTTCTGGTGATACTGTTAAGTCACATACCACTCCATCTGCTGTCATGTTTAGGCAATCTGTCTTCATTTTACTCTGGATGACCCAAGATATAAATGTGTGGCTTCAAGTGTGTGTAGAGGTGAGTCTGTTCTCACTGATCACGCCTGGGATTCGCTAAGCTTCTTGAGCCTGTGGATCTACGCCTGAGTCTGAAAAAGTCTCACTGTTATATTTTCAACTATTGTTCTGTTCTCTCCACTGACCCTTCAGAGCTTGGACCAAATGCTGCTTAGAACTTCTCATCTCACTCCTGGTATGTTTATCCTCTCTTCTGTATGTTCTAGAATTTTCTCTCGCCATCCAGTTCTGATTTGTCTTACAATTCACGATTTCTCCCTTCTGTTCTGCTCTGCGTATTTTTCCTGCCAGTTATGTCCATATAATTTTATTTCCAGAAGATCTGTTTGATTATTTTCTGAATACCGCATGCCATATTTTATTGCCTTTTCCCTGCAGTTGTTTTCAGGTTTGTCATTGGCCATATTTTACAAACTATAATTTGTACTTTTTTTTTTTTTACATTTTCACATCTCTGAAATAGCCAAATGTATGAAAACTACTGTTGTTTTATAATTCCTGTCAGCCAGAAAGCAGCTATAGAGATCAGGTTGTCCCAGAGCCGGCTCCCTCAGACAGCACCGCCCGTTATCTCCCGGTTCTGTGCATCAGGGGGTCTGCTGGGCACAGCTGGGTCCTCTGCTGAGGGTCTCCTAAGGCTGAAATCAAGGTGCCGGAAAGGCTGGGGGTCTCATCCGAGGCTTGGGCTCCCCTTCGTAGCTCTCACGGTTGTTAGCAGATCTCCTTTCCTTGCAGCTGTCAAACGCATGGGGGCTGCATTTTCAAGGTCAGTGGGGAATGTCTCTCTGACACAAACTTCTCGGAGTTTCCTCGATTAGGTCAGGCCCCCGGGGGTACTATCCCTTCTCATTCACTCAGGGTCAGCTGATTAGCGACTCAGCCGTGGGAGCCGATAGTCCATCTCATTCTCACTCATCCTGCCCAGACTCAGGGGAGGGGCTTTCTAGCATTTGTGCAGCAGCTGGCAGGGATCTTAGGGAATCTCTCAGAATCCCGCCTACGAGACTATCCTGCAAGGAACTGCCCCAGGGCATGCGGATCATGCGTGGCTCATGCCAGTTTGGGAGTGTCTTTACTCCCATTGTGCACTCACTGACTGTGGACCTCACCACAGACAGAGGCATGGACCACTGTGCCCCAGCTCCATGCTGACCACCGGGGTGGGGGGACCAGAGTGGCCCCCAGGAATTAGCATCCACAGTCTCCGACTCTGGGTGTCTCCTCTTGCCTGGGGCGGGACGACACTACGGTCGCCCGCTGAGCTCTGCCTCCCGGCGGTCGTCGGCCCGGTCTGCAGCTCACGTCTGTGCTCTGTGACCGGGAAGCAGCCTGTCTTCCAGGCTTCCAGGTTCTGAACCCCAAGCCCGTCCGTTTGTCTCAAAGCCCCGGACGTGGGAACTTCTCCTGGCAGTTGCTACCTTGGTGCTGGCTCCCTGTTTGCTTTTTGCCTTGTTAGTCCTCTGATGCCTGTTTAATCAAGTCTGTTTTAAAATGTCTACACCACATGGATGAGTCCGGAGGGCATGCGAAATAGAACAAGCCCATCACAGAAGAACAAACGCTGCCCGAGGAAGCTAAAGCAGTCACCCTCACAGAAGCAGAGAGTGCAGTATGGCTGCCAGGGGTGGGGGGCGGGGGAGAGAGGGGGGAGGAGGAATGGGGAGATGTCGGTCAACGGCATAAAGTCTCATTTGTACAAGATGAATAAGTTCTAGAGATCTGCTGCACAGCCCTGTGACTAAAGTTAATGATACTGTATTGTGCACCTACAAATTGTGAAGAGGGTTTATCTTAGTTTACCGCATGTTCTTACCACGACAACCAAAAAGAGGCATAAGGAAGCTTCTGGAGGTACTGGGTACATCTGTTACCTTGGTTGTGGTTTCATAGTTGTGTGTGTCAAATTGTATACACTAAATACGCACATGGATCGTGTATCAATTGCACCTAAATAAAGCTGTTTAAAATAAATTAATAAGATAAAGTGTCTATTAAAATAACTGATACATGGGGCACCTGGCTGGCTCACTTGGTTAAATATCCAACCCTTGATTTTGGCTCAGGTCATGATCTCAGGGTCACGACAGTGAGCCCCACATCGGGCTCTGCACTGGCCGTGGTGCCTGCTGAAGATTCTGTCTCTCCCTCCGCCCCTCCCCCCTGCCTGTGCACGTGCGCTCCCTCGCGCTCTCTCTCTTTAATAAATAAACCTTTAGAATAAAATAAAATAAATAAAACAACAGATGCAGCTCCTGCTTTCCTGACCGGAGCCAGACACATATCCAGAGTTTTCTCCAGGATGGAGTGGGGACGCAAACTCCACCATATCCGTATAATGGGCCACTGGGCGCAAAGACAGCGGGACACACGCTGCCCCACGTGGGTGACATGTGCGTCTCTGCGGCCCGCAACCTGGTTCTGAAGTAGAATCCCGCGTGGGCTGTGAACGCACCACGGAAGAGCTTTGTGCTTACCTCGAGCTGAGCCTCGGCATCCGCGGGCGCGTCACCGGGGGCCACCGAGGGGGACCACGCGTCCTCTTGCAGAATCCCTGGGAGACAATGGCAAACACGTTTAAAGTTAGAAAACTAAAACTAACGATCCTGCCTTTTGGGGTCTTAATCTACTTACAGTTCTTCTCAGCCTGTATTTTTCAGAGATGATCTGATTTCTCATGTATACATATTTAAATCAAAATGTTTCTATTTAGTCATATAAATTAAACACATTTATTATATCTTTGAACTCCGCATCTCAAATGAAACAATTTTTAGCAAATTCATGGTAAAATGATGAAGAAAGTACAGAAATAAATTATCTAAGTTTTCATGAATTTAATTCCCATGTGTCCTATCTTTGTGTTCTTTTCCCCAAAAGTATTACATTTAAATAAAACTTAACACATTTTTGAAAGACCCAAGGGGATTTTGGAAACATGGTCGTGTCGATGATGGCTGCTGTTTCTGTGTCAGCTTGTCCCCTCCCCAGGAATCAGTTTCGCATTACACCCCACTCCCCCATGAACCTAGAGTGCACTACTTAACCTGTTATCTGTAGTAAGAACATAGGCAGGTATAGAAGAAATATTAGTTCTACTTAAAACTTCTATCATAGTATCAAGATATTTCTTAAGACAGAATACAGTGTCCAGCTATGAGATTTTTTTCCTCAAAGGTTTTTTTGGTTTTTTTTGTTTGTTTGTTTTTTGTTTTTAGAGGAGGCTCTACACCCAACATGGGGCTTGAACTCACAACCCTGAGATCAAGAGTCATATGGTCTACAGACTGAGGCGGCCAGGCGCCCCTCCTCAAAGGAATTTTAAAGAAATTCCGTACTTTATCGCCTACCAATTGTGCTAATTTTAAATGTACTGTATTCAAAATGAAGTCTTGATGTATGATTATAATTCCACTTAAATATCAGAGATGGAAAAGCACAGATTGAGACTAACGAGCATACCTTGAGCAAGTGACATTACTAGAAGTGTGTTTTTCGGCTATAAATCCTGGACATGATCACTTAATAGTCAAATAAGGAAGTGTGTTTAGAAATGTCACAGAACACTGAACAAGGGTTTTATTGCTCTGCGGAATTCAGAGACAAAATAATGGTAAAAATAAAACTCGAGGTTAAAACGTGAACTTCATAGAGCATGATGATAATATAAGGCCTTCCTTTTTTAGGTTCCTTCTTAAAAACGTCGAGCCCATCAGGACTCCCGCCAGTCAGTGTCTTGGCACCAACATACCCGTCCGGGGCCGGTCTGCAGCGGGCCAGACCGCGGCCGTGACTTGGCAGCAGCCACCCCAGGGCTCCCGCCTCGCGAACGCTCCGCAGCTCTTCTGCCGCGTTCAGTGCCTCCTTACGTCCCTTGACTGAGAACCTATCCTGGTCTCACCTTCACAAGGGCACTCGCGTTCTCTTTGCCTGTGTCATCTACTGTCCGCAAAGAAGCCAGTCCACAAATAGTTCTGGAACACACACTGCTTTCCAGAGTTTGCCTGTCTCGAGTTCCTTATTAGCCCGCTCCCTGCCCTCCAGAATAGTCGTCCGCGGGAGCAGCCCCCCTCCGCGACCCAGTCCACTGTGAGCCACAGAACCGCGCAGTGAACGGAAGAGAGAGCTCGGACACACGGAAGGTGCCCTAACTGATGTGTACAAGAAACGGCCCCTGTTGAGAACACGGGCTGTCCCCTCATTTAAAGGTAACGTTCACTGCTTAGTCTTATTAAATTCTCGTGTCAGTAATACTGTCATAAGGGAAGGAAATTTAAGGAATTCGTTTATGAAAGAGGGTGACAATTCTTAGTTTCCTGATTCATGGGCAAATGTCCAGGAAATCTCAACAGGAGACGGGTGGGGGGGAGGGGGTTAATAAAGTGTTGAAAATGGCTTAAAGCAGGTGCTCCAAGAACCAGAAGTGGAGGACGGTCACTGGCGTCCCAGTGATGTGGGAGTCTGAGTATCTCCCCAGTGCCTCCCCACACGACCTCAGACAGCTAGGGCCTCGCACCCACGTGTCGTCCCAGCCCAGCCCTACCCAGCCTGACCTGTAGCGGGTTCACAGATGGCCAGGGCGGCCTTGGCTCCGCCTGCGACAGACAGCAGCGTTGCAAAACCAGGGAGGGACTGGCACAGAATAAAAAAGCCGTATCGATGGGGCGCCTGGATGGCTCAGTGGGTTAAAGCCTCTGCCTTCGGCTCAGGCCATGATCTCGGGGTCCTGGGATCGAGCCTCACATCAGGCTTTCTCCTCATCAGGGAGCCTGCTTCCCTCTCTCTCTCTGCCTGCCTCTCTGCCTACTTGTCATCTCTTTCTCTCTCTCTGTCAAATAAATAAATAAAATCTAAAAAAGAAAAAAAAAAGCCGTATCGATGACAAGATCATTCTTAATGAACTATTTCGTGGTACTGCAGAAAGGTAGTTCCGCTTGAAGGTTTTACCATGATAGAAAAATCTCCAAGTTGTATTAAATTAGACCAAACAAAATGGCTTTTCCAACATTCTGTCCAGCGTATACATGCACGCACACCCGTGCGCGTGCACACACACACACACACACACGCACTGACCTGGCATTTCAGGCTGCTGTTCTCCCACCTGAGCAGGAAGCTGGCTCTCGTGCGGAGCGTGGCCCCGTGGGAGTGGGGGGCCGCAGGTCCTGACCTAGGCAACAACTAGCCCCACCCCCTTTGAGATCGGAGCTCACCCTCCGTCAGGTGTTCGATTTCTAACCACACGTCCGATTGGTACTTCTCTTTGGCTTTCGTTTTACTAAAGGAGGCAGAAAGAAGGAAAGATGGCGTTGAGCGCCGAGTGCCGGAGACTGACTTGTAATTGGTCCCTATAGAACTGGAGGGTGCGGCTAATTCAGTTAGGGGCCCCAGTGAAGCCCAATTTTGTGCTTAAAACATTTTGAGTAAAAGAGATATGACAACTGCATCGGGTTGTTTAATAGGAAACCAAAATAATGGAGCAAAGAATGAATAATACACACACACACACACATGCACTATGCACATATGTGTATATATACCTACATATCCTATTTTCCATCTGATTCCTATGCCTGCTTTTGAGCAGAGGTATGAATTGAGACGCCCTGGGCATAAGCTGAAATACCATGTTTATTCTGAAATACATAAATCAATAGCAATAGCAGATGTTATTGATAGTTCTGCACACTGTCCCACTCTCACACTGAGGCGTGTCTTTTCCTTTCCACCTTTAACTAAAGGATCCTGGGGTCTTCTCACAACTGAGTCACTGGTAGCGTAGGACGCGTCTGGCTGTCGATAATTCACCTCCGAGCCCTGAGTTGATGGAGACGCTCATGCCTACCATCAAATGTAGAAGGCTCGAGGCACAAAGGTGGCCCCCGGCGGCATGTTTTTGCTCCCCCGTCACTCAGTGATTCTTTTAGAGCACGTTTATGTGGGAAACAGATGTCATATTTATTTTTTCACACGGGCTTGCATTTGGGGAATTTTTTTTCCCTTTTATGCTGCACTATTACACCATCTCACCTCCATTGGTGTATCATTAGCTGCCATCATTGTCTATTTGTATGATTATTGTATTGTCATTTACCTCGTTGGGGTTTAATCTGCTCCACGTTTGTGTTAAGAAGGGAACAAAATTCTCCACTAACCGGAATGGGGAGAGGCACTTTTTAAAGCAGAGACATATTGCAGTGCACAAGATAAATTATAAGCTGTAATTAAAACCACATGGGAACCACCATCAGTGGGCCCCTCAGAGATCAAAGATCTGTGGGAAATAGGCAACAATTTTTAGCTTCCCTCATTCTATTTGCATTAAGGGGTGTTTTTCTATGTATACAGGGTATTGCTTACAAGAGGATTTGGGTGCGTGGGAATCAGGAACTTTTACAAATAAGAAGGAAAAAACAACAGAAACCTCATCCACAGCCGTATCAGTCTCCAGAAGCATTGATAGCATTTTGTGGGGGTTGTGGAAATCAAGGAGAGCCTGTTGAAAGTACCTCATTGCGTTCAAATTTTTCTTAACTTTCCAATTCATAGAAGAAATCTTTTTTTTTTTAACTGAACTCTGTGTCATAGGAAGAGACTGAACATGTCCCCGAGAGGACTTCGCGACCAGACCTGACGTCCCTCTGAGAACGGCGCCATGGGGGCTTACCAGTCCGGGGTGCAGGCCACGGCTTCGGGGCACACCTGTTGGGAAGCTCGCTGTCGGTCCAGGGCCGGCTCCATCGCCCCAGCCTTCTCTGGAAAATCAGGCAGGTAGGTTTTAATTTGTCTTCTATTTACAATGTCTTAAGTCCCATCCAGAAAAATTTAGGAGGTGCTCAGAACTATTACTTTTCTTGAATAGTAAACAGGAAATTTACTTTTTATTAAGTTTGGGCGTGCTAGTAAAGATTCCTAAAAACAGTCTCGTTTTTATGCGTATCACCATGATAGCTGTCCCCCTCTCCTCCCACCACCGCTGCCGCCAGCAGAGAACAGGGCCGATTCCTTAGGAAAAGGCTTTTTGTGGGTTGAGACCCTATATATATTGACATAGTTCAGCAACTACATCATCATGGTTTCCAGCGTCTGCCTTTCCCACCCTGTGAGGCTTGTGGGCTGTGACACCCCCGTGTTCCTGTAACTGAGTGGGAACTTCTTAAAGACCCCCCAGGGTCCTCTGGTTATTTCTAAGGTCAAGCCCCGAGTATCCTTTTCATCCCTGATGCTATGATGTAGACAGTAAAAGATACGAAACGCTAACGTGGAAAGAGGAAGTCAACATAAATAAGGATAGAAGCCAAGATACATGAGAGTAAATCGTCAGACTACCGAGGGAGGCCTAAAGAATTTTTTTTTACTATCAGCAAAAAACAGTAAAGACCTAGAGATGCTACACATGCGGATGTAGAGCCCTGGATTTTGACAAAGTTCCTAGGAAGTGCGGCGACCACATCGACTTCAGACGCCCTGGGCCGGAGCAGCCTACTTCCTGGGCTCGCAGTGCGCGTCTGCTTGGAGAAACCGGTCCTCCTTCTGCGGCAAAGACGGTTTCACAGCCCTGATTAAGAAAGGGCACGATCCCAAACGTTGTATTCTTAGCGCTTAACTCAAATACCGGCCCAGGCCTTGAAATTCCACAGACCGCCCCGAGCGGTGTGAACAGTGCCCACCGCTTAGTGATGTCACAGCCTCAGGCCTGCGTCCCCAGAAGGGTCGCCCATCACTGGACAGGCCCGCCCCTTGGCCGCTGAGGCTCGCAGTCCGGGTGTGAAAGCAACGACGGCGTTTGTACATCCAGAGAGATGTAGCACCCGCCCGCTGCTCTGGAACTCCTCCGGGACGCTCGCTGGCGCCGAGCAAACTCTGACTTCAGGAAAGCAGGAAACAAAGGGCCCAAGAAGAGTGGCAGCCCAGCTGGTCACTTACAGTTAAGGCTAAGATACTGCCCGTGAATAATTCCCCGGCGGTTCCAGCGCTAGGACTGGAGCGGACAGGCAGAGTGCAGCCTGCTCGCAGCATCTCCCACGCCCGCGATTTCCCGGAAGCCGGCAGTCCCCCCAGATCCCTGCTGCTTCTGGATCCCAGCCCGCGCCCGCCCGCCGGGACACAGGTGCCTTCCCTCGGGGCCCTTGGAGAAGCTGTGCCCTACAGAAACGAGCCGCACAACTTAGAATATTTTTATCACTAACGAGAGCAAGAGCATGTTGTATCCTCACCATCGAGGAGCTGTCACAGCTTCTCGTGTCCAGAGCCCGGTGTGCTCGGAGAGCTTATTTCTTCAGGTCTGATCTGTAGAGACGTGGTTGGGCTCAACTGCGACGCCTTCACATTACATGTAACTATATGGGAACTTACGGAAACAAGGCTGCATCTCAGGTATACGTACACGGGACGCGCGATACGAAAGGCTTTTAGGAGAACAAATATTTCTCTCCTGTGTGTTAATAGAGAAGCAAATCGGGTACCATATATGACCAAATTCTTATGGGAAGTAAGAGGAAACAAGCGCCCTCGAACAAATCCCAATTATAAGAGGTCAGACAATTCAGACACAAACCAAGATCTGTGCGGGGAAGAAACATAGCAGCAAAAATCGTCAGGCCTTTGACAGCATGGTCCCGAGCACCCCCTGGGCCTGGCTCCAAGGAGTTAGAGCCTAGACGCGGTACAAAACATCTCCGAACTGAAAGCATGAAAGGAGGGGTTAACGCACACATGATGGGCATTGTTATTAGAAGCATCCACACTACGGCATACAGATGCGTCTTCTGGCCTTCTGACGCCTGAGCATGGTGGGCATACAGCTTCTCCTGGGTGTTGTCAAATACAGCCCAAACAACAGTTGGCTTCCAGAAATTGTAATTTTAATCTTCATCAAAACGTGAGACTTAAGGGCTCAGGAATGTAAACCGAAGAATGCTTAGGAATCATAAATTCAGTTAATTCCCAAATTTGTTAATTTCGCGAGGTATTTTAAACCTAGGGTTCCCCACATTTCCGAGCGCCATTTCCTGGTGCCATTTGTCAGAGGAGCACGTAGAAACATATCTTAAGAAGAGATACAGACATTTTTAAACGGAAGCCCTGATTCCCCACCGCGTACAGACAGTTTCCTAGCTGTATAGGCAAGCGTGCTTGGCTTGCAGCTGGCGACTAACAGAGCAGGAACTGGGGCCACGGGCCCTCGCACCTTCCGGCGGCATTCCCCGGGGCCTCTAACCTTTCATCCTGCACAAGGAGGCCGTTCTCGCCTTGCTCATAGTGATGTGAACACTCCCGGGCCTTTCTCCTTCTGGAGATCTTGCTGGATAAGGGCGTCCTGAAAGCCTCGTTCCTAGTCCTCCAACAGCCCAAAGGAGCCCCTGCCGGCAGGCCAACTGCTGCTCCCCGGGGGTTCCGAGGCCGGTTCCCGCCCCGGCGGCAGTTACCGGTGACGGCTGGGCTGTGCAGAGCGCACAGGCCCCCGCGAGTAACGGTCCAGCCTGGGGGGAAGGAGCTCATCCTTCCCTGGGGGGTGGGGTGGCAGAAATCAGGGAGGGCACTCGGGAGATGACGGTGCGATATGGGGCTGTTGGACACAGCCTTTGAATTAGGAAGGTTCGGATACGTATGTATATGAAGATGTATATCTCGGTAGAGGTCCTCATACATGAAGATATGTATATACGACTCTGTGTGTAAATACAGGATGATAGGAATCCTAAGTTTTTTTTTATGTTTTTTGTTTTACTGTGAGATTTTCTTTGGTAACCTTTAATTTTGACTAATTTAACCAATAATTTTAACTGAAAACTGAAAAATTAACCAATAATTTCCAACTTGAAGAAAAGTGTAAGAATCGACAAAGAGCTCCCAT
>CM052813.1:674067-738481 GCA_028533885.1 Nasua narica
GGTGGTGGGTATCGAGAGGGGCACGTACTGCATGGAGCACTGGGTGTGGTGCATGAACAATCAATCTTGTAACACTGAAAAATTAAAGTAAACATATTTGGGGGAAAAAATTTACTATTTTAAACATTTTGCCCCATTTGCTTTATCTCTTTCTCTCTGCATATGTAATATGGACACGTTTTTTCCAAACCATTTGAAAATAAGTTGCAGACTCTAAATACTTAAGAGTTAGGACACCTCAGGGGCGCCTGGGCTCCTGGGTGGCTCAGTTGATTAAGTGGGTAACTCCTGGTTTCGGCTCAGGCCCTGATCTCAGGGTCATGGGATCAAGCCGCGTTTTGGGCTTGGTGCTCATGGGGAGTCTCCTTCAGGATTCTCTCTCCCTCTCCCTCTGCCCCTCACCCCTCCGCTCCCTCACGGGCTCCCTCGCGGTCTCTAAAATTAATAATCTTTAAAAAAAAAAAATAGTCAGGGCAGCACTTGCATAACCACAGTACCAGGATAAAACCCTGGAAATTCAGCACTAACACACCATTGATTAAATTACTGGCAAAGAGGGGGGAAATGACATTTTACTTTCAAAGGAATAACAGTAAAATTTTATTCACAAAAATTACAAAACTGAGAACATAAGTAACGGAACAGCATCTCTTCGAAGTGCTTCGTGGAAATCACTGCCAGTCGATGACTCTACACCCAGGACGGGATGGCCTTCAAATATGGAGGCGGTTGTCCTGGGGGGTCAGCGGAGGGCGCGCTGACTGCGGCCAGCACCGCGGGACGGTAACGTGAAAGCTGGGAAGAGAGCGGATTCCAAGACGTCTCATCACAAGGAAGAAACATGTTCCGTCCGTCTGAGAGGACGGGCGCCGACTAGACTGACTGGGGCCGACATTCCAGCCTCCCTGTGAGGCCCTCGAGCCGAACCCCGAGGCTGGGACGCGCTCCCCGCCAGTCGTGTGGTGGTAAGCCTGGGAACCCGCCGAGGGAGGTTACAACGTGCCACACACACCACCAAAAAAACCGGAGCGTGTATTTCCACACATCCACGCTGAAGGAAATGCTAGAGGGAAGTTTTGCGTCGCAAGGGAAAGAATTACACATGGGAATATGGCACTTAATGCAGCAGAGAAGAAGGGCAGAAAGGTTAACATGTGGCTAAATCTACGTAAACCCTGGCGGGAAAACCGATACGGGCTTTACAACACACGTGGGGGCAAATCATACGTCAGCACTGGAGCGGCAGGAACGGGCCCGACGGCATCAGGGCCCCAAGGTCTCCATACGGCCCGTAAATTCCAGAATTCATACAGATTGGGAACCCAAATGTGAAATGTAAAACAACGGACCGTTTAAAAGAAAAATGACATTGTGATGACAAACGAGGTGGCGATAAATACTCCACTGCTGAGATTTCTGCCCCTGGGGGGTTTCTCCGCTCACCCCCCCCCCCCCCCCCGAGCCCGTCCGAGACAAGCACGTGTCCACAGGCCTGACCCGGAGGCTGAGCCCCTGCCTCCCGCATTCGAGTCTGAGATGACCGAGAGTGATGGCATCTGGTCCTAACCCCTTCTTCCCCGGCGGGGGACTCAGACAGGGGAGCCACCTCCAAGAGAAACGCTACCTCGTAGGAAGCGCCCAAAAGCTCACGCATCAAAAAGCAGACCCCAGACCTGACCAGTCTTCCATTTCTTCCCTCGTAACTCACGGACGTTGTCTCCTGGGAAGCGAATAGTGCAGCCTGTGGTCTCCCCGAGTGACAGTTTCTCAGACCTACCTTTTCTGGGATGAAGGACGATTGCTACAGCACAAATGGCCAGAAGGCTGTCCTGCAAAGTGGTGTTTTCCAGCAGTCCACCACCCACCAGGCAGGCTTGAGTTCCCTTAACAGGATCCCAGACCGTTGTCCGGGGAGCTGCGGCCACACTCAGCCACAGCCCCGGCCTCCGGCCTCCAGTCCCCAGCATCCCCACGGGTCTGTCCTCCTCCTGTGGCCTTGTCCCAGCCCACCTGTGTGCTGGTGTCTGTCCCTTCCCGTGTTTGCCCCTGTTCACACCCCAGCATGATGCAGCCTTTCCACAGCCCGGCCCTCCGGTCCCTGCCACTCCTCCCCAGTCCCCCTGCTCCCTTTCCAGAGTTTTCCATCAGTCCTTTCTCTTCCGAACAGCTCCGTTCTGTTCTCTGGTCCCTGCTACTCACCTGCTCATCAATGAAAGAACACTGATTGAGAGAGGTAATAACAGGGGTTGGCAAGGACGTCGAGGAACTGGGACACCCGTGCTCTGCTGGTGGGAACGCACCAGGCAGCATTTGCTGTAGAAAACGGCCTAGCAGGAGGGGTCTCGGGGAAGACCACGGGGTGGGAGGCACCAGGAGCCTGTCTTCCCCCCGGATGACAGTCACCCTGGCAGAATCTGTCCGCGGTAACCCTTTTGGAAATCTGGCATCTCTTGAAGGCTTGCAACTTCTAGGAGAAGGCTTGGGTGGTAAATTGCATTCAATTTTGAGCAATGTCAGCTCTTAACCCGGTAGCGACTACTCGTCCCCACCCCCGCCACGTGGCAGGCAGCTGTGCACATGTTCCGGAAGCAGCTCACACGCAGTCCGCAGGACACAGAGCCGGCGAAAAGGACTCCGTCCTCCAAATACTGGGCATCTGTGCTGTGATCACCGATGGCTGCTTCTCTTCACAGAGAGAAAGACAAAGAAATTTGTTTTTCTTCCCCCAGTGTTGCAAACCCTTTCCCCTTGGGCTCAGGAGACCTCCAGGAGATTTCAAGGGCCTATTTCATTTTATTCCCCCTTCATTTTTTTGCTTTTCCCCTTCAGGAGCCAGACATTAAAGACTAGGACATTCAAAAACAGCTGCATATCCAGGGGAAAGTAGAAAGTGACTGTGTATGCCCAAGGAAAGGCTTAGAAAGACCTAAGAAGATGTTACATTTATCCTGCAAGCTGATCCTTGGCACAGGAAGGCTACAATTAAAAAAAAAAAAATTAATTAAAAATAGCAAACCCTGGGGAAAGGGGAAATTCTAATTTCCAGACTTACCACATTATGAAATCCAAATGTCTAATGTTCAACAACAACAAAAAATATGAGATGTACAGAAAAACAGGAAAGTGTGCTCCAGTCTAAGGGAAAAAGTAACTCAACAGAATCTGTTCCTGAAAAAAACTTAAGAGTATCTCTTAGACAAGGACTTCAACATAATGTTCTTCAGGTTGCTCAAGGAACTAAAAGAAGACTTAAAGGAAGTCAAGGAAACCGCATGTGAATGAAATGGAAGCATTAGTGAAGAGACAGAAAACACACAAAGAAACCCAAAAGAAAGAGCGGAGCTGAAAAGTACGGTAACTGAAAGGGAAGACGCGGGAGAAGCTTTGGAAGACTGTGCCAGGCAGGTAGGAAAAGAGCCCGTGAACTTGAAGATGACACTCAACGTTATGACGGCCGAGAAACAAAGGAGAAAAGATCGAAGAAAAGCAAGCAGAACCCAGAGGAAATTTGGCACCTTCAGAAGGACCAACACACGTGTCCTGGAAATCTCAGGAACAGGAGAGACAAGAGTAAGGGCAGAGAGAATAGTTGAAGAGATCACGGCTGACAAACTCTAAGTTTGAAGAAAGACATGAACATACACATCAAAGAAGCTCAGTGAATTCCCGAGTAAGATGAACTCAAAGAGACCCAAAATGAGACACGTTATAACTAAACTTTCAAAAGCTACTGACAAAAGGTGAGTCAACACAGGGCAAGGGGTCCCCAGTAAGGCTGCAAACAGGTTTCTCCTCAGAAGCTTGGAAGGCCAGAAGACAGTGGGCTCATATAGGCAGCGTGAGAACAGGCCAGCTGTCACCAAGCAGTCGTATATCTGGCTAAAGTGTTCTTTGTAGGTGGGGGGGAAATCCAGACATCCTGAAAGAAACAACACCAAGCTCGAAACCTCAGATCCAGGAAGCTCAGAAAACAACAAGTAGGATAAATGTCAAAAAAAAATCTCACTTAACACATATAAAAAATGAAGGAGGACATAAAGGCTTTCTCAAATAAACGAAAATGGAGGGAATTTGTTGCAAGCAGCCCCTGCTTCATAAGAGACGTTAAAGAAGCTTTTCAGGGAGAAGGAAACTGAAATAGGTTGGAAACTCAGATCTACATAAAGAAAGGAAGAGCTTCAAAGAAGGAATAAGTGAAGGTAAAATAAAAACTTTTGGTTTTCTTATTCTTTTTTTAAGATTTTATTGTTTGTCAGAGAGAGAGTGAGCCCAAGCAGGGACAGGGGCAGAGGGAGAAGGGAGAAGCAGACTCCCCACCGAGCAGGGAGCCGGATGCGGGGCTCCATCCCAGGACCCTGGGATC
Organism: Nasua narica; assembly: GCA_028533885.1. Lineage (NCBI taxonomy): Eukaryota > Metazoa > Chordata > Mammalia > Carnivora > Procyonidae > Nasua > Nasua narica. The sequence continues at coordinate 678,431 of CM052813.1, forward strand.
ATGACCCGAGCCGAAGGCAGACGCTAAACAACTGAGCCCCCCAGGCGCTCCTATTTTCCTTATTCTTAATTGAGCTAACACACAGCAGTTGTTCCAAATAATAACAGCCACTCTGGATGTGATTCTGTGTATTTATGGAGATTTATGGATGGACATAGTCTTGCCATACAGCCCAAGAATCATGCCCCTTGGTATTTACTCAAATAATCTGAAAATTTATGACCGAACCAAAACCTACCTGTGGACGTTCAGAGCAGCTTTATTCACAATTACCGGAACTTGGAATCAACCTCGTAGGTGGACAGATACGAAAGCTAGGTTGCATCCAGACAGTGGGATGTAACTCAGCACTAGAAAGAAGTGAGCTGTCAAGCCCCGAACTGACCGGCGGGAAACTGACATGTGTAAACTTCCTCGTGTATCACCAAGTGAAGGAAGGCAGCCTGAAACGGTGACATACTGTATGGCTCCAACCCTCTGACGTCCTGGAACAGGGAAGACTGGGGAGACAGTAAACAGATCCGGGGTGCCAGGAGGGGACGGGGGCGCGAGTAGGCAGAGCCAGGAGAATTTTCAGGGCAGTAGGACACTACTACCGCAGGGGTAGAAGCCTGTCGCCGGACATTTGTCCGAACGCGTAGGTAGACCGTGGACTTGGGTGATGACGACGCGTCAGTGCAGGTTCCCCCGATGTGACGCACATACCATTCTGCTGGGGACGTTTATAGTGGGGGACACAGGGGTTCCTGGGAAATATCTGTACGTTCTTCTCAGTATTCGCCGTGAACTTAAAACTGCTCCCCAAAACAGTTTATTAATTTAAAGAAAACATAACCACAAGTAACAAAGACATGAGCAGCATTGTTCAGTTATTTCTGTGCTGATTTCATTGCTGATTTCCCCTATCGGGAGTGAAGAGGAAGTGTTTCAGGGGGGTTATTCCTAGCCACCTTCCAGTTTCCTCAAGGATTCTAAAAGGTTCTAGAACTTGGGTGTCAACATCCATAGTTTGGACTGGGAAAACCTCTTACCGCCCCTAAAAATGCAGTTCCCGGATTCAAATCCACATTTAATCAGAGCATTAAACAGGGAACCCGGTGTTAAAACATGCAGCTGTGTAGGCGTCTTCAGTGCTATTGTGCAAACCCGCTATTGAGAAATCCAACTCAAAGGAATCTAGCAAAGGAGAACACGATGTTGTCAAACTTGTCTTGGTCCTTGTGGGTCCGGAATGTTTGACTCCAGAAACCCTGCACTTAATTCTCATCAAGATATCCGGGAAGGCCCGGCACACTCCCACCTTCCGTGGCTCCTTCACGCTTTCCCACCCAAACGAGATGCTCTCGGGGTTCAAGATGGCATTGCCACACACCGGACACACACATGTTTGGAATGAAGACAAAAAGAATGGTTACGAATTTCCTCCCGTCTGACAGTAAAAAAAATTACCTCTTGAGGTTGCAGAAAACACAATAGAGTTTCACATTAAAAAGCTAGTTGGACCCAACTCCGTCGAGATCGGGATGAAGGAGTGACTTCAGGGCTCCCATCTGGGAGAGTCTGGGCCTTGCCTCTGAAAGGCACTTTGCACAGGATGGGGAAGGAGCTGACTTTCCGCATCAAGAAGATGTGGGGCGTGGGGAGGGGTGCTGATGGGGACCGGGAGGAGCTCAGAGCCCGCCTCGGGGCCCCCCCAGCATTTCCCTGGTTCCACCCCCACTTCCTGGGGCTCCTCCCCGAGCCCGGACCGATCGGGCCAGTTCGCATTCCAGCTCGCTAACACAGGGCGATGGGAGTTTCAGGTGTTGGGTCTAGTGACTCAGCCGCACTGCACCCCGCACTGCCCATGACAAGCGTCCTCCTGGCTCGGGAGTCATCTGAGACACATGCGGATCCCAGTCACCCACCTCGGCCGGCAGCGTGGGCGTGGCTGCCGCGCGGGCACCCGGGGACCTCCCGGCGGGAGCGGAGCCGCTCTGCCTTCTCGCCTTCCCTGTCACCGGGGACGGTGACTGCGTGTGCCCGGGGGACAGTGCCCGGCCCTCGACCCTGTCGTCCTGCCCCGGGCCACGCCGCGTCCTCCCCTGGGCCTCACTCCCCACCCCTGCTCTCCGCTCTCGCTTCCTCCGTAAGCCGGCCAGCTCACGTGTGTTCCGGAAGCTTCTCCCGGCAGCGCAGGCCCCCAGTTCTCCCTTTCTCGTCTGAGCGCTCCAGGAGCCCACACCGACTGTCTGCTGTGAGGGCCGAGGCGCCTCTCATGGCCCCAAGAGGCAGCTCCCGAAAGCTCCCAGCACCCGGTCTAAAAGATGCCGGTGTCCAGAGACGAAGACCCGTGGGACTAGGTCTTGGAAATAACATAGAACACGAACCAAAAGGAAAGGAAAAATGTCAGGTTCCTGGTGGAAAGCTTTCATTGTAAACACCAGGTGTTTTTCCGGACACGAGCCCAGTAAAGGGTCCCGTAGCGTTGGCTTCGTGCGGGCGCAGTCCCGAACACTCGGTGCGTCCTCTCCGTTATCCGCCGGCCACACGAGGAGGTGACTGCCGACAGATGGGGAACCCCGCACGGGGCTTTGGCAGCTAGCCCGTCCCCTTCGGCCACCCCGCACCCCTGCTCTCCCCGACCCACGCACACGTCTTGGAGGGTCAGGAGGGTCCCCATTCAACATCACTGCCCCTGCTCTGGGTCCAGGGCCCGTGGTGCTGTTCAGCTCACGGTATTGTGTCCCCGAAGCCTTCCCGGGGGCCCCCCAACAGCCCAGCGCGAGGACAGGGCCCCGGCCACCGCACCCCAGGGGCTCTCTTCTCATTTTCAACTTTCTAGAAAATCAGATTCTGTATTGTTTTGTTTGGGAAATTCTACCTTGATTACGTTTTGTTCCCTTTGGAAGAACAGAGAGGGTTCGTCCTGGAGAAGCAGGTACAATTCTGTCCGCAGGAGGTGGAGGGAAGTTGGGCCGGGAGCCAGGCCCGTGTCTGGCCCCATTCGGGAGCGGCCCCCTGGACAGCACTTCACGGGAGGAGGAAAATCCCAGGCCTGCCACCTCCGTGAGCCCCCGTCGGCCCAGCGCTGCCCCCAGTGCCCCCACCGCACCCTCCTAGGCCGCACACGGCCCCTTGGGAGCCCCGCGTGGCTCAGGGAACCCTCAGGAGACAGGCACTCGGATCATTTTCCACATTCCAGATTCTTCTCTGATACACCGTGGGGCCTTTTGTAGATAACTCACCCTAGATGCACAATAGCAGTGTTAAAGGTCACCGGTTAAGACTCTCAGCTAAAAACCAGTGCACTCACTTGAAGGGGCCTTTATATTCTGCCCGGTGTAGGGAAGAGAGAGAGAGATTTGTTGAGGATCCGGGACTTCTGACCCTGAGGCCACACAGGGGCCTCCGACCAGGGCGGCCTCTGCCCCAGGGCCCCGGGAGCAGCCCCGTCCATCGCACCTCCTCTGCAGAGGACCGGAGAAAGCTCATCATCCGTGACCCGGCACCCAGAGGCCAGTGACGGGTTAGGGGTCCTGGCTCTTGGCACCAGTTTCTCCCTGCTTCTCTGTGCCTCTCTGAGTCACAACCGGACCTCAGGAAGGACCTGCTGGTCCCGGAAGGAAAGGCTATTGCGCCGGAGCACAGGGTAAACATAACAAAACAAAGTATCTCCTCCTAAAACCCAGAGTCTCCAATTTCACAGCCCGGGTCATCCTAACCAGCTTGGAGACGTTCAACAAGTCCCTCTATCCATACTCTCCTTCTGGTCCCGACGAGTGTCATCGGGAAAACCACTGAGTTTGAGCCGCGACGCCCTTCGTGCCCTGCCGTCTCCGGTGCGCTGGCCTCCGGCAGCCCAGGGGTGGGGGGACAGCACTGTGTGTTAAGTGCTTACAGCTACCCTTGATTTCATTTAAGCCTACTTCCCAAGGTAGATACCGATGCCCCCATTACACAGATGAGAATACAGAGGTTTAGGGGCGTTAAATAAGTTACCATGGGGCCTGGTGCCGGGGAAATGGCACGGGGCTCCAGCCTCGAAGCCCCCGCTCCAGGCGACTCGGTGCCAAGAGCCAGCGGCTGAGCTGGATGCTGGAGCCCCTCCTGAGATGGGACAGCCCCTGCCGGGGCCCAGCCACTCTCGTCAGCACTCTGCGTGTGCCAGCTGGCCTGATTCTCACGGCGGCGCGTTCCCCTTTAACAACTAAGGAAACGGGCACAGAGATGTTAAGCCACTCACCCAAGGTCACACAGCCAGTCTGTGTAGGAGGGACATCCATAAGGAGACTTATGGAAAACTCGAAAGATGAACAGGATCCTGTCTGTATCCTTATACGTTGTTTATTTGTAGTATCCTGAACTGGAACTGAAAATGTGCACCAAGCGTAACATAAACTCCTGTTGAAGCAAAATGGAACTTACCACGGGGGCAACTTAAGATCACCCTGTGGAAGTTTTTCAGGATTTAGGATCCAAAATAACTTTTTAAAAATGCCTCCAGGGTTGACACAGCGCCAGCGTAAGGAGGTGTGGGCGGGAGAAGGTGAGGGAGGGATCCCCGCCGTTCGGACTAGTTACTGGGTTGTGACGACTTGTGAACACAGTGACACAGATACGCCAGGGCTCGCACCTCTGCTGGAGGAGGCACCAGCATGTGCATGCACCCACGCACACACACTTCCACACTTGCGTTTTATTACAGGAAACCAAGGAATGCAGAGTTCGAGGACAGCATGTAACCTGGAGGGCAGCTCCCTGGGAGACAGGGGTTTGGGCTGCCATCTGAAGCATGCAAATCCCAGGTGTTGGCTGGAAGAAGAGAGCATTCTAGGGTGTTCACGGCTCCCGGGTGCACATGCCAAGATGCACGGGGCGGGGGGGCAGGGAACGGCTCGTGGGGATGGGGCTCAGCACACAGGCGTGGCTGAGCATTGGGCTTGACCTAATCGGGTGGCAGACACTATAGCCACCCAGTCTCCCCCCTTTCTGCAAAACAGAAGCCCAGCTAATCCAGGCAGTGGGTAGAGACCCCTTGATCGCAGCCAGGACAGACCATAGACCCCGAAGATGCATCGTAATTGGTTGGCTAACTCTAACCCCAATAAAGTATAAAGGGAAGAACGTTAGAGAATTCCCAGGAAAAATCAGGTTTCCAGATGAAACCTCAGCACTCGAGAGAAGAGGACTCTTGCCCTGCATCTCTCGTCCTGCTTGCTTGTGACTGCGTGGCACCATGGTCATCTGGAATTGGTGACAATCATAACGACACAAAGTTACCTTGCTGTGGATGGTGCAATGGGAACTAGAGAGAGTCTGGGTCTTGGACGTGGCAGAGCCATGGATTAGATCCCGGAACTGCCTCCCCCACGCTTCCTGTATTGTGGGGTCATCGAGCGCTTTCGTGGGAGTCACTGACAGCCAGGTGCCCTCTCGCTCACAGCTGAATGCAGCCTAGAGTGGTTTACACGGGAAGGCATTCATTTCAGGGACACACTGTTAAGTCACAGCCCACCCCGGAGCTTAGTGACGTAAAGACCATGTGTCGTTCTCTCTCACGGTTCCGCGGGTTGACTACCCAGCTGAGTTCCTGCAGGATGTCGCAGTCATAGCGAAGCCGGGGCTGGGATGTCCTGAAGGCTCACTGGGCTGGATGCCCATGGCTGCTGCCGGGGGTCTGAGCCGGAGCTCTCACCCATCGTGCCCACACTTGGCCTCTTAGGTGGCTTCAGTGTCTCACAGTATGGTGGCTGGTTTTCTGGAGTACGTACTCCAAAACAAAGAGTATTCCTAGAGGCCCAGGCATAAACAGCCAAGCTTTGTATGGGGCACTTTCAGAAGTCACACAGCATCGTTGGTCAAAAGCAAATCACAGAGCAAAGCCAAACTCAAGGTGAGACTACCAGGAGCTGGAATTCGGTGCACGATGGCCATGTTTGAAGACCAGCTGCCATACCATCAAAGCATTTGAAGTGATGGGCACCATAGTCGGAGGGTTGCTGTGTTGAATGGATTGGAGGAAAAACCAAATAAAGATAAAATGGAGAGACGAGCAAGCTGGATTTAGAGGATTGTGATCAGCTCCCAATAGCCATTCTGTCCCTCTGTTGTGTAGCCGTCAGTCATCCCTTCTGTCCTCTATACTGACGGAGTCGGGAATGGGCAGACCGAAGCCACTGTGGGCCAGGGAGACTGGGGCAGAGCTCTCAGGGTCCCTGAGAAAGTCGGTGCCTTGCTGTTAAGAAAAAATACCAGGAAACCCCTCTCTCTTCACCCAGACTTGAAATGGGATCATTCAGAACCGACTACCATTGACCGAAGTCTTATGCCAGTAAGGAGTAGAAGACTGGTCTTCAAATGATCTTGCTATTGGTCTTAAAAAGAAGTTAATACTCTGGGCGATGGGGCAGAGATCTCAGAAGAACCGATCTCTGGTGGCTTTGTTGATGCACAGAACCGGAGCTCTCCAAGGACGGCAAAGTTTGAACCTCCCTTTCAAGATTTTCCACAAGTGATTTGAACGAAGAATGTCCCTGCATAAATTCTGCAAGTATACTTCAGGACCCGAGAACAAGTGTTCGGAAGGAGAAGGGATGGGAGGGGAAGTGGGGACCTGGGGCACGAAGGGGGAATGAACAGAGGGATGAATTACAAGTGGTCTGTAAGCTTAGTCTGGATGGCTCGACTTATAGCCCAGGACGCAGCAGTAATGAGTTGAAAGCCCTTCAGAAACCATCTAAAGGAAGAGTTGCAGGAATGGATTCAAGAGTGTACACAGGGGCGCTTGGGTGGCTCAGGTGGTTGGGCGTGTGTCTTCGGCTCAGGTCATGATGTCAGGGTCCTGGGATCGAGCCCCGCGTCCGGCTCCCCGCTCAGCAGCCTCTCAAATAAACAAATAAAAGCTTTTTAAAAAAAAAGTGTGTAGGGGTGCCTGGGGGGCTCAGTGGGTTAAAGCCTCTGCCTTCGGCTCAGGTCATGATCTCAGGGTCCTGAGATCGAGCCCCACATCGGGCTCTCTGTTCAGTGGGGAGCCTGCTTCCCCCTTCTCTCTGCCTGCCTCTCTGCCTACTTGTGATGTCTCTCTGTCAAATAAATAAAATCTTTTTTTAAAAAAAAAGTGTGTATACAAAACTCCGTGTCTGACATGCTGTTGGGTTATGGGAGAATTAAGAGATTTTCAGTTAATTTTCTTATACCAACAAATCTTTTTGATTTTAGGACTAAACTGAAATCTCTAAATAAATCACTAATAACCATGACCCACAGAAAGCACTGTGTTAGGTGAAAAATTATAAAGGACAACGAAAGATACACTTTGGTTTAATTTCGATATTCCCCAAGTAGTACAGACAGTACAGCTTAAGAGCTCAAATAAAAGCACAAGGTCTGTAACAAACACAATCAGTCCTGGCCAACCCTTCCCCACCCCAGATTCCCACTTCCAAAAGCTGACCATCTCTTTTAGTTACTTCTTGTGAAATCCTCCCGGGTTTAAACGGCACGCTGTCCGCCACGCGTGACGCCCTCGCTTGCTATCGCTCACCGGCTGCCCACCGCAGAAGGCGAGGATCCTTCAAGAGGATCACCCTTTGCACACACTCCACCAGCTTCCATCTTCTCAGTGTCGTTTGGACCCGTTTCCTAAAGTTCGTTCTGCGTGTTTTCATGACTACCAGACTTTAAATGTGGTTCACTGCTAAACCAGTGATTGACTTCTGTAATGTGTTTCTTCTGGGCAAGCATAATTGCCTCTTTTTCTTAATTTGCTGGGTGGCGGACCCACCCAGGTCCCTCCCCCTTCATCCAGCATGACCTGGTCCCACGGTGGGGAGGCCTGTCCCTGGCTGACATCGGGGATCTCCTTCCTTCCTTTTCTGAATGAGCTGTCCCACGCAGCTTCTTTCTTGTCTGCTCTCTCATTTGGAGCTGCGCACCACCCAGGAGCTTCTTGAGAAACCCTACCTCAGGAGATCAGGGGCGCTCCAAGGCAGGGGCCCTCACCTCTTCTCTCCGGTGTCTGCACTCATCCCCTGGGGCTTCAGAATCTCTTCCAGCCCCCAGACCCTTGGCGGTACCCTTCGATTCCCGACCTGTCCCCCACCTGCCCCTGGCACGCATCCACATGGGGGTCTGATGCCCGCTCCCGAGTCTGCTCTCCGCCCATCTTCCCCATCTTGGAAACGGCGACCCCATTCGCACAGTGTAGCTCAGGCGGAAGACCTTGGGGCGTCCCCGATCCCCTTTCTTTCCCATCTCACAGCAGCAGACCCTATCAGCTCCACCTTCAAACAGTGGGTCAGGCATGAGAACTTCCCACCTCACCCACATCTGCCGCCGGGGGCCGAGCAGGAGCCGTACTCACCCCACACCAGCCACACACGGGGGCTTTGTGAACCTTCCGAGCATCACTCCCTCACAAAACACTCAGGGGTGTCCTTCCCCCACTTCAGAGTTCTGTCCGAACGATATGACTGGAGAGACACTCGTCCTGTCCAGGCTCTGTAATTCTTTATCTCCGTCCATACTGCCCTTTCCCACATAGCATTTCATGACTTTAATCCACATCTGGAGTTGTGCGCGTTTGGGGTCTGTCTTCCCATGACCTTGTACGCTCCAGGAGGTCGACGTCACCTGTCTGGGGTCCTGCGACTCCAGTGCTGAAGGGAGTGCTCAGGGAATACCTGCTCATGAAAGAAAGACGGGAATTCTCATGAACATTCCTAGAAACGATCACTGAGACTCAGGTTGGAACCACTGATCCGACCGGCTCCATGGCACAAGACGGAATTAGTGGGCAGAATGCTGACATCAGAAATGTTACCACGATGAAGCACGAAAGGACGAAAGCTGGAAATTTTGAAAAAAAAAGTTAATTTATATAAAAGATAAATATATACGTGTAAAGAAATAGTAGGGTTTTTTTTTGTTTTGTTTTGTGTGGGGGTTTGTTTGTTTGTTACTGTGGTAACAAAATTTACTACTTTAATCACTTTTAAGTGTACGATTCAGGGACATTAGTCACCCTTTCATGTGCTTAGTGACTATTTGCGTATTTGCTTTGGAAAAACGTCTGTTTGAATCTTTTGCGCTTTATTTACTTGGATTGTTTGGGTTTTTGTTACTGAGTTGCAGTTCTTCATGTATTCTGGATATTAAGCTCTCATTAGATATATAGTTTGCAAATATTAGGGAGTTAGGGTGTGGGAAGGGAGAAGCGGGGTCCCCCAAGTGGTCACGTGTCTAGGTTACCCAGGGCTTTCTGAAAGAGAAGCCCTAACCCTAACCCGTGAGGACAGCCTAAGACCTGCTTGTGTGGCTAGTAGCCGTGTGACGCGGCTGGTGGTAGGATTATTCGGGATGGATGTCTTTTGAAATGGATGCCTCCGCAATCCGAAGCGGAATGTTAGGCACTCACATCATAGTATGTACATAGGCACACCCTATATTTTATATATAGTTTTACATAATATTGGTGATATGATATGTTATGCAATATTCTACATAAAATTATACAATTATTATATAATATTATGCAATATTGGTTGAGAGATCAAATCAGGAAGAGAAGGAGGTTGTCGTGTAATTAAGGATCCCAAGATGAGATCATCCTGGACTATGTGCAAGTGTCCTTGTAAGAAACACGGAGGAGAGACACGTAGAGAAAGAGGAAAAGACCCCGGTGAAGGCAGAGGCAGAGACGAGAGCGACGTGGCCACAAGCCTAGGGAAGCATGGAGCCATCAGGACTGGAGGGAGCAAGGGAAGAGCCTCTCCTCCGGAGGGAATGCAGCCCTGCGGACCTCTGGGTTTTGAACTTCTGGCTTCCGGAACTCTAAGAGAATTAATTTCTCTTGTTTTGAGCAACCCAGCTTATGATAATTGGTTATGGCCATCCTAGGAAACGCCTGCAGATCTTGGTCCTGGGAGGCCGAGTGCTGCCGTACCAAATGCCCCACACTGTGGAAGTGGCTTTGGAATTAGGTGATTGGGTGGAAGTTGGAAGAATTTTGAGCTGCACGAGAGATAAAGCCTGGACTTCCTGAAGAGAGTATTAGTAAATAGGGACTTTAAAGGCAGCCTGGGGAGGGCTCAGAAGGAAATGAGGAACGTGCTGTCGGGGACTGGAGGGAGGGTGATGCTTGTGGGGTGCCGGCAAAGAACTTGGCTGAGTCGTGTCCTGCAGTCATGGGGAAAGCAGAACCTGTAGGAGATGAATAATTAGCTGAGATTTCTAAGCGAAGCGTTGAAGGTATTGAAGCGTTTCTAAGCAAAGCATTGAAGGCGTTGAAGGGTGAAGGTTGAAGGGACAGGTCCCTTCTTGCTGATTCTAATGAAATGGGAGAAGAAAGAGGTTAAGTTGAAGAAGACACTGTTAAGCAAAAACAAAACCAGCCTGATGATTTGGGAGAATCTTGGCTTACCCATATTGCAGAGGACGAAAGATGAGTAGCTTCACTGTTGAGGCGGTGCACTCGACAGAGAGAGATCCCAGGATGAGGCTGGACAACCTTCTGTTGAAGATAGGAGCAGGCGACTGATGGATCCACTCAACCATCTCCGCAGAGTCAGAAATAGAGATGTAATGGAGTAATGAGAGAGCTAACCGTAAACAACTACAAACTGATGCAAGCATGGGAAGATAGCATAGGTCTGGTGGAGATGCCCTTTCTTACCAAGATCTGAATCCAGAGGCAATGAGGGAACAGTCTGACACGTTACAACAAATCTAAAATGTAGATGTGATAAAAGACAACGTAAACAGCTAGAAAGAAACTGGGCAAAAATGTCACTGAGGAAATAGAAAAAATATAAGATACTCAGAATGTAGAAAGAGCTCCTGTAAATCCATAAGAAAATGTAAAATCGGGTCACCTGAGTGGCTCAGTGGATTAAGCCCCTGCCTTCGGCTCAGGTCATGATCTCAGGGCCCTGGGATCGAGCCCCGCATCGGGCTCTCTGCTCAGTGGGGAGCCTGCTTCCCTCTCTCTCTCTGCCTGCCTCTCTGCCTACTTGTGATCTCTCTCTCTCTCTCTGTCAAATAAATAAAATCTTAAAAAAAGAAAGAAAGAAAATGTAAAATCACCAAAAGAAAAAATGGGCAAGGAATAGAAATTGGTGATTCATAGAAGTGCTACAAATGCCAATAAAGTTGCACTATCTCATGAATAACCAGAAGCATAAAAACGAAAATTTAGTGAGGTGTCATTTCATCTCCGTTAAATTGGCTAAAGTTTTAAAAAGGTTGATTATATCCATCGGTGAGCTAGAGTGTGGCTACACTTTCAAACATTTTCAAGTGGCTGGGCCATTCTGGAGAACAGTATGTCCGTATTTCCCAAAGAATGTGCATCCTCTGCGACTAAAATTGCCCTTTGAGAGAAAGCGCTTCGCACGTCTTCCCCCATGACCAGGAAGAGAGCCGCACATAGTTGTGTGCTGCAGCTTCGCTGGGACCAGGAAGAAGGGGAAACGACCTGAGTGTTCGCCGCCGGGAAACTAAGTAAAATGGAACAAGAAATACGCATATACAACACGTTATTCCAAGGCATAGACTTCCTTAAGATTAAAAATACAAGATTTATACAGAAACGGAGAAAACACGACAGGAAAACAGTAATAGCAGGACCCAAGGTGTAGATGGGGATTGTGCCCCCGTCGCCGTTGACCGTGAGCCATCCAGTCCGAGCAAGTGCCTGCACACCACGTCGGCATGTGCCTACGGAGGTTCCAGAACATTCCACACCAAACTGCTGCATGACGTAATGCCCGACGAGCGGTGGTCTGTGCGGAGCGCATCGCAACTACTGCTATTTTTATGCACATTTCTGTGCTTTTTAGGATAATACATTCTTGGGTTATTTCTGCCATTTAGAAGTAAAGAGCACGTCTGTGATTACAGGGCAGGGCCATTTATTACTAGCCCCCCATCCCGAGAGCCCCGCACAGGTCCCCGCGCAGCACGGAGGCAGGAGAACACCTGTCCCCACCTCTCCGGGCCGCCGGGGAGACCCCAGGCTCTACACCCCCCACCTCTACGGCCCTAGCCCGCTTTCCTCCAGCGCGCACGCGCCAGGAGGCGGCGCCCCGCGCTCGCCAGCCCCGCCCCAGGCGCTGTGATGTCACCGGTCTGCGCCGCGCGCTGTGTGAGGTACCTGCGACCCGCCTTCCGGAAGGAAGCTCCAGTGGCTGACTATGGCGACCGCCGCCGAGCAGTGGGTACTGGTGGAGATGGTCCAGGCTCTTTACGAGGTGAGCTTGACTGCTCGAGCGGCTCGCGCCCACCCCAGGCCCTGCGGGGGTGGGACGGGTCTGGTGGCTTTGCAGCCTGAGTCCTGGGCGAGGTCGGCTGGGTCACGCCCCGACCGACCCTCGACCTCTCTGGCTGGAGGGACTCGCGGGGGAGATGCGGGCGGGAGCGGGAACCGAGGGTCTCTCCCTCGGGGCTCAGGAAGGAAACAGGTGGGAGGGGGCGCAGCAGCGAGGATGGTCTTGAAAAACCGGCGTTGGGACTGATGGTCGAACGGGGTGGTGAAAATAGGGTGGAAGAGCTCATTCTGCGAGGGTCCTAGGGAATTCAGGTCCTTGGGACTGTGGAGCAGATAATAGGGGAGGGAATTGTAACTTGGAGTCGGTTTTTGTCGCGGCGAGGGATTGCGAAAGCCGAGTGACTTGGGAATTGGGAACGTGAAATAGTCTGTCATTCTCCCACATGTGTTCCATTTTCTGTCTCGTAAAGATACAACACGTTTTAGAGATCTTTAAAGGCGGGATAGTTAAGAGTTTTTGAAATGCTCGGCATTTCAGGTATGTTAGGTGGTATGATAGCAGAACTTCAGTCTTGGAGAATGTTCATGCACTCGACGTGTGTCTGCTGAGCTTCACTACCCTGTCCCTGAGTTCTGCCCTGTAGAACTTTCTGCCTGTTCGGTATCTGACCTATTCAGTGTGGTAGCCACTCACCAATCACATGTGGCTAGTGCAAGCGAAGGACTCAATTTTTCATTTGATTTAAATTAGATATGTATTTACACAGCTACATGGTGACTGATGGCTACGGTGTTGGGACAGCACAGATCTAGACGTTAGGGATAGTGCAGTGAACAAACAGGCAGAATTCTTGTGCTTATAGTGCTTATATTCATTTGGAGCGGATCTCAGGTTTCTTTTGATAATTTTGTAAAAACTGAATATAACTGCTCACCGGCGGGGGAGATGTGGTGTCTTCCACTGCAAGACTTATCAGAACCTCCTGAAAAACAGTTGACAGAACAGATGTGGTGTAAATGATGGCCAGTATTATCCTAACTAGAGTAGCTGAGATAAAAGCCACTGGCATTGAATTTTTTTTTTAAATGAACAATTTCCTGTTCTATGTTGTTGCTTCCTTTTTGAGGAAGCATAACTGATCAGGAGTGAGGCATTCTCTTGGATGTAACATTTCCAGGAAAAGAAGCTACATTTGTGATTTTGATTAACTCGTCAGACTATTAGTATTTCAGTTTTTCTTAGGATGATTTCTCGTGGAGCGAGATGCTTAGTATCTTGGGCAGGTGCTTGCCTACTAGAATACAAGTACTGAGAAAACCAAAAGAGTACTTTTTTTTTCTTAAAGATTTTATTTATTTATTTGTCAGAGAGAGAGAGCACTCACGAGAGCACACAAGCAGGGGGAGCATCAGACACGGAGACGCAGGCTCCCTGCTGAGCAAGGAACCTGACACAGGACTTGATCCCAGGACCCTGGGATCCTGACCCTGAGCCAAAGGAAGACGCCCAACCGTCTGAGCCACCCAGGCATCCCAAGAAAACGAAAAGAATATTTAGACTAGAGCCCTTATTCTTAAATGAACTACGTTAAAGGGGGATCAGTATATTTAAAAATCATCTTAAAGAGAGAGTTCCATTCTTTTTCCCAATCTTGTTACAGTTAGTGTATAGAATTTGAGGAGTCTTACACCCAAAAGAGGAACAGTAGCACGTGTATGTAACATAGGTGTGTAGTTAGAAAGATAATTGTATATTGACTTGGAAGTTTACTTATGAGTTTGTCTGCAGTTTTCCTGTCTCTACATTCTGGTGTTGTTTTTTTTTTTTAATTTTTGTTGTTGTTTTTTTAACTATAGTGAATCATTTTCACTTTCTTTTTGTCTAATGTTTGCACATAATTTGTATTTATGTTTCTAAATACCCTCTTTTGAATGACTTTCCAGTGAGAGCCTATTGGGAGTAGATCACTCTGTAACTGACTGGGGTTTAGTCACTATCTGGACTCTTCCACGTGCACTTAGTGTGTCTAGTTGTACAGAACATAAAAGTCAGCCCAGCCTTTGTCTTGGAAACGTACAGTGGAAAAGAAGACCTAGCATGGATCATTTCAGTGAGGTGTCTTTATGCCTATTGACTTGGAACACGCTGCGTACTTTTGGGGAACGGCTGTAGGAGAAAAACCTTGCCATTCTTTTTTTTTTTTTTTTTTTTAATTTATTAGAGAGAGAGACTGAGAACGAGAGGGGAGAAGGTCAGAGGGAGAAGCAGAATTCCCGCAGAGCCGGGAGTCTGATATGGGACTCGATCCCGGGACTCCGGGATCCTGACCTGAGCCGAAGGCAGTCGCTTAACCAACTGAGCCACCCAGGCGCCCAAACCTTGCCATTCTTTTAGGCATTTATAAAGTCTTTTTTTCTCAGCCACGTTCCAAAAGGATTTAAAGAGCGTTATCAGGGATACAGAGAATATAAGAAGATGGGCAAAACTCCAAGAATTGTAGAGACTGAACTTCACATAACTCTCCTAACTCCTCCGTGGCACGCTGGGGTGGTAGAAGGCTAGCAAAGCTGTGAAATGTTGGCTACTGTCCTCTCCCACCAGTAGAAACATACATTATCTGACTGATCCTATAGTTGGTATTGTTCCGTATGTTGGGCTTCTGCATCTGATTTTAAGACTTAAATTTCCTTCCTATAGAGGTTTTAAAGCTGTGCTATTAGAGATTTTTTGTGTGAAGGAGAAATTGCCAACTGTTAGAAATGGGGAGAGGAATGAGTAGAAATGAAAGGAATTTTGAAAATAAATCTCAAGAAGTAATAAGTTAAAGGTCATGGGAGGCAATATATGAGTGCATTACATTTTATGTGCAGATTTTAGAAGCGTTTATTTCATTTCTTTTTTGGTTTTTGGCTCATTCTTAGGCTCCTGCTTACCATCTTATTTTGGAAGGAATTCTAATTCTCTGGATAATCAGACTTCTGTTCTCTAAAACTTACAAATTACAAGAACGATCTGATCTTACAGTCAAGGTAAGAAATTAAGTCTTTTATTATTGACTGTATGGTTACAGTTGCTACGTCTTTCCAAAAAGTATTTGTGATGGCTCCCCTCTATATGTTAGAATGTTTTCTGTAATGTAAAAAGTCAAGGGAAAGGGAATATGAGGGAAGCAAAATATGGAGAAGCCGGGGGTAAGGTAGACACGCAGAGGAGCCCCCTGCCAGAGAACGCTGCACTTTGTTAGGGAACCAGCAGTCTTAGGGACAGACGCGGGCGGCCGGGGAGAAGCCTGAACAGCGACAGGATGTCGATTATCAACCTGCAGAGTGACGTGAGCTGCTCAGGAAGGGCACCACTGTCACTGAAACCCAGACAGAATTGTCCCTGTGTTCTTCATGAAGGAAATTCCGAGTAGGGAAGAATCCTCCCACCTCCCCACCCCAAAGTGAATTTCTCTGTGCTAAGGGACCCAGCCCGAGGCCAAGCCGGGCGACCCTCAGGAAGCATCCCTTGGGTCCACTCCCTGAGCAGCCCCTATAGCGTTGGGCCAGGGCGCTCAGAGAGACCAGTGACTGTGAGGAAGGTTTCTCTGTGAACATCTCTATGACTTTGGTTCACAAGGCAGCAGCGGGTGCAGCATGGAGATGGGCTGGAATTCAGGCAGCAGTGCAGCGATCACTTCGCGCACCACACCGCCCGGCCGCCGCCGCCCTGCTCATTCATATCAATCATGTGACCTTTACTAGGCCACTGGGTACTTGAACCTGTTTGGAGAGGTGCCCTCACCTTGACCACAGATTTCATCCCTCCCCCACTGTTTTGTTCTGACTGCCTTGTGGGATTAGCGTGCCGTGGAACGCTCTGGATCGCATTGCAGTAAGATTGGGCCATCCGGGGCAGAGGTCCTGTCTCAGCTCTCTCCCTTGGCGTTTCAGACCTCCTGGTGAAGGAGCGGGTGGCTGGTTTCTAGCTCAGCTTTTTAAGCGGTTCATCATTCCTGGTATTTTGACTTTTTGTTTATAAAGCTGGCAGTCCACACACATATATATTTTTTTAAAAGAATGACTAGACATAACTTTAGAGTAGTTCTCTGAACTTAGTGGTAGTAGTAGTAGTCTTCTGAAAGCTGAACTTATTAGCGAGATGCAGTAATCACGGGCATCTTACCCTGAAAGCTGTGGAAGAAAAAAACCTGTGTTTTTAAAACTTAGCTTCTGGCAGCAGAGCTGCAGTGTCCTTGTGTTTTACGGACCTGCCGTGTCTGGAATTCAGGGGCTCTTGAGATGCTGCTGACATCTGGCCCCGGGTCCCGAGTGGACGGTGTGCGTGACGTACCGGCCTCGCGGGCTGCTGCTTGCTGCCACGCGGTCACTGGCAGGAACACAGGAGGATCCTGCTGGTTGCTTTATGATGGACGTGTGGGAACAAAGCAGTCGCTGTGCGGTGACCGGCACCCTGCCGTGTGTTATCTCCTCTCCCGCAGGAGAAGGAAGAGCTGATTGAAGAGTGGCAGCCAGAACCTCTCGTTCCTCCCATCTCCAAAGACCATCCTGCTCTCAACTACAACATCGTTTCAGGGTAAAGTGGTTTGCTTCTCGAAGGACTCGTATTGGGTCTCCTGTAGGTATACTCGCCAAAGCATCCAGAGGTTCATGTAGTGTTCCTAACAGAAATAAAACATTCAGAAATCTCCAAACATCAGAAACTCTCTGTTTTAGTGCCCAGTATGTGACTGTATTAAGGATGTATGGACATTTTTTATAGACTCCAATTTGGGCATTGCAATTTGTCCCTTTATTCTGTTAAAAAAAAAAAACAGAAACCTTTTTTTGCGAAATTATATATGCTTCTGATAATACTTCAAAGAGTGAGACACCCTTGAAATGAAAAGCAGTGCTCCTGCTTTTTCTCAGCTTCATTGTTTCTGATTTTAAATCCATTGTAGGTTACCTTCATAACCAGATATTAATAGTGTGCTCACAGTTCTGCTTAGTGATGTAGCTATAGACAGCAGCACTTGACTTTGGCGGTTCAAGTTCTGAAGCTTGACCTTCCTTGGGCTGCCTCTCTCCCTGCTTCCAAGGCCAGATCTGTCTTTGTGCTTAGTTCTTCTGTTGCTTGTCTTTGCTTCACCGTATATGCTCTCTTAAATTAAGAAGTATTTTAAGTTTATAGGAAGTATCTGACCCATGTATACCCACCATCCAGAATAAATGGGCATTAACATTTTGCTATCTTTATTTCAAATCTACCCTAAAAAAGAAATAAAACGTTCTAGAGATAGCTAAAGAAATGCCTTCCCATCTACCACTTACTCTTATCATCCACAAAGGGCAACCATTATCATGAGGTCGGTGGATATCTTTCACTTACATTTACACTTTTTAAAAAGAAGACTCATTTCTTTATTTTAGAGAGGGAGAGAGAGAGCATGCTGCACAACAGGGAGGGACAGAGGGAGAGAGAGACAGAGAATCCTGAACAGGCTCCCTGCTGAGCACAGAGCCGGATGTGGGACTTGAACTCAAGACCCGGTGATCAGGACCTGAGCCAAAATCAAGAGTCGGACACTTAACCAACTGAGCCCCCCAGGTGTCACTCTGTTTATACTTTTAACATGTGTCCTTGATGCCATGAAATTCTTCAGTAATTTCTCTAAAAATGTGATGCAGCGTATTTTCCCGAGTGTATCCTTCCACTTCGGGGCTGATGTTAGGGAGGTTTGCGTTCTTCACTCCTTGATTTCTGTGGTCCTACAGAATTTCTACGTGTTCTGAACTCGGACTTACTCATTCATGCTGTGGTTAAGAAGTCCCTCCCCACCCCTCAGAGGTCGGATGTGCCTGGTTCTGTGTGGTGGTCAGCTGTCCCGGCATTCTTAATTGATTCGTCCATTGTTTACCTGCTGAGTAGGAATTTCCCTTCTTTTGTATACTACATGCCCTTCTGATAGGTCTGTTTCTGGCTTTATTTCTCCTCTGGCGGCATATGTGTTCCTCCCTGTGCCAGGATTTCATGTCTATAGCACAGCTTAAGAATAGGCCCTGACTAGAGTGAGCGCTTCACCTCCTCGTCCTTCAGAATTGCTTGGGCTATTTTGCAGTTCTGTTGCTCAGTGTGAGCTTCCGTTTAACTGATCAGATTTGACCAGAAACTGAGTTCGGGTTTGTGACTAGCAGTGCACTGACTTGGAGTCACTGGAATCTTGCTGATACTGAATCTTACCACCATGTGCCTGGCGTATCACTTCAGTCTTTCACATCCTACAGTAAAGTTATGTAGTTTTCTTCATAAAGACTGCTTGTCTTTCTTTTGTTTGTCTTTTTACATGGAAATAAGAGTAGATTCACATGCAGTTATAAGAAGTAATACAGGGACGAGGCGCCTGGGTGGCTCAGTGGGTTAAAGCCTCTGCCTTCGGCTCGGGTCATGATCTCAGGGTCCTGGGATCGAGCCCCACATCGGGCTCTCTGCTCAGCAGGGAGCCTGCTTCCCCGCCTCTCTCTCTGCCTGCCTCTCTGCCTACTTGTGATCTCTCTCTCTCTGTCAAATACATAAAAACCTTAAAAAAAAAAAAAAAGTAATATGGGAAGACCCACGGACCCTTCATCAGTTTCCACCCGTGGTAATGCCTGTTTCACAACCAGGACGTGGATGTTGTGTGCCTTTTAATGGGTTCATCTCTGGGAACCAGAGTGTGGTCCTGTCTGTCCTGAGGAGTATTGTTTCCTTCTGTCCCTGTGTCACTGTGCTGACTCGGACACCTCCCCGTGCAGTTGGAAAGGAGGTGACAAGAGCCTCCATGTCCTGGCGACTTCTGAGAGATGACCTGTACCAAGTTACAGGCCTTCCTGTCTCTTCTCAGTTTGCTCGAGGAACTCTCTCGTCAGTGGTGTAAATCCGAATGTTAAATGCTGTCCCATGTTTTCCTGTGTCCGCAGAGGTGACGGTATGATCTCTCTGCTCCAGGCAGTTACTGTGGTAAATTCTACGGACAGGTGTTCTTAAATGATGTGCAAGTGTAAGTTCTCACGAGAAAGACTGCAGCCCCCATGCCACCCTTCCTCACCCCAGATGCCCGCCCACTCCGAGTAGTCACTTCCGGTGTCTGGGATTCACCTCTGTTTTTCTAAGGCATGTGCATATGCTGTTATTTCTTCGTGGTGTCCTTTCTTCCCCAGTTTTAATTTTATCCGTTCGCTGCAGGAGGTAAAGACTGGCTCTCTGACAGTACACCCACGCTGGCCCTCCCCAGGCTGGAGTGGCCCGTGTCCTGCCCTCGTGTGGTCGAGGAAGACAGCCCTGACCCGGGAAGGGCGTCAGCCTGCTGTGGCCCCGGCTGTGGTGGGGCTCCCTGGGTCCCCTCAACAGGATACCCCCTGCGAGCCACACGCCAGGCCCATTCCTCCTTTCTCCCCTTTCTCGGGAATCCCTTTGTCCCTCTCCTGCCTTGGTCAGCCCTTTCCCGGCTTATTCCCTCACGTTAGAGTCCACATAGCCTCCTGAAGAAGGGCTGTAAAGGGTATATTTTTTTGAAACTTTACACTTTTTTTTATAAAGATTTTATTTATTTACTTAGCAGAGAGAGAGCGCGAGAGAGCACAAGCACAAGCACAAGCAGGGGGAGCGGGCACCGAGCAGGGAGTTGGAGGCGGGGCTCGATCCCAGGACCCCCCTGAGATCGCGACCTGAGCCGAAGGCAGACGCTTAACCGACTGAGCCACCCAAGGGCCCTGAAATCTTACGCGTCTTAAAATGGTTTATTTTACTTTATTACACTAGAGTGATTATTTTGTCAGTTCTTATTGGTCTGTTAGATGCCTCAGTGTCTGGCGATCCTTAGTGTCTGTATCATTTTCAGTATATAGAGTATTTTCATTGTAATTAATAGCATTTTGTAAACAGTCTGCAACAACCACAAAAAAGTCTTGAATCGTGTTTTTCTGTTTTTGATAAATTCAGTTACTTCTCAGTGACTGCAGTCGTGCTGATCGGTGAATACTGGGTCAGCACAAGAGCAAGGGGATTTACTCAACTTGGGAAGGTTTTCTTCCAATAGCGGCCTTACTGACATCCACAGACCAGGAAATTCACTTTTAATTCACCACGATTGGGCGGGTTTTAGTATATTCACAGAGTGGTACAACCATTGCCACCGTCTCATTTCGGAATATTTTTACCACCCCAGAAAGAAACCCCACAGCCATGCTCTCTCACCCCCACTTCCCCTGCTCCCCAGCACCTTCCCGTGACACCTATAACCTACTTTCTCCGTGCGTTTGGCTCTTTGGGACTTTTTATATAAAAGGGATCATGCGCTATGTGGCCCTTTGTGTCTGATATCTCTCACTTAGCATCATATTTCCAAGCTTTGGCCATGTCATAGTAGCATGCGTCAGTTTTGGGGCTGAATAATGAAATATTTCAGTCTGAATACATACTTTGTAGAGTCATCCGTTGATGAGCATTGAGGCTTGTTTCCATGGGAGTATATGAAAGGAGAAAAATTATATGCGTACATAAACTCCCACGAATATTTGTGTACATTTCTTTAAATTTTACCTTTTTTTAAGATTTTATTTGAGAGAGAGAGAGAGAGAGAGAGCACAAACACGGGCGGTGGGGGAGGCAGACTCCACACTGAGCAGGAAACCCAGCTCGATGGGCTCGATCCCAGGACCCTGGGATCACGACCTAAGCCAAAGGCAGACGCTTAACTGACTGAGCCACCCAGGCGCCTCTGTGTACACGTTTTTTTCTGTGGACAAATGTTTTTATTTTTTCTGAATATACACCTGAGAATGGAATTGTTGAGATTTGTGGGAACTTACTTTGAGGAACCACCAGTCTGTTTTCCAAAGTGACTGAATCATCTTCCACTCCCACCAGCAATGCATGAGAGTTAGAATTTATCCCTGTCTGGGCCAACATTGTCTTTCATTATAACTATCCTGCTAGATGGGAAGTGATATCTTTCATGGTTGGGATTTGCATTTCCCTATGATTAATGATGTCGAGCATCTTTTCATGCATTAATTGGCCATTTATATGTCTTTTCTGGAGAATAACCTACTTAAGTCATTTGCCCATTTTTTGATTAGGTTATTTGTCTTTTTATCATTGAGTTATAAGAGCTCTTTGTATATTTTGGATACCAGGCTCTTATCAAATATATGACATGCAAATATTTTCCCCCATTCTTTTTTTTTTTTTTTAAGATTTTATCCATTTATTTGATACAGAGAGAGAGAGATCACAAGTAGGCAGAGAGGCAGGCAGAGAGAGGAGGAAGCAGGCTCCCTGCTGAGCAGAGATCCCGATGCGGGGCTCGAGCCCAGGACCCTGAGATCATGACCTGAGCCGAAGGCAGAGGCCTCAACCCACTGAGCCAACCAGGCGCCCCTTTTCCCCCGTTCTATGGGTTTGTCACTTCTCTGACTTTGGAGCACAAATGTTTCTAATTGTAATGAAGTCCAGTTTATCTGTTTTGTTCTTTTGTTGCTTGTGCTTTTGTATTAAATCTTAAAATCCTTCCTTAATCCAAGATTACAAAGATTTACTCCTTTGTTTTGCAGGAGGAGGCTTCGGTGACGCATTTTTCATTATGTAGATTTATATTCCATTCCTGTTTTCGGCATGGCTGCCTCCCTCAGCTGTCCGTAGGACTTGGAGTTTATAGTCAGGCTCTTCCAGAGACCAGTCTGCTGTCTTTCTGCAGAGCAGGAAGTGGGTCTGAGTGAACGGCTGCTGCTTACAGGAAGATTTCCAGGCTGTGCCTGTGCTCACAGGGAGCCGTTCCCCTCGGGGGGATCGTTTTCCAGGAGCTGCGGCTGAGCTGCTTGCGTGCCGCTCTCTCTCTCTGGTCTCTGGCTTCTCGTGTACAAGCTGTCCGTTTGCTAAGTGTCATCTCTCTTTGCGTCCTGGTCTAAGTAGCATCGGCTAGTTAGACCTTGGAGGCGTCTTACGTCCCATCAGAAGGGACCGCAGGTTGATGGGTTTTGTTCATTCTGTTTTGTTTACCAGAAGCCACTGGTAGGTCTTCCCGTTAACAAATGATGCTTTAAATTCCTGGAACAAGGCTGTTTGGTTAGTTTTGCTCGTGTTTGGGATTCTTAACCTGCATGTTGAAACGTGTTGTGCCTGGTCCGGTTTAGGTATCAGATATAATTGGTCTTACCCTTTGCTTTGCCATCGTATCGTAGGCATGCCGACAACACTGACTCTCACCCTCCATCTTCTTCATGCACGCACAGTGACCTTGCTCAGGGCTCCACGCTCTGGGCCCCGTGGAGGTTAGCATATGCCCTCACCAGAAAGGGGGGAGGCTTATTCTGATCTTCCCTAAAGAAGGCACTTTAGGTAACTGGTCGGGACCACGGGCCTGCAGGAGTCCCCACGTTAGATAACTACCCTGTGACCTCGCCCCTGTGCTCTGTAAGAACCAGGGGACGGGGGGCGCCTGGGTGGCTCAGGGGGTTAAAGCCTCTGCCTTCGGCTCAGGTCATGATCCCAGGGTCCTGGGATTGAGCCCCACATCGGGCTCTCTGCTCATCAGGGAGCCTGCTTCCCTCTCTCTCTCTGCCTGCCTTTCTGCCTACTTGTGATCTCTTTCTCTCTGTGTCAAATAAATAAAATCTTTAAAAAAAAAAAAAAGAGCCAGGGGACAGGCTTACTCGGAATGGGCACAGAGTGCCTGCGCCCCGCCCCGCCTCCCTCCCTCCGCTCCCCCTCTGTCAGTTGCCCCAAACAGAGCTCCGTCGGTGTGACGGGGGCAGCTTCAGCTCTCAGTCGTGAAGTGGCTGCTTGGTCTGGAGGACACATTTCTGGCCGTCCTCCGCCCTCTAACAAGTCTGCGTTTGCCGTGCTGTTAGCCCAACGCAAGCCTGGGCTTGTGGTCCTGAACTCCATGTCTTCAGTGAGTTCTTCAGCTGCTGGAGTAAGTTTTGGTTACTGTCATTCAGTAACTGTCCGTTCATCTTTCTGTTTTCGAGTGTATGGGCCTGAAGCAGTTTCTCGGATTGCGTCCACGCTTTTAGGTACAGACGTGTGTGACGGCACATGTGGGGGTCATGCTTCCCCCGCGGGCAGTGTTGGTTCGAGTCCCTTTTCTCACTCAGCTCTGCCAGAGGCTTGTCTCCTGACTCCACGTGGGGCCTTGTGGACACAGGTGCTGACCCCGTCCTCTGTCCCACCCTGGTCGGCGCCACACAGGCAGTGCTGGTGTTTTGCCCATTGTCTCCTTTCATCCTCCCCCTCAGCCCCCCTCTCAGCCGCCCGCTGAAATACTTCCACTGAACTTTCAGTCATCACTTCTTATTATATTTCTAAATTATTAAAGTGATATATTTTATGTTTATTTTGCATGTATTGTTAACCTTAAAAATGGCTATTTGAGACCAGCAAGTTAGGGCTAAACCATAGGCAAGTCCAACAAACAAGGGAGAAGAATGCCATTTTCTGAAGGAGGAGGAGGCTGTTGAGAGGGTTTGTTTAAGTGAAAGTTTATTGGAGGCAAGCAAGAGTCCAGGGCGTGAGGGTTTCTCCCCAGCTGAGCTGCAGCGGTGGTGGGTCTCTCGTAGGAGATGCTGTGTCCATCTCTCCCGGTTGGGGCCTGTGGTTGAAGATTGCTTCCTCTGTGAGGGGCCTGTAATCCCCAGTTCTTCCTGTGACTGGCATTGAGCTGCGCTGCTCCCTCTTCCAGCTTCTTCTCCAGCCTCCCCTCCAACCTCCCCTCCAGTCTCCCCTCCAGCCTCCCCTCCAGTCTCCCCTCCAGCCTCCCCTCCAGCCTCCCCTCCAGTCTCCCCTCCAGTCTCCCCTCCAGCCTCCCCTCCAGCCTCCCCTCCAGCCTCCCCTCCAGTCTCCCCTCCAGTCTCCCCTCCAGCCTCCCCTCCAGTCTCCCTGCCATCCTCCCCCCAGCCTCCCCTCCAGCACCCCAAGTTTGCTTCTGTGTGGTTTCCCAATGTTAATTGTCACGGTACCTTTGGAAACACATCTCAGTGTTTTATGAACATATGCGTATAATTTTGTGCTCCAGACTTCATTCTGATTTTTGTTTATTCACACTCATTTTTTTGAACATATGTTTCAGTGCCCATTGTGTTTCAGGAAAGTGCTGAGCACATACAGTAAGTCAAAATCTTAGTTCTGGGACAGACAGACCAACAGTGAAATAAATAGAATGTTAGCTGGTGTTCAGTGATAATGAAGAAATCTCAAAGCAGGGCAAACAAGATGTGGGAGGGCTGGGTGTGCCTCTTGTTCATTCCTTCTGACCGCCGTGTAGGACTCCATCGTGTACTTAGCTGCTTTCCTCTTGTGGGTATCTCAGCTGCCCCCACTCCCTACGCCACATGAAATCTGGTGATCGCTGGCCCCTTGTGCAGCTGCTGAGTCTCTCTGGAGCCACGAGTGGGGTCCTGCCACACGCCTGTCTCATTTCCCTGTGGGGCTTCTCTGCCTGGTGATCTACCCATCTCCGCTCCCCTGAGTTAGGATATGGGCGCCCCATTTCCCCACAGCCCTGCTGGGCAATGTTGTTTTATTTTGTGTTTTTTTTGATTATTTGAGTCTTTGAGTATCATTTCATCTGCTTAGGAGCTCCTGGGGTTTTCTTCTTCTGTCAATGCCTCTTCGTACCTTTTACCTCTTTTCACTGGATTCCTAGCATCTGTTTTGGTTCGCCAGAATCCCATGTACCGTGGAGACTTTCATCCGTGGTCCGTTTTTGGTGTAGTACTCTCTGTTAATTTCAAGACACACGTTGGAGTTCTTCCTATTTTCAGATCTCTGAGACGGGGATGAATGTTAGGGTTGCTGAGAGCTTTTGTCAGCGGGAGGCGTCCTTGCCTGTGCGTCCGGGGACTTGGTCACGGCTGTGCTTACTGCCCGCTCTTCAGTTGAACCGCGAGTGCTGCCGGCCTGGAAATCGGTGGACTGCAGGAGAGGGGGCCCGAGTGCTCCGAGCCAGTGAGCAGAGGCTGCAGCGACGGGGGCTTGCACGTCTCTCTGTCGGACTCCTGCCTGTGGATGCTTACAGCTGGCTTTTAGAACCGTGGTTCCATCGGGGGAAAGAGGAGTTTAGCCCGGTGGGAGAGTTCTGGCATCAAAATTTGAGGTGCGGGAGACACTAGCCGGTTAGGTAACCTGGGAGATGATGGGGAGCATCCTGCAGGACTCGGGGTGCTCCTGACAGCAGAGAGGAGAATGTGGTAGGAGCCCCTGCGCAGTCCATGGCTCGGCGCGGCAGAACACCGCCGGAACTCAGGTGGAGAGGTTAGAGATGTGTTCACGGATTTCTGTTACGTTTTCCCTCTGAGACGTGCAGGCGACGTGGAACAGAAATCCTGTGTCTGAGATCCCTAATCGAGCTTCTCGTTAGGTGTACACTCAAAAATTGTGAGATCACAAGAAAACATCATGTATCCATCAGCACTGTTTTCCTTCCTTAGTGGCACCTAAAAAATGGTGATGGCATCGTAGATTCAGTGAGGTACGGTACATATCGCCCATCTGTTAGCTTTGTGGTGTCATCGCTGAGCCAAATTCTCTTTTTTTTTTTTTTTTTTTTTTAAAGTAGGCTCCACACACAGCACGGAGCCCAACACAGGGCCTGAACTCACAACTCGGAGATCAAGACCTGAGCTGAGATCAAGAGTCCGGTGCCTAACTAACTGAGCCACCCAAGCTCCCCAACGAAATTCTTTTTTTAAAGATTTTATTTATTTATTTGACAGAGAGAGATCACAAGTAGGCAGAGAGGCAGGCAGAGAGAGAGGGGGAAGCAGGCTCACTGCTGAGCAGAGAGCCTGATGCGGGGCTCGATCCCAGGACCCTGAGATCATAACCTGAGCCGAAGGCAGAGGCTTTAACCCACTGAGCCCCCAGGCGCCCCCCAACAAAATTCTTAATTTTGCCTCCCGATTCATCCATTTTGGTCTCACTCTTTGTGTGCGGGAAGACTTGTTCAGAAATCATCTCCATACTCCAAGGTGTCACAAGGACGTTCTTCCACATTTTCTTTTGTTACCTCTTCCAGAATATCTTCTAGGTTTTTAAAATGTCTAGAAGTCATCTTTGTACCTATTTATCCAACTTTATTTTGCTCCATAGAGGAAGAAATGTGTGTGATTTGGTAGTTCGTGGGGCATCTGCTGTCGCTCTCCGGGTGTTTGTATGCACACAGCTCTCGACTTCTAGAGTCCGTCATCGCCCTGGGCACCTGTTCCTGCACCGGTAGCCACCCCATTGTTAGTGGGGTTCTGTCCTAGTCTCCGTGCTTCTAAGCTCACTTTCTAATTACTGACTCTCACTGATAGGTTGTGGCTTTTGATTGGAAAGGGTTTTATTTTCCCTCCTCCTAGTCCTCTGATGCCTTCCTTGTGGAGTTGTCTTCTAGATTGGCTTTACGTGCACCCGCGGGAGAGCACGAAGGGCCCTGTGCCCCGGCGTTCCGCGGTGGGGGCTGATGTGACGTCCCCGCGAGGCCGCACGGAGCCCGGCTGTGAGCCGCGCGGCTGCGAGCGTCTGCGAGCGTCTGCACCCTCCCTGCGCCAATCGCCGACAGGACCGAGACCCCGACGCCTGCAGCCCACAGCCTCCTGACGGCCTGTCCGTGGTGGCCACGGGCGTGGGGTTCACTTTTTCTTGATGGCTTGATGTCTCTATTAGTGGTTTTGTTTTGTTTTGTTTTGTTTTTGCTTATTAGTTTTTGTAGGATGACCTTGACTTTTCCGGAAGCGGCCTTTAGTACAGACTTGTCTCCATAGGGGCTTTGTCTTTTCATCTCTTTGTGAGAGCCAGCACCTCCCTCCCGGGAGGATCAGAAAACTTAAGGCCGCTAAATGCCGTGGTGGATTCAGAGTCAGGGCAGGTGGTTGGAAGGAGAAGCAGCCCTGGAGGCCATAGGGAAGAAGGAAGGAATATTTAGAGGGCACCTCTTAGGGACCAGGCACTTTTACAGCCATTCCCCTAAGAGGTGGGTTCTCTCCTGACTTTGTGGGTGAAGCAGCAGAGACTCACGGGGGCCAGGGAGCTTCCCCGAGCTCCAGAAGCCAGGCCGAGCCATAATGCAGGTGTGGCCCGTGCTCTCTTCCCGGAGGCCTCCTGCCTTCTGTACGGGTCCACCTGCTTCCGGTGGTCCTTCTCTCCCTTCCTGGGGTTCCCAGCATCTTCTGTTTGTCTCCTCGGAAGCCAGTTCCGTGAACCCGTCCCGAGAGCAGGGTCTCCCGTTTTCCTCTGGGAGTATCGTCAGCAGAGCACTTGTGGTCGTCTCAGGAGACCCGGGCTCCTGGGCTGCTGGCCGCCCTCTTGCTTTCTTTCTCCCCAGGGGCGGGGGCCCCTTGGACCCAGTATTCCAGCCCTGATTGTAGAACTGGGAAACCTAGCCCACCGACTGCTGTGGTGTCTCTCTGTAGTTAATGTGTATTTCCGAACTACTTAATTCTAAAGTCAAACCTTTGCTGACCATTCTTGCTTTTGATTTTGATGTTTTTATATTTCTTTCCTCTCTGTCTTATTCCAGATTTTTTTCCCAGGGTACTTCATTTCATTTAGCTACTTCTTCCTTAATGAGTTTTAAAATCAAAGAAAGGGGGCGCCTGGGTGGCTCAGTTGGTTGAGCAACTGCCTTCGGCTCAGGTCATGATCCCGGAGTTTAGGGATCGAGTCCCACATCAGGCTCCGAGCTCCACAGGGAGTCTGCTTCTCCCTCTGACCTTCTCCCCTCTCATTCTCAGTCTCTCTCTCTCTAATAAATAAATAAAAAATCTTTAAAAAAAAATAAAATCAAAGAAAGGTTTGCCATTTATCTGTGTTGGAATTATAGCGCTCTTGTTTTTTTTAAAGTACTGTAAGTTAGCCTAATAAGAATAGAATCAACGGCTGATTCATAATATACCCCTTTCTAATTTTACATTTTAAAAATCATGAGAAGAGGGGCACCCGGGTGGCTCTGTCGGTTGAGCAGCTGACTCTTGATGGAGGCTCAGGTCACGGTTTCAGGGTCACGAGGTCAAGCCCTGCTTTTGACTCCTCACTCAGCTCCGCGTCGGCTTGGGAAGCTCTCTCTCCCTCTGCCCTGCCCCCGTTCCCGCGTGTGCACTCTCACTCTTCCTCTAGAAATGAATAAATCTAAAATAATTAACCAGTTAATTAGGTAGAATAGAGAGCTAGGAGACTTGCGTGCCACTAAGGCAGAGCAGTGTCACCTCTGTGTCTCGCGTGCCTCCAAGGTGATGTGACAGCGTGTGCCCTGTAACGTGAATATCCGCTCACATCTGCCACTGTCCTCTCTTTCCCCAGCCCTCCCAGCCACAACATTGTGGTGAATGGAAAGAAATGTGTAAACTTTGCCTCCTTCAATTTTCTGGGATTGTTGGAAAACCCCCGGGTGAAGGTAAGTAGGACCTTACAAAACCAGGCGGGAGAGAGGAGACCCACATAGGACGTGGGAAAGGGCTCCCTCTGCTGGCCATTTGCCGTTCCTCTTTCTTGGCAGAGCTGGGACGGGGCTTCGACAAAGGGTGGGCATTCAGGGTGTGTGGGGTGGCCTCGTGGCGGTGACACCCCGAGAGCCGTGCGAGCCAGCCCCAGGTGATAGTCGGAGGTGTGCCTAGGAAACTGCTCCGTCTCCTGGGAGGACTGGGAGCCAGTGAACCGTTCGGAGGAAAGACTTCTGCCCAGAAATGCCGAAAGTTATAAAGGCCTTGGGTTAACCACGTTTGGATAATCAAATACAACGTCTCCATGTTTTAAGTTCTGTCCCTACATGTTTGCATGCGTCCGCTCTTTATATCCTGTTAGAATTGCCATGCTTCTAAGGAAGGAAGGAAGAAACGGAGTCGGCGGTGGCAGGGGGCGCTGGGAGGGGGCTACAGAGTAGGAGACGTCAGTTTTGAACCCTGAAAGACAAAGTATAAGATCTGGTTTTTCTTCCACGAAGGCAGCAGCTCTGGCATCTCTAAAGAAGTACGGCGTGGGCACTTGCGGACCTCGAGGATTTTATGGCACGTTTGGTATGTTTCTGCCGCCTTTCATTCTGCTTCACTGCTTTTAAGGATTGACTCGGTTTAATTTCAAAACTCCTTGGAAGAGAGATCCTTGAGTAGCTGTGATGTTGAGCGGGTTCGTGCTGTTTGTGTGAGAGGGGCCGGTCTGGGCCTGCTGTCGCTCGTGGAGGAAGGGACACTGCACCCCTGAGGCAGCAGGTGCCCTGAGCCCGAGCTGCTGTTGTAGGCGCCCCGGGGACAGCGGTACGAGGAGACCCGCTGTGTTTCTGGCGTGCTGGACTGTCGCAAGGGGAAGGGGCCCGTTGCAGGTGGCCCTGCTCTTCCCAGTCATGCAGGAACCGCCTTCTCCCCCGTCCCCTTCCCGCAGGGCCGAGCCCTGTCCTTGCCCTTGTCCACGGTGCCGACAGGTGGCCAGTGAGGGGAGCAGGCCGCGTGGCCGCAGTAGCCCTTGTGGCAGGCAGGGGGCGCTGCACATCGCTCTGCCCACATTCCCTGGGTCAGGCCTGGCTGTGAGGGGCTGGGGAGTGGCCCCAGTGGGCCACCTCCTGCGGGGAGGAACACGAAGACACATGGCGATGGGAGGTGGGCGAAGGATTGATGATGTGGCTCTGTTCTTTCTGGAACAAAGAGGTAGGGTCATCGATTACCAATTGGGTATTAGGGTGAGTGTGGTTTCAGACAATACAAAGTCCCTCCGAGTCCTCAGAGAAAGTGTTAAATATTGTTCAAATGAATATATTACTGGAAATAACATTCTGGCTTCCACATGTCAGCATGTGGGGACAGTAGAGCCCGGGGAAGTCTCTTCTGTCTTCTTTTCGAGTTTCCATTTCTAGGCCTTTGTGTGTGTGTGTGTGTGTGTGTGTGTGTGTGTGTTTCACTTAAGCAGTTAAGGTATTTTTATTTAAGGGAGCCCCTTTCTTTATTCCTTAGCTAGCTTAGTAGTTACATTATTTGTATTGGAAACTACAACAGAGTAGGTGTCCGAACATTTTAAGTTGGAAAGGATCTGAAATACATCTTGTGTTCCAGCATCCTAGTGCTTCAGAAGCGGCAGAGAAAGTTCAGAGAGGGGGACGCCTGGGTGGCTCAGTTGGTTGAGCAGCTGCCTTCGGCTCAGGTCATGATCCTAGCGTCCTGGGATCGAGTCCCACATCGGGCTCCTTGCTTGCCGGGGAGCTTGCTACTCTCTCTGCCTCTGCCTGCCTCTCTGCCTGCTTGTGTTCTCTCTCTGTTAAAATAAATAAATAAAATCTTTTAAAAAAAGAAAAAGAAAGTTCAGAGAGGTTACGTGACTTCCTCACAGTCACACAGCCCATTAATTTCAGCCTTACAACTAGGAGCCAAGTACCCTGACTCCCAGCCTTGATGGCAAGATCAAAGTCCTACGGAGCGCCGAGCAGTCTCCCTCCTTCCCCAGTCTAGTGCAGACATGGGTTGTTTGTTTGGTTTTATTGGTAAGGAATTATTTCCTACATAAGTAGTAGTAGAAAGCTAGGCAAGACATTTTTTTTTATGGGTTGTTTGTTGTAATCTGATCAACAAGACTTTCTATGATTTGTTTGCTGGGGTTAAAAAAATTACTTTCTTAAAAAAAATTACTTTCCTAAAGCTTTTCTTTCTAGCAGATTTTATTTGCATGTGTGGCCTTGGCTCCTGCTTGGCAGTTAATTTGAGAAAATAGCAGATTTATTGCTGAATCGATTCATGAAAAGAAAGGTTTCAAGTCTTCAAAACCAGTTTTCCCAGAGCTGGTAAAGTAGTGCAGTCAGCTTTGTGTTTGGACCCCCTGGAATGGAGTGTGCGATAGTGGGGTGTCGTGTGCTTCCGGACGAGAGATCTCCAGTTCATGGTTTCTAAGTTAGTACTTTTGACTGAATAACTCAGCCCGTGACAGAAGCTTCGGACAGTGAAAGTCGTCTCCTCGCCCACCATTATCCAGCCCCTGCCCCCTCCCCCAAAAGACAGCTACTAGTTCCTTATTAATTCTTCCAGGATTTTTTTCAGCGAAAGCAAAACTACTTCCATACCTACATTTTCCCTCTATTTTTACAAAAATGGTAGCATAGCCTGCGTGGATTCTGTACTTGGTTGCTGGAGTGAGTTTGTTTGATAATGAAATTGGGTTTGGATTTTCAGAGGTCTCGAGCAGACTCCTCGCTGAGCACAAAGCCCGACGCAGGACTCAGTCTCATAACCCTGAGCTCATGACCTGAGCTGAAATCAAAAGTTGGATGCTCAACCAACTGAGCAACCCAGGGGCCCCCCTAAAAGGTTATTTTTTAATGTCTTTTTTTTTTTCCCCTGGGAGTCACACATTCAGGCATCTGCTTTCAAAGACGAAAATACTTCCTTGTTTAGTTCTTTTCTCAACTTGTCAAAAATGAATGTAAATCACTAGTAAAAATAAATTTCTTTATTAAAATGTTCTCTTTTTTATTATTTCGTAGTAACATATTAGATGGCATTAGATAATATAGACAAAATCAAACGGTTGAGTTAAAATTCGTCTAGTTTCTTACGCTGAACGTCCTCCTGCCTTTGGTAAGTAAAACTCCTCCAGTTCTTCTGGTCATCTTGTAAGGAGCATGTGACTAGGAGTTTTTCCATCTTCTCATCCTCCTGCCAGAGTGTGCGCCCAAGAGCGGACCGAGAGGGTCCGTCAGGCTGTAGAGAGACTTTCCTCTGGAGCTCGGGTCCCTGCGCTTTGATACTTTCTTTTGTCCAGCGTCTTTGTTTTCTTGAATACATTCCGATCTCTGTGGCTGGAGGTTTATCACTCGTTTCCCAGAATCCCTTTGCATACACAATGCCTGCTTAACTCTTTGTTCTTAAACTAAATCAGAATATAGTCAGCGGTGGGATTTTTGGCGCGGGATAGTGGCATTTAATTGTGTTCAAGAGCCATTAGGAAACAAGTAAATTGTTCAGTTGTTTATTGTTCAGAATGTATTCTTTATTTTAGAGCAGTGAGCTGAGTCATGCCGGCATGCTTCATTAGGAAGAACATTTGGTCATAAGGTTCCTAGATCTGCCACTTCTTCCTACTGACCGGTCACGGGATTGTTTTTGCAGTGTAGGAGGGGACCACTCCTTGTTTGCACAGCTTAGAACATTTTGGCAAGAATCACGTAAGATGCTGCATGTAAAAACATTCTGGAAAACCTTCAGGCCTGTATTTTATGTTCTAATGAGTGCGTAAGTGTATCATTTGTACTTTTAAGAAAAGTCCGAGTCTCGAGGGATGAAAAAGAAAACAGTATATAACACAAAATGTAGAAGCCTTAGGAAAAAATGTAGTTGGTTGTTTCTAAACTGTTCTGAAGTTGACTATTTTATAGTCTCTCCTTTGGAAGACAACCAAGAAAGCCGGAATACCTCTTGGCAGAGTGAAAGAGAGATATATAAATGGGAAGGCGAAGGAACAAGTTACTGTAATATGAAGTTCTTAACTACCTGGGGTTTGGACAACTTAATTAAAAAATGGCGTAACTGCTTTTTTCCTTTTAAAAGAAAACCTTTTCTTTTATTCTACAAATAATGATTTACTTGCACAAACACTTAAGCGGTGTATTGGTTTTTCCATACCGGGCATTACTGGGAGCGTTTCACGGGCATTGACTTGTGCTTCTGGTAACCGTCCTTTGAGGCAGGTCCGACCGTTACTCGTTTGATAGAGGAAGGACCTGAGAGGCCCAGAGCAGTTTTCGGCCTGCCCTGGTCCACAGCCGGTGAGGCGGAGGCCAGATCTGGAACCCCTGTCATGACTGCCGTGGGTGCCAGACATCCTGGACCAGCCTCGACTCCCTCTCTTAGGTTCTGGTTAGGGAACAGGTGCAAGAAAGGGCAGCGCGTGCCGGCAGGGCCACCGAGGCTTTCTGGGCACCTCCCTCGGCGGCCTCTGCCCTACAGTGTCTGTTCCTAGCATGAATCAGGGCGTAGTGCTTTGCTTGCACTCCATGCGGATCTGTGGCAGCAGTCAGGGGAGTGGATCGTCCGCACAGGGGACAGACATCAGACGCAGGGGAACATGGCCTGGCACGTGCCGGTTTTCTGCCTCCCCCTCCTGGGGGTTGAGCGTTTTCTCATTGCACAGAGAAGCTGTCACACATGAGGAGGAGTCACACAGCGCTGTGTATCCACCTGTCACAAAACCTCTGCAAGGCTGCCGTCAGCTAAAACCCGGTGTCTTCGGGTCCGAGGAGAAAAAGGCCAGTGTTTGTTAAACGTTTGGGAAAGACAAGAATCCGTAAGTCACTGACTTACTGTAGATTCTCTTAACCACTTTTTGGCAGTGATATAGAAACAGGAGTATGTGCAACGATGGGAACATTTCTAACATGCACTTTTCTTCCGCTGGGTAACTGACGCTAAAGCCCTCAAATTAAGCCAAGATTGTTTGACTTTCTCATCGCTCATCAGTGAAAAAAAATGAGTCGTTTAAAGTGGATTCTGCAGAATGATTTGAAATCTTTGTATTCAACAAAAATAGGTTGTGTCCATAGCACGTTTTTTGTTTTTGAAATGGAGATACTGGATGAGAGCTGTTTTGGGGCACGGATTATCCGTCTGCTAAGTAAATCGTGGAGATTTGGGGTAGATAGTCCTGATTTAGAGGCCACATTGTCGTTTGTAGGAGGGGGGCTTGCCCTCATTCTGGTCAGAAGTGGGGGTGACGGGGACTTGGCTGTAGGCAGGGTGCAGAGAGCACTCTAAGGACGAGGCAGGTGCTCCTTGCTCAGTGTGGGAGGTGCCCGGTTCTCCACTGTGTGGCCGCTTTCCTCATTCTCGTCTGATTTCCCCTGAAACCTTTCACGGGCTGCATGTGGCCGAGGGGGGCAGTCAGGGTCAGGATCATGTCCATGTGTGGGTGATGTCACAGGTCTGATGCTCAGGACCTAAGTAGCCCTTTGGTACCATTTTGATCAAATGGGATGTAGTCATTAACTTTGCTACTATAAAATCCCACACTTAATGTTGATGTCATTCTGTACAATGACTGTGACCTTTTGGGAATGGAACTCAAATAGCACTTCGCGTGCTTTCCGTAATAGGCTGCGTTGGTGTACATTTTAACTACAAATAGGAAGCAGCATGCTTGGTCTTTTATGTATATGTGTCTTGGAGGAATCGTGAAAATGAAATATAATAAAATATATTTTAAAAAGTAGCTAGACGGGGGAAGTCCAGTAACGTCCTCAGCTCATTTATGAATCAGACGTGCAGTGACGGTCACCTGAAGCCAGGTGATCCGAGCAGCACAGGGTCAGGGAGGAAGGCTGGGTTGTGCCACCTCTAAAGGGACACGACTGAGAGGCAGGTAGTGGCTGGCGTAGGACAACTGACCGCCCAGCACGTAGGAAGGGATGAAGCCAAGTCACGCCTGCGGTCTGCTGGCCTGAAGCCCCTTGGTCCCCTCCGCACTCAGAAGCACGACACGTGCACCGTGATTTCTGACTCAGGACAGAGGGCGCGGGTGGGAACTCATCCCCGGGGGAGAGGCGGCAGGTGCCCTGAGCTGAACCCCACTTTGATGGCAAGAGACCTCTAGTGAGGAGTCCGAAAGTTGAGCAGCAGTGCCCAGAGAATAAGCTAGAGCTCGCCTTGTGTGTTCCCGTCCCTTGACAGGGCGCGTGGCGGAACTCCGTTGTCCGGCCTTGGAGCCTGCTGCGGTGCAAAGAGCTGAGGGAAGTTTTACAAGTCCCTCTTCTCTCCGGGGTAATGCCTCATTTCAGCACCACGTTGAAGTTTTCAGGTTCAGAGCTGGTCCGTACACTGTTTATTCTAGACGTCTCTGGGCCCTTCCCGCCGGGGCGTGCAGCCCCGTGCCCGTGTCTGGGCAGGTGAGCGGCAGCAAGGAGCCATGAAAGGAGGGGGAGAGGTACCAGCTTAATGGGCCCAGTCCCTGCCGTCACCCCAGCGGTCTTCTCAAGCAGCTTCGCTCAACTCCTGCGTTTTTCCTTGTACTGTACATGTGAAGTCCCCATGCACAGGACGCCTCGGTAGGAAGTCGGACGGGAGAGCGAGTGCCATGGGCACGAGCAGGTGCACAGTGTGTGCCGCTGCCGCCGGCAGAGCAGGGAGCGCCGTCGTGCTGCTCGGAATGCGGGCTCTGTTACTCGTCCGTTTCTTTTCCTTTTAAAAGTTGGTCTTAATGTCTGGTCTGCTAAAAACGTGAAAAGGCTTTCATAACGTGTCAAACGTTGCTAAGCCTCAGTGTGGTTGCTTGAGGGAAGTTAAAGCAGGTAAAGCCGCTGGGCCTTGTACCGCCGAGCTAGAGGGTCAGAGAAGCAAACCCCAGAATTGGAGTGGCCCCACTGACACCTCGTAGGGACAGAGGAGGAGCCGATGCCGCTCACAGGCTTGGGAAACCGTGCTGGCCGAGAATTATCTCAGCAGATTCATGGAGTTCCTAACGCAAAGACCACTGTGTTTTGGTCATAAAGTGACTGTATTACTAATTAAACTGCTTACGTTATTTTCTTTATTCTTTACTTAAAGAAAAAGAATTAGAAGGTGTTTTAACCATTTAATCTCTTACTATAGATGTGCACTTGGATTTGGAAGACCGCCTGGCAAAATTTATGAAGACGGAAGAAGCCATTATCTACTCCTACGGATTTGCCACCATAGCCAGTGCCATTCCCGCTTACTCTAAGAGAGGGGACATTGTGTTCGTGTGAGTAACTTTACCTGTGTTTCCAATCACAATTCCTTTGGAGACAATGGTGCTCTTCCCGGAGAATTCCTTTGTTAGAGGTTATATCTGCCTTACGTGACACTGGCTTTCTGTTTAAAGAAACTCGTGGTAATTTCCGTGAAGTGAGTGTGCAGCATTGATGAGACCGTCACTAGAAGGATGCCTAAAGCATGTTTTTTTTTATTGCTTGGTTTTATTTATTGATGTCGGGAAAGCCGGACTTACCCCGGGTGAAGCCAGTGATCTCCCTTCCCTCTGCAGCTCTGACTGCGTAGTGTCCTCGAAAGTCCATGGTCACTGCCCACACAGTCGCTCAGACTGCCTGGCAGAGTCCTGCATTGCTCACCACCCCGCCCCGGGTCCTGCTCTCTGCCAACCGTGCTTCACGGCTTGCTAGGATCGTAGAAGCCACAAGCAAATCCGCACACTCGAGCACACGCGCCCTGGCTGTGTGGCGTGGGCCACTCTCGTGGAGAGGAAGAGCGGAGAGCGGTGGGCGGGGGCTGGCACAGCTGAGCGGCCGCTGCCCCCACCGCGGGCACTGCCCTGTAGTCCAAGCCTCTGTTGTCCTTCGAGTGCACCATCGAGTGACTTTGAATTTTAGGTCTCAAATTTACTTTCGTTTCCTCCTTTCCTTTTTAACACCAGAGCCAGAATAATCTTTTTTAAAAATGCTCATCTGATTATGTCATGCTTAAGAGCTTCCATCGTTCCTGAAATAAAGATCCAAGTCCTTTTTACAATCTTCTGCGTTCTAGACTACCTCTTCAGACTCATTTTGTCCGCTTTTCCTTCAGGTGCTCGTGCGATAGCCTTGTTGGGCCTATAGGCTCGCTTTGGGCCTTTGCACACGCCAGTCCCTCTGCCTATATAGTCTCTTCCTCTCCTCCTTCTTGATGCCTGCTCGTGCTGCCTTCCCTCACCTCTCAGACCAAGCCGAGACCCCTGCCGCATGCGGGGAAGGTCTCCCAACCGGAGGAGTCTTCTTGGGAGCCCACGATCACACGCGTGCTCACGCTGCCTCCCAGTCCCCTGCTCCTCGGGCCTCGCATACGCGCCTGTGCACACACCCACACGGCCCCGCCGTTCTCTCCTCACCTTGCCTCACACTCGCTGGGCTCTGCTTCTGTTGCAATTTCGTCGGTTTTTACTAGTTTATTGCCTAGGAGCGCATTTGCCACTCAGCTGTGCTCAGTAAACACCAGCTCAGTCAATAACTGAACAGAGACTGGCGCTTAGAAGAGGGGTCCGGGCGACAAGGCTCAGAGCCCAGCTTCCTGTGGTCCCCGCACCGGCCTCCTGCCTCTCACTGGCGGGCTCCTGCCGGTGTGGCAAGCTCGAGGACACGCCGCAGTGCCGGCCCCCCCTGGGCTTTGGGGGGCCGGGGGCGGGGGTCTGCAGCCTGTCCTGCCCCACAGCCCCCAGCAGCCCGGGAACGCCGGGCTTGTATGCATCCTTGTCGGATCCCGAGTACGGTATTGCCTTCTCCACGGTAACGGCCGGGAAGCCTGGGCCGCACTCTCTCCCACATGCCGTGGGCCGCATCTCCGAGCCGCGGGTGCTACTCAGTTAGGCAGCCTGAGTATTCTCTGACACATCACTTGTGATTCTCTGACACATCACCCAGAACTCATCCAGAGTAGGAACACTGGAGGTGATGCTGGTGTTTAGTGAATTATTTGATAAATTCGTTAGGCCTGGGCAGTGTGTCCGGTGCTTAATTTCTTCCTTTTAGTAGATGGTGGTAAGCTTTGCCGGCAGTAGTCTCGGCACAGTGCTTGCCCACGTGCTAGTCTGTCCCTGTTCACGACACAAAATGCAGAGATTCTGTGTGCCCTTTGCCCTGTGCCCCCTAGTGCTTCCTTCGTAGCTGGGACACGGATATGGATAAAGGCAAGGTACAGAACATTTCCATCGCCGCAGGGATCCCTCCCATGGCCACACCCGTGGTCCCCCCCGCCCTCCCCACACCTTATCCCCTGGCAACCACCATCCAGTCTCCCTTTCTGTAATAATACAAGTGCAGTCATACAGTAAGTAATATTTGGGGAGTCACTTTTTTCACTCAGCATTAATTCTCTGAGGTCCATCCATGTTGTATGAATCAAGAATTCATGCCTTTTGATTACTGAGTCGTATTTCATGGTACGGAAGCACCGCAGTTAGTTGAACCACTCTCCCACGAAGGACGTCTGAGTTGTTTCCAGTTTGAGGCTGTAACAGATAAAGCTGCTGTGAACATTCATGCACAGGTTTTCTCTGAACCTAGCTGTCCATTTCTGTGGGCTGTAGGCCAAGGAGTCCAGCTGCTGGGTCGTATGGCATCGCATAGTTTTCTAAGAACTTGCCACTGTTTGCTGTACCATTTTACATTCCCATAAATAGTATATAAAGTGACATAGTTTCTTGACGTCCTCAGAAGCATTTGGTGTTGTCATTTTTTTCCCGTAATTTTAGCTATTCTGATAGGTGTATAAAGATATCTTATTGTGAGTTTAACTTCTATTTCCCTGATGGCTAGGGATGTTTGCAATTTTTGGCCTTTGGTCTTGGCATCAGGAGACTGTTCCATAAAATCTGCTGGGATTCCTTCTTGTATTTTCTGGAAAAATTGTATAAAAGTCATGTTAACTCCTTAAATGTTTGGTAGAATTCTCCAGTAAAGACAACTGGGCCTGGAGATTTACTTTTTGGAAGTATTTTAATTATGAATTTGATTTCCTTAGTACTTAAAAAGCTGTGTCATATTGTGTCATATCAGTGTCATATTGATGAGTTAAGATGCTTTATGTTTTTCAAGGAATTGGTTCATTTTTTCTCAGTTGTCATACTTATGTTGTGTTCTTTATAATATTTCCTTATTCTTCTAAATGTTTGCAGAGCCTGAAGTGGTAACATGTTTCATTCTTATCTGGGAATCTGTCTCCTCTCTTTGTAGTCAGTTTTGCAACAGGTGTTCAATTTTATTTTTCTTTTCAAACAGTGAGGTCTTTGTTTCAATAATTGTTCTCCATTGTATTTTTGTTTTCAGTCCTATGACTTTCTGCTATTATTCCCTGCCTTCTGCTCTTCTTTGGCTTCTTTTTGCTCTTCTTTTTCTAGATTTTTTAGTTGGGAATTTTGATTGTTGATCTGAGACTTTTCCCTTTTTTTAACGTGTTAGTGCTGTGTACTACTTACGTGCTCCTGGAACCTTATCCCACACCCCTTGGTCTATTTATTTTCATTTAGTTTGGTATGTTTTATTTTCCTTTAGACTCTCTTTGACCCACAAATTATTTTGAAATGTGTTTAGTTTCTAAGTGTTGGGAGATTTTAAATTTGTTGCAGTTTGTGTCATGGCTCATGGTGTGGTCTGTATTGGAGTATGTTCCCTGATCACTTAAAAAAGAGTATTCGGCCGTTGCTCAGTGGTCTGTCTTATAAATGACAATTAGATCTTCTTAGTTTATGGTGGTGTTGAGGTCTAATCTAGCCTTGCTGATTCTCTGGTAGTTCTACAGTTAGTGTAGTTGGGATTTATCTATTTTCCTTTAACAATTTTTGCTTCTCACCTTTTGTAGCTCTATTGTTTGGTGCATATTTTCTTGGTTATTTGATCCTGATTATCACTATATAATGTTCTTCTCTGTCTCTGGTAATTTTCTTTGTTCCAAAGGCTACTTTATCAGATATTAACATAGGTATTCTGCTTTCTCTTGATGAATGTTTGCATGCTATGTTTATCGTGTATATTACATACACATCCACTACTACCTTATAGAATAATAGCATTCTTGCTTGAGAGTTCTCTTCTTCCAGGTATTTGGAATATATTGTAACACTTTTTTCTGATCTCCATAGTTTCTGATTGGTCTCTCAAATTATTTTTCTCTAGTATGTAAGGTGTCATTTTAGGTCTGCTTTCAAAATTTTCTCATCATCATTAGTTTTCAGAAGCTTTACTATACCTTTTGGCATCTGTTCGGGTTTACCTGTATGACTGTCACTCAGCTTCTTTCTAGGTTTCAGCTTCTTAAGCAAAGTTGAGGCATTTTCCGTTCTTATTTCTTTGAGTACCTTTTCAGCCCTGCCATCTCTTTGTCCTTCGGGACGCCACTGAGGCCAGCGTGGCAGCTTTTGTTGTGGTCTCACAGGTCCCTGTGGCTCTGTTCTTTCTCTGTCGTGTGTTTCTCTCTGGTTCACGTCATCTAGTTCCTGTTCTGTCACTTCTCTGATTCCTTCCTCCATCCCGCCCAGCCTGCTGCTGAGCCCATCACTGACTTTCTCTTTTTCTTTTTTTTTTCTTTTGATCGTTGTGTTTTTCTGTTCTAGTTTCCCTATGGGATTCTTAGTCTCCTATTTCTTTCCTGAGGCTTTCCGGTTTTCCCTTGTTCCCAGTATGTTCATAAGTGCTCATTGAAGTATTTTTATCGTGAATGCTCCAAAGTGGTTCTCCCATAATCCTGACATCTGTCAACTCAATATTGGCATTTGTTGATTATTTTCTTTCATTCTGTTTGATATCTTTTGGTTCTCGGTATGGCAAGTGATAGTCAAAATCGGGACATTTTCATATTCTGCCATCATAGTTTGTGCTTTATTTAAACCTTATGTTTTAATCGGCTTTCTCCATCACTCTTCCATTAGGGGTAGGGGGCATTCACTACTGCTTCATGACTGCCAGGTAGAGGTACAAGGCCAGGGTCCCCCTTCTGCCTCCACTGACACCAGGGTGGGGGTTTTTTCATTTCCATTGGTGTTAATGAGAGTCCCACTCTCTCCTGAGCCGCCTCTGACACAGCCCAAGCCAAGAAAAGGAGGGTACCCCTCCCTGCAGGGGAACAGCCCTTTCCTGTCACTTTGGCTACAGAGAGCAAGCTTCTGTGAGCTTTTTTGCCCGTGCCCCTTGATGCTGGGAGCTCACCAGCTTCGTCAGCTCCAAGTCAGGGAAGCCCACGAGGCGCCATTTCTTAGCCAGCCTGTCATTTCTCTGCACTGTTCAGAGTCTTTTTATGTTTGTTTTATATGTAACATCCAGGGTTTGGGGGTGTACTTAGAAAAATAGGGAAAATAGGACTATTCCATCTTTGCGGACGAAGTCTTGCATATACTTTTAAATCATGCAACTTAAGGTCAGAAACATATTCCCTCCCTAACTAACTCAGTTTAGAAGAACTTACTCAAGTTTCAGCTGCAAGAACCAGAGTCAACAGTCACTATTACATCTCATGGCAAAATAATGGCAGAGTCTGTGCCGGTCAAATCCGAGGCGCCGCCGAGGGTGAGGTCACCAGCGTTGCGTGTGTTTCTCGGAAAGAGAACATTGCTGTGGGTGAACGGATGTGCATGCTGACTCCAGAGAGGGTAGAAGGCGGCAGGGGTGCGCTGCATGGAGAGGAGGCAGCACGGCCGCTCTGTGAAGAGCACGCGCAGAGTGAAGCCGAAACGGTGGTGTGTAAGCCGTCGGATGGGTTTTGTTGATTTGCCGTGGGAACAAGTGGATGCCGATCGGCTTACAGGAAGCAAGCGTTGCTTTTCTGAGAATGTCCACAAGGCCTTTGAAAGCCCCCTTCGGTGGGTCTCTCTTCCTTGCAGAGATAGCGCCGCCTGCTTCGCCATTCAGAAGGGACTGCAGGCGTCGCGCAGCGACATTAAGCTGTTTAAGCACAATGATGTGGCCGACCTGGAGCGCCTGCTGAGAGAGCAAGAGGCGGAAGATCAAAAGGTAGGGTTCTTTTGAAGGAGACTGAAAGTTCTTTTGTACTTGCTGACCAGCCAAATTATACGCGAAATGGTAATTTGTCGTGAAAACTTGCCTGCGGATCGCATTTGGATATGAAGTGAGGGCACGCCTGTTATTAGGTGCACTCCGTGTTGGAGAGCCAGGTCCGATGGGAATTGTCTCGTCGTCCCCGTAAGTGCGTACGGCAGCTTTGGGGGCAGGTCACGCACGCAGCTTTCTAGAAGAGAAAAACAGCGTGCGCGTTGGGGAGCTGGGGGTGTACTCCCCCCGCCACAGAAACAACACTGGAATGCGTTCGTGAGGTGACGGGAGGTAGATTCGAGACGAGTCTGTTTATGTCAGAATAAATCATTTATCAATTAACTGGAAGGAAAATGGCACCAGATCTTAATGTAGGAGTTTACGAACAAAGGGACTCTCTCCCTCTGAGCAGGGAGCAGCCGCTGCCTGCGGGCAATAGTGAGCCCCGCCTGGGCCTGGTTTCCTTCCCGCACCCGCATCCCTGTGGGGTGGGGAGTGGGGGGAACCAGTTCTGATGAGAGAGTGCAGCGGAGGAAGGGTGCCCAGAGCATCCCTGGGCTTGTCGCTGTGCCAACATGATGGAGAAGGCGGTTCTAACCATTGTGTGGGGGCCTCGAGCGACCTGGGCACCCGGCCTCTGTCGCAAACACCCCTTTCCAGACGACTTTCCCAGCGCAGCTCATTCATTCCCAGAGTAACTGACGACAGATGCTCATCGTGTTCCTTAATTTTGTGTTAATTTTCATTCTTCCGGATATTCACGTTACTCCTTTAAGATTCTGTCATCTTTGCTTGGGAAAGATGACAGGTGGAGAGCAGCACTTCTTGAATATACACTCTTTTATTTAAAAAATAAGAAAAGACAGTGCGTAAGAACATGTCTGTACGTTTATACCTATATCTGGGGTGCTGTCCTTAAGAGAGAATCAGAAGTGGTTTAAAGATGGAAAGATAGTCACCATGTGAAATAAAAAAGCAAAAGGAGGGAAACAGCCCGCATCCTTGAAACTCACCCAGACTGTCTGTTGGTTTACTTATTCAGATGAATACATTTTGTCAGGTCGAGTGCTAGGGAGCATCCAGCAGGTTCTGGGTTTGGAGTTACTGACATTTAAAATGTCTTTTTTTTCTCCTTGTAAAGAATCCTCGCAAGGCCCGGGTCACCCGACGGTTCATCGTCGTGGAAGGGCTGTACATGAACACTGGAGCCGTCTGTCCTCTCCCGGATCTGGTAAGCGGCGCACGTCCGCGGGGTTCCGGTGCTTGGGCCGCGGGGCAGCTCCGCTGTTTGGTCCTGGGCACTTCTGATCTCACGTCTGCGCTGTTTCACATGACAGGTGCCGTAAGCACCTTCTGACTGTACGGGGGAAGTAGGTCGGCATCACATGCCGACCATGGTCTTTAAGCCACGATCAAGACTCAGCTTTTTAAAACCAACTTTATGGAGGTGTAATTGACATGCAAATAAGATACATTTAAGTGCACAGTTTTTTTGTTTAAAGATTTTTATTTGAGAATGAAAGAAAGCCCAAGCCACGGGGAGGGGCAGAGGGGGAGGGAGAAGCAGAGAGCCTCGCGCGGGGCTCCATCCAAGGACCCCGAGATCATGACCTGAGTCGAAGACACCTGCTTAACCAACCGAGCCACCCAGGCGTCCCAAAACAGCTTTCTTAACAGGAAAAGCAATATACTGTTTTTGGAAGCCATGACTATTGAGATTTCTCTTTCACTGAGGTAAAGGTCCTATAAGTAGACGTAGCTGTTTTAGAGAGGACGGTTCCGGCGTCCGGCATGGGCGCCGTGCCACGTGAGTTTTTCTCCCGCTAAGCCCCTGTCCGTGAGCGGCCGCTCCCCGTTTTCCCCGGCCTGTAGCCCCTAGCAACCACCAGTCTGCTTTCTGTCTCTATGGACTTACCTATGCTGGGTATTTCTGATGACGGGGATCATACCACCTGTGACCTTTTGTGTCCGGCTTCCTCCACTTGCCCCGTTTTCATAGCTCTCCCAGTTTGTAGCACGTGTCAGTCCTTCGTTCCCTTTTAGTGCCAAGTCATAGTGCATCGTGTGGACGTGTTGCGTTGTGCATCTGTTGGTGGGGATTTGGGTTGTTGCCGCTTTCTGGCTGCTGTTGGGAGGGCAGCCAGGAACACTCGGCACAAGTATTTGTTTGAATCCCTGTTTTCAGTTCTTGTGTATATTCCTGGCCGTCCAATTGCTGGATCAGATGCTGACTCTATGTGTGACGGACTAGGAACCGCCAGACTGTTTTCCCCAGTGGCTGCACCATTTTACACCCTCTCCCCTGCCAGCAGCGGGGGAGGGTGCCAGTTTCTCCACAGCCTCCCCTACACTCAGTTGTTGCTTTCAGTTTTTGCCACCCCGGGAGGTATGAAGCACGTGGTTTTGATTTGCATTTCCCAAAAGACTGATGATGATGAGCCTCTTTTCTTCTGTTTATTGGCTATTTGTGTGTCTTTGGAGAAAAGACCTCAGAAGACTTTTGCCCATTTTCAAATTGGGTTGTTTGTCTTTTTATTGTTAAGTTGTAAGAGTTCTTTATGGGGCGCTTGAGTGGGCTCAGTGGGTTAAGGCCTCTGCCTTCAGCTCAGGTCATGATCTCAGGGTCCTGGGATCGAGCCCTGCGTCAGGCTCCCTGCTCAGTGGGGAGCCTGCTTCCCCCTCTCCCTCTGTCTGCCTCTCTGTCTACTTGTGATCTCCCTCTCTCTCTCTCTCTCTCTCTGTCAAATAAATACATCTTTTTTTTAAAAAAAAAAGTTCTTTATATATTCTAGATACTAGACTTGCAAATCAGATACATGATTTGCAAATATTTTCTCCACAATTCTGTAGGTTATCTTGTCATTTCTTTGATTAGTGTCCTTTGATGCACTGAAGTTTTTAATTTTGATGAAGTCCAATTTACCTAGTTTTTTGTTGCTTGTGCTTTTGGTGTTATAGCTAAGAAATTTGTTGTCAAATCCAGGGTCGTGAAGATATACCCCTATGTTTTCTTCCAAGAGTTATATAGTTTTAGCTTTGGTTTAGGTCTCTGATCCATTTTGGTTTTTTGTTTTTCTTTTTATAGATTTTATTTATTTGGAGAGAGAGCAAGAGAGCACAGAGGGAGAGGGAGAGGCAG
Organism: Nasua narica; assembly: GCA_028533885.1. Taxonomy (NCBI): domain Eukaryota; kingdom Metazoa; phylum Chordata; class Mammalia; order Carnivora; family Procyonidae; genus Nasua; species Nasua narica. The sequence continues at coordinate 723,270 of CM052813.1, forward strand.
AAGCAGGCTCCCCACTGAGCAGGGAGCCCAATGCAGGGCTCGATCCTGGGACCCTGGGATCATGACCTGAGACAAGGGCAGATATGTAACCGATTGAGCCCCCCAGGCACCCCATCTGGTCCATTTGGACTTAATTTCTGTATGTGCTGTGAGGGATGTGTCCAGTTTCATTCTTCTGCATATGGTTTGTGGTTGTCCCTTTACCATTTGTCGAAGGAACTGTTGTTTTCCATGGAGTGATCCTAGTCCATTGACCATAGAGAGATGAGCTGTCTATCTTTCAGGATTCTCAGGTCTGTTCTGTGTGTGTATGTCTAGCTTTATGCCAGTATTGCACAGCCTCAATTACTTGAGCTTTATAGTAAATTTTGAAATCAGGACGTGTGAGTTCTCCAACTTTAAGATTGTTTTGGTTATTTGTGGTCCCTGGAGATGCCTTTTGAAGTTTAGGGTCAGCTTTTCCATCTCTGTAAAAAAAAAAAAAACCATTGAAATTTGGATAGGAATTGTACCGAATCAGGATTGTATTGACTCTGTAGATTGCTTTAGGAAGTATTTCCATGTTAATGATGTTAAGTCTTATTAAGTCTTTGAATCCATGAACACAGAAGTATTTCCATTTGTTTAGATCTTCTTTAATTTCTTTCACCAATGTTTTGTTTTTTTTCACTGTACAGGTCTCACATCTCTGGTTAAATTTATTCCTAAGTATTTTATTCTTTTTGATGCTCTTATAAATGGACTTGTTTTAGGACTTGTTAACTGCTAGTTTATAGAAATACAACTGATTTTGTAGGGTTTTTTATTTTTCATTTCATTGTGGTTTTTTTTTTTTAAGATTTTATTTTTAATGTACTCTCTACACCCACCATGGGGCTCGAACTCACAACCCCGAGATCCACAGCTGGATTTTGTACCAGCTGAGCCAGCCAGGCACCCCTGATTTTGTGTTTCGGTCTTGTATCATGGAATATTCTATATGTAAACTCCTGTAACCTATGAACAGAGATAGTTTTACTTCTTCCTTTCCAATTTGGATGTCTTTTATTTTCTTTTTCCTGCCTGATTGTTCTGGCTAGAACCTCCCGTACAGTGTTGACTAGGAGTGGCGAGAGGGGGAAGCTTTTCAGGCTGTTCCATTGAGTCTGATATTAGCTGTGTATTTTCCATAAATGCCCTTTATCAGCTTGAGGAAGTTCCCCCCCACCTCGTCCTAACGTATTGTGTGTCTATACCATGAGAGGTTTGGATTTTGTCAGATGCTTTTTCTGTATCAGTTGATGAGTCGATCATGTGGTTTTCCTTCATCCTATTAATAGAGTTGATTTTCCTATGTCGAGCGGCCCTTGCATTCAGCCACTGAAACTGGAATCTATGAGTCCATCAGTTGAATGGGGATTCAGAATAAGGATTTCATATCTTGGTTTTAAAGTTTTTCACTGTTTCTTGAGGAAATCTGAATACATTTTTACATACCATTGAAGAGATGTATCCGCTTTCCTCTTCTTACTTTTGTGCCAAAGACTGAAAGAAGCGTACCGGGGTGACAGTGGCCAAAGGAGAGCAGAATCGCATAGTTGGGGCTGTAGCGGTAGTAAAGCAGTACCGACGGATAATACGACCAAGCCGTGAAACAGAATGTAAAGTGTAAGCAACAGGTCAGATACATACTAGCATTGAGTATGTAAAGATCACAGGGTACAGATTAGGGTTTGACTTTGGGATTCCTGTTTTGTTTCACTGGTCTGTGTGTATCTGTACCAGTACTGCCATAATATTAAAAAGTTTCCTAAAACATGATTTTTAGAAAATTTCTCATTCATACAATGTTCCATACATGTTAATGGATGGAAATAGTGTTGAAAAGATAGACTTCTCCCCAGATTTGCTTATTCATTGTTAATAAAAATCCATCTAAATTTTAGTGGTTGATAATTACTGTACTTTAATTTACTTGTGAAACTGATCATGTTCATAGTATTTAGGGGTAAATCAATTAAACATTGGAAGGGGAGAAAGCTGTATATAAGCATGCATATGTTCAGCTTCCCCCTGTGTAAACAAAATAACACGAAATAATTAGAAGACCCTACAGATAAATATACATCTAAACCTTTGTTGGGAAAACACTTTCTTTTTTTTTTTTTTTTAAAGATTTTATTTATCTATTTGGGAGAAAGAGACAGAACATGAGAGGTGAGAAGGTCATACGGAGAAGCAAACTCCCCATGGAGCTGGGAGCCCGATGCGGGACTCGATCCCAGGACTCCGGGACCACGACCCGAGCCGAAGGCAGTTGCCTAACCCACTGAGCCACCCAGGCGCCCCAGGGAAAACACTTTCTTATAAGACCAAAAGCAAAGAGAAAAATATTGAAAAGCATATTAATGAAAGCTTTCTCTGAATTAAAGAAAAATGCCATGAATTCAAATTAAAACACAGTGCCACCGAGGGAAGAATGAAACACATTTCCTCAGGAGTTTTATGTAGAATCAAAGCAGTGTTTAACAGATAGATTACATGTCTTCATTCATAATACCTTCATGTTTCCATCTTTAAAAATTGGCATTTTGCTGTCTGTGTTATTGAGTTAAATTTAGAACGTCGGAAGTACGGCCTGTTCTCGTCATCGTGGTACGGTTGACCCTTGACAATGTAGGGGTTAGAGGCACTTACTCACGCAGTGGCAAGTCCACATAACTCGTGATTCCCCAGAAAACTACTAACCGTCTCCCGTTAACTGGAAGCCCTATCCATAATATAAGCAACTGAGAAACACATATTTTGCAGGTCATTTGATTAAACACTGTATCCTTAAAGTAAGCTAGCGGAAAGATGTTAAGAAAATCATAAGGAAGACAAAACTCATTCACAGCGCTGGGCTGTGTTCATTGGACGAGTCCGCGTCTCAGCAGAGCTGTGCCGTCCGAGCCGGCGGTGCTCCAGGGCCACGTGTAGTTCTGTTCTGGAAGGTGCACGGGCACGGCTGTGTTGGGTCTGCGGGCTGCGGTCCTGAACTGCGGCTCCTCCCTCTCTGCAGGCCTCCGGTCACAGCATTTCCATCGGCCGCTCAGTACATAACCTCGTTTCACGTGTTCTTGTTCAGAGACACTTTATTTAACACGTATTGGAGGGGGTTTTGTTTTATTATTATTATTTTTTAAGGATTTTATTTATTTGAGAGAGATCGCGTGCAGGGGGAGGGGCAGAGGGAGCGTGAGAAGCGGGTTCTCCACTAAGCAGGGAGCCAGACCTGGGGCTCGACCCCATGACCCTGGGATCATGACCTGAACTGAGGGCAGATGCTTAACCCGCTGAGACACCCGGGTGCTGCAACTTCAACCATATTGTTGGTTCACTCAGCTTCGCTGAGCTCAGGGCCATCAAGCACTGAAACACAACTGCTTTCTCCGTGAGACACAGCGTAGCCTCCTGGCACTGGAGGATGCTCGAGGCCACTTCAGCACTGTGCCTTGTGCTCGGGCCATCGAAAACAAAATCACTGGCCAAGAGCACAGAATGCAGACCACATGGCAGTAAAGAAACGCTGAAGAAGGACACTTGTTTCCAGTGTGGGCTGAAGCAGCCGTCAGGCTCAGCTGGGAGCGTGCAGAGGTCTTGCCGCTCTGGCCTAGGCCTGTGTGTTGGTTACGAAGAAACTTCAGCAAGTGCGCAGATGCACAAACACGAACCCACCAGTATTGAGGAACTACAAGTGCTTTTTGTTCCTCTTTATTTTAGGTTTAGGTCTGTCTTCCCAATATATTGCCGAGTGTGCTGATTATCAGTATTTTAAAGCTGTGTTTTGTTTACCACTTAGGTTAAGTTAAAGTACAAATACAAAGCAAGAATCTTTCTGGAGGAAAGCCTTTCGTTCGGAGTCCTGGGGGAGCATGGTCGAGGAGTCACCGAACATTTCGGGATCAATGTAAGTTCTCCTTGTCTGGGACATTTCCTCATGTAGAAAGCCCGTGGTCCCACCCTGCTGGACACGTTTCTTGGGCACGAGACGGCGCTCGTCACCAGTGTGCAGGGTGGTGCAGCTTTGGGGTCTGTCGCTTCGCTGGGCCCGGGGGGTCAGTTCAGCCAGACCGCGGAGCCTGTGAGCTCCCAGCGGCTGCTCACAAAATTGTCGTGTTTCCTCGGTAGCTTTTGATTCTGGCTTTCAGTGTGTCTTCTCTAGAAACGTGTTTTTCTTCAAATCCGTAAGAGTTCCCTAAAGTAGTCCTTTAGGGAATACCATGACGGCAGTGAAAGGATATACTTCCTAGTCTTTATAATTCTGAATCCTCTGTTATTTCCGTGTGTGGGTGTTAGATCGTCGCAATTTCTGGAGAGAGTCAGAAACCGCGCTGGCACAGATTATGCAGAGCCTCGAGGTTGCAGGCAGCTGGAGCGAGTTGGTCATGCGTCCTCTTGCTGATGGGAAATGAGCCCCGGCTGCCCCCAGTCGTCGTGGTCGGCGCCCCTGGAACCTCAGGAGCAGACAAACTCGGGGAACATCAGCCTGTCCTCAGGACCTGTGTTCACCCACCACTGTGTAACCCGTTGAGTTGCGGGAACTTTCCTGCCGATCCTGCGCATGAAAGTTTTGCAGTCTGTGTTAAAAAGTTGAACTAAAGAACATGAAAATCACCTTAGATTACGTACATCCCACCACCAGTATGGCCCAGAGAAAAATGGAGAGCAGAATGAGTGTCCCACAAAGTTAGATTGACACATACTCCTCAAAGACAGACCAACATTTGGTGATTAAATGCACTGAGGAAAAGCACAGAATCTATGGACCTTATTTGGATCCTGATTCCAGCTAATACTGCAAAAAACAAGCTTTGTGAGACAGGTATTTGAACATTGAATATTTGACAATAGTGAGAAATTTTTCATTTTTTAGGTATGATAGTTTTGTGATTATGTTTTGAAAGGGTCCATATTCTTTGGAAATGCCCATGCAAATATTTATAGATGGAACCATACGAAGTCTGGGATTTGCCCCAAATAATGAGGGCGGCAGGCTCTAGAAGGTATACTATTGTCCACGAGCTGATGATTACTGAATCTGACGATGAGGATTGTGTATGCTGTCCTTTCTACTTTTGTATGTAACTGAAATTTTTCATAAAAGGTTTTTTAAAAAGATTGCACAGATTTCCTTGTTGGGTCTGTGGACCATTTAGAAACCCCCAGATGCGCGTGGACCACTTGTCACCATGGCCATCAGTGACTGATTTTGAATGGCTGCTGTGTGCCCAGGGTGCCCCTTGGTGCTGGTGTGGAAGGTGAGGGTCAGCGGAGCACTGAATTGAGAAGATGGTGGGGAATCAGAAGCCCCAGGGCACAGAGTAATTGATCTTATTTTTGAAAAGTTGAAAGGTAAATTGAATGTAAGGATAAAATGCTTGAAATTCTGATAGATTTGTTTGTATTATCTCAAGTACCTTCTGAGAAAAGACCAGCTGGACCGCTTTATTTTGTACCCCTGAATATTTTCAGTATGAAGTAGTTTTGGATTTCATCTTCTTTTAATTTCTCTCTCCTGCCACTTTGAATAAATTGTGCGTGCATGATGAATTGGCCAAAAGGCATAAAGTGAGATCCTTTCAGAGGTGCACTTCAAAACATCTGTCCTTGTAGCGATAAATTTTGTATGGTCTATCTTTTATTTGCAGGTGGGTAGTTTGAACCGAGATGTTGACGTGATCAGTGCTGAAATTTTGTCTGCAGGCTTGACGTTGGTCTTTAGTTTTTCTTTAAATTGAGGAATAACTCCTACTGTCCCACTTTTTTGGCAGATTGATGATATTGATCTTATCAGTGCCAACATGGAGAATTCCCTCGCTTCTATTGGAGGTTTCTGTTGTGGCAGATCTTTTGTGATTGACCATCAGGTGGGTTCATTTTAAAAAACAAAAGCAGCAGGGCGCCTGGGTGGCTCCGGGGGTTAGAGCCTCTGCCTTCGGCTCAGGTCATGATCTCAGGGTCCTGGGATCGAGTCCCGCATCAGGCTCCCTGCTCAGTAGGGAGCCTCCTTCTCCCTCTCTCTCTGCATGCCTCTCTGCCTACTTGTGCCCTCTCTCTCTTTCTGTCAAATGAATAAATAAAATTTAAAAATAAAAAATAAAAAAAAAAAGTAGAAACTGAAACTAGTTGTTGCACTGGTCACGGTAAGAAGTCCCTCAGCAAGTAATTTCCAATCACAGAATTTCATTCTGACTTAGTTGACCACAATTTTTATTTAAAAGTTGATTTGTTAGTAGAATCACTCAGAATATTTACATTTGAAATTGTCTCCCTTTTCACGAAAGTCTTTGTGTTACAAGTGTAACTTGTGTGCGTGCGTGCATGGATCTTAGCACCTTACCACTTGCACACACCATTCGGAGATGGTGCAGATCTCGTGCCTTCAGGTTGTTTAGCCAAAGAAAAGAAGCATATCTATGTGTTTAACTTGCTCGTTTCTTCTCAGCGACTTTCCGGCCAGGGGTACTGCTTTTCAGCCTCGCTGCCCCCACTGTTGGCGGCCGCCGCGATCGAGGCTCTCAACATCATGGAGGAGAATCCAGGTACAGTCTTTGGAACCCAGGACACCGGGCGTCGCAGGTGACGTCAGCCGGGCTGCTGGCGTGCTTTAGGAGGAATTAGCTAGAGGGAAAGTGTTTACCACACAGAGCTGTGCCTCTGAATGACGTTACCCGGCATTTATGAGGAGCATGGCGGCGGGGACGTCATCCTGCCTCAGGAATTCAGTGTAGAGCTTCTCTCCCACGCAGGCGACGAGCCAAAGCCGGAGCAGGGCTGGCTCCCAGGATGGGCAGCAGTGCCAGGAGGAGGAGTCCGCTCTGGGCTCGTCATCATTGGAGAAGTTAGCCGACTCAGTCCATACGATTTATAGCCTGTCTGGTTTTTTCCCTTCAGCCTTTGACTCATGAGTTGGTAGTGAAGCCAAACCCGGTTCCCGACCATTGAAGCTTCCTTAATGGGCCAATTTGACTACATTTCAAATGTGCCTTTAGGCTCCAACAGCACTCCTCACAAAGCCTGAAACAGAAATGAAAAGCAAGCCTTCCCTGGTATTTCTAAATTTAGAATTTTTAAAATTTCTAAATTCTTAACGGTTTTAGTTCAGAGAATCAGGAAATGTGACTGTTTCTGGGTGCAGATTCATAAGCATGCTTCTCAGAAGGCCTGGCACTCCTGCCTCTTGCTAAGATATTTTAGTTTTTTAGTTTTCCGTGAATTAAGTGTGTAGATATCAAGTAAGAGATAGTAAACACTACTACAGTATGTATCTTTTACCAAATTGTTAAGGGTCCGGAAAGAAGTAATGTAGTCGTACCCTTTTATTAGGCAGATTATTCGTAGAATCTAATGAGAACAGGAGCCCTTGTTTTGTTGTGAAAAACCCCCTCCCAGATTCTGCCGACAGTGGGTGAGGAGCTGCCGATGGCCGGGGCTCGGGCCTTCAGAAGCGTCCCTGTCTGCGTGCTAGTCGGCTTTGGGGGGCTTGCAGCATTTTCAATTGATGAATTTGAACTTTAAAAATCTGTAAAAATATTTGGATTAGAAATATCTGATCTCGTAGATATACTATCAAGTGCGTTTTTCTTTCATACAGGTATTTTTTTAGTTTTGAAGGAAAAGTGCAAACGAATTCATAAAGCTTTACAAGGGTAAGTTTTCTATATTTTCAACCAACTTAAAGTCTATGTGTACCACACTTAAGTAACTTGTGGAAACTTTTGAACATCACCTCCTTGGTTTTGAGTAGATTTAATAGTCTTGGATCAGTTCAACTGAATTACAACTAAGATAGGAGAAACTCCATTCAGTCAGATTTGTCTGTGGGCTTGAAGCCAGAACATCTATTTTGTGGTTGAAGAACCATGACTTTGTCTTGCTAAAAAGGATACAAGCTCACTAATATTATAGTGGTACCTACAGTACAAAGATGAAAATAACGGGGGCGCCTGGAGGGCTCAGTGGGTTGAGCCTCGGCCTTCGGCTCAGGTCATGATCTCAGGGTCCTGGGATCGAGCCCCACATCAGGCTCTCTGCTCAGCGGGGAGCCTGCTTCCCCCTCTCTCTCTGCCTGCCTCTCTGCCTGCTTGTGATCTCCCTCTTCTCTGTGAAATAAATAAATAACATCTTTAAAAAAAAAAAACCACCAAACATGCCACCACCAGAAATAACTCAGGCAAACATAGGAGAATCTCTCCACATCTGTACAGATAAAATGATATTGTTAATATACTATGGAATTGGTTGACAGCGGATTCATACTGGCCATAATTTTTAGAAAATAGTTACTAAGGTTTATTTTAGATTAATATAAGAAAAACAGGTGAATTGAAACGAACCTTAGGAGTTTTTACTTGTGTTTGTCTTAACTGCACAAGAGAAGCTCTTTAAGATTTCTCTGGAATGGAGGAAAAATTCAGGTTGGTGGCACCTTCAGGCAGATTCCTGGTCTTACAGACAATGATCCCATGTTGCCCGAGGTATTTCCTTTTGCCTTTCCTAAGGTGGAAACATGTCTCTTCAATCATGAAAGTCCTACCTATTGACAGAGCTTCTCTAAAGGACAAGGACAGTGAGTAAATGAGCAGGTCACAGCTGTTCCAGATACAGTTGGGGCAGAAATAATTAAAGTTTTGGGTGTGTCTACATGATGGTAACAAAAGTTCTTCTTGCATGATTTATGGCTAGGAGGTATTATTTGTGTCGGTTCCAGTTACTTTGGGTTATAAAATATTAATATGGGCACACAGCACAGCATGTTCCAGTCACTGTAAATTCGGGAACACTTGGGTGCCCTTCATTCTGTCCAGTGGAATCGTTGTGCACATGTTGCGAGCCCAGCCCTCCACCTTCCCCACTCCTTCCCACCTTTGTCCACTCCCGGGTCTTCAGCCCCGTCTGCGCTCCGCCCCTGTCAGCCGGCAGCCCGGCCTCACTGCTTTCACTCAGACGCCCTCATCTTCTCTCACAGGTCTGTACGAACACAGGCATCCCAACCGGTCCTCTGCCGAGTTACCTGCATCGTAGCTCTTCCTCTGCAAGGGCGAGCATCTTTGGCTGTCCTCCCTTCTGTCACCCTTTCTGGAGCCATCTGGTTAGCCCTGAGTACTCTCCACCCTCTTGTCTCTTAACTGCCTCCCTCCCTCGAAGACCCCACCTCTGCTCCAGCTGCTCGCCGGTCGTCGCTTCTCCTTGTAGCTCGTCTTCTCTGGAGTTTGCGCTTGGTCCTCATGGTCAGATATCCAGCTGTCTGTCCAAACTCCTGCTAGTGGTGTGTTTCATTCTGTTTATGACGATGTCTATGAAAGTCCTATGGTTCTCTCTTCCTTCCAGATTCTTAGACATCTTAGTTCTTTTCCTTCACTTACTGCATCGGTGTAGGTCGCTAGCACGCTATTGACGTCTTCTGTCATAGTAGTGATAACGCCTGTCATTCATGGTATAAAACCATTTCTTCAGTATGAAATATCATACTGTAAGATTTCTATAGGTAGTATCTATCAAATTATTCCTAGATTTGGAGGCTTTTTCAAAAATCATAGATTTATCTTATGGTGAATTACATTGTTGTAATTTTTCTGGTGTTAAACCATGCTTGCCTTCTGGAGTAAATCCTTATTTGATTACAGTGTGTTTTTGTGCACTGTTCTGCAGCCTGGTTGGTTGAGAGGTCCTCATAGGATTCATTACATTTAAGGAAAGGAGACACAAATTACAGTGCTCATTGGTGGTTTTAAAGCCAGTTGACGTTGGCCTCTGGCACCTTGCATGATGCTTGACACACAGTAGTGATTCAGTAAAGCTTGGTCAGTCCTGAGTGTGCTTAAGGAGTCAGATGCACTACGGAGTGCTTTTCGTGCTAATCTCATTCTAAGGGAAAGCAGAGCTTTCTAAGTGAAGCTGGCTACACAGAGGCCGTCTGAAATGTTTAGCTCAGGGGTACCTGGGTGGCTCAGTCCGTTAGGCGTCTGCCTGCAACTCAGGTCGTGATGCCAGGGCCTGGGATCGAGCCCTGCGTCCCTGCTGAGCAGGGAGCCTGCTTCTCCCGCTCCCTCTGCCCCTCCTGCTTGTGCGCGTGCTCTCGCTCTTCTTCAAATAAAGAAAAGCTTTTTTTTTTTAATTTAAAAAATTTTTTAAATGTTTAGCTCAATTTCAAATAGTCATATGTCACCATTTGTAGCCTAGGAGATGAGTCAAAAATCAAACTACTATTAGTATTGGATAAAAATGAACTTTAAATGAACCTGAGTTGCAGTTCTCCTGACATATGTAGTGAACATTCGAAAATACAGGATTTCACCCCTCAGGAAATCTCTCTCCCTCTCTGAGAAGCTACAGATGTCTGGGCTGTTAAATCCTAAGAAAGACGAAAATAGTCATAATTCAAGTAAAACTGAACAGAAAACGTGCAAATAAGAGAAGTATATAATCTGAACATACTTCTGATGGTCAGAATGCAATGTTTTTAATATCAGAATTCATCCCTATAATTTATAAAAGACGAGATACACAAAAGACTAAGATGATGAATAAGGGCACATTATCAATAGGAAGTAGTCATGAGTGAAACAGTAATAGGAGACAAGGGTAGACGCTTCCCTAGAGGAGTGATTTGGGAGGGAGGCCCCAGGAGGCGGTCCTCAGGCTGGGATATGCTTCCGGGCCATCTGCAGAGGCACAGGGAGAGAGGCTGAGGAAGGGGGGCTGTGGGCCGGGGAGCAGGGAGCGGCCTGCAGGAGTGAGTCAGGGGTGTCTGCGGGGGGGTGGGGGGCTGCAGGCCGGGGAGCGGGGAGCGGCCTGCAGGAGTGAGTCAGGGGTGTCCGTCAGGATGGGGTGCTGAGGAGGGGGGGCCTGCAGGCCGGCGAGCAGGGAGCGGCCTGCAGGAGTGACCAGGGGTGTCTGCCAGGTTGGGGGGGCTGAGGAGGGGGGGCCTGCAGGAGTGACCCGGGGTGTCCGCCAGGATGAGGGGGCCGCCTTCGTGGCCACATTCCCAGAGCGGCCCCGCAGGCGGATGGAGACCGGTGAGCCTGGCCAAGAGCATGGACTCAACTGTCTCTCTTGGGCCTGGAGCCGCCTTGTGATGCTTCCTGGAAAAGCCACAGACTGCCGTCCCATTCATTAATGCAGACATCGGACGGTTACTTAGATGTGGGACATCCTTGTGCCCGGAACGGACTTAATGCTCGCGTGTATGTTTCCTTTCAGCATTTCTGGGTTAAAAGTGGTGGGGGAGTCCCTTTCTCCAGCGTTTCACCTACAGCTAACAGACAGCACTGGGTCTCGAGAAAAAGACGTTCAACTACTTCAGGAGATTGTAAACCAGGTAAGTATGTAGTTCTACCCTGAACCCCACAGTGTTGAAGTGTCTGAATGGTTAGCCTTCCATTTGCCCAGCGTGTCCGGAGCGAGGCTCTCCTATGCTTGGGGGTGTGAGTGACAAGGGTCCCGCAGAGCATTGGACGGCTGTTTGGGCTGAGCCCCCAGCGTAGCCCCGAGACAGGTCAGAATAGTCTTGTAACCAGAAAGGAGGAAAGACCACTTGCTCCTTTACCAGGCCACATTTGGAGGCTGATTTAAATATCTTGATCTCCTGAAAGTGATTTTCCTGCTAATAGTAACTTAGTTATTGACTGAGAGGCGCCTCTCTGGGGAAGACCACGGGCCCTTCTGCGCTCAGCAGAGCTGTGTTCCTGGAGCCCTGCCCCGCTCACTCGCCCCATGTAGCTCCCCGTGGTCCTCCCGTCTCCGAGGACCAGAAGGGGCCAGGCAGCACCGCGAGCGAGCTGGGGGCCCCCCCCTGACCTGACCCTTCAGGGCAGCTGGCGTGCGTCCACAGAGGAAAGCAGGGTTCCTGCTGTCCTGACGGGCGCTTCCGGGGCTCCTGCCCCAGGGCCGAGCCACCAGGCGCCAGGGTGACGGCTGTCCTCTGTCGCATGCCTTTGCCCAGCTGTGGCCACGGGGTCAGGCCTCTGTCCCCGGTCACGTGGCTGCTCACTCTGGAGACCAAGGGTGATGCCAGCCTCTGCCTCCCAGCTTGCTGCAGCGGCCCCGCGTCCTGCAGTGTGAACTACATCGCCTAGAAGGACGGGTCCTGGAGAGCTTCATGCAGGCCTTCTGGAGTTAGTCATCTTCTAAAACAAAACCAAACACAGAACCTGAGGCTCCTAACTAAGGAAATGTGTGAGATCATGAGCAGTCAGGCTGCAGCGACTCCGGCCTTCCATGTGCAGAGATGCCGCAGGTGTCCCCTTGGGTTCAGCTCTGCAAGCATGAAAACAGACAGACTACCTCTCAAGGGACGAAATACCCCAGACACCTTCTACCACCTTGGCCCTTGTACTGCGATGTCACGGGAGTGTATACAGGCGCAAAAGAAAGTGCAGCATCCTTGTGCTTAGATGTGGCACCCAAGCCATTTATAAATTAAATGCAAGCTAAACGGACACAGCAGTAAAAGGCAGAGCCGTCTGTGACAGGCGAGCTTGTGCACAAAGCAGATCGCCTGGTGCGGAGTTGGTCACGGACTTCTGGGGAGGAGCCTCCGGGAGCCGTGGGCCCCAGCACCCCAGTCTCCTTCGCCCGCCTCCTGCCCCCCTCAAGGCGGCTCACTGCACGGGCTCCCCGCCTCGGGGCCTGGGCTGTCCCTGCTGCCAGGGCACTCATTCCAGGCGAGAGTCCCCTCGGTCCTTCCCTCGAGAGACCCCCAGCAGTGGGGTCCTCCTTCCACTTGTGCCAGAGACACTGCAGAGGGCGAGGGAGAGGAACATCGGTACGCAGGCTGCACTCGTGTGGCTTGTCCTCAGAACAGAAGCGAGGGCGACAGTCTGCACAACTCATGGAGGCCAGACTCCGTCTGAGGCCCCAGCTGAGGCCAGCTGTCTCCAGGAAATCCTCCTAAGAGCTGAAGTCGGGAGCAGGGCCTCTGGGGAGCGACAAAATACAGTCTGGAAACTGCATTTGTGCAAAAAAGAGAGCTCTCCCAGTGCCATTGTGTCGTCCTCCTGAGCTCTGGTCCGCTGCCTGGTCGGGCTGGAGGGCAGACGCTCGCGTGAGCTCTGCTGGACGCAGAGCTCTTGCCAGGTGCTGATTCAGTGGCTGGACAAGACCTTGTTTTTACAAACCGAGTGATGGTTTATGTTTCTTAGCTGGCCAGGGCTTGGAGCGGAGCCCGTGCAGATGTTTCCGGGGGTTAGCTCCATGCCCGCTGCGGCTGTAGCGGCCATAAGCGTCTGCCGGGCGGTCTGCCGGGTGTAGCAGTGGGAAGCCGGCCTGGCGGTGGACGGCGTGGCCCCCCTTCGGGCCAGCACCCTCACTGCCCGGCCCGGGGGATGCTCGTTCCTTCCTTTACCAACCCCCTAGCTCTGACTGCTGCTTTTTTAAATATAGGGCACAGACCAAAAAATGCACCCTTTTAAAGTGCTCCAGTCCAGTGGTTTTGAGTTCACTCACGAGGTTGTGCACCCACCTCCTTCCAGAACATTTTCATCACCCGGAAAGAAACCCTCATAAACCATGACTTCAAGCTGATTTTTATACTTACTCCATTTTGGTAGAGAATGTTTGAATTTTTGAGACGTACTGACACGTGGTTGTGGTATGGAAAAACTGTGCAAGCAGCGGGTGACTGCAGACTTGTCGCCTGGCCGTGCCTGCCCAGAGGTAGGCCGCCGGCCGGAGCGGAGTTGCCAGCATCTGACGCGTGAGTGGTTTGTACGAGATCGTCCGCCTGCTGCCTCCACGAAGCCCAGCTTCCCGCCGGTGTCCAGGGCTTGGCTGGCACCGCGTCCTCATGTCCCACTTCCGCTTTGTTTGCCGTGGACACTCCTGGCTACCTGTGGCCGTGAGTGCAGTAAGGTTACCGGCGGAGGCTCCGGGGGCACTGGCCCCGGCACAGGGCTGCGTGGCCACCCGGCTGGCGCAGTGCCCAGGGCGGCACAGAGCGGAGGCCGCCGCCATGGGACGGTCCTGCCGCTCGGGGCTGCTCGCGGGGGAGTGTAGTCTGTCCCCATGTAGTGACCGCGAGGATGCGTTAGCACTGCGGCAACAGGCGGTGTTTCGGAGCGCCCCTGGTTGTAGCGAGCTCAGGGCCCGCGGCCCGGCGTGCAAACGTGTCCCTCTTCTCCACACAGTGCATGGACAGAAGCATCGCGCTCACGCAGGCCCGCTACCTGGAGAAGGAAGAGAAGTGCCTCCCTCCGCCAAGGTTGGTGGACGTCACGGTGTGACCTGCCCTGTCCTTCCTGCTTTCAGAGCTCTGCGTAAGATGTGTTGTGTCCCGAAAACTTGCGAAAGGCTGTCACAGGACAGGGAAGGGTGTGTGCTGTCCCGAGTCCGTCGTCTGCTGTCTATTGTCAGACTCGCCATGTCCTAGTTGTTCACTGTAACCCCTCCCCCAGGGCTCGCTGGGGTTCACTCACTGGGGTTCACTCCTAGTGAGGTCCAGCGTGCGAGAGCCCAGGGCTGAGCTGGGACAGCCGGACTTCCGGCCTGCAGAGAATCAGACCCTAAGCTGCAGGTGCAGCACCGTGGGGCACATGAGCTGACAAGCTCGTAGGGACACCCAGGGGGGAGACAGAGCAGCAGTGGGGGAGATCTAGAGAGGTTCAAGAAGCCATACGAGCGAGGGGAGCACTTGGGAGTCTGGGTTTGAGATCGGTGCTTCTTCATCAGCACTTCCAGTGTCCTCGCAGAGGAAGACATCCAAGCATGAAGTGCTCAGGGTCACAGCACAAGGTCAGCGAGGTCAGAGGAGGGTGTGACGCTCTCCGGCCTGGAAGGGGCTCCAGCTGCCAAGAGTAGGAGATACTCAGGCTTCAAGTACGATCGAGTACGCCAGACAGACCTGTCGGACCACCTTCTAGCAGGGTGTGCAGGGGTGTGGAGACGCTCACGTGCGTCTGGGGGCCAGAGCGCCAGCTTGGGAGGGATGCGTGAGAGGGCCCTGGAGAGCGGGGAGGGCCCGGGGGGCCCGGGGCGACTCTGGAGTCCGGAGTACTGGCGGCGCTCGGAGGTGCCCCAGAGGGCCTGCCTTCTCTTGTCCCATCGCACCAGGCAGAGCTGTGATCCTGTGACCTGGGGGCCGCACTCGCTCTGTGCCCGCGCGGCTGCCCGCCCAGCACAGCTCAGTGTCCATGTCCGGGGGACATCCGATGTCACAGCTCAGTGCCCATGTCTGGGGGACCATCTGATGTCAC
>CM052813.1:738581-772849 GCA_028533885.1 Nasua narica
TGTCCGGGGGACATCCGATGTCACAGCTCAGTGCCCGTGTCCGGGGGACATCCGATGTCACAGCTCAGTGCCCGTGTCCGGGGGACATCCGATGTCACAGCTCAGTGCCCATGTCTGGGGGACCATCTGATGTCACAGCTCAGTGCCTGTGTCCGGGGGACATCCAATGTCACAGCTCAGTGCCCGTGTGCAGGGGACCATCCGATGTCACAGCTCAGTGCCCATGTGCAGGGGACCATCCGATGTCACAGCTCAGTGCCTGTGTCCGGGGGACATCCGATGTCACAGCTCAGTGCCTGTGTCCGGGGGACATCCGATGTCACAGCTCAGTGCCGGTGTGCAGGGGACCATCCGATGTCACAGCTCAGTGCCTGTGTCCGGGGGACATCCGATGTCTGCAGAGGGAGGTGGGGGAGAAGAGGTAGAACAGCCCCATCAGACCGATCGTTTCGGTCTTCGGTTTCCTGGAAACGTAAACATTTCTGCCTCGAAGTATTACAGAGCTTCCACACGACTTACTGAGTTGCACGTGAGCGTGGGCGTGCACACTCCCTGGTGTGAGCAGTGCCAAGTGCCGGCCCGGGCCCGCGTGGCTTGGAGCAGGAGATGACGGAAAGGGTGGGGCAGGCAGACGTCTGTATCGGGCCAGTGTGTCCGTGTCCAGGCTCGTGGGTCGGAGGGTCCCTGCCACGACCGCTCACCGCCGCCGCGCGGTGAGGAAGTGGCTGCAGACGGTAGGCCGGCTAACAGGTGCATCGTGTCCCAAAAGAACTTGACTGGCAGAAGCAGGGGCCGCAGACTCCTTTGACGATTTTCTGTGTCGTTGTTTCTCAGCATTAGGGTTGTGGTCACAGTGGAGCAAACAGACGAAGAACTGGAGAGCGCCGCACGCACCATCAAGGAGGTGGCCCAGGCTGTGCTGCTTTAGGCCGGGTCCTGGGGCCTGGCGGGCGGCCGTCTCGCGGCCCACGCACGGGCCTCTGCGTCGCTGCCTGGTGACTGGGTGGGGCCTGCGGGGACCTGCAGGGGAGGCCACGGGCGGTGTGGGTGCGGACCTGGCACCCAACCACGAGGAGGATGCTGGTTCGTTTTAAAAAGAAAACACATCTAAGAGCCCAGGAACTGAAATTTGTAAGAAGAGAACTAATGACAGCATATAACTGGTATTTAATTTGTGCTATTTAGTACTATTTAAATGTTTTACTACACTAGTGTTTTATATTCTTTTTGTTGTTTGAAAATGGAGCTTCGGTTTATCTTCTCTCCCTCCAGTAGTAAAGAGCGTGCAAGCACTCCTTCTCGTTCCCAGAACAGCGTCTCTGCGGCCGTCGGGCTTCGGGGAGCACCTGTCCGGCTCGGACACAAACCCTGTTCTTGAGGGTCTAACTCAACGCATCTTTTTCAGCCTTCGTCCTGGCAGTTCAGTGGTGGCTAATATGTAAGGAAACACTTTTTGTGTGATTACGATAAATTTTTCATTGTAACATATTTGAATCCTACAATTTTTATATACACTAAATATTGATGTTACACCATTTCTAATAGCTAATCTTAATCTCCCTAACGAGGGAATGAGTAGTCATTGTATTTCCTAAGTGATCAATAATTTAAATCAAATACTGCTTTATTTTAATATAATTGACCTTCACATTTATTACGTGTTGACTTCTAATCTGTTTTAGGAAGAGGGTGACCGTAATGTTCCTAGAATAGAAATCATGTCCTTGATATTTGAGAATATCCTGAATGTATTCCTTTTTCGTGGAGTGGGTTTGCCTAAGGACATGTAACTATAGCCTTTTTCTAAGCTAAGGAAATTTACTTTTCCTTTTAGCTTATGAATTTCAATTATCTAAAAATGTGAATGAACTAAAAATAAAGTTTTTAAGCTGTACGTTAGCTCTCTGTTTTTTTCTTTAGCAAACCAGGTTGGGTGGTGTAAATGTCTGTGCCGAGTGCCACATGGTAGTATGTAAATAGTACACCATTGTTTCTTGTCCTAATAAAGGTAAAGGAATCAAATTGTTTTTAAAAAATGTATAAGAATGCCATTTTTATAGTCTGTGTTCATATTAACAAATGGTCTTCAGCGTCTTTTTAAATAACTATTTTTTAATGTTTAGTTTCTATTTTGCTTGAGGTATTCGTACATATGTGCCTTGTGATTGCTGCTGCTTTAAAGGATATAGTACTCTCTTTGGGGGGTGAATCTTTTTGCTTTATTTTTTAATGAAATAAACCTACATTCCTGATAATCGGTCTATTTGCATGTGTAATATACCCAACAGAATAGTCTTTTGATTTTAACTTTTCTGCATTCGTAGGGTAGTCTTCTTGGTGTCTGTTTAGAAAATATTAATTAACTATCGCAGTGCATTTCTTCAGTGTGTAGCGTCTGGAGTTCTCTGGGGGCCACTCCGAGCTATTGCTGTCATTGGCAGATGGTGACAGCAGCTTTCCAGCTATTTTATATTTTCTGAGTCACCATTTCAACATCTAGATGTTCATTGCTACGTTTTAAAAATGACAGAAGCTCCTGGAAAGATGGAAACAACACACAGGGGTTAACTTCAGCCCTTGGGAAAATCAAAAAAACCAAAACTAAAATCTTTTCTATTAAAACTACACAGTGACCAACATCCGGTTATATACACCACAAAAAAACGTATGCTAGGAACAACAAAGTTGTATAAAACTAAGGCAGAATGCTGAGAAAAATTTCTCAAGTCTGAAGCAAGGCACACATTTCTCCAAGGGACAGTGAAGCAGTTTAGAAGCCATTGGGGGACCACTCTCACTCGGCACAGGTGCCCACAGGTGTGGGAAGAGCCAGATGACTGCTCCCCTTCTGTTGTCTACACCCAGGTTCCGACTCAGGAAATGTGGGGCTCTGGCCAAGTTGGGACAGAAACGAGAGCGGTATTTCAAAGCTAGAACTCCACAAACGGAACCGTATGCATTTGTTTATGTACCGCTGAAATGTAATATGCCGGTTGTAGGGATGCATTTTAGTAACATAATGTGCGTGGAAAAGGTGCATCTTTAAATCCATGAAACAAGACAAGAATCATCGGGTGTGCAGGCCTGACGCCCTCTTTCCTTGTGGACGTGAAACCTGACTGTCCTGAAAGACAATGTGTGAGGACGATTATGACCAAGTACATCTCTGTTATCTCTGTCTTCCCCAAACACTGTCCTTACGAGGACATCAAATAAAATCATTCATAACACACACCTACAGTATGGGTTATGCTGGAGAGAACACCTAAGCTTCACGTTCTGACCTAGGGCCTCGTGAAGAGGAAGAGGGGCTAGGAGGTTCGGTGATGGCGGAACACACGAAAAATAAAAAGTCATCTCTGAAAAGCAGCATACAAAGCAAAACAAGTGGAGCGACTTTGTCATGAGATTCGAAGGGAAAAGAAATGTGAATCAAGTATCCATTAAAGCAGTCTTTCAAGTAAGGAGTTGGTAGAAAACAATTTAAAGTTAGAGCTCAATACTGTGTTCATAAGCCCTTCCTGAGGACTCTGCTAGGGGACACTCCATCTGATCAAGAAATAACCGGGGAAATTAGAATTAAAATAGTAAGCTGAAAAATATTTAACACAAAAGAGAGCAGTAAAAGAAGAATAGAAGTACAAGAATCAATATGAAACAAAGCAAAACCCCAACCAACCATGTCGATAATTGCATTAGAACATAAATGGACAAAACATTTCTTCCAAAAGCCTGAGGCTGGCAGACTAAATTTAAAAACAAGAAAGAATAGACTATGCTGAAATATACTTCACGTTCAAAGACACAAAGAAGTAGAAAGTATGGAGATGAAAATGAGTCATGCAAAATCAAGAACGGTAAGAGAGCTGGAGTAGCCCATATCAGTGTTAGAAAAATAATGAACTTTTAAGACAAGAAATACCACTACAAATAGAGACATTTCGGAATGACATAAAATGTCGATGCATAGTGAAAATATAACAGAGGTGTGTATGCTAAAAACAGTCCTAAAATACCTAAAGCAAAAGTAGCATAATTGGAAGAGTAGATAATTTAATAGTTGGAGATTTGAAAAAGCATAACTCATAGAACAATCAGCAAGAAAATTAGGACATAAAGAAGGCCTGAACAGCAGTAGGAACCAACTTGAGCAAACCTACCTACATTTGTAGAACATTCACCTCAGAACTCCAGAACTCATAGTCTTTTCAACTGCACGTGAAAGCCTTCTGGATAAACCACATGTTGGGCTGTGAAACAAGTCTCAGTAAATTTAAAAAGATTGAAATCATAAAATAGTATATGTTCTCTGTCCACAACACAAGTCAGAGATTCTCAAAAGAAAACTGGAAGAACCGCAACTATCTAAATAACTCCTGGATCAAAGAAGAGTCACAAAGGAAGCTTCTTAAATCTTCTGAACTGATTAAAGGTAACAAAATTTATGTGATACAGCTAAAGCAGTGGTTAGAAGGAAATTTGTAGCTTTAAATGCCTGTATCAGAAAAGAAGAAAAAGGTTTCCAATCAAGAACCTAAGCTTCTCCCGTAAGACACTGGAAAAAGAAGAGCATATGAGGCCTAAAGGGAGGAAATAAAGAATAGAGAGGAAATAAAATAGAAAACAAAACAAGACAAAAAATAGAGGAAATTAATGAAACTATTGACAAACCCTTGCTGGATTGGTCAAAAAAGTAACGGAGAGGACACAAGTTACCAAAATCAGGACTTAGAGGGACGACATCACTACCATTCCCACAGAAATTGAAAAGGTTGTAAGAGAATATTACAAGTTTATGCCAGCAAATTAGACAATGTGAATGAATTTCAAGGAAGACACAGATTAACAAATTCTATATGAACTAAAACTCTGAACAAAAGTATTAACAAATACATTGAATTAGTAATTTCAAATCTCACAAAAATGTCCAAACCCAGATGACTTTACTAGTAAATTCTATCAAACATTTAAGGAACAAGTAATGCCAATCATTCACAAATTTATTTCAGAGAAAATGGAGGAGATGGGAACACCTCTCAGGTCATTCTATTTCATGTCTGTGATACCAAAGCCAGACAAATTACAAGAAAAGAAAACTACATATAATTTCCCTTCTGAACACGGACACACAAAGTCCTAACTTCTAGTCACAGTTTTACTGGAGAATCTAGCCTGTGCAATAAGGAAGGGGGGAAAAGGAATTAGATTGGAAAAAAGGAAGTAAATTTATTTGCAGATGACACTCTATGTAGAAACTCTTAAGGCATTGATTAAAGAACTATAGTAGTAAATGTGTTTAACAAGATCAGAAGATAACAGACCAATACATAAAAATGAATTGTATCTCTGTATATTAGCAACAATCTGAAATGAAAATAAGGAAACAATTCCATGAACAATAGCATTGAAATAAGTAAATTTAACAACAGGTATAAGACTTGTACACTGAAAAGTATAAAAAATATAGAATATTGCTATGAGAAATTGAAGATTTAAATAAATGGAGAGATATTCCATGTTCATAGATTGGAAGATTTCCCACATTGATTTATAGATTCAATGCAGTCCTTATCAAAATTCCAGCAGATTTTATGCAGAAATCAACAAGCCGATCCTAAAATTTATACGAAAATAGAGACCTACATTAGCCAAAACAATTTTTAAAAAGAAGAATAAAGTTAAAGGATTTATACTACCTGATTTTAAAATTTACCATGATACTGCAGTTAGCAAGACAGTGTGGTACTGATACTAGGATATATCAATGGAACAGAGTTGAGGATTCAGGAATAAACCCTTACGTTTATGGTCCATTGATTTTGAGCAGTGCCAAAGTCCCGATTCCCAGGGAGAAGGATAGTCTTTTCAACAAATGTTGCTGAGAGAATTGGATATTATAGTAGATCAAATAATGGTCACCCAAAGAATTAAGTCCCGATCCCTGGAACTTGTAGATGTTACCTTATCTGGAAAAAAGGGTCTGTGCAGCTGTGATGAAGTTAAGGATTTTGAGATGAGATTGCTATGGAGTACAGTGGTGGGTCCTAAACACCACCACATGTCCGTCTAAGATAGAGGCAAAAGGAGGTGACCCTTAGACACACAGAGATCACCCCCAGAGGAGAAGGCCGTATGAAGACAGGCAGAGGAACACCAACAACCGCCAGAAGCTGCAAGGGACAAGGAACAGATTTCCCCCCCCAGAGCCATCAGATGGATTGTTGCCTTTATGACACCTTGATTTAAAGTAGATCCTTGGGGTGCCTGAGTGGCTCAGTGAGTTAAACGCCCTGCCTTCAGCTCAGGTCATGATCTCAGGATTCTGGGATCAAGCCCCACATCGGGCTCTCTGCTCAGTGGGGAGCCTGCTTCCCCCCCCCCCACCTGCTTCTGCCTACTTGTGATCTCTCTCTCTCTGTCAAATAAATAAAATCTTATAAAAAAAATAAAATCTCTCTCTAAAATTATGAAAAAAAAAGATAAAGTAGACCCTTATGAGGCACCTGTGTGACTCAGTTAAGCATCTGGCACTTGATTTCAGCTCAGCTTGTGATCCCAGGGTTCTGGAGATCGAACCCCACCCTGGGCATGAAGCCTACTTAGAACTCTCTCTCTGTCTCTCCCCCTCTCCCTCTGCACCCTTTTTTCCTGACAGTTTATGCTTTTGTTCGAGGACTTTTTAGCATTCCTTGCTGTCTATTGATTTCTAGTCTCTATCTTTCATGTCTGCGTCTGGCTCTGGGATTAGGCAGGGCCCAATTTTCTTTTTCTTCGGTATTCCCAAGTCGTTCTCTAAACATTCGGTTGTTTCCCCATTAATTTATATTTATATTTTCTCTTTTTTTTTTAAAGATTTTATTTATTTATTTCAGAGACAGAGATAGTGAGAGAGAGCATGAGAGGAGAGAAGGTTAGAGGAAGAAGCAGACTCCCCATGGAGCCGGGAGCCAGATGTGGGACTCAATCCCGGAACTCAAGGATTATGACCTGAACCTAAGGCCTAAGGCAGTTGCTCAACCAACTGAGCCACCCAGGTGCCCCTTTTTTTTTTTTTTAAGATTTTATTTATTTATTTGAGAGACAGAGAAAGGGAGAGAGAGCATGAGAGGAGAGAAGGTTAGAGGAAGAAGCAGACTCCCCATGGAGCCAGGAGCCCGATGTGGGACTCGATCCCGGATATTTATATTTTCTCTTATGTGAGTCATCTCCATGTGAGTGTGTGATCATGTGAGTCATCTCCAAATTGTCATTTTTTCTTGGCCTATTCATCTGTTTTTGTGTCGGTTTCAGTATGTCTTTAGTAAAATGTGGCCCTTGGGCACCTGGGGCCTCAGTCAGTTAAGTGCCTGACTTCAGCTTGGGTCATGATCTCAGGGTCTTGGGATCAAGCCCTGCATTGGGCTCCTCACTCAGTGGGGACTCTGCTTTGTTCCTCTGCACCCCTCTCACTCTCTCTCTTTCTCAAATAAATACAATCTTTAAAAAATAAAAAAACAAAATAAAATATGGCCCTGTAGCATGTCTCAGTATCTGATAAGACACACCCACTCTTAGTTTTCTCTAAAATTTACTTTAATATTCATAGATTTTTTTGTGTCTTTATATGTATTTTTAAGTAATTTTGTGGGTTTCCTTTGAAAAAAACCAGCTGGAATTTTGACTGATACTGCATTTTGTTCATAGACTAAATTAGGAAGAGTCAACATCTTATATATTAAATGTGCCCATCTAAGAGCAGGGGATGTCTTTGTACTTACTCAGATCTTTGATCTCCTTTATTCGAGTTTTTGTTTCCCCATAGAAGGATTTTTGATTCTTTTTTTTTTTTAAGATTTTATTTATTTGACACAGAGAGATCACAAGTAGGCAGAGAGGCAGGCAGAGAGAGAGGGGGAGGCAGGCTTCCCGCTGAGCAGAGAGCCTGATGTGGGGCTTGATCCCAGGACCCTGAGATCATGACCTGAGCCGAAGGCAGAGGCTTTAACCCACTGAGCCACCCAGGCGCCACTGGATTCTTTTATAATTTCTAGATATTTTATATTTTCAGTCATCGTAATTTGTATCTTTTATTATATTTAGTAGAGTTATTGCTGGCATAGAGAAAGGCCACTAGGGTTTTTTTTTTTTCCCTTTTTTTTTTCCCAAGTTTTTATTTAAATTCCAGTGTGATACTAAAATCTGTATTGTACTGTATTAAAATACAGTGTGATACTAGTTTCTGGTGTAGAATTTAGTGGTTCAACACTTAACGTATGACACGCGGTGCTCCTCACGAGCTCCCTCCCTAATAAAGACGTGGGACGGTTCTGATTGGAATGTCATCCTTGCATGGGGGCCGTGCTAATCTCTGTCATGTTCTAACGTGAGTGTATGCGCTGCCCAAGTGAGCACAAGACCATTACTTTTGTAAACTGGTCTGGAAAAGCTGCTGAACTCCTGTACGTTTTCTAATACAGGTGACATTGAAAGAATGGGGCTTGGAATTGCATGGGTCCTCTTATATGTAGTTTTTTCCAGTAAATTATAGCACAGTAGTGTAAATGTATTTTTCTTATGATTTTTTTAAATATTTTCTCTAGCCTACTTTATTGTCAAAATACAATATAAAATGCACATAAGATACAAAATACGGGTTAGTCAGCTGTTACTGGTAGGGCTTCTGTCAATGGTAGGCTATTGATAGATGAGTTTTGGGAGAGTGCCAACATTCCGTGGGGATTTTCTGCTGCATCGATGTCAGTGCCTGATGTTTAAGGGTCAACTGTAGTTTGATGGTTCTTTTGGTTTTTTCTAGGTAGATGTTCATTGTATGTCTCATATGCTTGAATGGTGACAGGGGCATTGGGCACCCTTACCTTGTAATGAATCATAAAATCCATCTACAATCTCTCTGTTAACGTTTCTCCACTTAAGCTAATGCTGCGGGATTGTGGATTTGTTGGTATATAACACTTACCAAATGAATGAAATCTGGATCCTCTGAGAAGCAGACATCAAGACGGAAGTAGGCACGCAAGTGACTTGGCCCCTTTGGCCTGACCACCTGCTGGATTACGCAAGTTGGTTTCTGAACGCTGACCAGCCCTGCAACCCCGGGACAGACCCCATGAGGCCCATGATGCCCGATCGTCTCAGTCCGTCACTGGATTCACTCTGCTACTGTTTTATTGAGGATTTATGCATCTAAGTTCGTGAGAGATGTTGTCGTATAGCTTTATTTGTGTATCCTCTTTGTCGTACCTGGGTATCACGTCAATCGCGACCTCATAAAATGAGTTGGGAAATTGGCCCTCCTCTTCTCATCACTGGTAGACATTTTGTGAAATTGGTGTTAATTCTTTAAATGCTGGAGAAATTCTCTATTTGAAAACATCTGGATCCCGGAAGTTTCTTTTTTCAGGAAGTTTTAAATTACAGATGCTATTTTTAAAAGGCTGTAGGACTATTCATGTATCTGTTTTATCTTGCTGGGTTTTAGTAGTTTGTGGTTTTTAAGGAATTAGCCAATTTCTTCTAAGCTGTCAAATTTCTGACATGTGTGACAACTTTATGATTTATAATGGCTGCAGGATCCTTTGTGATGCCCTTCTTTCATTTTGTCAGTGGTGATTTGTCTCTTCTCTCTTTTTATCCTTGTCAGTTGACCTAAGGGTTTGTCACTTTTATTACTTTCTGGACAAATACGGTTTTTGTTTCACTAATTCTCTCATTTTCATGTTTTTATTTTCAGTGATTTCTGCCTTTTTTTAAATTTCATTCTTCCTGCTTTTGTGTTGTTGTTGTTGCTGTATTTTTCCTTTCTTCTTTTTCCAGCCTCTCGAGCTGGGAATTTATTGATTGATATATTTTCCCTTTTCTAACATAAACATCTATTTTCTAATGTTAACACCATATTAGCTGAACCCCACAACCTTTGATATCTTGTATTTTCAATTTCACTTCAGTTTTCATTCAACTTCATTTTTGTTTTTGTTTTTGTTTTTATGCTTCCTTCGAGACTTCCGCTCTGCCCCACAGATTATTTAGAAGTGTGGTGTTGAATTT
Organism: Nasua narica; assembly: GCA_028533885.1. Classification (NCBI taxonomy): domain Eukaryota; kingdom Metazoa; phylum Chordata; class Mammalia; order Carnivora; family Procyonidae; genus Nasua; species Nasua narica. Next base: position 748,626 of record CM052813.1, read on the forward strand.
CCAAGAATCTGGAGATCGTTTGGTTGTCTTTCACTTGCTGATTTCTACTTTGATTCTGTTGTGGTTAGAAAACATACTTAGAATTCTTTTAGATTGACTAAGCTTTGTTGTATAACCCAGGCTATGGCCTTCCTTCAGTGGGTACCCTGCTGTTGTTGGGAGGAGTATTCTAGGGGATCGTGATGTTGTTCCGTCTTCTGCAGCCTTGCTGGTTTTCTGTCTACTAGTTCTAGTAGATGCTGTAAGCTGAGTTTTGAAACTCCCAGCTACAACTGTGAATTTGTCTGTTTCTCTTTCCTTCTCTACCAGTTTCGGCTTCGCACATTTTGAAACCTTGCTGTGTGCTCCACACAGACTTAGGATTGCTGGATCTTGGTGGGTTGGCCGAGCCTTTACCATTTTGTGAGGCCCTTTTTTGTTATTATCCTCACTGTTGCTTTTTTTTTTTTTTTTTTTTGGAATTCCTATTTGCGTGATACAGCTTTCCCATCCTTTTCTTTCTTGCTTACCTATGGTGTTCTTTTGAAGTCATTTTTCTCTTAGACTGCAAGTGGTTGAGTCATGTGTATTACCCACTCTGTCTCTACAAAGTGGGTAGAGATTTTATTTTATTTATTTATTTATTTGACAGAGAGAGATCACAAGTAGGCAGAGAGGCAGGCAGAGAGAGAGGGGGAAGCAGGCTCCCTGCTGAGCAGAGAGCCTGATGCAGGGGCTCGACCCCAGGACCCTGAGATCATGACCTGGGCCGAAGGCAGAGGCCTTAACCCACTGAGCCACCCAGGTGCCCCTGTCTCTACTTTCTTCACTCATAATTTTTTCTAACTTTACCGAAGAATAAGTGATCTCTGTCTTTTAATTGACATATTTATACTTTAATATTTAAAATACTCGTTCATATGTTAGAGCTTAAGGCTGCCATTTTAGTATTTTGTTTTCTGTTTGTCCCCATTTTTCATTCCTCTGGGTTTTTTTGTTTGTTTGTTTTAGTTTGGTTTGGTTTTGGGGGGTTTGCTTGCTTGCTTGCTTGTGAGTTACCTGAACATTATTCAGCATTAGATTCTTCCTTGTTTAGAATATTTTTCACGTGCTACTCTGCATAACCGCACCACCAGCAGCCCTAGCCGTGACGTGATACTTCGTGACGCACCAGCACCTGTGCTCTGCCGGTGTTTCACTCTCCGAGTGTGGAAGCCTCACCTCCATCTAGAGCTTTGATCCTCCCCACTTCTTTTTTTTTTTTTTTTAAAGATTTTATTTATCTGACAGAGAGAGGGGGAACAAGCAGGGGGAGCTGCAGGCAGAGAGAGGGGCAAAGCAGGGAGCCCGATGCGGGGCTCGATCCCAGGACCCTGAGATCATGACCTGAGCCGCCGGCAGACACTTAACCTTCTGAGCTCCCCCCGGCGCCCCGAGCCTCCCCACTTCTGAAATATAATTGTCTTAAGTGTTTCCACTGCGTGCATTGAGCATCACATCGAACGGTGTTATAATTTTGATCTCAAACATAAAGGATAATTAAAGAAACTCGGAGAAGAACAGTCTGTGCGTTTGGCCTGTGTATCGTCTCCTCCGCGGTCCTTGTCTCCCTCTCTGAAGGCACAACACCATCTGTCTGCCTGCTGCCATTTTCCGCTTGTCTCGGTTCAAGCCGCCGGACAGATCCTACTGCCTGGGGCTCCAACAGCCCAAGGGCAGCCCTCACAGTTCCAGAGCCTGCCCCCTCCCGGGTCCTCACAGGGCTTCTGGGGCTTCTGTTTGCACACGCCCGGTGGTCTCGTCCTCTTCTTGTAAAGACCACGGGTCCTGTCAGACTGGGACCCCACCCTTAGAACCTTGCTGAACCTTAGTTACCTCCTTAAAAGTCTTCAAATACAGTCACCTTGGGGGTTGGGTTCCAACACATGAATGGTGGGGGAGCAGGGCGCACAATCCAATGCGGAACGATTTTTTTTAATGTTTGGGGGGGTTCCTTTACCAATCTTTAAAGGTAGGTCCGCCTACCTTTAAAATTAAATTTAAAATTAAATCTTCACCTGAGAAGTCTACTTTTGCTTTATTTTTTTTTAAGATTTTTTTATTTATTTATTAGAGACAGAGACTGAGAATGAGAGGGGAGAAGGTCAGAGGGAGAAGCAGACTTCCCACAGAGCCGGGAGTCCGACACGGGACTCGATCCTGGGACTCCAGGATCATGACCTGAGCCAAAGGCAGTCGTCCAACCAACTGAGCCACCCAGGCGCCCCACTTTTGCTTCATTTTTGAAAGATAGTTTTGCCGGATACAAGATTCATGGTTGACAGGTCTTGTCTTTTATTTCTAGAAAAATGTATCACTGACTTCTGGCCTTGATGGTTTCAGAAGAGAAATCCAGTGTTACTAACTCAGCCTTCCAGTGCAGGTAAGCGTCATCTCTCCTTGGTTCTTGAGATTTTTTTTGTTTTTTGTTTTTTTGTTTTTGTCTTTAGTTTTTCAGAAGTTTAATAATGACGTGTGTTTGGATTTCTTTTCTTTTCTTTTTGTTTTTTTTTGTTTTTTGTTTTTTTTTTTTGTTTGGGGTTTTTTTTGGTTTTTTGTTGTTGTTGTTTTTGTTTTGTTTTGTTTTTGTTTTGTTTGGATTTCTTTGGGTTTATCCTATTTGATTTTCCCCCAGGTTCTTGAATCTGTAGTTTTATGTCTCTTGCCAAATTTGGGATGTTGTCAACTATTGTATCTTTGACTATTTTTTCAGCCACACCCTCCTTCTCTTTTTCTGCAACTCGGATGATAAATGTTGGATATTTTTGGATACTTAGACATCTGTTTCACAGATCCCTGAGACTCCATTCATTTTTTTCAGTCTATTTTCTCTATTTTGTTCAGACTGAATAAATTCCATTGATCTGTCTTCAGGTTCATGGATTCTATCCAAAGTCATCTCCATTCTACTATTGAGTTCATTCAGTGAGTTTTTGTAACTTCTACTTCTTTGCAGAGATTGTTTGTGTTTTCATTTTTCTCAAGAGAGTTTGTAATTATTTACTGAAACATTTTTTAAAAAAAACAAAACAAAACAAAACAAAACCCCTTTTATTTACTTGACAGAGAGAGGGAGAGAGGTAACATAAGCAAGGGGAATCCCAGGCAGAGGGAGAGGGAGAAGCAGGCTCCCCAAGGAGCAGGGAGTCTGATGTGGGGCTCCATCCCAGGACTCTGGTATTATAACATGAGCTGAAGGCAGACGCTCAACCAACTGAGCCACCCAGGTGCCCCTATTGAAACATTCTTAATTATCGTTTTAAAATCCTTGTCAATGGGGCACCTGGGTGGCTCAGTTGGTTAAGCAACTGCCTTCGGCTCAGATCATGATCCCAGGGTCCTGGGATCGAGTCCCATGTCAGGATCCCTTGGGGAGCCTGCTTCTCCCTCTCCCTCTGCTGCTCTGCCTGCTTGTGCTCTCTCGCTCTCTGTGTCAAATAAATAAATAGAATCTTTGAATAAACAAGTAAATAAAATAAAATCCTTGTCAAATAATTTCAACACCCTTTTACTTCAGTATTGGCATCCCATGATTTTTCTTTCTCGAAGTCTAGTTTTCCTGATGGTTAGTGAATTTTATTGAATCCTGAACAAAATTTTGGTTCTTGTGTTAGGGGACTCTTGATGCTGCTTAAATCTTCTGTTTTAGCAGGCAAGTGTTCCTTTTTACATTTACTGTCTAGGTTCTGACCTGCTTTTGTGGGAGAGGTCAGTTTTTGGAGCCCTTACGATGCTACCGGCTGGGCTCATTCGTCCGGCACTTCTGGGGCTCTCGCCCAGTCCTTCCTGCCGCGGCCTGGAAGGGTGGAAGTCACCTCCCTGGGCCATCTGTGTTGCTAGGCCACGTTCTGCCGTGGGAAGTGGGAGGGGCTTAGGTCCCTGAGCCTGGGTTTTCTCCTGCCCCTCGGTGCAGAGCACAGAGCCGCTGGGCCGTGCCAAGGCTGCCCCCGTTGGAGGATCAGCCCACCCGGTGGAGTGGGGCTTGGGTCAGCCCAGCGGGGCTTTGAAGGCAAGTCGGCCTCCCTGCTGTGTCCTCTTGTGAACGGTTGGTTAGTAGCCCCCATTTGGGCTCTGTTGGGCTCCTTTCCCAGTTCTTCTGCCAGACCTTGTTCGTTTGTCTCTGCCCATTGGCAGTTCCAGGCTTCAGGCCTCTTCGGCGCCCATGTGGGGCAGATGGGAGATCAAAGACCTCAGCACATCACCGCACCTGTCCCCTTCTTCTTCTCCGTCCCCAGAGTCCCTCTGCCACTTACTGTCAGATTATTTCCACGGTCTTTAATTGTATTTGGGCGAGAGGAGGTAGATATGTGCATTTATGCTTGCTTGTTCTGGCGCTGGAAGTCCCATTGCAGATTTTGCCCATGGAAAGTGGAATGAGCCACTTGGAATCTATGGCGGCAGGAGCCCCTGCTGGGCCCGGGCCCCCTGGTCATTACGGGTGCAATCAACGAGTGAGTGGAGTTTTCATGGTCTAACTTCAGTATCCTGAAGGCTTCTGTAAGACAGAGCCCCGTCTCCCTGAGTTCTTGGGCAGGAATACTGAAGAATACCTCTCGGGGTTTCTGAGCAAGAACCACGTCGAAGTGGTCGTCGGAACGCGGGCGAGTGTCCTTCTCCCAAGCGCGTGGCACTGCTCCGTGCTCCCGCCTGTATTCATCTGCCCGTCTGTCCGTCCATCTCTGTGTGTGTGTACTTCTCTAATCACCCGGAGTATCACACCTCTTTTCTCTTTTCAAAAAAGCACAAAACTTGCTTTATTCAGTATCCAGACATACTTAGCATCATAAGTCAAGACTCAAAGACAGCCCCTTCTCCGGAATCTTTGTTCAAGAAAGAGGCCGGCATTTAGCATCCGGCAACGACAAGATATTTTTAATTTTGCTCTTAATAGCCACAAACATAACAGAGGATCAGCACTTTCTAAAACCTCTCCATGTTGCGATTTCAGCAAGCTTTCCTTCAGCGCATGCTCCGTCTTCTCTGTGGCTATTACGATGCCTCTCAGATGTGGCTTTTTAAGCAAAAGCATCTTAATGAAGCAGTAAATAATTCCATGGCAAGATAGCCGCTGCACAGGGCGTGCTCCACGAAGCATCACACCCGCGGGGTTGGTTTTTTTTAGATCTTTTACTCCCCAGTGGATACCCCACTTTCCGTATTCATGAGATGAATACATAAGGAATTCATTAAGAAATCGGGCTTTGGTGGGACAGCTTTGATTTGACACTTTTGAAATACGATCCAGGTCATGGTGGTGGATGGTGCAAACCTCCTTTTTGGCACCAGCATCTGGACTTGATTATTTTAAATTAGGTTGTGGGGCACTGGCGTCCCCCCCCAATAGAGCCGCTACTGCAATCAGACCCGGTATCCCGAGATGATGCGGGAAGTGAGCATGCGTCCCGGATATGCAGAAGCGAACGTGTCCCGTAATCCCCGGCTTTGTTGTTTCAGCGCCGCGTTGATCCACTGCGTTTACAACACCCTTTATGCTTCATCAGCGATGATGACTTTGATGCCAAGGGTAAAGTAATAACCCTGGAACGTTTTATTGGAAGGGAGTGTCTTCCCTCAGAAGTGTACGTGACACTAAATGGGTTCTTCAATGAATATCTATTAAACAGATAAAAAAAGATAACTCCAGAATAACCCGGCACTGGTAACGTGGCTCGTGTGCCTCGGGCCGCTGTGTGGGCGGCCATGTGGCTCCCAGCCCGCTTTGTCTCACGGGCTCCACTGCCTTGGAGCCCCCGGTGGCCCGGAGCTCAAAACCAGACGGTCCCCTGCCCTCCACCCCAGCTGTAGTCAAACAAGAGTGGGTAGAATTGGGCTTTCACCCACTTTTCAGCAGCTAGTAAGTCCAGTTTTCTGATTTCGGGAATGTTTATATCTGAAAGTTTATTTTTCAGGATCAGAGTCTAGTTAAAAGAGAAAGAAAATCCGTTTCACATCTGAAGAGCTCACCGACCATCTGTCTTCTCTCTCCTGTGTTGTTTCAGAAACAGTCACGTGGGCCGCTTCTCGGGTGATTTCACCGAAACCGAATTCCATGCCTCCAATATGAATAGCTTGTTTTGATATTTGGAAAGAGCTTTATAACAAATACTTTGGGAAGAGATTGTGCACCAGGAAGATCCGAAGGCAGAGCCTCATTTGTGCCCACGCACACCCGGGTGACCCCATGGGGTCCCTCGCATTTCCCTCCCCCGGTCTCAGCTTAAAGTCACCCCGGGGTCGGCAGCCTTAGCCTCTGCAGTGTTGTGTCTCAAAGCTGCATCTCTTGTAAACCCCCCGGAATCTCCTTACAGAGGAGCAAACAGAGACGGAGATACTAACGGTTGCGAGGTCGCCCAGACCTACTCGCGACACCCGGGACCCGCACTTGCTGCCGGGTAAGGTAGTCCCCTTACCTGGATTGCAGCTAATCGAGGGCGGACTAAACGTCGCCCTGAGAGAGAAAATCGCGGGAAGCCAGTAACTTCCCAAAGAGCCCTTGAATCTGCCTTGACTTCTAAGCCAACGCGACTTTCCTTTGTTCCACTTGCAACACGCTTTGTGTCCCACTCACAAATTCTGCTTCTAGATTTGGGATCCGTTTCCCCCCTCGAACTGTGGCGTTTGTCTTTTCCCTTCCGCGTATCAAAAGTGGCTCCTCTAAACCGCAAAGTGAGGGAAACCAATGTGTTTGCTACAGAAGAGGTGCTGACAGTCTTGGGAACATTACTGAGATTCCTGGGGCCTTGTTCCTGAAGGACTTTTCGTCTGGTTTCTCTGCCGGCCGAGCAGACTCTCCCTCGTTGAGGACGCAGGACGCTGGAGTCAGGAAGAGAGAATTCCAGCCGCCCAGTTTCTTAGCCGTGTCGCCGAGGCAGCATCCTGAGCCTCAGTTTCCCCCTCTGTGAAACGAGGTGGAAGCGCCTGCTTCTCAGTGCTGTGTGGGGTCCCCATGGGGGCAGCGGTGACAGGATGCTCACCGCTGAAGGGGGCTGGTCGGAGTGGACGCCCACCGCTAGCGCTGACGCTCAGCTCTGGTCGAGAGCTCGCGTGTAGGCGTCTAGCTTGGTGCTGACCGCTTGTGTCCGAGTTGGGGCTCCCTCTGGTGCAGGCCCTACAGGGAGGGCTGAGTGAGAGGAGTTTCTGCGGAGGCCCTCCCGGGAGGTTCCTGCAGGGGAGGCCAGGGCACCGACATAGCTCCGGGGACTGGCATCCATGCGAGCATCCCAGGGCAGGCAGCCGGAGCTCGGCCCTGCGGGGGTCCTCCCAGCTGACCGCTTGGCGAGTCAAGCTTGACGAGCCGCACGGGTCATCGGTCTGCAAACAGGAGCTCCAAGGAAGCGCAGCATCAGTGGCGCCCGTTACAACCACCCTTTGCCGAAGTCGGCTGAGCATTTACCGGGTACCTCCAGTGACACTGGTCGCTCTCGGCACGGCGGGCTAGTCGGCTGAGCATTTACCGGGTACCTCCGGTGACACTGATCGCTCTCGGCACGGCGGGCTAGTCGGCTGAGCATTTACCGGGTACCTCCGGTGACACTGGTCGCTCTCGGCACGGCGGGCTAGTCGGCTGAGCATTTACCGGGTACCTCCGGTGACACTGGTCGCTCTCGGCACGGCGGGCTAGTCGGCTGAGCATTTACCGGGTACCTCCGGTGACACTGGTCGCTCTCGGCACCGCGGGCTGACCTAGCCGTGCTGCTCGGGTTAGGCTCACCTCCCTCGGGCCCTGGACGGGGCTGCTGGCGCAGGGGCTCCCTGCCTGCGAGGCGGACCCTCGGGGGGCTGACAGCTGGGGCGACAAGCTCCTCCTGGAAGGAGTAACCGGATGACGTGTCTGTCCAGCACGTGCGCCCTACCTTGCTTCTAGAATTCCAGCCAGCAGGCTCTCCCTGCCCGGTGCCACCGCTCCCAGGACCCTTCCGTGGAGGAGGGGCCTCCAGCTGCCGACGTGTGGAGCGAAAGGCCTGGCTCCCTGCCTGGCACACCCCCGCGGGGCCCCCGGCCCCGGGCTCCCCTCACACACGGCTCGCTCCGTGGCCCCGGCCCCTCGGTGTGAACACGGCCAAGCACTGCTGTCGCGGGAGAGACCAAGTCAGGTGAGCGCACGGAACAGACCAAGTAAAGAATTACACCCGCGCTCAGGCACACACTTGCACGCATAGCACACGCACGCCTGTTGTGGGCGCCCTCGGAGCTAGAAGGGCCATTCTGCCTCACGGTTTGAGCATAATCCTCAGAGGCCAAAAATAGCCTAAATTAAATTGTTTTACCAGTTCAGCAGGTGGAGTAAAAGAAGAAATTAAGGACCTATTGGGCCAGGGGGATGAAAACATGGAAAATACAGGGGAAAACGTAAGAAAAGTAGAGAATCATTCTAGGAGGCACAATATCTAATCAACAGAAGGCACAGAATAAACAGAAACATTTTTTTTAAGATTTTGTTTTTAAGTAATCTCTATACCCAGTGTGGGGCTCAAACCCACAACCTGAGATCGAGAGTCAGCACGCTCTATCCACTGATCCAGACGCTTGTTTTTGTTTTATTTTTAAGGTTTTATTTATTTATTTATTTGACAGAGGGAGAGAGATCACAAGTAGGCAGAGAGGCAGGCAGAGAGAGAGGGGGAAGCAGGCTCCCCGCTGAGCAGAGAGCCTGATGTGGGGCTCGATCCCAGGACCCTGAGATCATGACCTGAGCCGAAGGCAGAGGCTTTAACCCACTGAGCCCCCCAGGCGCCCCCTGGTAACATATTGTTAAATGAACTGAAAGTTTAACTACTAGTTCGATAGATGTTGGACCTTCTATAGTGATTAATGGGTAAATGGATAAATAACCCAGGCTTGTCACTCCTCAAAAATTAATACACAGAATTTTCTCCAAACCAGAGACATGAGTTTCCATATCAAAGAAGCCCATTGAATACCTCAGAAAATGGGTTTCAAAAACCTATGGCAAAATACGTCATTATGAAACTTCACATATCGTAACTGAGTTTCTGAACTGCGTTTCAAAGTTAACCTGTTCAATTTATAAATAAATAACTACGAATAAAGGTTTGTTCTAACTTTAAGAGGCTGAGTTAATCAGACTGAATCACCACAGTTGTGAGTAAAATCAGCCTCCAATAAGAAATGTAGTTTAGGGGCGCCTGGGTGGCTCAGTCGTTAAGCTGCTGCCTTCGGCTCAGGTCACTCGATCCCTCGGGCCCTGGAATCGAGTCCCAAATTGGGATCCTTGCTCAGCAGGGAGCCTGCTTCTCTCTCTCCCTCTGCCTGCCGCTCTGTCTGCTTGTGCTCTCTTTAAAAAAAAAAAAAAGAAAGAAAGAAAAGAAATGTAGTTTAGAACTTAAAGTGAACAAATACAGTTGTCTATACCAAGTAGTCTGAAAACTTGGACTCTCGTGGCAAACATACTCTGGTCCCAAGGTTACAAGAAAACAGTGCATAGAACTATTAAACAACGCTATCGATATTCCAAGAAAGCCCCTTACACTTCTTATCTCAAAGACTCAGCCAGAGCTTTACTTCCTGCTGACGAGATACACAGTATGTGTAGATTTCACAGCCTCGTCCAGTGGAATATCTCCTTCTCTCTCTAAAAAGCACCTATTGTCTAGCTCAGGGTTGTTCTTTTTAAAAAGCACCTGTTTTAGCAGATTCCCATTTTCTTATTAAATACTTCTGCTTCAGCCAAATGTTCTAGCCAAGGCTGACTTACAGAATCTGGGACTTCCACCCCAAACACCAGAGAGAACTGATAATCCTAAACTTCCACAGAGTAAAGAAACGTGGGTCCCCTATTGTGACAGATACCAGAGATGTGGGCCAAGCAGCTCTTTCCCTTTTCTGGGTAAGTAGTGGAGCCCAGATCAGAGGCCTGCAGTATGGCCCATCCCGTGGGAGGAGTCATGACGGGGCCCGCGTGGTCATCTAGGACCCCTTGGCCAGGTGCTCGACGGGGTGTGGTGTGGCCTGGCCCCAAGCAGGGGAATTCAGGGTCCCATCTGCCGATGGCTTCCTCTTATTCCCCTGCTCCCTGTGACTCAGGATGTGAGGTTTGGAGCTGACGCGACCATCTTATCCCAGCAAAGAGTGCCGGGGATGAGGGAGCAGATTGCTGGAAGGCGCCTGGGCCCTTGAGCGTGGAGACGTACCAGACCAACCCCAGGACTGCTTCCTTCCAGACCGCCCGCTAAGGGAACAGTCAAGGTACTCACGCCGTTTTTAGATGTTCTGTTGTGGGGAGGATGGGAACGTGACACCCCAAATGTGCCACCTTGGCATGAGGAGGATTTTTGAGCTGAAGGCAATGGAGAAGTTACAGGTGTAGGAAAACCTCTCAGTCCTTCCCCCATCATCCTAAAAATAGGGCATGATTTTCCCTTTGCGAAGGTGCCCCCCATCTACCATACTAGCAAGGGAGAAGCACCGTTTATGACTAGAGGCGGAGGTGGCCCCAACATGAGTCTGCGTAAACAGAGCTTACTAATTAACCCTTGTGTTCTGGTACATCCCCCCATATTGTTGCCTTCCGTCATTTACTGCCCCTGGAAGCCCAGACCCGTTTTCTCTGTCCAGCAGTGTCTGTACAATTCCTCACATACAAATCACATATGTAATTTATCACATGTAAGCCTCCCCGCCTATCCACCTCCTTGGGCGATTACTTTTTTTCTATGAAGACCTTCATGTACATGTGAAAATTAAGATTAACATCAAATAAAGTCTGTGTGCCTTTTGTCCTGTGAATCTGTTCACTGATCGAATTTGTAAACCACAGTCCAAGAACATAGGAGGGTGGATGAAAAGTTTTTTTTCTCCCCCACAGTCCCTTGCTACCCAAAGCATCTTAAGAGACACATGCAAAGAATCAGAAACAATAGTAGCACAGGACTTCTCAGCAGCGGTCCGGGAAGTCAGAAGATAGTGGGAGGATACCTTTGGAGCTCCGAAAGCCTATCAGTCGCCCGTAGCAGAGAGAATCTCCACTCCCCCCTGTCCTCACTGGCACTTCTGATGGGTATTCAGTGCTATCTCACTGTGGTTTTAGTTTGCACTCGTTGATACCCGGTGAGCCGAGCATTTATCCAGGCCTATTGGCCGTGTGTCTGTGTTACATGCTTTGTTGCCTCTTCCCTTTCCGATGCGTGAGCTTTCTTTTGCATTCTGATACTATTTCCTTGATCTCTATGTTGCAAAGAACCTCTCCCACTCCGTGATTCGGGGAGGCAAGGGCTTGCTTCCTGGCTGTGTTGTCTTCGAGACTGAACCCACAGCTGTGCAATCCGAGGCTGGCTGTCCGAGTTTGGTCTCCCCTCTGTCTAAGGGGGTGATAACCGCCTGTGTCAGAGGATTGTTTGGGACGTTAAGTGACATAAACCGTATCAACCGGATGGTCGATTAACATATGGCGGTAGCTCATATAGCTCATAGCTGTCATTGCGAATCACGGATCCTCGGAGCAGGGGAAGCTTAGCGATCCCTGAATCCGCTGATCCCCGAATCATGATATGTAGACAGCGCCCTCCAGGGCCGGGGCAGTTTCCAGTTTGACACATGTTAGCTCATCCACTCCTCCCAACAACTTTATGCCAAAGATACTGTGGTTCCCCCAATTTCACATATGCGAAAACCGAGACACAAAGAGCCTAGGACACTTGCCCAACACGTCTTGGAATGGGTAAACAAGACAAAGCTGCTGTTTCCTCTCCCGCCTCTACCGGGAGGAGTGCACCCAACTGTTCAGTTAAAAACAAAACTAAACAGGAATGTTGTGGAATGTTGTTTAGAGTTGGCTTAGCCTTCTGGTGGGACACTACTGTGATAAGGGCTCCGGCCACTTCTCCAGGTTCTGAGGAATGACTGGTCAGGACCCTCCCCAAGGTGAGAGCAACCACAGTCCCGGACGTGCGGTGTCGGCCACGGTCTTGCCGACCCCACCGCGCCCGGGGCCGCGTTCCCCGACGCTCTCCCCTAGGTCAGCAAGGACCCCCTCCGGAGGCCGGCGGGAGGGACCACCTGCCCGCCTTCTTCCCCGGCTTCCGCCACATTCTCGGAGAGCCTCTCAGAGAAGGTTCACTTACCACACACACCACCGCTCTGAGTCTTACGCTCCCCCACCAAAAACTGACCCATGTCACTTCTTTTTCTTTTGTAACTTCTACAGTAAAAGAGCTTCAGTGTCCCTAGCTCCCGGGACTCCTTGAGTGAGTTTTACTGGTGTGAATAAAAGAGTCAGTAGATGGTACAGGGGACGGAGTTCCGCACCCTCTTAGGTTCAGTGTCTGGGGCTCTGCATTTTAAACTGCCCACAAAAAACCCCCCACAACAAAACAAAACAATTCACGGGAGAAAAAGGTTTATTTGATATGGGAGGCCTTCACAGAAATGACATGAAAAGCCCAAAGGAATGGTTCGGTCTGAGAACCTTATGTGCCGTTTTCAACAAAGAACAGTCAGTTGCGGAGACAACACAAACGGAAAGGGGCTTATGCTTCTAGGAAAGGGGCAGATTATGGAAGATAAGTGCTTGGGGGAAATCAGCGGAAGACAAGGGTTGTCTCGGTAAAGGCCTTCGTGTGCATTCGCGTCAGTGTTGCTTCTGGGTCTCAGCCGATGACAGAGGTCGCGTCTGGGTGGGTCCAAGTTGGGCACTTGGTCACAGAAGTTTTGAGAACTGCCTTTAGGTGGAAAGGAGGTCCGAGAGCCCTTCCCGCACCTGCCGTCTCTCAAGTTCCTTTAGCTCAAAATAATCAGTATGCCAGTGTGACGTGATTTAGGGGGCACGTCCCGCTCCCTTCAGCGGGGAGGGTCGCGTGCTCCACCCTCGTCCCACTAGCCTTCTCCCCAGGCATGGTCGGTACTCTCATTCAGCTGGTAAGCAGCACGGGAGTGCTCTGGGGACTTCAATGAGTTTGCAGCAGGACCTGAATGTGTGAGGCCCTGGCAGGCGGGCCCCCGGCGGGGGACCTTCCCAATGTCAGCCCCTCCGGCGGGCTTTACCTAGCCCACCAGGGACCACTGCTTACGGCCACTGGGCTCCTGGCACCTCAGCTGGGGTTCGGGCTACGCGGCCCTATTCTGAATGTTTTCCTGGATAGCAGTGCTTTCAAAGTTCACTTCTGTAGGAAGAGTTTTCTGAATTAAACCCACTTAGGTTAAAAATCCATTCAAGGTTTTAACAGAGCTTGGCGAACAAATGCTGTTTTAATGCAACGCTAATGCTCCTATACAGTTACACATAGGTGGGGAAACTGAACTCATTTAATTTAATCCAGGGCCTGGCCCACGGCGCGCCAAGGTCCGGAGGGAGTTTGCTTAAGCAATCCTGTTCTCCCAAAGCCAAAACATAAGTAAATTAAAATTCCTTACTGATTTGGGGGAAATTTTAACAGATGCACGTCTTCCTGGTGCTACTATTTTCAAAAGGAGAACGATGAATAAAATTGGGTGTATTTTGCAAGCTAACAAAATAATCTCCCTCACGTCATTCTGACGCGTAAACAAACACGCGTGCACGTGTGCGTGCCGGCGGGCAGCGGCCCGGCCGGGAGAAGCCTCCTGTCTCCGCTGCACAGTGAGGTTTCTGCTCCGTTTGGACCAGGGTGTAAGGGGAACATTCTAAGGTAGTTTAAGTAACATTTGATTATAATAGAAGAAATGCACCAAAAGCCTGTAAAGTACAGGAAGGTATCAAGCACAAAAATCTCCCTTGCCTCAGCTGCACAGAAATAACAAATTATTATTAAGATTTGAAGGTAGGAACCTAATAGTAACAGAGCTCAGGGAGGAGAGGGGCAGTCTGTTTTTGTTATTTATTGGCTCGTTCCTTTGTTTGTTTTTAAGCTCTGTGCCCACTGTGGGGCTTGAACTCATGACCCTGAGACCAGGAGTCGGCTGTGTTGCTCCCGGAGCCGGCCGGGCAGGCGCCCAGAGGGGCCGTCTTCAAAGAAGAGATGTGTGAAGAGGATTCATGTCACACTTAAAGACAAGGTGGCGGTGGTAACAATCTTGTACAGCTAATGATTTCTCTGGATGTGGGCATCTTTGTGAATTGTCTCTAACGCTGCGGCACCCCAGTGGCCTGAGCGGCAGTCGGCACAGTGGGGAGTGTTTCAGGAGCCCTCTCCCACCGTCAGGCACGCGTTTGATCCGCTGGGAAACCAGGCAGAGCCTCCCAGGCGGACCAAACCACATTTACCTGCCGGACGAACGTCATCGTTGAATCAAGACGCGTGAGCAGGCCACTCTGTGCAGTAGGATATTGGAAAACCCGTAGTGACTTCTGCCCGGGGCGCCCATGGGAGGCCCACAAGGCCATGTCTGGCGGCAGAGCCCTTCCTACCCGAGAGGCGCTGGCGCTGCGACCTGTGGGCCGGCCGGGTTGGTGTCCCCGCAGCAGACGTGCAGCCTCGGTGCGGTGGCGGTGAGATGAGGCAGGCTGGGCGGGAGACCCTCGCCCGGAACCAAGGGCCGGCGCTCTGCAGCGGCGCCTCCAGGCCTCGGAGGACCAAGAAGGCCGAGGAGCTCAGCGGGGCCCGTGCGGGCGCAGCGCAAGGGGGACCTGAGCCGAAGGAGTGCACTGGGGGGACAGCCGGCGATGTCCACGTCCGCCTGGGTGCCTCTCGGGGGCGGCGGGAGCAGGGTGCCCGCCCGGGCTCCCCAGGACGGCGGCCGCCGCGGGCAGGGAACCAGGGAATCCGCAGAGACACGCGGGCGAGGGCTCGAGGTCGTGTGGGCGCAGCGCACCCTTGGGCTGGGGTAGGGTCTGGGGCGGGGTCCCACAAGGAACACCGCCCCACACTCTTTTCCGGAGTTCTCAGCCTGTCGTCGAGTGACAGTCGGAGATGAAAATACCAGTTCCACTCGCGTACAGCCCTTTCCACGGCTCTGTCTTCGTACCCTCGGTCCATCCTGGCCTGTGGGCAGGTGGGAGCGGCCGGGGAGCCCCGTGACCCGCTCTGGAGATCTGCAGGGGCCACGAGGAACCAGGCCCCCTCTGCTGGAGGAGGCTCTACCCCCGGCACCAGCAGGTGCACCGGCTGGGGTGGGGGCAGTGGGGAGGGGTCCCCGCAGGGCCAGCTGGTGGCTGGGAGTCATGGCTGCCAAGGGCTGGGGGCAGAGGACACCGGGACGGGTTTGGGTTTTGCAGGGTGACGGCTGCCGTGACCCGGATGCTGTGACCCCGGAGAGAACGTACCTCAGGCTGGGGCCCTGTGCGCACACTCATGGTCGGGATGGCGCTCCCGGCGCTGCAGGGATTTTCCCGAATCCTGCAGAATTCTGCTTTAAACATGGAAGTTAGGGGGTCCGTGAAATATAACAATGTCGCCACAAGTCCCTTACGACGTCCCCGTGTCCTCATTTTTCAAAAGAGAAACAAAAGGCCATCACTATGTCTACAGTCCGCTCTGCTGAGAAGCGGAGAACCGTCTCCAAAACTTCTAGCTAGTCCCTCTGCAAGGACTGCAGCCCTGGGGTGACCAGAAAATGCCCTGGGAGCCTCCCTCCTTGCTCCAGGAAGCAGTGAGAGGGTGCCCCGAGGTCCCCGCTGAGCGGGGCAGAGGCTCCCGCGACAGGGCGCACATCCGGGGCGAGGCTGCTGACCCGGGCGACGGAGGCCGCATGCCGAGGTGGACGAGGCGCCGGGTCCTTGCCGGGGACCCATCCCGAGTCCCTGAGATCCGGAGTGGCTCTGGGGCAGCTCCAGATGGAGACTGAACCCCTGACCTCTCCACATAAAGACGTCCGCGACACCCACTGCGCCATCTGGGGCTCATAAAACCACATTCTCTATCTGTTCTTGGCTCACAGGCTACTCCAAAGCTGAAGGGCAATATTTGGGACCGCTCTGGTTTATTCGTGGGCTCTAATTCAGAACACATTTCCACAAAGAGAGGCAGAACAAAGCACAATAGCACTAAAGTTCAATTTACATTCTCAGTCAGTGAAACAAAATGGAAATAAAAAACAGTTGTGCAGGGCTCATTTATAACTAAACTATGGCTCCAAAAGCGCCTTTCCTATAATGTCATGGAATAAAGGACATTTTTAAACCACCAGCAAAAGAGCTTAAGTGACCAAAAAAGGAGAGGTGAAGACTTTCTATTAAGAAAAAAAATTTTTAAATTAGAGCGGCGATGACAGTCTGCAATCTCTCTCCCAGTTCGGCAGACGCGAAGTTATTTGACTCTTTCCTGACTTCAAGTCCTGTCCCGTGGGGAGCCGTCTGTTTAGGGGCCGCTCGTCACCAGGAAGCCCCAGGAAAAATGCCGGCGGCGGGGAACGGGTTTGCTCCGCGGCCGGGGGCTTGCGCTCCAAGACCACTGAGCGCTCGGCCATCACCACCCCGTGCTCTCTGGGCCCAGATTTGTCGTCGTGAGTTCTGTCCGGCTCATTCTGCAAAATGACCTGCCAGCCGACCACGGCCCCTCCCCGCCCCAGAGCGGCGGCGGCGCTGGGCCTCGGAGCGCGTGTCCCCACGGGGTGGGACGTGTTCGGAGATGCTACTGATATGTGTGGGGCTCCCCGAGTTCAATGTCAGACTGGGCCCCACGCATCAGCAGCAGGGCCAGAAATACAGCCCGGAGTCCACGGCCTGCACATTTTCCGCGCGGCTGAGAAATGGAAACTGTGGAGAACGTGTGCGAACCCTCGGGAGACTGGTGCCATCAAGCCGCTGGCAGCCAGCTGGCCTCATCACCAGGCCCTCGTGCGTGCCAAGTTTTCTCTAAAACTCAGTCCGCCGTCTGGTTTCTCTCTGCCTGCCTGTGTTCCCTTGCTCGGGCTCCTCCCTCCGTGTCTGCACGCCTGTGCCCGCTGCCGTGCCACCGTCCTGAGGCCGGGAAGCATCGCCCCTTCATCCTTGGTGCGCTCTCACGTTTTCAGCCCAAGGCTTGCTGTGTGGCCGGGGTTAAATGCTAGTGGGAGAAGGCAAGGTCCGTCCGCCCCCAATTCAGTCATTTTTCAAATCCAGTTTTGTTTGCCGTTCGTTGTGTGCGAGTACCTGCTAAAGGGACCCACCTGGTGGACATGTCCAGATGTGTCCAGACGCTGTGGGAGACGCTCGGACAGGGAACCTGTACGCAGGCCTGGAACCCGGGCCACGTCACACCTCCTGCTCTTTGGCTCGCCGCTAGGGGACATCCCATCCGGCTCAGCGGTCCATGGGCCATTTATGGCCAAAGTGGAACGTACCCGTCAAGACCCGTGGGAGGGACTGGGACCAGTGCCACCCTGTCCCCCTTCTGCTTCCACGGCGGCTCCTGAGCCCGGTGGAGACAGGCCGGCAGCAAGCGTGAATCTGAGACCCCCTGCCCCTGAAGGGGAGGAGCGGGGACACAGGAAGACCGAGGACCCCGGAGGGCATCATGGAGCAGCTGCTACCCCCCGACTGCTTCTTCTGCAAGAAAATTAAGCCCTTTATTGAAGTCAGTTTTAGCCCAGAGGTGGCCTAGCGTCTCTTGAATAGCATCTCTGAAGCCAGCGGTCATGGAGCAGAGTCCTGTGGTCGTCTGCAGGGAAGTACCCAGCTTGAGTAAGACAGCGCATCCAGGGAGATGCTTTGGGGAATGTACGGGAAAGGCTGTTTCAGAGTACAGTCACGTTCCCAGGTCTTAGCACATTTTGTTTTTTCTGCTGTGACCTTCCAACATAAGGCCGTGGATATATTTTTTCTGACCCGTTATGCAATAGGTTACAGTTTTCAGGCCATTTGCTATGGACTACACTGTAGCACACTTCCAAGAAATAAGGATTTTCTCCTCTATGACCATTATGGCAGGATCATATTTAATAATTCCCAAATAGAACCTAATGCCCAATCCATATCCAAATTTCCCCATCGTCCACCCCAAATGTCTCCTATAGTTGCTTTTTTAGAACCACAGTCCAAGCATTGCGTTATGTTTTTACTCCTGTCCCCTTATTTCTGTGTGACGTTGTCCCATTGGAGAAACCAGGCCAGTTGTCAAGAAAAGCGCCTCGCTTTACAGATTTCTCGGATCGTTTCCTCCTGGTGTCATTCCGTGGCTCCTCGGTCCTCATATCTCCCGTATGGAGATACGGAGTTCTGTCCGAAGGTCCAATGAGATTTGAGTTAAAATATTTGGGGCGAGGACACGGTAGGAGGTCCCCATGGCTATTCCTCCTGATTTCTTCCCATCACAGAAGCCAGGGGCCGCCTCCCACACCGAGGCAAGCTTCTCAGCGGCCAGTCTTGTGTCCGCTGTCCCGGTCCAGAGCTGCACGCTGTCCTAGTCGGCCACGTGTTCCCATAGTCCCGTGCGTGCAAGCCTCCGTGTGTGCGGTGCTCCACCCAGAGCTCGTCGAGTCTACGGTGGCAGGGACAGTGGACTTGGCCCTTGCACGTGGGTGGGGCCCAGGACTCGCTTCTGACTGCTAGAACATAGCACAGCTGAAGGGAGGCCCGGCCGGCCTCCGAGGACCAACCTAAGAACCTTAGCATCTTTGGTGCCCTGAGGCTGAGTCCCTCCAACCCCTTATGGTCAGAACCACAGACTTGATCATCTCAGTCTACACCAGGACCATTCGTATTATCGCCGCCAACTGATGCATACGTTCTTGGCGGGCAGGAGCCGCATTTAAATGCAGTACGTCCCACATTCTGGGACACCGTGTTGCGTGGGTAGGAGGTGCTCGTCGAACACCTGCTATTATTTTTTTTTAAAGATTTTATTTATTTATTTGAGAGACAGAGAAAGTGAGAGAGAGCATGAGAGGAGAGAAGGCCAGAGGAAGAAGCAGACTCCCCGTGGAGCTGGGAGCCCGCTGTGGGACTCGATCCCGGAACTCAAGGATCATGACCTGAACTGAAGGCAGTTGCTCAACCAACTGAGCCACCCAGGTGCCCCGAGCACCTGCTATTAACAAAGGTAGCGATTATTATATTCGCCAACTTGCAGGTGTGCTCCCCCTACCATCCCGGCTTCCCCGACATCGAGGGCTGTATCAATACCTGTCTATGTACAGAGCCAAAGACGTTTATAATAAGGAGAGACGTATAATAATGTTTGACTCTGCAAAAGAAAACACTGTTATTTGGAATTTCCTTTTATTTTTTTCCTTCTTGGAAAAACAATACAAGTGGAGTGAGTTAGTGACAATGTTTTCCAGATGTTCTCTAGATAAGAAAAAAACAAATATAAACAATCTTTTCTTATTTTTTCCTGAGAAAATGCAAATGAGAGTTCAGTTGTTAACCGGGTGACCCTGGTCCAAACTCAAGTTTCCCTCCTAAGCTTTGGATGCCAAGCACAGGAAGGATTTGAAAAGGTCGCGAGTTGGTCAAAGTGCTGTAGGGTCCCCAGTCTGAGTCCCGAGCACAGTATTTCTTCCTTCACAGATCCACGGAAATGAGAGGAAACTTATTTTTCAATAACAAATCCATGGACTTGACAAAAAACAAAACAGAACAGCAAAAGGGCTTATTAGAGAATTGAAATATTGTCCCTAATCACAAACAAAAAAGTGGCAGCTGATACTGAGACCGGTGTGAATTGGCATCATCGTCCTCAGGGGCGCCCTGGGGGCTCAGTCAGAGAAGCATCTGCCTTCGGCTCAGCTCATGATCCCGGGGTCCTGGGATCGAGTCCCGGATCGACTGGGCTCCCTGGTCAGGGGAGCGTGCTTCTCCCTCTGCCCCTCCCCCTGCTCATGCTCTCTCCATCTCTCAAATAAACAAATAAAATCTTCAAAAAAAAAAAACAGGAATCACCATCCTTAGATGGTGATGCATCCTGCATCAATAAGACAGGAAGGGGCAGCTACGAAAACAGAGCAATCAAAACAAAAGTTGCTTACGCTTTCAAAAATTTTGTATATCTAAAGTTATGTGTATGAGTGATTATTGTAATTGAAAATTTCATTTGAAGCTTCAAATTGTTGATTTAACGTAGACAAAGGGAATTATTTGTGGTCTGTAAGGTAAAACCTAGGATTTCACAAATTAGAGAAAACTTAAGAAAGCTATCTAAAAATATATAAGGAAGACAAACATCTATTGGATTCTCTGAAGAATAGAATAAAGTTAACGTGCAGGTAGGAAACAATAAAAAAAAAAGGTAAGAATATTTCCTAGGAATGATATAAGCTCAAGTTTTGAGATCCAAAGAACCCACCAAGTGCCAAGCAGAAATGTTTGAAAGACACACTTCTAGGTACAGGTAGGAGAAACTTCTAATATCAAGGATAAAGCAGAACCCCCAAAACTTCCAGAGTGAGAAAGCAATTTGTTTCACAAACAGTAAGAATCAAACTGTGGGCTCTGTCTGATGTGCGTCTGACCCTTGAGGAAAAGGAAACAGTGCCTCCTTCTCAGGGGAAATTATTTTGAACCTGGACTCCCGTACGCACCCAAAACATCAACCAAACATAAGGGAAAATAAAGACAAAGTTGGGTGTTTGATTAAGTAACTGGAGCCCCAGAGAGGGGGTCATAGTCACATGGACTTGCTTCAGGGCCAAATGATGCATCGAGACCCCCGTTCCCGTCTCTTCCTCTCTCCGTTCCGCTGTCGTTAGCACTGGCTTCATGTTAAGACTTGCTCCCATGAGGGGGTCGAGTGTCCTCATTTATGTGCATCGGAAGAGGAAGAGAGGAACTTGACTTCCATGTCACTGGACTGGCCCAGTCTGTTTGTGCCCTACACAGCGTACCATGTGCTGATGGTCTTCGATCAATCCGCCGACTGGGAATGGGGGTTACTTACCCTGAGTCATGTGCCCTACGCAGAAGAGGGGCAAATACCTGAAGAAAGCAGATTTTCTTGGAGAGAAAGAAGGGGACGTGCATACTGGATGGCCAAGTAACATTGTCCAGCGCACACTCTCTCACAGCCCTGCTGAAAAAATTACTCGAGGACATCCTCCAAAACGATGGAAAAGCAGTCAGGGAAAGGGTGACGTGCAAATCCAAGAAGAATGGTGAGCCACGACTCACGATGGCGTCAGAGGCATGTCTGTGACGGGACGGCTCTCCAGAGGACGTCAGCTGTTGAATAAGGATTCCCGAAAAAGTGGAAGCACACATCGTTGGTTTTTTAAGTAAAAGCGAACCTGGAACCGCAACTACCGATTATTTCAGTGAAATACAGGAGAAAGAGGTAAAAAGAGGAGTGAAGGTAGTTCAAAGGCAAAGGCAGCAAAAACACTGCGAGTTTTCTTGAAGGGTAAGAATAAACATAAGCATGTTTATTCTCAAAATTGCAGGAAGTACATCTTTGCCAAAGTGGTAGTGGTGAAATGATGTGTATGGAAAAATAACAGATTCTTCCCCGTCAGCAATCAGGGAAAAGCAGAGTGAAACGATGGGAAGCCATTTCTTTCCCCATCACCTTGGCCAACATTTATTTTGATAATCCAGTTTCGGTAAAGGCTGAGGGAAACAGCCTCTCGTAGGAGTATAAACGTACGAACCATCTGGGAGATGGTTTACCAAGATCCCTCAAACATTCAGACACACGTACACACTGAGCTAGCAACCCCCCTTCTGACAGAAAGATCCGCGCCTGCCCACACAGATAAATATTGCCCATGAGCCACGCAGTGTGACTTAAAATAGCAGACAGTGACAAGGGACCTAGATACCCTCAGAGGAACAACCAAATAAAATGTTGACTATCCACACCACAGAACCTTCTGTGACCCTCTGGGGCAGAGTTTGGTAAATTTGTGTTTTTTTGTTTTTGTTGTTTGTTTTTTGGTGGTGGTGTTTGTTTGTTTTTTCTTTTGTTTTGTTTTTTTTGTAAAGGGCCAGATAGTAAATATTTTAGGTTTAGGGTGCCATGCTTACAGTCTCTCTTGCTTCCCAGCCCTGACATTAGAATGCAAAAGTAGCCATGGGCAGTACCGAAATTAAAGGGCATGACAGTGTTTCAATAAAACTTTATTATAAGAAGCAGCAGTCCAGGAGCGCCTGGCTGACTCCGTCTGAAGAGCATGCAACCCTTGATCTCGGGGTCATGAATTCCAGCCCCACACTGGGTGTAGAGATTACTAAAAAAAAAAAAAAAGAAAAGAAAAGAAAAAAGGAGAGAGGCAGCAACAGCAGACTGGATTTTACCACTTGTCTGCCCTTTGTGTAAGGATTTCGTTTGATCTACATGTACTGGTAATGAAAGTGTCTCCATAATGCATTAGTTTAAAGAAATAAAGCTGGAAAGCAATGTATTATACGATGCAATTTTGAAAAATTCTATATGAAATTACGTGCACCCGAAGTCAACTCTCATGACTCGCCATCATCCCATTCTATCAAGCTGCCGTGAACGGTGACTGATCAAATACCGAACCCACACTCCTGGGAGAAATAGATTTAGGTTCCTGCGAGCGTCTGGTCACAACTACTCAATATGTCGTCTTATTTTATGTGCGTTTCGGTTTAAAGACCCCTTATTTCATATATATTGTTGATTCACGAATATCGCCCTCGCAGCCAGCAGGACCGCCGCTCACAGCCGAAGGAAGCTTGTCCAACACGCGTGACTTCTCCACGGGACCCATCACGGCCTTCCCGGGCTCAGGAGTGCCAGACGACACTTCAGCACCGTCCTTGGGGGGACTTTCAGCAGAGAAATCGCCAGCAAATGCCGAGAATGAGAAAAACCCGGCAGGAAGCAGAGCACACAGAGCACGTTTGGGTCCAGTATGAGCCGAACGAGAAGGCAGAGCGTCCCCATTTGACCTGAGCGGCACCGACGTCCAGAGATGAGGTAAGTGTCCCACGTATGGATTTTGGGGTCACAGATAAATTCTAGTTCCCGGAAAGTTCTGCAAACACAGACTCCGTGAACGGTGAGGATTATGTGCACGTATGTGTTTGCAAACGCAGAGGGAAAAGCTTTAGACCAAAACACTAGACGTAGGGGGTCCGCTTCCGGGAAGGAGAGGGGTCTGGGGGACACCGGGAGGCTGTCAGCGTCTTCCACCCTTGCTTCTGCAGTGATTCGGTTTCTCACGGGCCCGTGGGCTTTCGTGGTATTCCAAAAGCTTTTAAAGATTTTTAAAAATCATTGAGAACATAGATAGCTTGCTGGTCAATATATTTAAAATCGAGCTTAGAATTCATTTTAAAATTTCGGCGAGTACCCAAATGCCGGTCAGCTGATGGGTGGACAGATGGGATGCGGTGTATCCGTCGGAGGGAAAGGGGTCAGCAGTGATAGGAAACGGGGGGCTGATGCGTGTCCCTTGCGCATACTCTGCTGAGTGATAGAAACTGGTCGCAGTTGATCACATGTTGTTGGATTTCACTCATTTATTTGAAATTCCAGAATAGACCAGTCCCTATAGGCAGAAAGGAGATTAGCAGTTGCCTAGGACTGGGAGTTTTGGGGGGGAAGTGGGGCTGGGGGAGTTTCTTTTAGGGGAGACCAATGTTTTAAAATCCCATTGTGAAGGTGATAGAGTCACAATTCTGTGAACATACTGAAAGACACTGAGTCATATACTTTATTTTTTATTTTATTTTTAAAAATATTTTATTTATTTATTTGAGAGAGAGAGAGAGAGAGACAGAGCACGAGCCGGGGGTGGGCGGGAGGGATAGAGGGAGAGGGGGAAGCAGGCTCCCAGCTCAGCGGGGAGCCCAAAGCGGGGCTCCATCCCAGGACCCCAAGATCATGACCCGAGCCGAAGGCAGGCGCCTAACCGACTGAGCCCCCCGGCGCCCCTGAGGCGTACCCTTCAATGAGAGAATTATGTAGCATATGAATTATAATTTAACAAAGCTATTTAAAGATTTTATTTATTTATTTATTTATTAGGAAAGAGAGAGAGTGAGAGAGAGCATGAGAAGGGAGAAGGTCAGAGTGAGAAGCGGACTCCCCATGGAGCTGGGAGCCCGATGTGGGACTCGATCCCGGGACTCCGGGATCATGACCTGAGCCGAAGGCAGTTGCCTAACCAACTGGGCCACCCAGGCGCCCTAACAAAGCTATTTAAAAAACAAGTTTTTTTTCAGTGAGTTATTTCCCTCCAACTGAAATTTAACTTCTTGCATATTTTCCTCAGAGGCCTCTGTGTTCTTTTTTCCAATTTTATTTTCCTTTTTATTGACATAATGAAGAGGGAGCGTTTAAAAGATTTGGAAAGGCACATGCTGGAAAGAAAGAGGCGTTGGTTCTGTGTGACGGCAGTGTTAAAGGTGAACTTTATTTTCCACTTTGTGCCCCCTTTTTTGGATTACGCAG
>CM052813.1:772949-800857 GCA_028533885.1 Nasua narica
CCCCCCCCCCCCCCCCCCCCCCCCCCCCCCCCGTGTCCAGTGGTGCGTGTGTCCTCTTGCCTCTCCCCCTCTGGCTGTGGAGTCTGTTTCTCCGCCCCGGGAGCCTCGCTTGGCCGTGTGGTTTGCTCTGATCAGTAGCTGGCCCCTCAGCAGGACCAGAGCCAAGGGGACTTGCAGCTCCTGCTGTCACCCTGGTGGAATCGGGAGACCACACAGTCTAGCCCGAGTCGGACAGAAAGGAACCAAGGGGCCCCAGCCAGTAGCTCACATGGGAGCGTGAGGGCATCTGGGGCCTACCTGCCCGTGCCCACTAGGAAAAACCAGGAGATGACCTACCCACCCGGACACGGAAATATGAACAGTGAGCCATTGCTGCTTTAAGCCCTTAAACCATCTTTGGAGACTGCGTTTTAC
This sequence comes from Nasua narica, assembly GCA_028533885.1. Classification (NCBI taxonomy): domain Eukaryota; kingdom Metazoa; phylum Chordata; class Mammalia; order Carnivora; family Procyonidae; genus Nasua; species Nasua narica. Next base: position 773,364 of record CM052813.1, read on the forward strand.
AGCAGATAATGGATTCAGTATTTGAAAACCTAAAAGGGGTGAATTTGGGCACCTAAGCGAGGAAGGAAACTATCGCCGGCCAGGGCACTGCTAGTTTGAGAGGGAGTGGAGATAGCCTTCCATTTAGATTTCTATTTGCTTAAGGAAACCTGAGTTTATTTCTGTTTCTTCCAAAACCTAAGCCCTAAGTAACACATAAATTAGTACCAGGAGTGGGATAAATGTAGACAGTGGGTTCAAGGTGGCGGCACATTCTTTGATACTTCTCCAGAAGAGTATTCTTCGATAGTGCATCGCCGAGAGCGAGGCAGATGTGAAGCTACATCACATCCAGATGTAGACTCTAAGACCAGTAGACGTGATCTTACCCTCTTGCAGCCTGAGCTGCCACCTAAGTCAGACTCCCCCAAGGCCATCGAGCTCCGAAAAACCCAAACTGTGTGAAGACGGCCCGGAGAGGAAGACACCACGTGAAGCGAAAGGACAAGAAAGGCCCACGAGCGTGGTGACGTGCTGAGTAGAGAAGGCTTCTGGAAGGAAATGCCAACCCTCAGGCCCCTTTGTTGACCCTGCGTAGCTCAGAGACTGACTGACCAGCCGAGATCTTCCGAAATTCCTGACCCACAATCATGCGCAAAACCAAATGGTGGTTTAAAAACCAATGGCTGTTTTTTAAGTTGTTGTTTGAAATCAAATGGTTGGGGGCACCTGGTTGGCTCAGCCAGCAGAGCGTGTGACTCTTGCTCTCTGGGTTGTGAGTTCAAGCCCCACTTTGAGTTTACCTAAAAAAAAAAAATCAATGAAATTTTTAAAAAGGTCAAATGGTTGTTTTGAGCCCCTCAGTTTTGGGGTGGTTTGTTTTGTGGCAGTAAGTAAGCGGAGAAGGTAACGGGCCCTCGGGAAAAGACGGTAGTGGATTTTACGGAAGGCCGTGAAGTTCTACGGGAGCGGAGTGGCCAGTGGCTCCCGGCAAACCTGCAGTCCTGGGGTAAACTCCACGTGGTCACGATGTCTTGGCCTTTTTGGATCTACAGGATTCCATCTGCTAGAATAGCACGTAGGATATGTTGTATCGAGTTCCTAAGAGATAGGGGTCTCTCGTTTTCGTTTTCTCGAGATGTCTTCGTGTTATTCCGGTGTGCTGCCGGTGCTGGCCTCGTAAATTGAGCCGAGACCATTTCCTCCTCTTCAGTTTTGTGGATGACTACGTGTAGAATTTTAAACGTTTTGTGGCATTCACCAGCAAAGTCGGCTGGCTGTGGCGTTTTCTTTGGGAGGAAGGTTTCAATGACAATTTCAATTTCTTTACTAAATATGGGATCATTCAATTTAGTGATTTCCTTCAGAATGAGCCTTGATAGGTTTGTCTTTCCGGTAATCTGACCACATCTGACTTTGAATCGTCGTGTTCGGCCACACGGACTGTGGTTCTCAGGGGTCTTACTCTTGGTTTTCTACTTGTCCCATCGGCTCTTTACTCCCTTTTCTTCTTTTTCTGGCTTCTTTGGGATTAATTGAACGTTTTTCATGATTCTACTTGATCTCTTTCATTGGCTAACGAATTACAACTCTTTGTTTTGTTATGTGAGTGGTTGCTTTAGGGCTTCTAGTATTCATCTTTAATTCATCACAATGTCCTTACAAGTAATGTCCTTACAAGGACATTACACTTCCTGTATAGTGTGAGAGCTTTATAATGCTGCACTTCCGTTTTCCCTTCTTTCTTCTATTTATTCTTTATTCAGTTGTCATATATTTTACTTCTACATATTTTTTTATAAGATTTTATTTATTTGACGGAGAGAGAGAGATCACAAGTAGGCAGAGAAGCAGGCAGAGAGAGAGGGGGAAGCAGGCTCCCTGCTGAGCAGAGAGCCTGACGCGGGGCTCGATCCCAGGACCCCGAGATCATGACCTGAGCCGAAGGCAGAGGCTCTAACCCACTGAGCCCCCCAGGTGCCCCACTTCTACGCATGTTTTAAACTCCACAGATTATTCTGTCACATAGTCTTAGAGCCTGGATGGTCTGATCCAAAGTCCATTCTCTCAATCTATACGCTAACAAGAAAACAAGAAAACAGGGGCGCCTGGGTGGTGCAGTCCGCTGAGTGTCCGACTCTTGGTTCCCACTCGGGTCATGATCTCAGGACGGTGAGCTCGAGCCCTTTGCCAGGCTCTGTGCTCAACGTGGAGGCTGCTTGAGATTCTCTCTCTCTTCTTCTGCCTCTCCCTCCATTTGCACATGTTCTCTAAATAAATAAAATCTTTAAAAAAAAGCAACATGAAAACCAACACAAATTCCCTGCTCAAATTAGCCTTTGACAAGCTTCAGCTAGGAAGGGTTATGCTGGGGCGCCTGGGGGGCTCGGTCGTTTGAGCATCTGCCTTCAACTCAGGTCATGATCTCAGGGTCCTGGGATTGAGCCCCATGTTGGGCTTCCTGTTTAGGGGAGACTGCTTTTCCCCTCTCCCTCTGCGGCTCCCCCTGCTTGTGCTCTCTTGCTCTATCAAGTGAATAAATAAAATCTTGAAAAAAAAAAAAAAGGAAAGGAAAGTTTAAGCTGGATAAATGTGAAATGCCCGCCTAAAATGCAACACAGTCAGGATATTCAACTGTATGCTACTCTAGAATCTTCATGGTTTCAACGATGCATGTTCCTTTAAGCCTCAAAAAGTTCTCAAAGAGCTGCTGGGATAAAATGGACAGATTTACAGGGTAATGTTACTGTAAGCCATTTTTTTTCCCGTGGAAAGTAAAAATGCCTAACGTGACACACAGGTTTGTGTTCTACAGTGAATCATAATTGCTTACACACATGCCGCTTACGGTATGCTGGGCACCGCGCTGAGGGCTGTTCGTGTATTAATTTATTTAACCTTACCTCACTGTTAAGTAGTCCGTTTACAGCAGGGCAGCGAGAATTGCTATATATGGCAATTCAGAAAATGTTTGACTCGAGAGCGCAATCAATTTTAAGGACGACGTGCATCCTGTTATATTACTTTGCTCCCTTAGTTAGACCAAGATTTACCAAAAAGGATTCCGTTTCCATCCCACGTGAATACTGAGTTTCTTTCCCTCCTTACAAAGAAAAACACTTTGCGTTTTATTATTTCAACAAGTTCTCAATCTTATTGTTTCAACTAGTCCCGATGAATTTTCGTTGTTACTGTTCACATCATTTTTATGATACGGCATCAGACTCCCAAACATATACTGAGAGCAGCAGAGCTGGAGTTGGCGGCGGACCCCATTGTTTGTACAATCTGCACCCCGAGGAGATGAATAAATCATGCGTTCTTGTGTAGCGGGGTAGAAGGAGTTCTCAGGCGCTGCAGTGAAGAGCTGTGAGCACATCTGTGGAATGTCAGGGCCCTGGTTCCCGGGGTGAAGACCAATCGCCGTGTGAGCCCCACAGCCGGGGGCGCCGAGTCTCGGGGAGGCGGTGGCAAAGGCCAGGAGAGACCCAGGAGTGGGTCGGTGCGGCGGTCCACCCGCGAGGCCACCTGGGCCCCAGGACGTGTCTCCCTCCCCTCACAGGCGGGATGCAGTAAGCTACAGGGGGACAGAAGAGATGAGGTCCCAACACAAAAACAAAACCAGCAACATTTGGGCCAGCTCGGGTGGGGAGTCGAATACTGAGTCAATACTTCGGAAAAATAAGTAGAACATGTAGTAGTGTAAGTAGCGATACGTGCTAAGGAGAAAATACAGAGCAGCCGCGGGAATGGTCGGCTGTGAGGACAGGATTTCGGGGAAGGCGCCACGGAGAAGGGGTCATTTGTGGAGAACTTACGGAGAAGCAGGCCGTGCACTCTGTTCGTGAGAGTGTTCCAGAAGGCAGGGACACGGCGCCGGCTGTCGAGGACTAAGGCAGCCAGTGAGGCAGGAGGGACAGCGAGGGTTGTAGGAGCAGAGGGTACCTGGAGAGCAGATCACGCGGCCTGTGGGCACCCCTGGAGACAGTCGGCTTGTGCTACAGACGAGGGCCGTTGCAGAGCTGTTGGTGGGAGAGGAAGAGAAGACGGCAGTTGGATTCTGGCTCCCGGCTGCCATCTCATTGCACTAACTCAGCTCTGAGGTAACCGAGGCCCGGACCGCGGTAGAGGTCGTAAAACTGGGCTTGTTGGAGGCTACATTCTGAAGATAGAGCCGACATGTCTTCCGACGGATTTGACGTGGGAGAAAATGAGGAGTCGGGGATGACCTAGAAGTCTCTGGCCCGAGTGATGCTTCCGGAGATGGCAAAGCCTGGAAGGAGCAGGCCGGGGGGGAAAGGTCCACGGTTGTGTTTGGGGCTGTTGAAGTTGGATGTGCCCCTGATAAATTCAAGGGGGAAATCCTGAGTGTGTCGCTGGGTCCAGGACTGGTGTGTAGGGGCCGGACCCAGCTGCGATGCTCGGTCTACTGGGGGCATTTACCAACACGAGACTGCCTGCCCTCTCCCAGGGAATAGGACGTCCCAACATCTCCCCAACATTAGGGAGAGGAGAGGAAACCGAAAAGGAGGTGAAAACAGAGCGGCCAGCGTGGTCAGAAGGAGACCAGGGGATGTGTAGGAAGCCAACTGAGAAAGTGTTCCCAAAAGGTGAAGGTCAAAGGCTATTGATAAAGATGATTAGCACTTAAAATTGACCCTTGAGGTTGGGACCCCGGAAACCATGGCAGACCCTGTCTCGGGGAGCCTTTGCCCAGAGGGCACGGTGGAATCCGGCGAGAAGTGGTTTCCAGGTCAGAGGAGGCGGCAGAGCGAGGCCGTCTGATGGTTCTCTGCCTATAAAGGCAACGAGAAAACGGGCAGGATTCTCCAGGTGCTTTCTAGGATGCCAGGAGCTAAGCAAAGGCGGGGGGCAGCCCTCAGTGTCGGAAGCCTGTCTCGGTCAGAGCAGAGAGACGCTGAGCAGAAGGGGACCGTGTGGGGCCCTCGTTGTTCCCTACTCCCCGCTCCTGCCCTCCCGCGTTGCCACATCGCAGCCCCCCGCAGCCCGACAGCCGCCAGGGAGGGCACGGTGCGGTGGGAATTCTCCAGACCCCCTGCCCAGAGCTGCACTGTCATCTGACGGGTCCCCTGTGCGAGGTGGGGCCCGACCCAGAGCCACTCTGGCGAGAAGACAGGCGGGTCAAGGACGTGTCGCGGTCGCCGTCACTCCCCGTGAGTGCCCAGAGCTGTGGCCAGCGATGGGCTGATGAGAAAGCTCGGAAGGGACAGCTGGAGAAGGGGCTGGCCCTGGGGCGGGGGCGGCTTTCACTGTTCTGTGACTTCCTTTTCTAGTGTAGCCCGTCTTCCAGGCACGTCTGTGAGTGTACTTGGCCCGACCTTAGCGCCGCGCCCCGCAGGGCAGTGTCGGAGAGAGACCCCTGGATCAGTGTACACGTTTACTGATACCGTCGTGAATGTCCCACACAGGCTTTCTCTTACTACGTGCCCGTGCCCCGTGGGTGTGCATTCACTTACACATTCCGTAGCGGTCGGTACTGGGGCGATTTCGGTTTTTGCCATGGAAACTCACAGCGTGTGTTGTGGGGCCCGCTCTCCAGAGGTGGCTCCCGACAGAGGACCGGGGTCCCGTGTCCTCACGTGTCCTCTCCCACTCGGGGTCCGGGCTGTCACCCTGGAGCCGGCACTGCCTGCGGGGCTGGTGCTACCAGCGGTCCCAGGACTCAGCCTGACGGAGGCCGACCACCCCCGCCTCCACGGCCTTCAGAGCTGACTGCGTGTTTCCCACACGGGAGGCCGAGGACCCCGAGGAGCCCCCGGCCTGCACCTGCCCCGGCCACGGAGGCCACGGAGGCCGCAGAGGAGCCCTGACGGCCGGACGTGTGAGCGGAGGAGGCTCGGCGGGGGTCACCGTTCGGCAGCAGCAGGGAAGCTCCATGACAACTGGCACGGCCCCTCCCCGCTCTCTGTACACGGACCCGGAGGGCCACGTCGGAGGGCACACGCCTCGCGGCCGGGTCAGCCCTGCTGCGGCCTCCCCAGAATGACTGAGCGCCGCTCGCTGGCCCGTGCACAAGGACCGGGGGTCCCCTCTTCCTGTAGAGCGCTGGCCGGATCAAAAACAGGCTTTCATTTCATCTCGCGTTTCCCTGACTCCTTGCGGAGTATTTGTTGTTCTTTGTGTACTGGCCATCTGGGTCGACTTTCCCGTTAGCTGCCTGCGGGGAGAGAGACTGACAGGGTGCGTTCTGGGTTTCGGGACACTTCCCTCCTAGTTGCTCTGCCGCAAGCCCCCAGGGCGTCCCGGGACTGCTGGCCTCTGACGGCAGCTCCCCCAGCCCCCGGGCAGCTGCGAGGCCCGCCCAGCACGGTGTGCCCGCGGCCTCCCGAAGTCCCAGTGAAAGAGGAGAAGGGCCGCGCGCAGCCCTCACCCCTCACCCCGGGGGACAACAGGGCTGATGTCACGCACGTTATCCTGCACCCCGGCCTCCTGCTGGTCCTCTGGGCCCGGCGCCCCATCTGCTGACCTTTGAGGACGAGTTCCACCTCAACTCCTCAGCGGCAAGGAACCAGGCTGGCCTCCTGCGTCTGCCCGAGGTCTGTGACCGCCGTGGGAGGGGCTGCAGAGCCTCGATCACCCATCCGGCCCCTGCTCGCCGTCCTTCTCACTGGCAGCTGAAAGATCAGGGCTTTCCGGAAGCTCTGGCTCTTGCTCAGAGGCCAGCCCTCCGAGCGAATCCAGTCGTGGAATGGCCCGGCCGCCCTCCGAGGGCAGGAGCGTCCCCGTGGACGCGGCAGTCACGGGGCCCGCACTTGCTGCCTCCTGGGGGCAAAGGCCCCGAGGTCTTCCCGTAGCCCGAGGTTCTGTCCAGGCCTGTCTCCCAGATTCTGGCCAGCAGCAGCCCTGCCGTCTCCCCTGGGTGTCCTCCCTCTGCACCTGTGGGTCTCCGGGCCTCTTCGGAAGGACCCGCTAACGGTGGGTTAGGGCCCCTGAGGACCTCATCTTCGTGCGTATTATCCGAGAAGACCCCGTTTCCCAATGAGGTCACATTCACAGGTGCCGTGGGTTAGAGCTTCCACATCGTTTGCGGGCGCAAGGCGAGCCTCAGTGTACATCAGACCCGCTCCCCGCAGCTCTCCGGCTCCCAGGAGTGAGAACTCGTGGACCACGTCCTCCGCGTACTTGAAGGATGGGGTCACGTGGGAGACGAGCGGGATGTGTGAGCTCGGCCCGTGTGGCTGTGCCTGCTGACCCCCCGGCACAGAGAGGCCACGACTGCTTTGAAGACTGAGAAATAAATTGTCTTTAAAGAGGGTTTTGGAACCCGTGTGCTCTAGGCATGAAACCTTGTTGAACAGAGACCTTTGTGATATTAGTACTTTCGTCCAATCATCCTATTGTAACCGTGGTGATATAAATACATGTTGGTTTTGTTGACTTTCCTTTTCGAAAAAGAAGGACCTCTTATGTTTAACTGCCCTGTCAGGGAAAGTACTCGGACCATATGTGTGGTATGATGGGAGATTCACGTTTGGTCTTTGTCCCAGGTTCCTGGCACAGAGCCCCAAGCCCCTTGGGATCTCCTGAGGGATGGGTGTCTTGTTTTCCGTAAGGAGTTCCCCCTCAACCACACCTGAGTTTGTGCTCATGAGCTGACTGCGGGAGGGACCCTGGTCCCCAGAAGGACCAAGCCACAGGTAGAGGGGCCGGGAGACGGGCCAGAGATGGGATTCCATCGCCGGTGGCCGATGATTTAATCAACAGTTCCTATGTAGTGAAGCCTCCATACAGACCCCTCAGTAAGGGCTCCAGAGAGCTTCCAAGTTGGGGAGCACCTGGAGGGGCGAGGGGATGGTGCCCCCACCCCTGCCTTGCCCTGCGCCTCGCTCCCAGTCTGTCCCTGGGCCGGATCCTTTATAGGAGACCGGAGGTAGTCAGTGAAGCACTTTCCTGAGTCCTGAGAGCCGTTCTGGCCGACTACCAGAAGCGGGGAGCCAAGCGGGACAGGGGTGTGGTACGCGGGGCACCCGGACCTGAGACGGGCATCCGACCGAGGCCGAGTGGCAGGACCGAGCCCGGAACCCGTGGGTCTGGTGCTGACCTCGGTCGGTCGCTCAGTCACGCTGAGGGACCCCTGGTTGCTGTTCGGAAGATTAGTGACAGAAAAGACGCCACGGACTTGCTGCCCGGAGAGGACAACACCTCTCGGCAAAAACCTCTAGGAAGACGAGAACTTCAGCTGCTGGCGGGCGGACCCCTCAGGAGGCCCACCTGCCCGCTGGGGACCATGTTTGTGCCAAATGCTGAACCACAGAGAAACCATAAAGACCGGAAATTGGTTATGAGGGTCGTGCTCGAGCCGCGTGAGCTTCGGAAGGGTGCAGCTCTGGGTCAAAACTGCCATTTTTGGTTTCATCAGCTCCGAAACCTGAGTTTGGGGGAATAAGGAAGCATATTTAAACTGTACAGACCTATGTGATTAGAGATACAATTGACTTCACAAAACCACTGTGCTTTTGGAGGGATGCGTCATTTTAGGATAAGCCCATAAAGGGTTCACTCAGTCGTGTAAGCGTGAAACGGAGAGTGTGCCGGCATCGCGTCGTAGAGAGCTGCCCCTCGCTAGGGGAAGGCAGCGGGCCGGAGGATGAGAGAGGGCACGGTGTCTGCCCTGGTCCGAGCGGGGCGCGGCACCTCCTGCGCCCCTCCCTCGTCCCTTCCACACACGCCGCGACCGCGTCTCGGGCGCCGCTGGGTTCACACCAGCTCCCCAGCTGGGAGAGCAGACCTGCCTCCGGGGCGCCCGCAACACGCCGGCACGATTCCACCGAGATGGGGGTCCAGGCACACCGTTGACACGCAGCCTGGACGCGTCACGGGCTGACGGGGACCCAGGAGGGGCCCCTGAGGAAGGGACAGCCACCTCGGTGCAGGAAGATCGGGGAGAGCACGTTCCGGGCGGGAAGAGCAGCTTGGGGCAGGCCCCCCGTGGGTGGGGGCTCCGTGCGCTCTGGGGTTTTGAGGAAACGAAAGACCCCAATGGCTGGAATGTCCGAGGAGGGATCCGAGTGAGGCTGGGCATTTGCGGGGAGGGGGCTTGTCCCTATATAAAGGCGGCAGGCCACTGGGGAGCAACCTCGTTCCACCTGGGGTTGGAAGATCTTTCTGGGGAGCCTGGGTGGCTTAGTCAGTTGAGGGTCTGACCCTTGATCTCAGCTCAGGTCTTGATCTCAGGGGCATGGCTTCAAGCCCCTGGTTGGGCTCCACGCTGGGTGTGGACCCTACTTAAGGAAGAGGAAAAGGGTCTTTTTATGTCGGTGTGGAGAGCCGTGGGGGCTGGGTGAGGGAGGAAGTGGGGAGCCCGGGACAGAGGCTCTCGACTAGGCCGGAGATGATCTTTTCTCGAGTTAGGGTGACAGCACTGGGGACAGAGAACAGTAGGCAGAAGCCTCCGGGGTGGGGGGGGGGGGAAGCCAACAGGACATGGCACGGAGGGGGATGTAGAGAGAGGAGGAGTCGGGGGGGGGGCTCGGCGTGTGTCTCAGGGAGCACAGGTGGCGGTACCGTTGGGGAACGGAGGGCATTTGGGGAGAAGGTTAGGTTTCAGGCCGGGTTCAGGGTGGAGCGCAGTGTAGATCAGCAGTTCAAGTTTGGCTCCTCTGGGTCTGAGGTGCCACGGGGGCAGCCAAGTGGGGATGCCGAAGCCACGGGCTTGGAAGAGCTGGCGGAGTGAAGAGACCAGGCCCAGCCTCCAGGCCCAGCGGAGAACAAGGAGGGGAGCCGAGAGAAGCAGCGGCCGGGGCCCCGGTCCTCGCGATCACGAAACTGAGCAGAAACATAACTGTCAGGCGGCAGGATCTAGGATAATGAGCTGTGAGAAACAAAGATGGCCCTGACCTTGGCCACGCTGCTGGTGTGTGGGGGCCCAGAGCTGGACTGGCCGAGGGGGTGGGCACAGGGAGCCGTCTTGTTGGTGCCGGCATTTGTGCAGTGCACAACGCTGTGAGCCGCCCACCTCTCCCACCAGTGTGCGATGTTTGCAGCTTGGCTGTGTGCCCTCCAGGTGGGGCAGCCGCCAGCCTCCTGGGGCACACCCCCCACGCAGCCCCCTCCGCCAAGAGGCCCATGAAAGCAACGGGCTACTGTGCAAAGCACAGTGTGTGCCTTCCAGAGCTCAGTTATAAAAGACACTCTAGCTGCCCCGGGCGCTGACAGTGGGGTCCGTCAGTGGCCAGGCTGGGAGGGCACCCAGGGAGCCCCATAGGGAGATTCCGGTGGGAGGAAGGGAGGCCTCCCCCTCCCCCGGCACCCCCTCACCGGGCAGGTGAGCTAGCTGCCCTGCGAAGGCCCCCCGGCCTCTGGCAGCCTGCAGGCGAGGCCGCACTGGCTGACCGTGACCCAGACTGGGCTGAGCCTCTCCTGAAACCAGTGGGATGATACACGTTTCCTGGTTTCCGCCCTCACGTTTGGGGGTGGCAGGCCGTGCAGCAGTCATTACACAGTTTGAGCTGGAGGGAACAACCCACCGCCGTGTGACGTGGGATCAAAGCCACATTCTGCTACCTAGAAAGCACATTATTTAGACTGTCCCCGTCGGTGAGGATAGACTTACTGCATTTGTTCCCGTAGGTTCTGAACCTGCAGAAAGGAAAAGAAGGAGGAAGGGAAGGGGAGAGAGAGGTGGGAGCCGGCCAGGGTTAGAGGTGGGGGAACTGTGGAGAAAGAACTGCCGGAAAGATCATTTTTCTAAACCTTTAAGGAATCGTGTGATACAGTCCACATTTCTGGCCCCACCCAAGGAACTGTCGGCAAAATATACACGTTGCTGTTTAAACCCTCAGGGCAGACTTGTGAGGAACCCCGTCGTGTGAAAATTGCACACAGATGAGGGGCTGAAATTAGGTCATTTCCCCAAAGTTCACACCGAAAGGAGGTGGCAGAGCTCTGACGGGATAGTTCTGGAACTGCACGGTCAAGCAGAACCTGTGACAGGAGGGAGCACTGCTGAGGGACCCTCCCCTGCTGTCCCCCACCCAGAAGGGAGGAGTCTGGAACTACAGCCTGGAGACCAGCTCTCAAAGCCTCATTTCCTCTTCCAGCACCTCTGAGGGCCCCCAGGGGGAAGAAAAGCCAGGAAAACCCCAAAGATAAAGATCTGGCCGCCCTCAACAGTTCAGAGGACTGTCTCTGCTCAGGCACCCCCCTCCCCCCCTTGGATAACTGATGTACCATCTCCTGGATTTTCGGCCGCCCCTTGGCCGGTCACTGGCACGGCCCTTACAGGGTGCGTTAGGACAGAGAAATGTGGGATGTTGCTGCCAACAGCGTCGGCAGAGACACACGGCCTCAATCATTTTAACGGGGGTAATGCGGGGGGGGGGGGGGGGGGGGGGGGGGGGGGGGGGGGGGCTGGCTCAGCCCAGCGGTAGGCTGACCGCAGCTCCAGAACTTTTATTTCCTGCCATGTGTGAGGCAGTGGAGGGGCAAGCAGGGGAGGGGGGCGGCCCAGCCGCCTGCGCCTGCGGGCCTGGCACCCAAGGCCAGGGCTCTCCCTAATTCACCCCAACGAGCAGGAAATGGGGCCTGAGCAAAAAGCACCAAAAAAACCTGATAATCAGTTAAAAGATAAATCTCACAAAACAAACAACGGAGCCGCTGATGGTTCCAGATCCTTTCTCCAAGAGAGCAAAAACAAAGAAAATTCCTAAGTCACAAACAGGAGGGTCAGGCGTTCCAATCCCAGACCTTGGCATGTGTTAAGCAAAACCAAGAATAAGCAAGAAAATATGCTATTTGAATTGCATTCAAAATGTCTTTTACAAGGGAAGCAAATTACTTCTGCATGTTCTGGGGCTCTGCAGAGAACAAATAGTGTTCTGCCTTTAATGGGTAAAATTACACAATTTGCTTTTAACAGTAAACCCAAAGCCACGGTGGCTTCAGATAGCATTGAGCTCCCTCTACGCAGCTCTACTCCCGGCGGTTTCTGGGCCCTTTGCAGGGACGTGGGCGTCCCCACCGAGCAGCGTGGCGAGGAGGGCCGGGAGGGCGCCGGCGGGGATGCGGCCTGGCCTCTTTCCTTGACGGCTCGCGTCTCCATGCCCTTGCTTCTTTTCCTCCCGCACCGCCGGGTTCTGGGACCGAGCAGCTGTCTGACCCGGCCCGATGGGCCCGGCGGGGAGCAGTGGGGTCCTGAGTTACCGATTTGTGACCAGGCCCCCGGGGGTCCCGCCCCCTGAACGTGCATGCCAGCTGCCCCGGGCGCTCCTGCGGCTGGAGCACCCGCGGCGAGGGCCGACCGGACGCCCCCCCCACTCCCCTGGAGGGCGCGCGCGGGAGGCCGGTCCGGGGCCAGAGCGGCTGCCCCGGGTCCCAGCGCCTGGCTTCCCGCGCGCCCCGCCCGCCGCGGGCGCGTCCCTCCGGCAGGGGGCGCCCGCGCGGGCCAAGCTCTGCCCAGCGGGGCGGGCGGGCCCCGGACCCTGCCTCCTGCGTGCCGGCGGTCCGCCCCCCGCGCTCATCCCGGCGGCCGGCGCGACGCCCAGCGCCCGCGCCCCGAGCCTCGCAGCCAGCCCGCGCGCGCCGGGAGCCTCGCGGCGCCTCCGGCCCAGGCCGGGACGAAGACGAGGAGTTCCTCGAAAGGGGCCAACTTGCGCAGAGCCCGGGAGGCAGGGCCTCGGACGCGCGGCCCCCCGCGCCCCGCCAGTCCCCGCGCCCCGGCCCCTACGGCCCGCGGCATGGCCCGCGGCTCGGCGCTGCCGCTGCTGTGCGCCCCAGCCGTCTGGGTGGCCGCCGCGCTCCTGCTCTGCGTGCCCTGGACCTCAGGTAGGACCCGTCGCCGCGGTGCACGCGCGGGGCTCGCGCTCTCGGCTCTGCGCCTCGGCGGCTGTGCCCCCGGCCTCTGTCCGGAGCAGGGGGCGCTGCGCAGAGCCCCTCCCCGCCGGGCCCGCCTCGGCCCCGTGCCCCGCCGCCCGCGGCCGCTTCCAGAGAGGCTCTGGGGACGGCTGAGTGTTTCCAGAGGCCGGGCGGGCGACGCCGGCGCGCGCGGGGAAGCCCCCGGCCGAGGTCTGCGAGGGTCGTGAGGGTGAGGGCGGCCCGGACCCGGGTCCGCAGACGTGTCCTTAGTTCTCAGGACCTCGAGTGGGTCCTGGCCCTCCCAGGTTACTCCGCAGGGCTCACGGCCCCCGCGCCCTGCTCTGAGCCGGAGCCCCCCACCCAGGGCGCGCGGCGCCGCGGTCGGGCGGGGCCCAGGGGACGGCCTTCCCGCCCCCCGCCGCCTGCTCGAAAGGGACTTTGGCTTCCCTTTTGTTGGCCCCTCAACCCCCTCCTCCACTCCCGCGAGGTAGCCGAGCGGCGTTTCCTGCCTGGGGTCGGAGGGTCGCGGGGCGGCCTTTCGGCTGCTGGGCCGGCCCCCCGACGCCCGGGACCCGGGACGAGGCACGCCGCCGGAGGGTCGGGCCCAGGTTCCTGGCGGCATTTTCCTGGAGGGGCACGCGTTACTCCCGGGGGAACCGGCGCGGTGCGGAGGGAGGCTGGGGGAGCTGGGGGCGGCGGCGCGCGCCCACGCCGTCCGGACCCCCGAGCGCCTCCGGCCAGCGCGCCGCGGCCGGATTCTGGGCACCCTGCCGCGGTGGGGGAGGGCGCGCTGCCTCCGGGCCGGGCCCCTGCACTCAAGAGGGATTCGGTGTCGCCCGCCTCCCGCATCGTGCACCCCCCCCCACGTTTTCGTGCAGGCAGGTGAGTCGGGGACCGTCGCGGAAGGGGGCTCACTTCCTGCGTCTCGTGACCCGCGGCGCGCCCCAGGGACCCGACTACACAGTCACGAATGCTGGGCAGCCTTTTTGGGGAGTCGTCTGGGTTTAAGCTGATGCTGATTACGTCAGACATTTTCGGGCTACTTGGTTTGGGAAGGGGGCTTGCATGTCTGTCGCCGCCCCTTAAGGCATAAAGCGCTCGGGGTCCACGGTGCAGTGGTTACTGGCCTATTCGAAGTCAGCCTGGGGGACTCTCACTGCATCCCTGCGGGTCTCTGCACCCCCCTCCGCGCCAGAGCCCCTCGCCCCTTTAGAGCGGGGTGGGGGGCGGTCTGCTCGCTCCACTGTGGGAGGGGCGCAAGAGGCTTCGATCTGCGGCCGGACGCGCGGTGGGCGCGCGGGGCTGGCTGGGCCTGCGCCCGCGAGTGTCCGTGGCGCGCGCGGACGGCGGGGTCGGGCGACCCCTGTTGCGACGAGCGCGGCAAAAGTGCTCGCGGGTCGGGCGGACTAGTTTACACGTTGCCGTCTTTGCAGTCGAATTTCAGAAATCTCCGAGGAACAAAGCAATCCTAGGTCATTCTCCTTAACACTCGAACCCTGAGCGGAGGGAACTTTCTTTTTACGGCGAAATAATCATCTCTTATAGGGGAGGGAGGAGGAATGCTCGGTTAGCTGAGGATTCACATTTGTTCATATTCAAAATTCAAATACAGTTTTATGAGGACAGGAGATCTGGGTGCTTGCCATCTTTTCTGCTGTGAGGAGAAATCCTTGTAACCCGAGTGTGTTTTAGACCCAAAAGATGTTACTATGTAAAAACGTGGAAAGGTTGTGGTAGAAGGGCTTACAAGTTCTTATTCTACACTTTTATAGACGGCTGTGTACCCTAAGGACAGGAATACCGGATGGGCTGTGCGCCCTGCCTAGGTAGGACAGGGGGGGGGGCTCTCCCTTTCCCCACTTTGACAGTGCTGCAGCCTAGACTTCTGGCCCAGATCCTTGCACTCTAGGTCATAATAATAATGCTTGTGGGCCATTTGGAAGCAAGCAAACGAAAACATCTTGAGTAAGAAGACTTTGGAAGCACACAGGTTTTGCGTATATAGTAAGACATGTTTTTCTTATGATGGCTGTGAGTGGAGCAGAGAAGCACACATTTGAAATGTTTCAGGATTTAATAGAGCACGTTTCCCCGTGGCCTGTGCTGGGTAGTGAACGCCATCCTGAGACCCGAAGTCGGCTGCCCCTGCAGACACCCATCCTATCCATGAAAGCCCCATGGCTGCCCACGGGGCTCTAGGCGGTGAGGCCGCACGTTGACTTAGCAAAGCAAGTCGCAGTTGGAAAAAACGACCCCAATTTTGCTTAATGGTTTGTGTGCCGAAAATCAACCTGAGTTTCAGAATGCGCCTCCTGGGATCGTTTTTGGGGCAGGGATCTGTGAATGGACAGGAGGCGATGGGAACGACGTTTCTGTTTTTATTGTGAATTTTTTTTCCCTGTTGTTGGGTCTAAGTACGGCCTCCTTTGGGGTTTCTGTGTCCCTCCTTGCGGTGAAATACTTGTTTGCCCTGAATGGTCAGTTAGCCTTGGTTTAACCTCTGAGACGTTTAAGCCTGGGAAAGCCTGGGTTTAACACGACTCTTTCCTCTGGAATCTTCTTCCCCCCATCAGTGGGCTAGAGATGTCCTGGGGCCACAGCTCCTGGGACAGGGAGGGAGGATGAACCCTCCAATCGGGGATTTCTGAAGGCAGGTTTCCGCCGCCCCAGAAGGGGCTCTCCTTTAAAATGCATTCCACCGCGGGGGAAGCCAGGATGTGGAAAGTTATTATCATTGAAATGGAGCCTGGGTGTGAAGGGCTTGGCCTCTCCGATCGGCCTAACCCTGGCCAGCCTGAGGAAGCACAGGAAATTCGCATAGTCTGTAAGTCTTCCCCGGGAGAGCTCTAATTATGTAATTCCAAGTTGCAGTCAGAGAAAAAGACAGTGGGCTGCTTAGTGTTCTCCCCACCCAAGGTTTACGACCGTCTTCTAAAACGTTTGTTGCTGTCAGAGGCCTTTTGGTGTTTATTCGGTCCATTCCTTGGGGGCTGACCCGTCGGCCTCCCTCGCAGCAGCGTCCTGGGGTCCCCAAGTGGGGAAGGGCAGGGTAGCAAAGCATTCGGTTTGCCCTGCTGTGCCCCACGGGGGGCGGGGGGGGGGGCTCCTGCAGGGCCCATCCTGCTAGAGGAGGTTGTCGTTAAGATCCTTCCTTCTTTGGGGACCCTGCAGAGCCTTCCAGGCGACCTCCAGGAGCGCCATGCACGAAAGCGTTCCAAGCAGAGGGGGCTTGGCCTTGCAGAGAGAGGAAGCATTGCCGGCTGGAGGGCCGGAGCCTACGGCAGCTTCGCGAAAGGGCAGTTGGGGTTAAAACACTGATGTTGGAAACGTTGCCTCGCGGGGACCCTGACCGCCGCAGCACCACAGCAGAGGTGGCAGGAGCCGCGGGGGTCGAGAGGGCTTCCTGACTTCTGCAGCAACAAGAGGAGCTCCAGCCCGTTAATTATGGCTGCGGCCCGCGGGGCTGGGGACCAGCTTCTCTCTGGTGGGTATTTATTTGCTTTCGCCGAGGAGCTTGCCGAGTTGGAAAGGAGGGCGGGACGGCTCTGCCCGCGTGTGCGATCCCCGGAAAACGTATCTGGGGTGTGTGATCTTAGTTAAAGTCATAGCAGCAGAGTGGCCCAGGATTTGTTGAGCAGTGCATGCAGTTTTCTGAAAGCTTTTCAAAAATGAGGAATTATGTTAGTGTGGTTTGCACTGTTTAGGGGATTTCTGTTGTGTTTTGTTATTGTTGTTTTGTTGTGGTATTTTTTTTAAGTTCTGTCTCAGAAAGAACCCCCCCCCCCAAAAAAAAGTCAAAAGCCAAAGGGAAGGAAGTAATTACAGAAAAATTTAGTCTAATTAGACTAAGTGGCTTGTCCTCTAGAAAGTCTCCCGTTCCAGGGGAGGTGGTGTGTGTGTGTCTTTAATTGTTGCTGGACTGAGCTCCAGGAGGCTGTCCCTTGTAAGGTGTTATCTGGGGAGAATGTGGCTGCTTCTTCCAGTCCTCCGGGAGGGGGGAAGGTTTGCCCCCATCCTCCAGGCTCCCCAGCCCAGCGCCCCCGCCCTGGGGGGGTAGTTAACCCAGTGGGCACTGAAATGACAGAAGTCCTCCTTGTAGACCCGAGTGGGGAGGCTGGTTGCCGCTGGCCACATGGAAAAGATTCACATCCAGCGGGGCAGGGTCCAGGCACCTAGAGGACATTCCCATTGATATGGGAGCTGGTTGCCGCCCCCACCCCCCACCCCGGGGCTCTTCCTCCCTTCAGTCTGTCTATGTGGGCAGGGTGGGGCCCAACCCGCTTTGCCTTAGAGCTTGGCTCCTTGCCCCTGGGAGGTGGGAAGGCAGAACCCAGTTGGATGGACTGGACCTGGGGAGACCAGAGGACCCTGCCCCTGAGTCGCCCCGCCCGTGGGTGAGGAGGGGTGACACCGTTGGTGATGACTCTTTACCTGAATTAGGCCCGGCTGCCATATCTCTCAACAGGACTCCCTGGAGAAATGGGCACCCCGCGGGCTCCGAGGATGTGCACAGGGCAAGGGCCGCACAGGGCAAGGGCCGCACAGGGCAAGGGCCGCACAGGGCAAGGGCTGAGGACACCTTCCCACTGGCCTAGAAGAGCCCCCCTCCCCCGCAGGGCGCCAGGCACCCCGGGGGTGCTGAAGCAGTGTCCCCCCCCCCCCCGCCCCCCGAGACCCACTTAAGGGACAGAACTACCCAGGCGTCCCATCTGCTTAGTCTGCAAAACAAAAACAAGGAAAGGAGAACTCAGAAAGTGATGTGGATTACCTCAGATCTTCTATTTATTTTGTTTTTATTTTACTTATTTTTTAGAAAGATTTTGTTTGACAGAGAGCACATGAGCACAAGGATGGGAGAGGGACAGAGGGAGAGGCAGACTCCCGCTGAGCAGGGACCCTGATGCGGGGCTCGATCCCGGGACCCTGGGACCATGACCTGAGCCATCTTCCAAGAAGAAAGACAACACCTGGGGCGCCTCAGTGTCCGACTCTGGGTCTTGGCCTGGGTCGTGGTTTCCTGGTGGTGAGATCGAGTCCTGCGTCAGGTTCCTCGCTCAGCACGAAGTCCGCTTGAGATTCTTCCGCGCCCTCTGCCCCTGGCACTCGTGCACGCGCTCTCTATAACAGATGGGTAAATCTTAATAAATTAAAAAAGACAAAACCTGGAAACAAATCTTGCATTCCTAGCAGGTTTGTTTCTCGTTGTGATGTGGCGTAGTAATTCTGAAACTGTTTTGAGTGAACTGTGTGTGGGGTTGGGCGGGGATGAAGTGTCGCCAGTGCCGTAGGCAGGGCTCCTACGGTAGAGGGACGGAGACGCGGATCTGGGGTGCAGGGAACCAAGGGAGAACCCACAGGGCTTGGCATGGCCTTGGAGGCGTTGGAGGAACTCATGATTTCCTATATTTGCAGTCACACACACGGGAATGTTAAGATTTTGAAGTGGTAATTGTAAGATACCTACTTTCCTATGGGTAATAGTTCTGTCCCGGCCCCTCCCCAGCCATGCGCACTCTCCCGGCCCAGATCTTGGTGCCAGAGTCCTTTGGAGGAGAGGCTGATGGTGGGGCCGCGCAGGGAGGAATCCAAGATGAGCCCAGAGCGTCGTCTTGGGCCAGAAAGTAAGTGGTCAGAAATAACAGCCATATAGCACACGTGCAGGTGGTCCACTCGCAGGAGCTCCCGGGTCACATCGGGGACCCGGTAAGCACTCAGCCACGGCAGCCGTCTATGGCTGCCCCTGGTTAGCGAGCACTGAAGCACTGCGTCCGTGTCGCAGGGCGGCCTCACAGAGCACCACGGACTAGTGACTTAGAGCAGAGAAGGTAGAGGGGGCCCACACCCCCGCAGGCGTCTCCGGAGAATCCCTTTCTGTCCCTTCCAGTTCCTGGTGGCTGCTGGCGTCCTTGGGTTTAGGCCCACTTTAAATCCGGGAGGATTCCGTCTCGGGGTCCTTCCCCTGTTAGGTCTGCAAAGACTATTTCTAGATAAGGTCACATTTGAAGTTCTGGGTGGATATGAATTTGGGGCGACACTTTTTAACCCACAACGTTTCATAAATAAATAGAAGGGGCGGGGCAGAGAGGCCACCTCCCTATAGCAAAACGCCAACTAGTAAATGGGCGGCGAGTGGGAAGAGTCACGGGGAGCAGCAGTGGTCGTGGAGATTGCTTGGGGCAAGCGGCGTCAACGAATGCCGAATCTAATTGGAAGAGGCCGCGCATGGTGGGGAGCGGGGAATGTCCCTGGCTCCGGGTGCTTCCCGCAGAGCCCTGCTGTGCAAGGGGACAGGGACAAGACTGGAGCCATCCGACGTCACGCTGACTGGCCGATCGGGGGTCAGGCCACCCCGGCGCGCAGGGGGACAGCGTTCTCCTGAGAAGGTGTGTGTCACGTGGGCGGCACTGCCACGGGGGATCCAAAACCTGACACGAACCAGCAGGCCCAGCGCGGGGAGGGGCATTTTATGAAGCAGTTGGCTTTTAGGAGAAAACGTCAAGGTCGTGAAGGGCAAAGACGACCGAGGAGGGGGCTCCACGCGGAGGGTGACTTCCCACGGGTGCGGCTGCCGCAGAGACGCGGGCGTCGGTGGAAGGGTTGGTGAAATGGGAACGGGGGTAAATTCCCCGGAAGCGCGGTCGAGGTTCAGGTTCCCGAGTCTGAGTCGTGGGGGCTGTGGAGAACGTCCCGACCCTGGGAAGAGCGTGCCGTGCGCTAACCAGTCAGGGCGCGGTGTCCACGGTCGGCTCCCGGAGGCTGCGGCGTGAGAGCGCCGCGCATGCGTGTGCGTGCGTGCGTGTGCGCCCGCGTTGTTTGTGCGCATGTGTACACGTGCGTCTGGGCCAGAGGATGTGCGTAGCGTCCCGCGTCAGTCTTGAAACTTCTCCGTAGCTTTGAGAGGGTTTACACGCAGAGGACAGACCGGGGGCACACACGCGCGAGCGGGGCCCGCGTCTCTGAGAAGAAAGGCACGGACGGTGGTGTTTTACCGGAGTGGTGTCCGACCTGGCGCGGCACTGGCCGAGGGGCGCGGCTGACTCCCGGGGGTCTGACACCGGTTTCTTCGCCGAGACTGCCGTCTGGTTCCTGGATCCCCAGGACGGGTAAGGTGGTTTTCCTCAGCTGTTTAATTGTGGACAACTTCAGAGGGACACCCGGGAGGCTGGCACAGGGCCCCTCTGTTTTATCCTGCAGCCTCCACGGTGACGTTCGCTTACTTCGGCTTCATTGCCCCGGCCCCCCGAGTGGGCCCCGATGGCGCTCGTTTTTACCTGTGAATACGGCTGCGTGAAGGGCGAGGACTGTTCTGCACATAATCTCAGTCCTGTTATCGCCGACGAGCCTTCCCCGAGAGCCAGGCGCTGCCCGTTCTCCCAGCTCGGTGCAGAATGGCCGGGGACCCGGGGCTTTGGGGGTGGCGGGAGACGGGCCAACTGTGCCCGTCCACCTTGGGTTTCACCGTCGTAGCGGCCTCCGGCCAGACCCGGGGGTCCCGTGGGGCCGGGCCACCGAATTCCGGCGGGTGCAGGGGCCGTGGGCGTTCTGTGCGGAAGGACCCCAGCGGTTCCGGTGCAGAGGTGTGTGAGGCCCCGGAGAGATGCCTCGCGGAGCCTGCTGGGCTTCATCAGGCTCAGGTCGCTGAGGCCAGGACGGAGGGGGCCCGGGTTTGGGGTCCGAACGGGGGCTCTCGGGGGCCGCCAGCATTCAAGATACGGGCATTTTGTGGCTTTTACTCCAAGAAAGTGCACGCGGGCCCGGGGGGAGTGTTGGTCCCTGCCGCCCCATTTCTAGCAGGGACAAGTGTCTTAACCGGGACCCGGCGCCAGCGCTGAGTCTGCATAGCGGCCGAAATGCAAACTGGGATGCGTGGGAGCTCACGGAGGGCGACTCCGCACGGTTCTGGGTGGGGCGAGCATCGTCAGGCTGCAGAGGGGCTCGCGTCTGCGGGATGGGTTCGCGGAACTCCCTCCGCCCCCACGTGTGGACATGCCGGCCTCCAGCATCAGGTGCCCCCGGGGAAGGGACACAGGAGCCTCGGGGTCTCTGGTGCGTCTCCCGCACTGGGGACACCTCACCGGGTCCTTCCCGGAAGACGCCGCATCCAGCATTTAGGTAACGGAGTCTGGGCCCTTGTCCCAGGTACTGTCGGGCCTGTCCTCTTCCTCCCTGCTCCAGCCAGCAAGGGGGCGGTCGGGGGGAGACCGTGGAAGTCCCCAAGCCCTTTGGGGTGCGTCCTGGCCTGTGGGGTGTTCACGGACAGGCAAAGCCCTGGAAGGTTGAGCATCCCGAGCCCCAGGCCTGCTAGTCCCCGCATCGTCACCCTCGCCCTGGGGGCATCCCTTGGTGGCCCAGGGGTCAACTCCACACCCCGCTCTTAACCCGTCATTGTTGTAAAGCTGTCCCTAAGCCCTCTGTGTGGCATCAGCTGTCCTGGGGCGGCAGGGACAGCCAGCCCCGTGTACTCCTCGGGCCCCCTGCATAATGGCCGCAAGAGCCAGAGTTTTCCAGATATTTTGATGCTAAAGTGAGAACCGGGGAACCTGAAAGTGTGTTCGGATGGAAAGAGAATTGGAGTCGTCTTTCAGAACAACCGGTTTTCAGTGTTTCTGGCCATCGGGCTGCAGGGCCACTGCTGTCACCGAAAGGCTTTTCATCGAGAACAGGCCACACGGTTCCAGGGGGAGGCACGTCTCCCCCACAGAGAGGCCCGCGGGAGCCCCTGGACCTCAGGATGTGCTGCGACCCGAGGGAGGACGTTTACAGATGGGATCAAGTGACAGGTCCTGACGCTGGGTCCTGATGCCCTGTGACTGGGGTCCTTACGGAAAGGGGAAACTGGGGCCCAGAGTCGGAGGCACGATGGAGGGAAGGGCACGAGGAGACACAGGTAGACGATGCCATAGCCAGCCTTCCGCCCCGATCTCGGAGCTCTGGCCCCGGGGCCATGATGACGGGTGACTCTTGTCCCTGCCATCCGGCCTGTGGCTCGCGCTGACTGCTGCACCGCTCGCAGACGCCCTTCTAGCCGGGAGCCCCGCCACTGGGCCACTGGTCGGCGTCGGGGTCAGGGTTTGGGTTGAGGCCGGTGGGGTCGAGCCGCTCAGTGCAGGGGGCAAATGCCCTTCTGGAGCGCTCGCTGCCCCTGCTGCTCCCCAGACGGCGCTGCGGCCAGGCGGCATTGGGGGTCCGCGGGTCCCCGTCCGTCTGTCCCCCCCTTCCTCCCAGGGCTTGCCTGGCTCCCAGAGGTCACAGCAGGGGAGGGGTCTGCGCACGCTCCCTCTGGGGCGAGGCCTCGAGGTGCCTTGATTCCCTTGGGGAACCCCGGGAACAGCGACAGTAAGACCTGCTGAGAACAAACGCCCCCTTCCCCCCCCTCTCCGCCAGGCGCTGGGGCAGCCCCGTGGTCAGATGCATGATTTATCCGCCCAGGGGGCCTTTGAAGCAGGAGGCTTGGACTCCTTGAAGTCTGGCCGCCGCGGGGAAGCGAAGCCAGCAACAAATGGGGAGGAAGGGGCGAGGGCCCCAGCTGGCTCGAAGGGGCGAGGGGCCCCAGCTGGCTCGCGGGGTCCCCGGTCTCTGGGGGTCCTGGGAGGGCAGGTGAGGGAAGGAGCTCCCAGAAGGACAGGTGTCCCTTCTTCCCTTCTGTTCTGTCCCAAAGTGCAGGGCTGGCTCGGGGGGGCAGTGGGGCGCTCCCGGTGGACAGAGGAGAGGCTGGCGGCGTCTGTGGGGACCCTGGGCAGGGCGCGGGGACACACGGGGAGGAGAGTTCCCTGCAGGGGTGTGGGCCTTCCTGCCGGACTGTAGGTGGGCGTGGGAAGGAGCGGTGTGACCCCCACATGGACTGGCCGCGGCGGGAACGGTCGAGCCCGGGACGGCTCATTGGCAGCACTCGGGGCCTTTTTTCTCTGCCCTATACTGGTTGTCGTCCACAGTTCGCCACATTTGGCATGTTGCTGTCGTCGTGTTTTGGGAGAAGGAAAACCAGTGGGTCGTTTCCCAAGGCAGAGCTCTGGCGTGATTCCTCCACTGAGCAGAGTGTTCCCGGAGCTCAGCTGGGGTTCGTTTACTTCTGTTGTTGTTTTGCCTTGCTGCTCTAAACTTGGAGCCCGTTTCTTTTTTTTTTCTTTCTAAGTAATAATTAAAGAAAAAAAAAACCAAGATAGTCAAGTTTCTTCTACTCGACTAACTCGCTCTAGATGATGGAGTCTAGAAGCCAAGCTGATTCAAAACAAAACGAATGAAAATCAAGTGTGGGTGTAAGTTGATCTGTTCAGAAGTGAGGTTTCCAAAACGCTCTTTGTACTTGTTTTTGTCCCCAGCTGTAGCACGGGGCCTGCCCTGTGCTCTGGGGGCGTGTGGGGAGTCCTTACGATGTTGGGAGCTTGGGGGGGGCCCAGTTATTGATCCACAGTTGCGAGTATTTATCTAAACGGTCATTCTGTGAAAACCCCTGTACTGCTTTCCGTCTTTATGCAGACGGATACTTCCCAGCAGCCTCTCTTGGCCGTGGCACGTTGTTCAGCTCTCTCTGGAGCGTTCAGATTTTCTCTCGGTGTTACCTGTTTATTACCTGACGAGGTAGAAGTCAGGAGAAAGAAGCCCAGTAACAATTGCTGATGGTCTGAGAAAAAACTGGTGAGGGGTGTAAAATGAGAAGCCGCCTTCCTCCCTCGCTCCCTGCCCCCCCCCCCCCAGATAAATGGTGCCCATCAAACTTAGCAGTCTTGGCACTTCCTTCTAGATGTTTCCTGGGCACATGCCCCCGTCTGTGCATCTCCTCCCTTTGTTTTCTAAAATCGTGGTAAAGTTCACCTAACACAAAATTAACCCATTTAAAGCGCATGATCCAGGGGCATTTAGTGCCTTCACGGTGTTGTGCAGCCTCCTTCTCCTTCCAGAATATTCCCCTGGCCCCCAGAGGAGACCCCCTTTACCTCCGCGGTCATGCCCCACCCTCCCCTCCCCCACCCCCCAACACTCACGGACTTCCAGTCTCTCTGGACTTGTCTCTTCTGGAAATTTCACAGAAATAGGATCCTGCACTATATGCCCTTTGTGTCTGGCTTCTTACACTGGGCAAAAGGTTTCCAAGCTTCCCCCGTGTTGTGGCATCGCTGATGTGTTTTCACACCCAGCGAGATGATGCCGCACTGCCCCGAGCTGTTGGTTCTGCGAGATCTCTCCCAATCCGAGCGTGCCTGGCCCCGTCTGCCCCCGGACCTTTGCCAGTGCCTGCCCTCCAGATGCCCAGGGATACACGCGTTTCACTGGCCTCCCGGGGACGATACGTGCGATCGGGTGTAGCCCGTACACGATCCCGGGACAGCCGCACACGTCCGTTTTCTCTTATCGTGTTCGGTTTGCCCTGGCTTATCTGTAGAGTCAGTTCCCAGAAGTGAATTTTGGTGTTTTTTTTTTTTTTTTTTTTTTTTTGGTGGGGTCTGGTGTATTTATATTTACGTGTTGTACAGATTCTCAGGATTGCCCTCCCGGAAGGCAGCAGGTTTCTCGTCCAGCATCTCCTTTGCTTAATGGTATGTATTTCCAGGCAGAAAATTTTATGGGGATAAATGAAGCTAGCTTTTTTGTACTTTGAATTTTTTGCCATGGTAAGGTTATTTTTTTAAACTATCCTTTTTGGGAGGGTTCTTCCGACTCATCTTTCATGGTTGAATCTTTGACTCACATGGAATTTGGATGCACCTTTATCCCCCTGAGACATGCGTTGCCCTGAGATCCTTTACCAAATAATGCATTCCTTTCGATGATTGGAAGAGCAGCCTTTTTTCGGTATGAAAAATTCTTGTTAGCTTCGCGTTCTTTTTGGCTTATTCAGCGTCTGTCCCCCTTTCAGTTACCGCAGCTTTATATGTTTTCACATTCAGTAGGAGTAACGCGTCCTTTCACCCATTTCCCCAGAGTTTTCTTGGCTGCTCTCGCTTAGCCTTCTGGATGGAGGCTGGAGCAGTTTTATTCTTTGTGAAGTGAGGCCCTCGGGGCCCTCGCTTTCCTGAGTGCGGCTTCATCCACACCCCTTCGATGGTGCTCTGTGTGTCGTGATGTTTTTATCACTGTTTTCCAGGCCCTCTGTCCTCTGGTTCCGTATCTTCTGGGACTCGAGAGTGGTTTAGGAAGGAATCTGGAGAAAGCTTCTCAGGAGCTGCTCCCTTCCCCGTCGCCCTCACGATTCTGTCCTCGTGTTTTTCTGGGTCTGCCGAGCGCGGAGAGCTGAGTCCAAGCGTTCCGTGCCCTGAGTTGGGTTTCTCTGAGTTTACGTCCGTTTTTGCTTTGTGTTCTGGACACTGTGATGCTTGCTACGTGTATCCAGGAGGGATCCTCACTGGGTTGTACCCTTCATGATCTTCAACGGCCCCTTTTGGTTTTTGCTTCTGACGAAATCGGGTGTGTTAATATAACGTGCTGCTTCCTTATTCCTGACGTCGGACCAGTTCGTTCTTGCCTTTAACAATGTTTTTGCCTTGGGACGCTTGGGGGGCTCAGTGGGTTGAGCCTCTGCCTTCAGCTCAGGTCATGATCCCAGGTCGTGGGATCGAGTCCCGCATCGGGCTCCCTGCTCGGCGGGAAACCTGCTTCTCCCTCTGCGTCTGCTGCTCCCCCTGCTTGTGCTCTCTCTCAAATAAATATAATCTTTAAAAAGGTGTTTTGCCTTCTTAGTTGTTTGGCTGCCTACAAATATTTTATTTTTTTTTTAAAGATTTTATTTATTTGAGAGAGAGAGTGAGAGAGAACATGAGAAGGGAGAGATCAGAGGGAGAAGCAGACTCCCCGTGGAGCTGGGAGCCCGATGTGGGACTTGATCCCGGGACTCCGGGAT
This sequence comes from Nasua narica, assembly GCA_028533885.1. NCBI lineage: Eukaryota > Metazoa > Chordata > Mammalia > Carnivora > Procyonidae > Nasua > Nasua narica. Next base: position 798,991 of record CM052813.1, read on the forward strand.
CAGAACTGGAGCTGAAGGCAGTTGCTTAAGCAACTAAGCCACTCAGGTGCCCTGCCTACAAATATTTTAAACATAACAAATAGTTTTTTAGGGTTTGGGTGCTTTTTTTCCGTCTAGATAATGTTTTTCACTCTGGCCTTACTTTGGCCACTTTTTTGGGTTATATTTTCTATTTTCAGTGCTTCCTTTTTCTCTCCCTTTTGTTCGATTTGTTTTCTTTGACTTTCATGTAACCTGTGTATATCTAAACCCAAGTGACCAAGAGGTAAAACATAAAAACAAGGGGCAGAGACTGACCAGCAAATATTATGAGTTCTTGAAATTCGGTATGCTCACCAGTTGGTGGCCTGGTAATGACTGGTCCGTATCCAGTTTTCACTGTGCAGATTAAGTTTTCATCTTAGCTCCTTGTCATCGGTCACGCCCTTAAACGTGTGTCCTTCTGGTGGCCGTGTGCTCGGGGATGGCATGGCCAGCTTCGCTGGGTCTCAGCCCCGCTGGGTCTCAGCCCTGGGGTCAGCGGCTCTGCCCTTTGACCTGTGACCCCCTCTAGGTGATTCTCCACCTGGCCTGCCAGGTGGGCTGGATTCTGCAGCATGACGTTTGCCTCCGCTGGGACCCTGGTCCTGCACACACCCTCCCAGTGACTTGAGCGAGGGTCCCTGCTTTGCTGGGGGGCTTGCGTCGCTCTCCTTGCTGAAGACGTCTGGCTGGCCAGATTGTGCTTTCGCAGCTTCCAGCTGAGGGGGTGGCTTCTGCCGAAGGACCTGAGTCTGGGAGGTTGAGACAATGATGGGAATGGGCCTGGCTTTTCCTTCATCTTTGCTCCCTTGTATCCGTGCTGAGGCAGCCAGGTGTGGGGCCCTGCTCAGTGACCCCCAGACCCCTGACTGTCTCCCCGGTCGGTGCCTGTTGGTCAGGGCTGGTGGGGTGGGCCGCTTTCTCCTCCTGGGGTTTGCGGAGTTGGTGAGTTTTGTGCCTGGTTTCCTCCTGGGGGGCATGGAGGCCGGGACGGGCTCTCCTGAGAATGGAGAGGCTCGGGCAGGGAGCAGAGCACCTGCCTGCTTTGCTGTCCTCCCGCGGGACTCGGCGCGCTTGGACGGCCGCCTATCCCGCAGGTGCTGGTCAGGTCCCGAGATGGTGAGTGAGGTCACAGCCTTTACTGGGCTTTTGCTGGGAAGGGGAGACCGTGCCCAGTTAGCTGCTGAGAATCGCCCAGCTGGAATAAGTCTGGCCAGCTTTGGGACCTGGAGGCTCCCCCTTGTCTGGTTCCTGGCCCCGGGGTGAACTGGGGCAGGGGGCTGCTCACCAACTTGCTGCGCGAGGCTTAGGTAGGGCAGTGTCCAGGGCGCGGGCTCTGCAGGTCGGTTTGCACAAAGGGCCTGCCCGGGATCCCTGCGCCAGTCCTGAGAACTGGCTGGCCCTGGGAGGGCATCCTCGATGCCGGAGCTTCAGGGATGCAGGGAGAGAGAAGAATCCAGTTAGTATAGTCGGCTCTGTGATAACTGGCTTCCAGACAGAGGTCTGGCCGCACAGCTAGGACTGGTGGGCGGGGGGCAGGGGGCCCGCATGTTGGCCCAGCAGCGGGCCTGCCTGTGGCCCGCGGTCGGTGAGGGTTTCCCTGTGGGCAGCCTGCCGGTCACACTTCTCTGTGGGTAGTTTGGGGTGTGGACAAGCGTCCGGATGGGACGGAGGCCAGAGGCCACCAAGTGGCTGTACGCCCCTAGGGTCGTGGGCCGCCCTCTTCCCTGCATGCGGGGCTCCGGGAGGCTGCTCTGGGGCGGGGCAGCTGGACCTCTGACGTGCTCCGGGAGGGCAGTCCCGTCTGGGACACGGTCGGTGTTGCTGAGATGGTTGCAGTCTGTGA
>CM052813.1:807840-834057 GCA_028533885.1 Nasua narica
TTCTAGCAGTCTTGGAGTGGAGTCTTTTGGGTTTTCCACATAAAGTATCATATCATCTGCAAAGAGTGAGAGTTTGACTTCTTCTTTGCCAATTTGGATGCCTTTTATTTCTTTTTGTTGCCTGATTGCTGAGGCTAGGACTTCTACTTTTATTTTTCTAAGTAGGTTCCACGCCCAGCGTGGAGCCCAGTGCGGGGCTTGAACTCGGGATCCCGAGATCCGGACTTGAGCCGAGATCGAGAGTCAGACACTTAACCGAGGTGTGCCCCATGCTGCCGAGGCGACCCGTGAGGATCTTTTTTTTTTTTTTTTTAATTAATTTAATTTTTTGACCAATCTCTGCACCCAACATGGGGCTTAAACTCACGACCCTGAGATCAAGAGTCACATGCTCCGCGGACTGAGCTTCTGAGAAGGTCTTCCTATCATGTTTTGGGGCCAGCGGCAGTTTTCTTCCTCCTTGCCTGTTTCAGTATTGTTTATGTAATAAGGCCTCACATTCTAAAAAGGTGCCCCTGAGCTTCCGTTCATAATTACAAGGAGAAACATGTCTGAGATGCCTGCTGGGAGGGCCTGGAGGGCCCCAAACACAGGCACTGTCGTCCCTTTGGGCGCTTTGCTGGACGACTGAGTGACCGTAATGGCCGCGGGTGGGATCGGCAGTCTTGTGGCTACAACATCTGCATTTGAGAATTTTCTGACCGTTTAAAAGTGGAGTTTTGGATCTGAAGTCCAGCAGACGTTGACACTGGGTCTAGGAGGGTCATGAGGTGAAGGTTGAAGGGCGGGGGGCCAGTGGAGGCCAGGGTCCCTGCGGATTTCCCAGCAGGAGGGGCATCCCCAGGTGAGGCTTTGGAGGGGCAGAGGGGGCCGGGGGTGCAGGCGCAGGGATGGTAGGAAGGGCGGGGCACGTGGGAGACGCTCGGCGAGAGGAGGGGGTTCATCCACGGAAGAGTCACAGCAGCGTCTCCTGCGCGGAATGACCTAACAGGACTTGAAATCCACACGAACTTATCCGTGACTTTGAGTTTCTAACTTCCGTCCGTGGCAAGACCGCGGAAGAATTCCGGGCGCCAAAATGATTAGTGGCCAAGGAAACAAATCCCTGTTATTTGATCAAGCCAGTGCCGGCTCCTTCCTTCTTCCTCCGTGGTGCTCTCCTGACTGGGGGCCTGCCGGAGCCCAGATGTGGCCTCGCACACTCCCAGGAGCTGCTGGGCGGCCTGGGTCCTCGGGGAGAGCGAGGGCCTTGAGCCTCTGTGAACAGACCCTGTGATGCAGGTGAGGACAGATGTTTAGGATCGCCTGGCACCCGCTCTAGAACCTCCATTCAGCCAGCCCTTGGCATCCCCCCTCACCTCCTCCCGCAAGAAACAGAAGTGTGCTGACCTCTTCCCCCATGGGTGCTGGAGAAGGGGAAGGATCCCGGGGGCCCCTGAGCCCGGGTGCGTGTCATCCGTGGGGCACCTGCGGGGTCACAGCCCCGCCTCACTTCCTCCCCTGCAGGCAGTGGAGGCCGCTTTGCCTTCGGTCCATCTTCCTCTGCCTCATCGAGGCGGAGCTTGGCATTGAGATTTCAGCTCCCGGAAGTGCCAGGTGCCAAAAGCCTGGGGGTCACTGCCTCTGCTCTTATGATGTACCCCTTTGAGCGGCCAGCCGCTGAGCCTGGAGGCAGTCCTGCTGTCGGATGCCGCGTTGGGGGGACGGAGATGTTCTTCCTGGACGCTCCCTGGACGAGGGAGCCCCCTTGGTGACCAAGGAGCCAGAAGGAGTCAACCTCGTGTGAGCTCTGCTCTCCCCCCCTGGGGTCTGCCCTGTCCCCCTTCTCGGGGGCCAGTGTCTAGGTGTCCCGGAGCAGCGGAGGCTCTGAGCTCGCCAGGCCCGGCCATGTTCTCCTTGGCCCGTGATTGGCGGGGGACCGGTCCCTATCCTGGTTCTGACCGATGAGGTGTGAGGGCAGGAGGCTGGAGAAGAGCCTTCGGTCGCTGCTTCTCCTTCCTGCAGCTTCATCTGAGACCCTGGGGCGACGCACAGGGTGCCGGACGGGCGGAACTTTGGGTCTCTGGGTCATCTGGGCTCCTCCCGCAGACCCCTTCGTAGGCAGGGACCCTCACGGTTAAGATTTCTGCCACGCACGGAGCCCCAGATGCCCGAACTCCTGCTCACGGGGAGAATTGCCTCACAGGAGCGAAAGCGGACGAGCGACTGCAGCCTGGGGCGCCGGGACGACATCGGTGGGAGAAATAAAGTCTATCAAGCAGCAGGCTGCTCCGTGAGAACTTTTCTTTTCCTTAAGAAAGCATTAAAATAATTGTGGTTACACATATACTAATTCACCATTTTAACCGTTTTTTTTCTGAGTAATCTCCACGCCCAACATGGGGCTTGAACTCGCGACTCTGAGACCAAGCCACACGCCCGCCCGGCGCCCTCATTTTGGCCGTTAAGGGTCCTGTTCAGTGGTAATGGGTGCGGCCGCCTTCAGCATCCTCCTCCTGTGGAACTCTTCACGTGGCAAATGTGCGAGTGTGTGTCTGCCGATCGTGGCCTCCCCGGCCCCCGGCTCTCACTATCCCACCTCTGTCTCCGTGACACCTGGTGTCTCATGCGTAGGAGGCATGCAGACCTTTGATGTCTTCAGCTCCACGACGGGGGAGAGCCTGGACTGGCGAGAGAGGGGGGTTTGGGGGGACAGCTTGGAAAAGAAATCTCTCCGGGGTTCTAAGGCGATCGTGGGAAGCAGAACTTGTGCCCTTGGGGGGAATCTTCCGCGGAGCAAGAAAAGGGAGTCGGCGTCTGCCTGAGCTAGTCCTTCTGCATGGAGTCCCCTCTTCTCTCTGGGACTCAGAGCCTTTCTTGGCTGACGTTCATTTTCCCCCTCCCATGGCCAGCGAGCATCAGCTAGCTGCCTAGGTCGACGTCTTATTTTCACTTAGTGGTGGGTCCTGGGGCCGCTGTTGGTAACTCTGTCTTCTCCTTGGGCGGTTTTGTTGGGTTGAGTCTCTGGAAGGCAGCTGAGATGCTCCGAATTTTCCCAGCTGGGGTTCCCTCCAGTTCCAGGCTGTTCTCCTTGACTGCCAGAGCTGGGAGCCTTCTGTAGAGAGAAGGGAGACGTCACCTTCTCAGTGACTCGTTCCCAGGAATGAAAGTTGGCTCAGCTTGTGTCGAGTGTGGTCCTTGTTACCAGTGCCCTTGACGGCTTTAGGTCAGAAATTTCCACACGATACGTTTTTGTCGTCATTTTAAATTTTAATAAATCTCGTCAATTTTTTCTTTAAAAGGCTTCACCACATTATACTATTTGTTGGCCTTTTAGGTGATAAATATTTCTATTTTTTCCTGATCTCAAGATAATGTTAACTAAGAGTCTAAGGGCTGTATTAACTATAATATAGTGTGGGAAATAGAATACTAAAGAAAGAGGACATTTAAAAGTTTCTTAAAGAATACAGTTATAACTGATAAACCAAGAAGATCCTAAATTTTCACCCATTGCATGTTTGATGGATTTAATATTTTTTCTGAAATATTTATCCTTTGCATTTTTTTCATATACGAAACCTCTTGCTTTGACTTAGAAGAATTCCATCTCATTGGGAGAATACAGAGACATATACGCATACTCACACACACATTTTTCCACTTGGAAATTGTTTTAGATGGATAGAAAGTTGTAAAAACAGTGCAATTCCCTGAACCCTTCACCGGGCTTTCTCCAGTGTTAACATCATCCATCAAAAGCACGCATTTATCAGAACCAGGAAATTGACATTGGCGTGACCCTGTTCACTGAATTTCAGGGGGCATTTGAGTCTTGCCAGTTTTCACACTGATGTCTGTTGTCAGTCTGGGATCTGATCCAGGAGCCCCACATTTCACTGATTCACACGTTTCCTCCTCCTCTTCCGATGGGCGACCAGACCTCGAACTTGTGAAGAGCACGGCCATCGTGTGGAACGTTCCTCGATTCGGGCTTGTCTGTCGTCTTAGCCGTGGATTCAGATTCCTGTGACGCACTTCGGGCGGGAGGACAGCGGGGCGACGCCGTGTTGTTTCAGGACGAGGTGTGTGATGTCTGCGTGTCCCCCGGCCGCGGGCGTCGGCCCGGTCCCTTGGCCAGGGTGGCATCGGCTAGCTTTCTCTGCTGTCCGGTTTCTGCTGTTTCTTGATCAGTTTATATCTTTCGGGGAGACGCTTCGAGCCCAAGTACACATCCTGTGTCTCTTCATGCTTTCCTGTTCATCGATTTTAACAACTGTAATAATTGCAGGGGGTTTTGATTACATTGGCTTTCTATTTCCTTCTTATTTCCCATCTACCTTCAGCAGCTGGAACATCTACTCTCAAGGAGAGCCCGTGACTAGAGCGCCGCGTTTTGTCTGTTTTCAAAAGGAGCAGGTGACAGTGTCGATGCGGCCGCTGTGCTGGGATCCTTTGCTTTGTCCCAGCTACTTGTATAGAAATATCGTTTATAGGGAATACTGAATGGTGTTTAGGCAAAAAGATCTTTACACATAAAGATTTTATTTGTTTTAGAGAGACAAAAAGTGTGAGCGGGTTGAAGAGTTGGGGGGGACGAGAAAGACTCTCGAGCAGACTCCCTGCTGAGCGTGGAACCCGATGTGGGGCTCGATCTCAAGACCCCGAGATCCTGACCTGAGCTGAAATCAAGAGTCAGGTGCTCAACCCAATGACTGAGCTACCCAGGCGCCCCCGTAATAGTGTTTTTAAACATTGTTCTTTAGTTCTATTTTAAGTTGCTTCCGTTATTCCATATTATTAATAATGTTACATATTTTAGGCATTAAATCTAAAACCAGATTTTTTTTTCTTTTTTTTTTTTTAAGATTTTATTTATTTATTTGACACAGAGAGAGAGAAAGAGAGAGAGAGAGCACAAGCAGGGGAACAGCAGGCAGAGAGAGAGAGAGAGAGAGAGAGAGAGAGAAGCAGGTTCCCCACCAAGCAGAGAGCCCGATGCAGGACTCGATCCCGGAACCCAGAGATCATGACCTGAGCCGAAGGCAGCTGCTTCACCCACTGAGCCCCCCGGGCGCCCCTAAAGCCAGATTTCTGAGGATCAGACTCTCTGTATTTGAAGCTATGCTTTCCATATGTTTTAATTTTATGTTTTTAAGTTGATGTTCAGTTGGCCAGCATTATAATTACATCATTGGTTTTCGATGTCGGGTTCAACGACTCACTAGTGGTGTAGAAGACCCAGTGCCCTTCACCCCTGTGAAGCTGTTTCTTCGGCGTAGATCCTCACTGGGATATCAGGAGGTCCCCACCATGTTCGCGGCTGACGGCAGTAATCATCATGTGCGTGGGGACATTGTGGTTGTTTGATAGAGCCCCCCGTGGCCCTCCCACCTGCAACTTCCCCACATCCCCTCCCAGCGCTGGGCGTTGCCGCCTTGATTTCCCTTTCTGCTGAATCGATGGGTCAAAAATAACGAGAATCATAAAGCTTAAATCAAAACAAAACAAAACATCAAAGAATGTCCAGGAAGTGCCGCTTGGACGCCTTCTCCCACCGCGGTGGGAGGAGTGCTCCCGGGCCCCCAGATTCCAAAACAGGTTGCCCAGAGAGGAAAAGCAATTAGAAGGCATTTTCATTTTCTCATCCGAAAGAAATTCTATCGGTTGTTTTTGGCAGAGTGGCGTGTTGCATTAGGCCCCGTGGACCCGGGTGCTCAGCAAATTAAAGAGGTTTGGGGAGCATTGTGGTTTCTTCTTAAATTCCTCGCGTTGGCTGGAGGCCCGCAGCAGCTCACTCCACTGTGGGTCGCTACTCTGGGGTAGCGGAAGGAAAACTTTCCCTCCTGGCGAGCCGCGTCCAACTGTCCAAGGTGTCAGCTTTATAGGGTCTCATAATGGAATTATAAGGGCTTGCATTTCTATGGATTTGAGTCACTTTCTTAATTGGCACCTTCCACTTGAAATCGTAGTGCTGTTTCTTTTGGCTCTACTGAGTGCTTTAAAATTCTCAGTGGAGCTCATTTCGGATAATGTTTTAAGTATGAGGTTAATTTTGTTTGTTGCGCGTATCAATTAATAATCAGTTCTGAAGGAGCGGAGGAAGGACGTCGCTTTTCTTTGAAGCATCTTGCCTGGGGGCCGGTGTGGTTTATTTCCCCCGTGGTCGCCCTGTGCTCTGGGTTCCCAGGTAAACAGCCTTCCCATGGGCTAAGTACCGGTACCTGCAGGCCCACGGGGTGCTCGCCTTGGGGGCGAAAGGAGTTAAGAGTTACAAAACCCTCAGCACTGCGCTTGGCTTGCAGAAGGGGCTAGATTGGTGTTTGCTAAGATAACTTCTCTAGAGCCCGTCGGTGCTCTTTGTGAAAAGTCAGTAAAAACTTAAATTTTCCCTAGCGAGATAATCTTTTATAAAACACTCTGTTTCCCCTTGGGCGGGAGCTGGTTTGGTAGGTGTTTCCCACAGAGCGGTTGCTGCTTTGGACCCCCGGCCTCGGCGGCTGCCTCTCTGAAAACACACTTGTCTCCAGCCTCCTTTGGGGTGTTCCAGCCTGTCCTCCAAGGCACGTGTCCCCTGCACACCTCTGGTGACTGGGACAAAAGCCAGAGACTGCTCCGGACCCCTCGCGCCCCCCCCCCCCCAACTGATAACAGCAATGTCTGTTTCAGCCTCAGCCTAATTTTAGACTCCCCCTCTGTCTTGTCCCCCTTCCCGCCCCTGTCCCCTGCCTCACGCAGCCGTGTCGATGTGGGCGAGGCCACTCCTGCACTGGCACACTGGGGGTGCCTTTCACAGGGCCTGGAAGTTGCACCCAGGCTGCTACAGGAATCCATATGTGGCTTCTGGAAGTATCAGGAAGCATCCGCAGGACCGGAGAGTTGCCCGCCTCGTTGGCCAGCGCCTTCTTTCCCAGGCGGTGCTCCCGGGAGCGGGCCTCGTCTCCCTCCCCCCAGGACGCCCCAGACTAAGCACGGTACACCGGAGCTTCTAGGAGTGTGGCTGGCTTTGGCTGGGGATGGATATTGGTCTGCGCTCGCGCCTGCTTTCTGCGGCTGGAGACCCCCTCCTCCTCCTCACTGCTTCACTCAGCCCCCATGTTCGCATGTTGGTGCGGCCCCTGAGATTGTCCTTCATCTCCTTGCCAAGCTCTGGCAAGGAGACAGAGCTTATGACTGCTGTCATCGGGGAGCATCCCTACCAGGTCAGGGCTCCGTGGTGTGAGGTCCCTAACATGGCGCATGTCTCTAGTCATGACCCTGGGAGGGGGTGGCGCCCCCTGCTTCCAGAACCTTGTACTCGGTTCCCCACTGTATCCCAGATGCCCAGCCATGCAGAAGACCCTTTATAGCTCGTCCTGGTTTCAAAACAAAACAAAACTTAAATTTTTTAAATTGTGGCGAGTGATACACAACATAAAATCCATCCTTTAAGCCATTCGCTTCGGGCCATTACACAGTTAAGGTAGACGGCTCAGTGGTACTGACCCATTCGTGCGGCTGTGCCTTCCATCCATAGAAATTCTCCGTCTTCCCAGGGGAGCCTGTTAAACGCTGAGTTCCACCCCCATCCCTGGTCCTTGGCAGCCACAGGCCACTTTGTGTCTCTATGGGTCCGCCTGTTAGTGCAAATGGAACCCTCCAGGCTTTGTCCTTTTGGGCCCAGTTCGTTGCACTGGGCGTAACGTTCTCAGAGTTCACCCGTGCTGGAGCGAGTGCCGGGACTTCCTTCATTCTTGAGCTAACGGTGCACCGCGTATGTAGTCCGCATTGCGTTCATTCCTTCCTCTGTGCACGGACACTGGGGTCGCCTCCGTCTGCCTTGTGGGAATCCTGCTGCTGCGAACGTGGGCGGGTACGTGCCTCCTTGAGACCCGGCGTCCGATCCTTCTCCGGGTCTCCGAGCGGAACTTCCGCGTGGTAGGGCTTCCTGTTTTTAGTTTTTCCTCGTGGGGTTTTTGCACGATGGATATTGGTCCATCGTGCATTCTCCAAGAAAGTGACTTTTCCCTGCAGGTCAGTTCGGTTGCGCACTCCCACCCGCTGCCCCGAGGACCAGACCCCCTGCTCTGGGTGGGGGGTCCCGTGGCCCCGAGCATCCCGAGTGCGGGGGTGGGGCAGCGCGTGACCCCGGACTGCAGCTCGGGGGTCCCGGAAGCTTTCATTGCACTCCATTCTTGGGTGTGTGTGGAAGAGAAGAGCTCCAGTGACAGGCCCTGAGAGGGCGCTTGGATCGAGCTGGGGGAAAGCGCGGCACTCTTCAGACGCGGAAGTGAGTGCAAGTACATGGGGTGCTGGCCCAGCAGGTCTGGGGGCAGTGCAGCTCTCGGAGAGATTCGTTCACTTCTCATCCCTCCACGCGCACACGGCCACCCCCGACCCTGGACTACTGGGTTTCCATTCTGCCGAATCCCACCTCGCTCCCGCCCAGCCGGGAGGAAGGCGCACTGGCCCCTGAGAGTGTGGGGCACTTATCCCTCGTGGCTTCCTGGGTAGGGTCTGAAGCTAATCAAGCAGGTTTCTCACGGAAGGGGGATTCCATTTGCTGCTGGGGATTGAGCCCCTGCCGGTCAGCTCCCCCCGACTTGAAAGGTGATGAGTTCCGCAGTGTCAGTTTCGCATGATGAAAAGGGCCGTGTGGGGCGCTGGCTGCCCGGCGGTGGGAAAGGACCCCGTCCCACCTGACGGAGCCCTGGGAGGGGTGAAGATGGCCCATTTTGCCGGATGTGTTCACCATGGTTAAAAAAGCCCAAAGAACCGAAGACATGGGGCCGGTTGGAGACTTAATAATTCTGGGGCCTGGATGTTTTCTATGTTGTTGTTGTTGTTTTTTTAAGATTTTATTTATTTGTGATCGAGAGAGTGAGCACACAAGTAGGCAGAGAGGCAGGCAGAGCAGGCAGAGGGAGAAGCAGGCTCCTGGCTGAGCAGAGAGCCCGACGCGGGGCTCGATCCCAGGACCCCGAGATCACGACCTGAGCTGAAGGCAGACACCTAACTGACTGAGCCCCCCAGGCGCCCCTGGAGCCTGGACGTTTTGTCAGCGGTTCTCTGTGCTTCCCAGATTGTCAGGGAAGGAATGAGTCCCCTTTCCCCCAATCACTGCACACCAGGACTTTCCTAAATCCCCGTGAAAGGCATTGATAGACGCACGGAGGGAGGGAGAGACATGCTGTATATGTGAGGAACACCTCCTTTCTCGGCCGTAAGAAAGGGTGCGCTCTTGCCATTCAGGACAACATGGGGAGCCCCAGAGGGGATCACGCCAAGTGAAACAATCAGAGAAAGACAAGTACCATATGCTTTCACTTATTTGTGGAATCTGAAAAAACAAACGAACAAACAAAACAGAAACAGACTCATAAATCCAGAGAGCCGACTGGTGGTCGCCAGAGGGGAGGGATGGGGGCTGGGCAAGAGAAATCAAGGGGGTCGAGAAGCACAGGCTTGCAGTTATAAAGTGGGTAAGTCACAGGGATGAAAAGTCCATGGAAAGGGCAGCATGGGGAGTATGGTCACTGACACTGATAACTCTGTAGGGCGATGGGCATTGCATGACGTGTGCAAGCCCGGAATCACCGTGTCGTACGCCCGACACTCTTACGGGGTTGCGCCTCAGCTACAAGTCAATAAGACAAAAACAACTGGAAAAATCCATTTAATAACAGAGACCACGTGACCAGGATTTAACGCTAAAACCCAATAAAATAAACAAAGCCGAGGGGATTTTCGCTCCGTGGCCTATTGGCGGTGCCGGCCTGGAGGGATCGCGGCGGGTGAGTTCGTGGCCCGGCGCCCCGTGGTCGGTCAGCCAGCATTTGGGAGCCGTGCAGACTGCAGAGCCGGCTTCCGCGGCTTCTGTTCCCCCCAACATGCGGACTTCTCGAAGAGTGCTGGGCACAGGTCTGCTTCTGTGGGTCAGGGAAGAATCTTCCTTCCAACCGGGAAGCTTGTCACTGTCGACAGCCAGCGCCGCCGCCTACAGCCTGGGGCACACATGCCCCGCTGACCCCAGTCCCACAGGCCACACTGGAGGGCTCCCCGGGGGAGGCTGCCCTCCGATCTGCCAGTGCCTCCTGCGGCCAGAGCTGAGGTCTCTGCTGGGACCGGGACCAAGGCTGCGTCTCCGGGTTTGCTGTGGTCTAAAAACCCTCCTCCTTGCTCAGCAGTTATTACTGTTTTTTGTTTTTTTTTTTTTTTAAAGCATTCTCTTCAAATGAGCAGCGTTTTTCCCTTTTCATTAATAATTGTTTCTTTGAAAACCAGCAATTCGGAGTTGCCTATAAATGTAGTCTATAATTTTCTGCATTTCCTTTAATATACAGTCTTGTGCTGGGATCTAGGATTTTCCGGGAAAGGTTCCATTCTTAGTGAAAAAGAAAAAGAAAACCGTAGCCAGCATGCTGGTGGGCTCCTCTGTTGTTTGGCGTACACGTATATGCACATGTGTGTGCACAGGTGTGCATTTGCATGTGTGCACACGTGTGCTCATTCACACACATGTGTGCAGACCATGCGGCCACGGGCGAGGTGCAGTCCTGGGCAGCGAGTGTGAGTATCGAGCAGTTTGATTTTCCTTCTGGAAGAACCCCGGGGACCTTGAGCCGTGGGAGGTATTAGAAATGAGCAGCTGTCCAGACCCTGATGAGTGTCTGACCTTGGAGTCCGGACAGTGTCGACGGCACTAACGTGGCTCTGGTCCTCGTCCACCCCGTGCCTTTCTGTAGGGCCGCCCCTCCCTCCCCAGAGTGCAAGGAGGAGGCCCCCACCCACCGTCTTAGGGCTGGCCCCAGGCGGCTGGCGCGGTGCCTGGATTCCTGCCAGGGCCCTGCCTCAGGCCTCCCACTGGGAGGCCGAAGGGCTGAGACTCCTCTCCAGGGTGAGGGCATGTCTGGCTTTGGCCCAGGGCCTGCCGCCCACTCCTGGAAGGCGGCCTGGAGGAAGACAGGGCCATCCCCTCACTGCTGGCCAAGCCCACCCGAACGAGCGTTCTTGGACCCGGCGACTCCTGGGCGGACCTGGGCCCACGGAACGAAGCCCAGAGAGGTTCTCGGGCTCGGGTACGCAGCCTGGGATTCCCTCGGACCCGGGGTTTGCATGAGCATCCCACTCTGGCGGGGGGGGGGGCGGGGAGGGCAGTGAAGCTGGGCCTCACAACGGTCTCCCTGGGTCTGAAGATCGCTCTCTTTCCTGCGTTTTTCAGCCCTCAGAAGACTGTTTGGGGAAGTCACATGGGTTTTGTATTGAGACTAAGGCAGTGTGCCTTTGTATGCGTAAAACAAGCGTGGCCATTTTATTGCCCTATACTCTGTAGGGGATTTTTATGAGCGCCTAGTGAGCCTGCTCTAGAAGGCGGGGGGGATTAGCTGTGAGCCCCTTTGTCTGCAGAACCAGCAGTGTTCACGCTGTGCTCGGGATGACCTGGCCGCCCGACGGGGGTGGTGGGGTGCTGCCTTCTGGAACAAGGAGAATGTGGGGGCAACCCGTCCCTGGGGAGGGAACCCAGCTCCCGGGCTTCCCTGGGCTTCCACAGCAACTGTGTTGGGGAGCGCCCGAGACCCCCCCCACCCCCTTCCCACCACCTGGGAGGGCCCAGCGGGACCCTAGGGAGCCCCTCTCCCTCTCCAGTCTTTCTCAAGCCCTTGTGGCTGCCTGTGAAAGGTTTTGTCGAATAAGCCAGCCAGTGGAGGCTTGGGAAACTTCCTCACTGCTTCCCTGGGGCCGAGGCTTTGTAAGGTCCTCTGTGCGCATTGCCGCTCTCCCGTAGGGCCATCATCATGCTCATTTGCCGCCTCCTCAGGCCCTGTCCCCAGCCTCCCAATGGAGGTGTTGGCATCCCATCTCCACCCTACCCCCTGCCTTTACTCCCTGCACCCCAACCTCCGTCCAGCCTCCACTGAGGATTCCCCCCAACTGCCCCCGCCTCACCCTCAGGGCAAAACGGGCCCCAGGTTGCAGACCTCAGGGCCTGCAGGACCTTCCCTGCTGGGGCTGCCTCGCCCCGCGTGGGGTACCCCTGGTGAAGTGGGGCGCCGGGTGTACTGGGGCCAGTCCCTCCCCTCCCCGACTGTCTGTGGCCCAGCTGCCGCGTGTCCCAGACGCCGGTCTGCCTGTGGAGCGGGCCCTGGGCTGGAGGCGGCTGCCGAGGGTGGCGAGGCCCTGGCAGGGCACGTTTGGCTGAACGGCAAGGCTGCGGGCACGGGCCCCGTAGATGTCCTTTCATAGGCTTCATGCCTTTCTTTCTGGTTTCCTGGGGCCTGTGTGCGAGTGTGCACTGTGTGCGTGTGATGTGTGTGCGTGTGTGGGCACACGTGCGGTGTGTGCGGTTTCCTGTTTTTCACCGTGTGTGGCACATGTGTGGCATAAGTGTGTGGCCTGTGTGTGTGCTCGTGGCATGTTCTGTGTGTTCCTGGTGTGTATGTGTGTGGCACATGTGTGTGTACTCATGGTGTGTTCTGTGCATATTTCCTAGTGTGTGTGTGGCACGTGTTTGCTTGTGGCATGTTCTGCACGTATTTCCTGGTGTGTGTGTGGCGTGTGTGTGCTCGTGGCGTGGTCTGTGCGTACTTCCTGGTGTGTGCGTGTGGCACGCGTGTGTGTGCTCGTGGCATGGTCTGTGTACTTCCTGGTGTGTGCGTGTGGCACGCGTGTGTGTGCTCGTGGCGTGGTCTCTGCGTACTTCCTGGTGTGTGCGTGGCACGCGTGTGTGTGCTCGTGGCGTGGTCTGTGCATACTTCCTGGTGTGTGCGTGGCACGCGTGTGTGTGCTCGTGGTGTAGTCTGTGCGTACTTCCTGGTGTGTGCGTGGCACGCGTGTGTGTGCTCGTGGCATTGTCTCTGCGTACTTCCTGGTGTGTGCGTGGCACGCGTGTGTGTGCTCGTGGCGTGCTGTGCGTACTTCCTGGTGTGTGCGTGGCACGTGTGTGTGCTCGTGGCGTGGTCTGTGCGTACTTCCTGGTGTGTGTGGCACGCGTGTGTGTGCCCGTGGGGTGGTTTGCGTACTTCCTGGTGTGTGCGTGGCACGCGTGTGTGTGCTCGTGGCGTGGTCTGTGCATACTTCAATGTGCTGGGGTTGTGTGAGTGTCCTTGGGTGGAGGTGTTGGGGCTACACATCTGGATTCCGGGGGACACCGTGGGGCCTGGCTTTCCTGGCTTCTCTGTCGCTAAGCACATCTGTCACCCAGGTGTCACGGAGCCCTGTCCTCGCCTGCACCTGACCATGGGGCTGGGAGCGTGTTCACTCCCTGGGACATCGAGTGAGGGAGAGGCTCCGCCTGCCGCCATCCTTGTAGTGAGGGCCGGGCCCCGCCTCGTGCCAGGGCCCTGCTCTTCTTCTGTCCCAGCCCCCTGGCACCCCTTCCCTGCTGTCCTCACTGCAGTCCCCTCGGGGAGGCTGTCAGCATACGGCCACTTTTCTGCCCTGTTAGTCCCCAAGCCGTTTCCAAGATGCCCTCCTCCCCCCATCACCTGCTCCGCCCTGCCTTCCCGGGGACATTCGTCACCCAGGTTCTCGGACTCGGCCGTGACTCGCCCAGTGAGTGGACCAGGACACGGCCTCTTGGTCCTGGAGGCATGGAGCGTGTGACCGGCCACTGTTCTCAGCCGCGCCCCCAGGCTGAGGGCGAGGTGCTCCTGCCGTTGTTTCTGGAGCAGAACTGGGTGACTGGGGCCAAGGCCAGCGGGGTCCGCAGCCCCCTGCAGCCTCCTCAGGGCCTCGGGCTGGGGGCGCGTGGGAGGCAGGTGGGAGGCGGGTCCTCATGGGCTCGGCTGGGGCGCTGCGGGAGCTGGGTGTGGAGACAGAGGCCGAATCCAGAGACGGGGACAGGCTCTGCTTGTAAACGGGACAGGCCTCGGCCTGTCCGCTGCAAGGTCGCTGCAAGAATCCACGAGTTAAGGACCCCTGGGTGGGGGTCCCCTTCGTGCATAGGGCCCTGGCGCAGACCCCCTGGCGGAGGGCCCTGTGTCGTGCCAGCTGCACGGCGAGCGCGTTCATCACACCCTGACAACAGACAGAAGTTCTCACACGGAGATGGCCCCTCAGTACAGCTGGCGTGAACTCGAGCGCGATCTTGGGGTTCGCATCCCGGATCTTCCCGCCTGCCTTTGGGCAAGTTGCTCAACCTCACGGGTCTGCACAAGGGAGCAGGTCCTCTTTGTGCACCAGCTGCTCGCCGCTTGCCCTAGGTCTGCACGGAGGCCACAGGTTGCTTTCCCTCCGAGGGAGGTTCCATTGGCCCATTTGCAGAGACGCGGCTGGACACGGGAGGCCTCACTTACTGTGCATACCCTTCGGGGACTCCCCTTCCGCGGGCGGTGACCATCACGGAGAGGCCCCGGGGGGTTGGGGGCCCAGCTGTGGTGAGATCTGGTCCAGGCCTGCGGAGTGTGCACACCCCCATCCCTCTCCCTCCCTCTGTCCTCAGCACCTCCGCTGTGGCCCCTGGTGGCTCCCAGGCTGAGGGATGCCCCCGGGTGACCATGACCACGAGCGTGCACTTGGCGATGGAGCTCAGGACACTCTGGGGAGGACTCATTCTCAGGGAGGGACGTGGTGTCCTGGCCCGGGTCCAGCCCCCGGACGCCAGCCTGGCCGCCTTCCTGGAGCTTTGGTGCGGATGTCCCAGGGCCTCAAGGGCTCTCGTTTAGACAGAGCTTTGAGGTTCGGAGTGAGCTCCCCCCAGCCCCAGGCCCCTCCTTGGGGACCCCAACAACTACCCGGCTGTACATCCACCCCCAGGAAGCCTATTGTTTACACTGTGGGCTCCTAGCCTCACCCCACATCCTAGCACCCCCCACCTTTGGCCAGGCGCTGCCCTCCTGCTAGAATGCCCTCCTTGTTCTGCCTTCTAAGTCCCGCTTACTGGTCTGAGCACCACTAGGCACGTGTGCGTGCTTCTATTTGATGAAAGGTTCCCGAGGTATGCGAATCTGTGCTACTTTTTAGGGGGCCCCTGCCGCGGCCTTATTTATACGTTTATAGCCCCTGACGTCTGGCAGCCCCATAAAGGAGAAGGGCGTACCAAGAGACCCTGGTGCAGTCGATGTGGGAACGCCTGCCGTGATTTCTGCAATTATCTTGATCTCAAAAGGGGGGACCATATTTGGATGCACTTTGAAAATTAATTAGTATCGTTTTAATTGCTGATGTTAATAATTAGCTTGATTCTCAAGTTTAATGGGACTTGCAGACTCCCAGCCTCCCCCTTAATTTGGGGGCAGTGATTATGATCAACTCCTCTCTGGCCTGGGTGGGGGGGGGGGTCCCCTCTAGCCTCCTCCTCCTGCCCTCCAGGATGTCCAGCGTGTGCCCAGCTCCTGGGGCTGAATCTAACCGACGAGGAAGAGGAGCTTTCTGGGGCAGGAGGGGTCCTTCTCCCTGCCCGCCTCCCCACTCTCTCCAAGCGAGCTGTTACCCCCAGGAGAGGGTCTGAGGAGAGCCCTGGAGGGCGGTGTAGCCCAGCGGTGTTTTCTGGGGCCTGGCCAAGCGGAAAGCAGGCCTGTCAGGAATGATTAAAGAGCCCAGTGTTGGAAAAGAACAGGCCTTTATGTCGGTGGTAAAATGATTAGGAAGTAATAAGAAAAATGCAGGTTTGGACAGAACATTGTTTTGTTTAATCAGTTCTAAGTCCAGAAGGAAAAGAAAAAAAAAAAGACCCTCAGAAGTCATTTTTAAAGGGATTATAACATACATGTGAACATTTTTCCATCTACCTTAAGGGTTTAAGCTTTCGGGGGAAGGGGCTGGTCAGGTCTCTGTTGCTGGTTCTGGTCTCACTACTCACTCAGACGAGGCCTCTCTAATCACGAGGCCAGAGGCAGAGGCGAGCGGGGTACAGATGTGTGGGCAGGAAATGTCACCTGGTGACTCACGGTCCTGTGGGCCGCACAAGATCCTGAGGGGGCCAGGTCTTTCCAGAAGCCCAGGAGAGAAGCCTGGAGCTTGATCGCCTCATAAGGAGAGATGAGGATCCAAAGGAGAATGGATTCTGTGGGTTTTAAAGCATCCCTCCTCTTACCATTCTCCGCTTTATCGCGCGCTGTGGATACAGTGTTTTGTACCATTTCAAGGTCTGCGGCAACCCTGCGTTGAGCAAGTCTGTCCTCGCTACTTTTCCAGCAGCATTTGTTCGCTTTGTGTTCCCATGTCATGGTTTCGTGACTCTTGCAGCACTGCAAACTTTTTCACCATTATTAAATCCGTTCCGGTGATCTGTGTGATCCATGCTTTCAGCCGGCAGAAAGCTCAGATGATGGTTGCCATTTTAAAGTAATGAAGTAATAAATTGAGGTGCGCACATTGTTTCTTTAGTCACGGTGTTACTGCACCCTTAATAGACAACAGCATAGCATACGTGTAACTTCTCTGTGCATCGGGAAACCGAAAAACTCATCCGACTTGCTTTAGGGAGGTTACTTGCTTTATTGAGGGATCTGGAACCAAACCTGCAACATCTCTGAGGTGTGTCTGTAGCGTTTCTAAAGATAAGCTTAACAGCGACAGAATTGCGGGGGAGCAGGGGGTCTAAGGTCTCATCTAGAAGATTCGGTCAGAGACAAAGTCTGCGGCTATGAATATGCCCAGTGGAGCAGCACTGGCAGGACCTTACCTGATGGGGTAGCTGCTGCTGCTTTTTCTCAAAGACCGTGGGGTTCAGACTCTTGAATTTCCCTTTTTGGAAGGAAGTAGACAGACAGATTTGGGGGAACCTTTCCAGTCACGGGTCCTGATTTTTCTTGCACTCTGTGGATGTTAGTATTGCTTACAACACTAGACTCCCAACATCTGTAAAAACGTTGAATACTCAGGGGATCTGACATGGGTTAGTCAGAAGTCTTTCCCTTTTACCACTGTTCTAGAAGTCTCCGAGTTTCCACAGGTGCCCTCGGCTTCCCTGCATTTCCCAGTGCTCGAATCATCAAATGAAGGAAGAGGTTTTTAGTTTGTTTTTTAACAGACTTGGTTTTTTAGGGTACTTTTTAGTTCCTGGCCACACTGAGCAGAAGGTACAGAGAATTCCCATGTCCCTCCGGCCCCCATGTGTGCACAGCCTACCCTGTTATCAACGTCCCTCACCAGAGTTACGATCCTGAACCCACACTGACACATCGTCATCACCCAGAGTTCATATTTTGTTATAAATAACACAGACAACACCAGAATTTCAGACAAACGTACGATGGCACGCGTCCACCCTGAGAGTGTCAGAGTAGTTTCGGTGCCTAAAAACGCCCTTTCTCTGCCTGCTTACCCCTGCCCCAAACCCTGCCAACCACTGATCCCTTTACTGTCGCCATAGTTTTGCCTTTTCCCAAACATCACAGAGTTGGAATCCTACAGAATTAGCCTTTTCAGATTGGCTTTTTTCCTTTTACTTAGTAACGTGCATTTAAGTTTCTTCTGTATCTTCTCATGGTCTCACAGCTCGTTTCTTCTTAGCACTGAGAAATATTCCATTGTCTGGTTGTGCCACCGTTTATTTACCCACTCACCCCCTGGACGACTTTCCGGTCGCTTCCAAATTTTGGCAATTTTGAACAAAGCTGCTGTGAACATCCACGTGAAAGTTTTTGTGTGAACGTCAACGTTCACTTCCTCAGGTTCGATATCAAGGAGTGCTTGCGGGACTGAATGGTAAGAGCATGTTGATTTTCCAGAGACCCTGCTAGCTGTTTTCCAGCGTGGCTGCACCATTTTTGTTTCCCACCAGCAATAAACGCTCCGTGTTCTCGCCAGCATCGGGTGTCGTCAGGGTTCTAGAGAGGGGGGGCTTTCAGTGAAGGAATAATTGAGCATCCTTAAAGGGACCACACAGGACAGAATTCTCTTACACCCCCAGGAATAATCATGGAAATGCGAAGGGGCAGTCACGGTTTCCAAGTAGGGTCCTGGGGACATTTGGGGGCACCTGCAAGTTCCCTCTGGGAACTTCCATGTTTGTTTTTCTCTCCAGGGTAATCTAGTCTGAGGTGGGCACCGCTCAGTTAGCAAGCGCACACCCAGGGCTCCGCTGCTTTTTGAAACTTGGCCTCACACCACTTTGCTTTTATGAAAGACCCACAGCAGTACCTGTTTTCACTAGCCAGACGAAATCCGAAGAGGATTTTCACTTTTACGAAGAAAGGCGAGAAGCGAGGGGCGCGTTTAGCGTTGGTTTTGCAGGGAGCCCTCCCTGGGAGAGGCCGTGCGCCCCGGGCGGTGAGGGTGGCGCCACCCACTCCTTCCCTGGGAACTACACTCAGCACATCCCCGCATCCAGCCGCCAGAGCTCAGAACCGTGTCTGGGAGCGTCTGTGCTTTATCTCGGTTTATTTTGTGCCTCTATTAGTGAGATAAGCTTTGCAGAGACCGTAGGACGTAAGAAGTGATTTTTTTGAGTCTGAGAACTCTCAAAAATTGCCCCTTGAAATGGATGGTAGTTCCTTCTCTGCTTTATGTGATTTTGGCTTATGAGAGCTTTCCACGAGAGCAGTCTGCTTCCGGAGAGCGGGGAGTCCTGTATTACGATGTCAGTGGGGGTCAGGGGAGCCTGAGGCATGTCGTACGAATGCAGGGGGGAGATGCGGGACAGAAAACCGGAAGGTCCAGGGAAGGACTCTCCCTGTAGACAGCAGGGGCAGTGCGGAGGCCCCGAGGCTGGGACAAGGGCAGAGTGTTCCTAGAACAGCACGGGGGCCTGTGCGGCTGGAGTGGGGGCTAGGGGAGCAGGGCCAGGCTCGGGGGGCCTCGCATACCCCGGGAGGGATGCAGAGTTGTGTTGTGCGTGCACTGGGAAGCTTCTGGAAAGCTTTGAGCAGCAGGATGTTGGGATCTGGTTTTACATTAAAAAACACGCTGCCCAAGAGTAGAGGCAGGAGTGGTCGCAGGCCTGCCTCCCTGCAGGTGGTGGGCGGCCGCAGCGTTAGGGCAGCTCTGCACCCCCCCATTAGGTTGTGTCAAGAGCAGACAGTTGTCCGGCCATCCACTTCCAGCCTGGGTCTGCAACTCAGAGAGGGAAGTCGGGAGCGGAACCGTGAGAAGGATTTGATGTGTGTTGTCAGCTTGGAAGACGGAGGGGGCCGCGTGGCAAGGAATGTGGGAAGCTTCTAGAAGCTGAGGGCGGCCGCTCCCAGGAGCAGCCCAGAGGGAGTGGGGCTTCAGTTCTGCTCGTACGAGGAACGGAAATCAGACGACAACCGAGGGAGCCCAGAGCCGCTGGCGAGGGACCCAGCCTTGCCGGCAGTGTGGTTCCGGCTTGGAGATGCCGAGCTGAGAACCGGCCGGGCCTCGCCAGGACTGGAGGCCCGTCAGCGAGTGGTGCTCGGAGCCTCTGAGTTGGCGGGGGCCTGTGCGGCAGGAGGAGGAGGCTCAACACTTGAACACACAGAGACACCGGGCGACACGTTAGAAGAACAATCAGAACGTTTACCCTGGACATTCCAGTATGATTCGGCCCGAGAACACCCACACGAATGGGTTGGTGGGAGAAAATCTCGGCGGATGCTGCAGTACTTCTGCTAAATTTCAGAATTCTTGGCAGGTGAAAAATTTAGCAAATTAGGCTTGGCTAAGTCAATAAAAAGCATCTTCTGGAATCCTGCGGGGAACATTACGTTACGTTTCAGGTAAAACACGTGGAAGGCAGTGACCAGACAGTAGGGTCTGCCGTCCGTTACCATTGCCGTCCAGTGATGCTCTGGAAGTCCCAGCCAGCGTAACAGTAAGAAGAGGTGAGAGAAGTTGGTCTCTATTTGTGGGCTATCGGAACTTGATCTGGAAAATTCAAGAGAATCAACTGACTATTCTTAAAATTAGAGCGTTTAGCAAGATGATGGGATGGGCGTTAACACAGAAAGCGCACCGCTTTCCGCCTGCAGCGGGAGTGACCCTATTGGAACGAAACCAGGACCTATTAGCGCCTGACGGCTAGTCAGGCTAAATTCGTCATTGCTCATCAAAATCCCAAAAAGTTCTTCATCAAACGCGGCGAGTGATTCTAAAAGTCAGTGCAACTGAGGCCATTTTGAAAATGAACAAAGCGGGGCGGTGGTCTTCCTAGAGAGAGCCGCGTAGTCCGAGGCTCCACTGGTTGACATGGCACCGTGTTGCCGTGGGAACAGACAACTGCCCCCCAGACTCACTGCCTCAGACTGGGACTGCGTGCGGAGACGGGGGCTTCCAGGAAGGAGGTTAGTTACTAGCATGAGGCCACTGTGGGGGGTCCTCATCCCGTGCGGCTGGGGCGGCTGTGAGGGGATCAGGGCACACACATCCACAGAGGGACGTTGGCCACGTTGGCCTTTCTGAAGCCGGGTCTGTCAGGGCTCAGTTTTAGGGTTCAGTGTGTCATGTTGGCCCTAGTATGTTGAGAACGCCCAGGACCCATTGCTTGCGGGGAAGGGACTTGATGCCTTCTGGTCTACGTGCGCCGGTCAGCGAGGGTCGCGGGGGCGTGGCGGAGAGGTGGGCCCCGGATCCTCAGATGGAGGGACAGCGGGTGCAGGCCGAGCTTCCTGACCTGGGGATCCCCAGCGCTCAGCTGCTTGTCGGGATGTTCGTTGTTCCCTGTGCGGTGACTTTCGTGATGTGGGTCTGACACTGGGCCTTCGCGGTGTCCCCCTGGGGGCCTGCCGTGTGCCATGGCCCCGCAGTTGTGCATCTGGGGCCCTGAGCTGCACGCTCAGCAGCCCCAGCTGGACGGGTGGGGGCTGCTCGCTCAGCACCCTGGGCTGGCATGCTCTGTCGGTGCCTGGGACCCTTGGGTCACCGCCAGTGTCGCTGGAGAGGAGTCACGGCTTCTCTTCCAAGCAGGCGTGTTATGCGATCATTTGCTTTCATGAGGGGTCGTTCAGACCCAGTTAGAAAGTAAGGAAAAGCGGGCAGCTGCAAACGTTAAAAAGTGGGACGGGGGTGGGGGGTGCAGCCTGTAGGTGGGTGCCAGCTCTCCCCCAGCTCTGGGGGGTGGAAGAGGCTTGGCAGCTGGCCACCCCTCCTCCCCCCCCCCCGCGTGCCCGGTACAGCCGCCAGATGGAGGCCACCCCTCTGCCCGCGGCCCCTGGTTTCTCCCTATCAGTGGAGTCCGGGTCTCCACGTCTCCAGTTCCGTGCCCAGATACACACTTCCCTCTGTCCTTTCGGGGCGGTGGCTTCGGCCGTGGCCCGCCTCTGAGCGCGGAGTGGCTGGACGCTGGGGCACAGAGGGGAGAGGTTCCCCTCGGGGTCACCCCACGCGAGCCTGCCCCCTCGCAAGTGTGCAGACGGAGTGGGCGAGCCAAGGGGGACCCGCAGCGCGGCCGTCCTGAGCGGGTCGGGGAGTCTGAACAAGTTGATCGGCACAGGGGGTGTCCGCCTGGGGAGAGGAGGCTCCGGTCTGGTCCCCGCCTGGGGCTTTTCCTGCCTGCCTACCGGCGCCCCCCATGGGGCCCATTGTTTGTGCCTTGAGAGCTTGCGTGGACGTCCACATCCCCTCCATCTGCATCAGTGGAGCCCCAAGGGCAGCCGGAAGCCGGCCTGGGAAGGAGGCCCAACCCAGCCCCAGCAGGCTCCCGGCAGTAGGGAGCTGTACCAGCCGCACGTGCGCACAGAAACGGGCTCGGGGGTGCCGAGCGAGCCGGAGGGGGTGCTCCGCCAGGCCTGGAGGAGAGCTGGGTGCGCCCGTCCGCCCCTCCGAGGCCCCAGGGCTGGCCCACCGTGCCGCCGGGTAGGAGCACGCACACGGCCTGGCACTGTTGATGGGAAGCTTCCGTCTGCCTGGCCCTCGTCTGCGTGCTGCTTTGGGGTGGGGCCTGCGGGTAGACGTGAAGCTCAGAGCAGAGGGGACCTCTGGAGGGAGGCCTGGGGAAGGGGTAACAGGGCTTTCACGCGGCTCTCGTGTTAGTCACTTTACGGGGGGGAGTACGTTTGAAATACGTCATACTAAATGATTTCCAAACCTGAGAGCAGATGGAGCCCGAAACCTTCGAGTAATTGGATGTTAGAAATGGAACCAGAAGATTTTCTTCTCGCCCCGCATTTGAGGGGCCCAGGGTGGGAGGTGGTCTCCTGGAGGCCTTGCCTCCGTGGGGCTGCTAGGGGGGGGGGGGGGGCAGAGACCTAGAAGCTGTCTGGCTAGAGAGGTTGAATTTCCCCGGCGTCCTAGATGAAGGAAAGGCAGGCCATCCCCCCATCCGGCAAGGGAGCCCCTCCTGGGTCTGTATTTGTATATTTCCGGGATCTTCTTTTAAATGGTAAGACGTGGGTTCGTGACCCGGTGAGAAGAACGGTAACCCCCAGCAGGTAATACTGTCCTTTCCTTTCATCTGCTAATCTCCCTGCTGCCGGCCAAACACCCCCAGCTCTGGGTCGGCTGTTGGCGGAGCCCTGCAATTACACCCCTGGCCGCCCGCCCCCACCCCCCAAGCTGGAAAACCTGATTTTCTTAAGGGGAAAAGTAAAGAAACCTCATCTGGGGAACGGAATTCTGTTTGTGTTTCCAGAGAAGCGGGGGGTGGTCAGGGATCTCCTCCTCCCTCCCAGGGCTGCCCCGGGGGCGGGATCCTGTCCTGGAGGAGGAGGAGGAAAGCCTTGGTCTCAGAGCGGGAAGGCAGCCCCTCCCGCCGGCCCAGACACCCGGTGTAGACAGTCTGGTGTCCACGGGGTCCTTGGGGACACGTTGTCCGGACAGCCCTGCTTGTGCACCCTCGAAATGCAGAGGGACAGGGATGGTAGGAGGGCTTCCCAGGGGAGACTTTAGGCCCCTCCTCCAGAAGCGGGAGCAGCTTGAAGTCCGCGGGCCCCACACTGGCTCCAGCGGAAACTGTGCCCTCCTGCCTCACTCCAGCCCCCGGACTCATGGCCGCATTCGTGAAACACTGTTCCCTGTCCCGGGCTTCTTTACAAAGGAACCACACCCCCTAAAGCCCCAAACAGGGAGCAGGGCTTTAGTAATGTCCACGTTCTGCTGTTGATCTCATGATTTTTATTTTACTTTTGATTGTGCGACCGGGGTTGACAGAAGGCCTAGACCTCGCAGCGGGCTGACTGACTCAAGACAATGTAAGATTAACATAAATCTCTGGCCTGAAGAAAATCGCGCGCTGGGGGAGGGGCTCGCGTAGGTCTCCTGCTGGAATTCTCGTCTGTGAGTTCCAAAGCCTCCTGTGTCCCAGGCGTTTGGTCCTTAAATGATACCCGGGCCTACTCGCTATGGTGCAGCGTGCAGGTGGTAGCCCCCCCAACTCCGGTTCCGGCCCCTGCAGCCCCTCCTCCCGCCATCTCCCCTTCCCCCGGAGGTGAAGGGACGCAGAAGCCAGGAAGACAAGCAGCTGTTCTCAAGGGACAACCATGCTGGGTGTCTAGGTCCAGGGACGGGGCCTCTGTAAGGCACCCCATCCCCCTTCATCTCCTTCACCATCAGCAAAGGCTTTTTTTTTTTTTTTTTTTAAACTTTTGTGATACCCTTTGCCCTTGTCCATTGCCTTTGTTTGCGGCCAGCTGCAGGCCACGTGTCCTTGGGGCTGGTTCACGGTGGACAGACGGGGTTCAGAGCCTCCTGATTTTCCACGCACATTTTGGGGGAAGTGGAAGATGCGAGAGCCAGACGCTGGCTTTCTTACCTGGGGTTCTGCGGCTGCCGGGTCCGGGGCCCCTGAGCTCGGTGGCGCCTTGGCTTTGTCAGTAGAAGGCTTAGTGAGCTTTGCCTGGGAACAGAAAATGCTGAGTTAGGGCAATAAAACATTTCCTCCCCAGGCTCCCCCACCGATTAATCACCTTCTCAGCGCAGGAAACCGATGATTTAATTTAGAAAATATGGTTTAAAAAACTTGGTCCAGAGGCTGTTTGGACTTAATTCAGGACATGTTGGGGCCCCTGCTGATTGCATCCTGACATTCATTAAGGGGGAAAGAAAAGGACTCGAAAGTTTTGTGGAATTGGACATGGAAGTGTGCTCGGTGGGGGAGCGGAGAAGGACGCACTTGCTGGCCCGAGGGTGGCTCCAGCTCCTGTTCAAGCCCCAACCCGAAGAGGAGCGGGAGAGTCAGGTACCCTCAGAACTGCCTGTCCGGTCGCCCAGGCAGAGCCCTCCGGCACCGGCATCCTGACCGCAGTCTCTTCCGTGCAGGGCCTGCCTCTGGGAGAAGAGAACGTAGTCAGGGTAAGAGGGGACTGAGCAACGCTCCCTGGGGGTCAGTGAGGGGTGCTGAGCCACGGTCACGGGCCGGGGTGACCGCGTCCGGGGGGCCCCCGTCTGTGGTGCCGCTCAGAGCCGGGGGGACTGCGTCCCGGGGGCCCCCGTCTGTGGTGCCGCTCAGAGCCAGGGGGACTGCGTCCTGGGGGCCCCCGTCTGTGGTGCCGCTCAGAGCCGGGGGGACTGCGTCCCGGGGGCCCCCGTCTGTGGTGCCGCTCAGAGCCGGGGGGCCCCCGTCTACGGCACCGCTCAGAGCCGGGGGGACTGCGTCCCGGGGGCCCCCGTCTGTGGTGCCGCTCGAGCCCATAAGGCTAGCGCCATGCGCCTGGACCAGTGTGTGTGCCGCTGTCTGCGAGTCTGGCTTTGTTTCTGCAGAAGGTGGTACGTGGACGGGAGGCGGGCGTTACTGGGTGGTGTAGAAAGCGGGACAGTGGAGCTGGGCTGAGCCACGGTCACGGGCCGGGGAGACTGTGTCCCTCTGACAGAGGGACGGAGAGGTTGAGGGGATGGGGGAAGGAAGGGGTAGTGGACAAAGTGCTTGGCCTCCATCCCCCCCCCCCCCCCCCCCATATCCCCTGGGTGGCTCAGTGGTTCTCGCCAACGGGCAGGGCAGTGAGGGTGTTTTCCCTCTGGCTTTCCCTTTGTGGCTTTGGCAGTGACCACAACATGTGCTTTGCAAGACACGTGTGTGCCGTGGCAAGACCTGGTAGGCGTGATACCCCAGGGATTTGCTCCTCGCTGGAGCTCCTGCTGGGAAGGGGCTGGGGCAGGAGGGCTGGGTAGACCCCCTTGGAGAGGCTCTCAGCTGCAGCGAGGGACCCACTGGAAAGGGGGCCCCAGCGTCCAGTGTTTCCAGTGGCAAGGCCGCTGTGTGCAGGGCGCTGTGGCTGCCGGAGCTCCCAGCAGAGGGGGAGGTTTCCCCTTTGCAGAGAGGGCTCTAGTCCCTGGGTGCCGTCCTGGGGCCTCCTCTGTGACCTCACGGGCAGTGGCACCATCCGGTAGGACTTTCTGCTGGGGCGGAGGCCTTCTCCGTGGTGCTGTCCAGATCGGCGGCCACCAGCCCCATGTGGCTTTTGGGCATGTGAACCAGGACTAGTGACACCGAGGGGCTTAACTTCTAATTCTGCTACTTGGTTGTAGTGAGTGCGCCTTGCTGAGCTCGGGCTCCCGTGTCTGGCGTCCCGGTCTGCAGGGGCAGCTCCCCTCCCCGGTAAGTGTTCCGTGTGGTCCACGTGGAAGGGCGTGTAACGTGCACACACAGCATGGAGGATGAAGCAGCAGGTGGCTGCAGGGCCTCCACCTGTCCCCGCAGCCGAGCTTCCTTCCCTTCTAGGGAGCCCTCCGTCTGGGCCCCATTCTCTTCCACCCTAATAGTGGCCCTGCCTGCGTCGGGAACCCTCCTGCTCAGCCCGTCGCCTCACCACCCACCCATGTCCATGCATCCCTGTGTCCCCGCATCCCTTCGTCCCTGTGTCCCCGCGTCCCCTTGTCCGTGTCCCCTCATCCCTGCATCCCCATGTCCTGGCGTCCCTGCATCTCCGTGTCCCCGCATCCCCTCATCCCTACATCCTCCCGTCTCTGTGTCCCCTTGTCCCCACATCCCTGTGTCCCCGCGTCCCCTCATCCCGGCATCCCCGCGTGCACAGCCCCGGGGCTGGGCGCCTGAACGGGGGGTGGGGGGGGCGTTTCCTCACCGGCTGCAGGCGGGAAGCCAAGCTCCAGGTGTGAGCCGACCCTGAACCCTCCGAGGTCCCTCCCGGCGTGTCGTCCCCGCCTCCCGCCCCTGTCCTCCCGTGGCCGTCCCCGACCGCGTATCGCCGCGTGTCCCCTGCCCGGGCCTTGATGCAGGCGGAGGCGTGTCAGGTGTCCTTCTGAGGCCCACCTTTGTCACTCGGCATTTCCGCCGGCTCCTCACGCTCACATGGAGACCGTCTCCCGGCTCCTTGCGGGTCTGGTGGCCTGGGTAATGGGCTCGGTCCGTGGGCCGAGGGGTGGGACCCTTCGGGGTTGAAAGGGCTGGAATCGGACCTTACTTGCTGTTGGCCTGGATTCGACAGGGACAGGCCTCCGCGGGCTCCCGCACTCCTGCCGGTTACACGT
>CM052813.1:834157-859077 GCA_028533885.1 Nasua narica
GCCCTTTCCCCTCCGTCTTCTCTCCTCGCCTCCACGGCCCTCCCGGCCAGCCCTTTCCCCTCCGTCTTCTCTCCTCGCCTCCACGGCCCTCCCGGCCAGCCCTTTCCCCTCCGTCTTCTCTCCTCGCCTCCACGGCCCTCCCGGCCAGCCCTTTCCCTTCCAGCATTTCCACGTGGTCTCACTTGTGCTCCTGGCTCGCAGACTTGCCTGAACATGCCAAACAGCTCAGAGAAGCCCCCACCCCTCAGCTCATCCACCTAATTATGAGATTGGTTCCTGTACATCAGTATTTGGGGAGAAAAACCGTATTAAGAAGAGAGACAATTCTCGGTAATTCGCTACTGCAGGTAACTCCGTAGATGAGAAATTGGCGCATTTGCCTCCACGGCCATATCTCTGTGATCGTACCTCACGGGCTTTTATTAGGGAAACGTTCCTCCCTGTTGCCTCTTTAGTCTTTGTACGACCACCATGGTTGATGGTTGCTCGGGGTCCAGGCCGGTGTGGAATCCCGTCACGGATCGAACACCCCGCTGTTCTGAGACGTGGCATTTTCCGATTTTTCCAAATTCCGTTCATAAAGTCCAGAACCTAGTGGGAAGTTATAAGTACAGTACATAGAACTTTCTTCCCCCGCCCCATTTGAGGGGAAGTCGTTGACGTGGTGCCTCACCCTCACCCTTGGCTTTCCTGTGGATTTTCTGCAAACATTCTCGTATGCAATCCCGGTACGCCACCACCATCTAAATCGGGAAGCGAGCCTGGACGCGGGCCTGCTGGGCGACCCCACCCGCGACAGTGTCTCCGGTGGCCCCGGGTGTCCGTCTGTGCCGCAGGAGCCAGTGCAGGGTCACGTGCCGCGCTTGGCCCCGGGCCTCCTTGGTTTCCTTCAGTCTGGGATGTTCCTCAACCCGGTCTTGCTTGACCTTTCCAACCTTGACACTTGTGAAGGAAACAGCCCACTTCTGCAGGAAGTCCCACAGTTTGGGCTGATCAGGTTTTGCATGTTCACCTCATAGAAAGGAGAAGGACCTTGGACCCAGGAGGGGGCCGCCATCTGCTGAGGAGAGTCATTCATTCGTGATGCCCCCCGCCCCCCCATGGCCTCCACTCATCTGTAGAATAAGTGAATTTAATGAGCAGGCACAAAGCGCTGCTCTTGTATTTTTCCAGCAATAAAGGGATTTCTCCGGTATTGTAAATATTCCGTTTGTTGGAGGAAGCCGTGGTCGGACCTGGGGCCTAGTGAAGTTCTAAACACTCTGAAAATCCTGTTGATCCTGGGGGCTTAACCAAATTAAAGGGTCCTCATCCTTAAAGTCTTTCTTTTTCAGCCTGCTTTTGATGAGAAAATAATTGATTATCTTTGGGGATAATAATACCTTGAGTTATTTATAGCCCTTCTTCCTGGGGGCCCTGGCACTGTGTGCAAATGCAATCTGGTTGTGAGTCTGACAACCTCCCACCGAGGGGGAGTCAAGTCTGATCGCCTCTCTGGCCCCTTCCCCTCGTGGTTGAGCGTAAGATCTGAGTCTGGGAGATGAAGCGACTTGCCTGGGCTCAGTTTAGTCTGGCGGCGGATGTAACAGGCACAACGGGCATAGCGCAAACCCCAGCGGTGGAGTGATGGGACCACATTACTTGCGATGGTGCCTCCGTTATTCGAGGCCGGACAGTTGAGTCTTGGGAAGGGAACGTAGTAACTAAACTCATCTGGCGGCACTTAGCGCCTTTCCTAGAAGTCCGGTTATTTGGATACATTAAATGATAACTTTCCCTTTATAGGGAGCCTGGTCCTTTCCCCAAATGCCAGAGGTCAGCTGCCTTTGGAGCCTCCTCTCTTTAACGGTGACTTGTTTTTGCTTAGAGAGGTCTGAGGATCTTTTCCTTCTCCTTGGCGTTCTGAAATTTCCCGATGCTGAATGAGAGGTACATGTCTTTTGGTTCAGTCTTCTGAGCGCTGCTTAGCTTTTTTACTCTGGATGCTTGAGGCTTGTGGCTTGAGAATGGGGATTTTCTTCAATGTCTGGCGGTCCTTGGTTGATCCGTTGTAGAAATGATAGCACATAACCAGCGAAGCCTAAGCAGACTCACTTTGGGTTTGGTGCTGGGGTTGGGCACTTTGCAGGGTATACTAGTCTGTTTCTAGAGTGGGGCATTTCATTTCACTTTTGATAAACGGCCACCCTCTTTTTATGTCCCTAGCCAACGGTTAGGAGGGTAAGACGGGGCCGCTTGAGTGCCAGGCCTGCTTCGAGGTCGGCTGTGGGACGGTGTAGCCCGCTTGGGATGGGGGTTGGTGGCTTGGGTTTCTCCTGGTCCTTCCGCATATTTGTGGTACCAGTGGTTCTCAGCCCCACCAGCTGTCTGAAGAACCTGCTCTCTCTGAATTCTGAAGCATTCTTCACCTGGCTGGCCGTTTGGATTCTTTAGCCTGTCTGTCCTTCTGGGCAGCCTCCCTAGATCGCCAAGGCTGTGGGGTTCTCCTCCCTTTTGTACCACATACCTCATGGCTGGCTTTCTTCTCTATAAATTCGTACGCTTTCTGCTCTCCTTTCCCCGTTGTCTTGTTCTCTCCGTAATTATGGGTTCATTCCTTATTTTATTTCATTCCCATTACTTTGCGAGGCATTTAGAAAGGAGAATGGAAAAGCATGTGGTCGATCCAGCGTTTTTCTCCCTGCTGCATAGAATAATGTGAGAAGCACCATGGCAGGCCTTTCTTATTTTATGTTGGCTGTTAAAATAAGAAAATGAACCAATTCCTTTCTTAAGGGCACGTGGAAATTCTTTTGAAAGCGTTGACATTTCTAGACCTTTGTCGAGTGGATTAAGAGCCCTGTTGGGATTTCTGCATAGGCTTCTCGTCGCCAGAGGTCTCTTACTTCTGGTAGGATCAGCTGCTTGTCCATTTTAAAAAATGGCCATCAACAAAGGCATGAAAGCACTCGGAGCCCATCGTTAGGCATTCCGCGGGCAGCCTTGCATGCTGAAGTTGGAGAAGTCGGCCCACGCTTGGCCGCGGGGATCTGTGACCCGGTGGGATAATCAGAAGATGTCTTCCACCGTTAGCAAAAGATAGTTAGACCACACATCCGTGCATTAAACGTTGCAGTCAGCTTAAATCACCCGAATGTCCTTGCATCCGCTGGTGTTTGGATGTTGGCCAGGGTCTTCCAGCCAGGGCCACCTGATAGGAGTCCCCAGATGTCTTTTTTTTTTGCCTAAACTGTGCCCAGAGTTTTCAGGTTGGGTTTCTTTAGAGACGGAGTGAAAACCAAAAGGAGCTCGTGACACGGGGCCAGGGTCCGAAGGGTCTGCGTTCTTAACCCTTGATGCTTTCATCTCCCACACCCCGTTTCACTCCATTTTCCAAAGCTGACTTGGTTCTAGAAAGAATCCTTTTCGTCCTCGTGTTTCTACAGAACTGTTAACAGACCTAGACAACATTTAACTGTACAATTGATAGTCTGGTAGGCGTAACTGGTGTGGACAGGCTTTGGGAGCCGATGTGTTTGAGTCCTAGTGAGTGTGGGGGTCCCTTCATGGAGCAGAAGCGGGGTGTGGGGTCTCACTGTGACTGCTTGGTGCGCTTTTCAAGGGCTGCGAGGACCTCACATAAGCAGAACAGTTGCTTGAGTAGCCGTCGGGTGAGAGACTGCTGCTCTCAGCAGAGGCAGTTTTCCCACCATTGGAATGGAGATGACGGATGTTCTTGGTCTCCCCCAGGGTGAGCCCAGATTTAAGGGCTCCCGGCGGCCCCTTTCTGGGACCCTGGCTTTGGCAGCCCCCTTCCAGGTGGCTGCCATCATGTCCCCACGTCCCGATTTGATCTTCTGCAGACAAGCACTGAGTTATTGGCCTAGGTCTTTGTCAAAGCAGAAGTCCCAGTCCCCCAGCCGGTTCAGCAGACCGCCAGATGCGAAAGCCCTTAATGGGCTCTCTCAGATGCTCTCCTTTTAAAATTTATCTCCAAGGAGGAGTGAAGGTTAGTTTGTCGGACGTAATTTACAGCCTGAGTTTTCAGGGGAGGTAAAGTTTCCCTGAAGGCATCTCTTTGTGGAGGAATCTGGGTGTAGACGGAGACTCGGATTCAGCTGCTTGGCGCTGGGTAAATTACAGCGCTGTCAACGCAGCCATACTTATCCCCGGGCTGGGCACACCGTCCGACTTCGGAGGGGATTCCTGCATCTGCCCGGGCTCAGCCGCGCTCAGACGTCCCTGGGACTGCGGCAGAGTGATCCTGTCATGCCCTGCGTTCCCGCTGGTGGCGTCTCAGCACTCTTGCCTGTGGGCACGAGGGTGGACAAGGGGCACAGGGACGGGGGCGTGCGAGCAGTAGGGAAGCAGTCGGTGTGCCGGCCTCGCGAGCGGAAGATGATGGAGTGGGGGTGGGAGGAGGGGTCAACCCGAACTTCATGCTGTGCTGTTTCATCCAGAGGGCGGAACCCAACCCGTGAGTCCAGAGAGTCCTCCCCAAGGGGGACAAGCCTTAGCTCCTTGCTGTCAGAATCAGAGCAAAGGATGACGATGACTAACACGAAAGCGTCCGGTCTCCGTGGACCTGGAGAATCCTAGAGGTTCTCCTCGGGGCCGTGACCTTGAGTCACGCCACATCGAGGGGACATGAGGCCTGTGCCTCTGCGGGTCTAATTCTTTAGTTTCATGCAAAGCGCACTGAGTTGCCTTTTGTTTTTCTCTGTGCGAACAGGACCACTGTGTAGGTCCCTCCCTGTCCCCCAGCACGCGTTCTTACTTTGGCTGTGAGCCATGCCTTCCTAACTTACACTGAGGAGCTGCTGAAGGGGTTCTTATTCTGCACATTTTTATATTTCCAGCCCAGCCTCCTGGGTTACATGGTAGAACGCGCGCCCTGTGTCTTGGCACCGGACGGCGTTGCCCCTTGAGTGGTAAGCGGCGTGAGGGCCACACTGAATACGCTGCCTGCTGAGCACGCCAGCCGGAAGTAGGTTCGGGAAATACCACGACTGCCAGAGTCGTAACCTTACAAAAATCCGTGCAGACAAAAATAGTGTCGATTCCGGCCGCGTGTGAGTGCTCCCTGCCTGCTCCCTCCTCCAGGCCGAGTGCGGGCTTGTGGAAGAGTCTGGAAGAGTTGAGGCACATGTGGGAAGTCGTGGGGATTGCCGACTCCTATGGAGGAAGAACAGCTGCTTCCCTTGGGTGATGTAGTGATTCCTAATTAAAAGGACAAGATGAATCAGGGGGTAAACTGCCCCCCTTGAGTCCGTAACTGCAAATGCATTTATAACGAGGGACCTGGGTCAGAAAACTTTCCATGCGCCACGGACTCAGCCTCCCCCACCAAAGGTGGGGGAGTGGGGGGGTCTCTTTTATGTTGGCTTTTTCCCCAGAAAGAAAAGAAAAAAAAGAAAGAACAGTGAGGTTGCTAAGTCATGTAACCTTCCATATTTAGAATTTATGGAGAGAATGGGATTCTTCTTCAGACCTGTTTTGCTTCCCTATTGCTGTGTAATAAAACATTCCACCATTGCGAGGCTGGAATGGTCATCTCTTTTCATTGATCTCAAACTTCTCTGCCTTGGCACGGTTCCTTCTTGGGTCTCTCGTGAGGCTGTCGTAAGACGCCAGCTAGGGCCGCATTCTCACCTGACGGCTTGCCCGGGCTGTTCGTCCCAGAAGGTGCGCTGACACAGCGGGTGGCCGATGCCGACTGTTGGCTTGGAACACGGGGGTTCTTGACTGAGAACTAATCTTTGGGCTTTCCGTGTGGCTCGACCTTCTCAGCATGGCAGCTGGGTTCCAGAAGGACTCTCTGGAGAGTAAGTGTCCTAAGGGCAGGAAGTGGAATCTGGTACAGGCTTCATTCACAACTGGCATGGGGTCACGTCCTGTGTATCCTGTGGGTCAGAGGCACCCAGGGCCCACCCTGATTCTGGAGGGTGGGAAAATAGACCCCAGCTCTTGGTGGGGAGTGTCGAGGTCACTTGCACAAGAACATCTAAAATAGAAGATACTGTTGCAGCCGTCCTTGGAAATTGTAACCTGTAGAAGATCTTAAAATCTAAATGGGATATAAAATCTCTTTAAAATAGGCACATAGACATTTGTATATTACAGCTCACGAACATGTTCTTTCAATCATCTGGTTGAGTCATTTATTCATTCAACAAACATTTCTCTAATGGGTGCTGTTGGATATATCATGGCCAACAAATGGCAAGATGGAAGAATGATAGAGTAAAAGACACAGACAATGTTTTAGATAGAGACAGACACCCAGTGGACAGCTGCTCTGCACAGGGTGGGGGCTCCGTGTATAAGCAGAGAGAGGGAGAGTCATGGACAGAGGGGAGAATGTTATGTGGGAGCTGATGAGGGCAGCCCTCCGGCCGTACCTTCTTGTTTGGAGAAAATGGTGTACTCTCGGCCTGTGGGCTGTGCAAGAAGTATCAGGGTTTCTGTAGTCAGCAGAATCCATAAACCTGGATTGTGCTTCTTTCTGGAAGGTGCTACTTTAACGAGTAATTTGACTGAGCTGTAGAAAAATACTATTTTTAACGCTGGCATTGAGAATTCTTTGTAATTGTATTTTTACTTAATGTGAACTCTACTAATGGCGTTCTGGAAACTGAAGGATGCTCATGTCTAGAGTTTCCGTGCTCCTGTGAGTGTCCTCAGAATCAGTATTTTCCCCAGGTATATAAAAATATTATACACACTTGTTCAGACTCTCCTTAAAATCAGTTCCAAATCTGTGGCTTAGGGCCATTTGCAGGCTGCATAAAATAATGCAGTCCAGATTTGTTGAAATATGAGGGCTTTTTTCTTTTTCTTTTGACATCTGCACTTTGAGCATTCAGTATTTTATTCACCATTAAAAAAAAATCACTTTTGATCTTGAGTTGCTTTCAACATCACAAGTATAGATTGACTTGTGTAACCACGACCAAAATCAGGGTTCAGAATAGTCTCAACAGCCCCAAAACTTCTTTGTGGCACCCCTTTATAGATGCGCTTCTAGTCCCATAGGTCACGGCAACCTCTGTTTCCTGTGTTTTGTTTTTTCAAGGATGGTGTGTTGTGGGGTCATAAAGGGTTTAGCCTTCCCAGTCAGCGTAAACCTTCGTGATTCACCATGTGGTTGCAGCTATCAGTAGGTCATTCCATTTCTGTTCCTCGTCCTTCGTGCCTGATCACCCAAGTTCTCTGACACTAATTTCCTTCCACATAAAGTGCTTCCTTTAGCAGAGCAAGTCTGCTGACAGTGAGTTCTGTTGTTTCCCTTCATTTGAAAATAAAAATCCTGGGACACCTGGGTGGCTTGGTCAGTTAAGCACCTGCCTTCAGTTCAGGTCATGATTCCAGGGTCCTGGGATTGAGTCCGGTGTCAGGCTCCCTGCTCAGTGGGAAGTCTGCTCCCCCCTTTCCCTTTGCCTCCCCTCCTTCCCCACTCATGTTCTCTCTCGCTGTCTTGCTATCTCATATAAATGCAGTCTTAAAGAAAAAAAAATGAAAATTCTTCATTTGGTAGGGATACTTTCGTTGGCTGGGTATAGAATTCTGGCTTGATAGTTTGTTTCTTTGAGAATGTAAATATTTTGTTTTTCACTCTTCTGGCCTCTGTTATTCTTATGGAGAAATCTGCCGCCATAAAAATAGTTTTCCCTCCATAAATTTTTGTTTGATTGCTTTAAAGATCTTTTCACTTTGTCCTTGTTTTTAATTTTTTAGCAGTTTGATTAGTGTATGTTTGGGTATAGCTTTCTTTTGAGTTTATCTCCTTAGGGATTCATTGAGCCTTTATTTTATATATATATATATATGTGGGGTTTTTTTTGCCTCATTTAGGAAGGTCTTAGCTATTCTTTCCTTCCTCCCTCCCTCCCTGCCGTCCTAACTGTAAGCGCTATGGCCAGTGTGGGGCCTGAACCCGTGAGCCAGCCAGGGGTCCCTTGGTTATTATTTCTTTACCTTTTCTCCCTCTCCTTCTGGGACTCTGATGTACAAATGTCAGATCACTTAATTTCATCCCACAAGTCTGTGAGGCTGTCTTCACTTCCTTTTCCCGTCTTTTTGTTCAGATTTTGTAATTTTTATTGACATGTGTCATCTCCGTACTAGTTTCAATCCCACAAAATGAGGTTTTTCTTCCATTTACTGTGTTTTCATTCTAAAATTTCCAGTTTTTCCTTTTCGTATCTTCATTTTCTTTGCCGAGACATTTCATATTTCTATTTTCCTATTTTCCAAAGTGCTCGTCTTTACTTGTTGGAGTGTTTTATATTTGTTATGATTCCAACATCTCCGTCCTCTTTCTTGTTCTCGATGTCTGTTGACGGCTCGAGATTTTCCTGGTCTTCTGTATGTCGAGCACCTTCGGATTGTGTCACGGAGACGTGCGATGTCGTATTTGGCTGTGAACTCCGTGTGCTGAGTGTTGGTGTCGTTCAAGCCCAGTTGGTCCATCGGGTTCAGCTGCAGGTTCCCAACAGCTTCCTGCGTTTGTGGCCCTGTTGTCAGTTCTGCTTTCAGAGCCGGCATTGCTGCTCGGGTCTGTGCCCCATGTGGGCCTCGCCGTGGCCAGGCTGGGACCGGCGTATGCTGTTTTCCAGTGATTGTCCGTTCGGGGTTGGATCCACACCCGGCTCGTGGGTGACCTTGGGAGTTTATAAATAACGCGAAGGGCTCACGTTTCTGAATTTGTTCCTCCCCACAATCTGTCTCATCTCCCCTGTACTTTCTGGTTCCCAAGGGTCCCCATTTCCAGTCCCTAGTACAAAACCTTGGGCTTTAGTTTCCTTTTCTACCGCTCGCACGCCGGCATCGTGCCGGTGTCCAGGGCCGAGTGGTGAGAGGACAGAAAGGGACCAAGACAGCGGGTTTGCCCTTTTTCCGGGAGGTCAATCCCTCTGATCACAGAGGTGGGCTCGCCTCAGGAGCTCAGGCTCCTCTTGCCGGCGGTCACTCTTGCTGGGCCCAGCACCA
Organism: Nasua narica; assembly: GCA_028533885.1. NCBI lineage: Eukaryota > Metazoa > Chordata > Mammalia > Carnivora > Procyonidae > Nasua > Nasua narica. The sequence continues at coordinate 843,128 of CM052813.1, forward strand.
CCTCCACAGCACCTCATGGAGCTCGCGTGCAAGCAAAGGAAAGGACGAAAATGAGGAATGAGTGGGAGTGCTCCCTACGCTCTGCCTACCCCTGCGGCCCTCGGGCGGGGCTGGAAGGCGTCTTTCCCGGCGCCCGCTCTCCCGTGCCTGCCCCTGCGGCCCTCGGGCGGGGCTGGAAGGCGTCTTTCCCGGCGCCCGCTCTCCCGTGCCGGTGCCCCTGTGTGTGTCGGCGTCTGGCTTCGTTCACTGGGAGACTCAGGCCGGTGCTTCCACCCCCTCTGTCCAGAACCACAGCCCTCCAGGTGTTACGGTCGTCGTAGATAATTCGCGAATCTCATTTTCTATTTTGCCTTAAATCCCAAGAGCACCAACCCCATTTTGAGACGGATTGGTGGATTTTAGCCTGTCCATTTTTGCCCCCAAGCAGAAACGTGTACACGCAGTGGTTTACTAGATTCCTTCCTCACTGGGAGCCTCAGTTGGTCAAGTGTCCATCTCTTGGTCTCAGCTCAGGTCTTGATCTCAGGGTTGTGAGTTCGAGCCCCGTGTTGAGCCCAGCGTGGAGCCTACTTAAAAAAAAGAAAGAGTGCTTCCTCCCTTCTGACCCATAGAAATTCGGGGGATGGTGGCACATTGCACGTTGGCGTACGGTAGCCGTTGGCCTCATGTGGCTCCTCAGCCCTGGAAATGTGGCCTGTGGGAGAGGCCAGTGAATTTTAAGTCTTTTTCTCACTTGAAGTCACTGACACGTGAGCAGCCCTATCTGTCTGGGGCTTGCGGTGCCGCTGGGAAACGGCGAGTTTGGATTGGGGTCGCGGGAGAGGACATCTCCATTTCTTCCTTTGCCCGTTCCCACGGAAGCATTTTCTCTGTGCCCGAGACGGACTCCACTGTCAAAACAACTTCGAGCTGGCGTGTTTGGATTTAGGTCATTCAGGAAGTGCCTGTTTTTCCAACATGTGTTGCTGAATTCGGAGAGTGGCCCACGTTAAGGGGCATATGCTCTGGAAAAGCTTGAAGAAAACGTCTATATTTCATTTGGAGGGGGGCTGGCTCTTGAGCATCTCTGGCAGTGCGGAGGAAGCCGTTCCCCTTCTTTTAGAAATCCCCCCAGGGCAGGTTGAGCTGGCCCCCAAGGAAGCCAGTATTTTCTCACCGTGCCCGCCCCCTCCCCCGCCACGTTTCGAGCTGCAAAGCAAAGTGGAACTTACTTAGTCCACAGGCTCATAATTGTGCGTTTAAATCAGACTTGGGTCGTTGGCCCAGATTTGGAAAAGGAGATGTTATCATGCCCTTGTCTAGTTTTTAGAGGAATGATGAAGGACCCCTCTGCAAATGGAGTTTTCTTTCTTGCTTGGACTAATATAGCCACCTAATCGCTTCTGGTAACTTGGTGTGCTTTTAGAAATGAAGTGCCTCTTCTACCTTCCCTGCAAAGCGAGCGAGCGTGCTGATATCCTTATTTGTTAAGAGGAATAAAGGTAATGTGGTTAAAGTCACATTATTTTCAGTTAAATTTTAAAAAATCAAAAAACAAAGCCACATTATTTTCAGTTAAACTAAAAAAAAAACAAAAACCCAAAAAACAAAAACCTGGTTTCACAATTGAGTCATTTGATTCCATGGGTCTGTCATCTGGTGACTGTTTTCCTAAGCTGAGGTGTCACTTACACAGAGAGGTGACACTGGATGTCAAGGAGGAAACTGCTGGTTGGAAGTGTGCAAACTGCTTATTTGCTTGGAGTGACGGGCTTAACGACCGTGAGTCCCTTCATGTGGTTTTTTCCTTTGTTGTCCCTTGAAAGGACTGGAGGAGATGTTTTAAGCTTTTTATTGCCATATAGAATTACCGTATTTGAAAACTATACCGAAAAAAACCTCTTAGTCTCAGCTTGTACTTTGGGGATTTGCAGATCACAGACAACGGAGTGGAAGACTTCGCTGGGGGGAGGAGGGTCTGTTTCGCAAAGCACAAAAAATTCCTGGCTAAGGGAAATACTGTGGTCGTTTGCACTTCCCTTTTGAGGAGGGCCGTCTGTTGGCTACAAGGATGCAGGAGAAATTTCTCATGAACCCCTGCCCTGCCCTTCGGACGGGAGGAGGGCACGATGGGCTTGCGACCTCAGCAGAGATAAAACATGAGGCCCATTGAATTTACCGAGATCTGATTTACCTGTTACTTTTTCTGTGCCCCGTTAAGGTGAAAATCATCTACCTTTTAAAAGTAACCGTCTGGAAAGGGGCCCTCTTGACTTTTGCAGTCCAGGCTGGGCACTTTCCACACGCTTTCTTCTGGGGCAGTGTTTTCCTGCAGACTTTGGCACCAGCATCATAGCATCTCTATATTGTCATTAAGATTGTGTGGCAGCTTCCTTATTCCCTCCCCCCTTGTCCTCCCGATGTCCGTGGCCTGTGTTCTTAGCTCCCGGAGTGGATTGGGTGACTCAGAGTAAAGCGTGGGTTTCTCCCCATTGCAAGAACTGGGTCTGGCCCTGGCCCGGACTGCTCGTGAGCGTCCGAAACGGGCACCGCTGTGCCGGAGGTCTCACGCATGGCCTGGGGCTTCGCAGGTTGAGTTGAAATCCTGGGGCTCACAGCGCTGTGTTGCGGCCAAGGGAGTCAGTCTGCACACGAGCATAAAGATGGGGACCCTGCCAGTGGAAGGGAGCCCAAATGGAGCCCACCGCCCCCTTTCCCCCAACCCACCTCATCTTCTGCTTTGTTTCTGCTTCCTTGCTTTCCTTCTAGATTTCATACCACCTAAGCTGGGTCCCTGTCCTCTTTCCAACAACTCCAAATTAGTCATTCTAATGGATATACTTTTATGGAGATACAATTCCCAAACACAGCTCACCATACAAGGTATGAAATTCAGTGACTTTGAGAGTATTCGCGGAGTTGGGCAACTATCTCCATAGTCAATTTTAGGACATTTGCATCACCCCAAAAAGGGACCGAATCTTTGAGCCATCACCCCTGCCTCCCCAGCAGCCCCCAGCCCTGGCCCTGTTGTGCACTAATACACTTTTGTGTTCAGGGACTTGTCTGTTTGGGACACTTCATATAAATGGAGTCATGCCATGTGTGGCCTTTGCATTTGGGTGTCTTTTCCCTTGGCGTCCTGTTTCGCGGTTGGTCCGTGTTGCGGCGAGTACAGGAAGTGGCTTCCTTTTTCTTTATCCGTGTATCAGAGCACCGACGCTTCGGTGGTTTTTGCTTCTTGCCCGTTATGTCCGCGTAATGCTGTCGGGAACCTTCCGGCGCGGGTATTTCCGTGGACGCGCTCTGATTTCTCTTGGGGACCTGACCTTGGGGTGGAGTTGCTGGGTCACGTGGTAACTCCGTGGTTAGGGTTGTGGGGGACCGGCAGCCGTTTCCCATGGCGACGGCGCCATGTGAGGTTCCCGCCAGCACCCTGGGAGGGTTTCCGTGTCCCCGTGTCCCCGTGTCCTTGCCAAAACCTGTTGCGACGCGTCTTCTTGACTTGCCTGGTTAGGGGGGAAGGCGGGACCTTGCTGTGATTGAGATTGGCATTTCCCAGACGGCTCCTGATGTTGAACGTCTCTGCTGGTGTTTCTTTGCCATTTGGGTGTCATCGCTGCAGGAGCGACTACTCAGAATCTTGACCGTCTTTTGATCATGTTTGGACCATATTAGTCTTCGGATAATTCAGTGTGTATCCGTCTTCTTGGGCTGCCATAACGACGTCCCGTGGGCCGGGTGGCTGGAACAACAGGAACTTCTCTTGTTCTGAAGGCTGGGCAGTCCCAGACTAAGGTGCTAGCCGGTGGGCTCCTGGTGAGGGCTGACTTCCTGGCCGCCATCTTGCCGTGTCCTCATATGGTGGACAGACCGTGCGTGCTCTCACGTCTTCCTCTCCTGATCAGGGCATCATCCCACCGCAGGCCCCCCTTCAAGACCTCGCCACCCCCCAAAGGACCCATCTGTTAATACCCGTACAGTAGGGCTTCAAAGTATCAGTTTTGGGGGCATAATCATTTAGTCCGTGACAGTGTTCTTTATATATTCTAGAAACAAGTCCGTCATCAAATAGGTCACTTGGCGAATTTTTTCTCCCACTTGGCGGGTGTCTTTTCACTTTCTTGATGATGTCTGTTGAAGCACAAACGTTTTTAATATTGAGGAAACTCAACTCATGTATCTTCTGTTGCTTTTTCTTTGCTGTCCTGTCTTAGAGACCGTTGTCTAACTGAAGGTCGTGAGGATTTACACCTGTTTTTCTTCTAAGCGTTTCGTAGTTTTAGCCCTACGTTGAGGTCTGGGTCGACTTTGAGTTCGTTTTTTCTGTATTCGGGGAAGGGGTTCAGCTTCATCTTTTGCCTGCGAACGCCCCGTTGTCCCAACACCGGCTGGGTTGTGCCGGCAGCCCCGGCCACGGTCAGTTGCCCGTAAATGTGACGGCTCCTCTTTGGACTGGGGTTCTGCTCCACTGACCTGAACGTCCATCCATAACTGCTTCTTCTCGGTTCCTGGGGAGTGTCAGGCCTCTGGCGTTGTCTTGTTTGGGATTGTTTCGGGATTTTTCTGGGTCGCTCGCATTCCCATATGGATTTTAAGGGAAGCTGGTCCATTTCTGCAGAAAAACGAAAGTGGGTGTCGGTAGGGATCGTGTCAAGAAGAATTTGGGGGAGTGTTCCCATCGGAACTCTACCGAAATCTTCCAGTCTGCCCGAGCATGGGGTGTTTCTCTGTTTACTGAGATCTTCCTAAGTTCTTTCAGCCATGTTTTGTAGTTTTCAGACTTGAAGTTTTGCACTCTTGGGGGATGACATGTATTTATTGCTAGGGAGTTTGTTGTCTCTGAGACTCTTATACATGGGATTTTTTTCTTAACTTCATTTTCAGATGGTTTATTGCCAGTGCCTAGAAATCTGGTTTGCCTTTGGTATTTCTGTTCCGTGTATTTATCATCAGCATGCTCCCAGGTGGATTAAGTACCCCTTCTCTCTCTTCTTCTCGACTCCTCTGTTCCTGATAAGGGCCCTCCATTCGTCCAGAGAGCAGGGGACAACCTTGACTTGTTTTCACAATCAAGGAGTCCCCGGAAGCGTCCGGCCTCCGCGGGAACCCCGCTGCCTCCCTCTCACAGAGAGGAGAGTGGGTTGGACTCTAAATTTAGCCTTTCCCTCCGAGGTTGAACATCTCCAAACTCTGGCCAGGGGTTCACTTTTCCAGACGTCCCTGATAGGCGGGGGGGTTACCCTAGCCCTTTCTGAGGGTTCGTTTCCCCCCCACCCCTCCAACCGTCCCTGTTGGAATCTCCCCTTGCCTCCTCCCTGCCTCCCAGCACAACATCGCTGGGCTGGCGGGGTCTTCTCGGGGCGACACCCCCGTGATGCTCCCGCCAGCTAGAGCTGCCCACACGCGTCGTGTCTAGAGTGTTCCGGCGAGGACCCTTGCCTTCAACAGAGACTTTCCTGGGTGTCCAGGAGCAAGACTTTGAAATGCTCCGTCTAGTGAGGGCCTTCTCCTGGGACCAGGCCGGGCTTGGTGTCTCCCAGCGGGTCCCCAGTTTTCGCTGACCCACCTGCTGCCAGCCGGGCCTCGCGTGTGGCTGGACCCAGACCTACGGGCCCCAGAGGACCCTGTCCTTCATTCTCTCCAGCGTCTGTCGTTCATCTCTCCTCAGGAGCTCTGGAAGGCAGGCCGGGGCCTTGTGTGGTGCCCACCATGGCCGTGTGTCTAGGGGAGGGACACCAGGACCTGGCGCCTCAGTCGCTGTGTGACCCTGGGCACGTTACTCAACCTTTCTGTGCACCCGCTCCATGGCCGCGCAGCAGAGGTGGCGGCATCAGCCTCGGGGTCACTTGGACACCCGTGAGTTAGTGTCGGCTCGCGGAGGCCCTGAGGCAGTGCTGAGGGCTCCCGTTATGACCACCTGTGAGAACAAGAAGTGTTAAGTGAAGTCGCAAAATCCTTCTCCAAGTTTTTTTTTTAAATAGACCTTATTTTTAGAGCAGTTGTAGGTTACCGGCAATTGGGTGGAAGGCGCAGATTTCCCCTGCGCTTTTGCCCCCACAAGTGCCTCCCCACCGCCAACACCCCCGCCACCTGCGGGGCTCATCCCCATCCGCAACCCTGCGACGACTCAGGCCCCTGGAGCCCAGCGTTGACCCCGGGGGCTCTGGGTGTGTCTTTCCCCGCCCCCGCGGGGCTCAGCCTGCTCAGCGTCCCCGCGACTGCCCCATCCCTGCCCGATCCCTGCCCTGTCTCCCTCGCTCTGCGCTTCGGGACGGCCCTAGAGCTGCAGTCGGGTGGCCTTTTCCACTTCACGGCAGGCCCTGAACGGACTTCCTGTCCCCCTGTGGCTCGATGGCTTATTTCTTTTTAGCGCTGCATAATATCCGCTCGTCCGGACTGCTGTCTTGTTTTGTGAACAGCACTTTGCCCCGTATGAATAAGACCCGTTCGAGGTGTTTGTGGCTCTGCGTGTCCAGCCTGGGCTGCTGCGTGCTGTGCGGCCCGCCCCCGAGGGCTGGGGGCTGCCCGTCTGTGGTGGGCCGGGGTTCTGCGTTTCTGAGGACTCGCTGGGCCACCGTGGGCCACGGGACATTCTAGGAACCAGTGCCCTGTGGGGTGTGTGCGCGCACATGTGTGTGCATGCATATATGTCTGCACACGCGTGCATGTACACACACGTTTGCGTACGAGCGTGCACACGTGTGCATGTGTTCGTGCATACACAGGTGTGCATATGCATATCTGTGTGCATGTATTTGCATGCGAGTGTGTACATGTGTGTGCACGTATGTTTGCACGTGTGCATGCATGTGCACATTGTGTGTGTCCGTGTGCACACGTGTATGTCTGTGCCTGTGAGTGCATGTATTTGCATGTGAGTGCACATGTGTGCACGGGCACATGTGTGCGCGTGGCTGTGAGTGCATGTGTGCATTAGCACATGTGTGTGTGTGTGCGCGCGCGTGTGTGCGTTTTCCCATTGCCAAGGTTGGGGGCTGCAGGATGGAGGCTTGCCCCTTGGGGACAGCCTCAGTGGACACTGTCTTTGTCCCCCGTGCTGAAGTCGCACAGGACCCGGCTGCCTTTGTTCCCTCTCCCCGCAGCAGGACTGGGGCCCGATTCCAAGGGGGGGGACGAGGCAGTGTTTTTATGTACTGGGCTTGGTGGCTGCACGCGGACTTCCTCCTAAATCCAGAGGACCCCTGGGTGTAGTTTCCGCCCCCTTCTCCACGTTCACCCCTTTATTTTCTCATGTTCATTTCAACAGGATGTATGCTTGATTAAGTTACTCTCTTTTATCATAATTAAAGAAAAATGTGTGGGAGAGGGCTCCAAGCTGCACTCAATGAAAACCAGATTGTTGAACCTGCAGGGAAGCGAGGGCGCCCGGAGTTCCTGGCCTGCGGGGAGCCCGTGCCTGCTGGCGCTGCCCCGGGGTGAGGGGACCCTGTCCCCCACGGCCTGGCCCTGCGCCGTGGCGTCTTTGCCCCGATGGGATGCGATCATGCCCTCACGGCGCTGAGAGCCGCGGGCGTCCGTCGGACAGGGAGTGACGGCGGTGGTGGGGCTGTGTGTTCCAGGCCGGGGACGGTTGCCAGCTTTGTCCCGGGCCAGGCAGACGGTCACTGAGCCCCGCGCGCCTCTCCAGGGACACAGCACCCCGACCGACGTGGCTCGCAGTTCTGGAGTTTGTCCTGGGGCCTGGCTGCCCCTTACACCCTCACCTCCCCCGCCCCCCGCGTGCAGGCAGCTCAGTCGGCCGGCCGACACCGTGGGCGTGGAAGCGTCTCCCCGTCCCACCAGGCGTCTGGGCCTCGGGGCTGCAGGCCGGCGGCCCGGGCCAGCTGGAGATGTGCACTGGGACGGGTGCCGAGCCCCGGGGCCCAGGGCCTGTTGGGGCCCAGTCCTGTCCAGCCTTGCCGTGGCCCGCCCAGGCGCTCGCGGTGGCAAAAAGGCCCGGAGGTTTTTACTGAGCCTTCTGAGGGTGCGCGGCTCTGCTGGCCGTGAAGGTAGATTCTTGATGACCGGTGGGCGCTTCCCGGACCCACCAGACGCCGGCAGGACTGCGAGGATGGAGACCCCGCTGCAGCCGGCCTGGGGACGAGGCTGTGGCTGAGAGCTGGGCTCAAGGCCAGGGGACTTTCGAGGGGAGTCGAGCTAGATTTTATGTATGTTTCCACGCGTGGGACAGTAACCTGACGGGCTAATTCCAGTCTCTTGAAGACATTGTTTTAAGCATTCTAGAACTATCTGTGGGGCCGCGCCTGGCCGGCTCCGTCGGAGGAGTCTACGCCTCTTGATCTTGGGGTTGTGAGTTTGAGCCCCATGTCGGGTGCAGAGGTTACTGAAAAATAACTAAACTTAAAAAACATGCATGTATCAGTTGTGGTTTTAACCCTGTGATAGCTGCTTTCATTTGCCTCTCGCGAATGATTGGGGCATCTCTACGAGTCAGGATTTTTAAAAGAAGGCTTTGCTAATTCCCCGTGGGCCTGTTGAAGCCCATGTCCGCCTCAGCGGAGTGTGCCTTGGGGAGAACGTCACGTTAGACTCTGGCTTTATACCAGTCACCAAAACCAAAACTAGGTATGAAAGCTAGTTTATGAAGCAAACGGTTGGTGAATCTTAACTCAAGTGGTGATGGGCAAAGGATCTTACAGCAAGATTTGCAGCAAGGAATAGACAAATAGCCACTAAAATGAGAAGAACTACTCACCCTTAGCAGTTCAGTTTCTTGCTGCTGCTGCTGGAACAAATACCACAATCTGGGCTGCTCTTACGATCCTGGAGGTCAGAAATCCAAGGTGGGTCCACGGGGCCGGGTTAGAATCCGTTTCCACGCCTCCTCCAGCTCTCGGAGGCGCACATGCTCCTTGGGGGGAGGGGCCCTCCTCCACTGAGGGCCGGCGGCTGAGCATCCTCCCGTGTCCTCCCCTCCCTCGTCGCACGGCCCCTCTCACCCGCCCGCTTCTCTCTTCTCGAGGGTCTTATGGATGACCCTGGACCAACCCACCCCCATGACCCAGGATCATCATCTCAAGGTTCTTAATCCGAAGTGCCTTCTGTGGCGTAAGGTGCCAAGTCCTGAATTCCGGGGCTTAGGACGTGGGCATCTTTGTGGACCGTGAATCCACCCACCACACTAGTATTAAGAAACCTAAGATGAGCCATGATTTGCTAGCATCATTTGGGCAAGGTCTCAGGAGTTTGCTCAAGGCTGGTGAGGGTGTGGGGCAACGGGCATCGTCGGAACCGTGGGGTACAGACCTGTCATCTGGGCAGAGGTTGGCTAGCCATCTCAAATCCATGCCGGGTCCTCCGTGGCCCTGGGGATGCCGTGTCTTGGCCTTGCATCCCAGACTTGCTGAGCTGGCGGCGCAGGGAGTACGAGGTCTTCGTGGCAGTGCTGTCTCTGAGCGAGAAGAAGAAACATTAACCGTTTATTGTTTTGGAAGCGGCACGAAAGCAAACTCACAAATGTGACGTATGCATACCCAGGAACAGGATACGGCCGTGGAGAAAAGGAGGTGTCTTTGTCCGCAGAGGTCACGGCTCAGTGAGCACAAGTCATTTGTGGAATAGGGGCACCTGGGTGGCTCAGTCGGTCGGGTGTCCGACTCTTGATTTTGGCTCCGGTTATGGTCTCGCGAACCCCACATCGGGCTCCGAGCTCAGTGGGAAATCTGCTTGAGGATTCTCCCTCTCCTTCTGCTCCCCTCCCCTCTAAAAATAATAAATTTGGATCTTTAAAAAGTATCAAATATTTAAAAAAGTCATTTGTAAATTAGTCCATGCCCGGTGATGCTCTTTAGGAGAGATAATACACTCAGAACAACCTATTTTTGGAAGCGTCAGCGACAAAGTGTGAACTGGTAATGTGTAGGGAGATCGAGGTGAGCCCAAGCGAGCTTCCTTTTCATCTACAGGCATAACTCGGGGGCGGGGGGCGGCAGTGTGTTCCTATACTGCTTGCACAGTACTAGAGAGGGTCTGAAAAGCAGGGTCCGCTACCTTGAAAGAGAAGTTGCGTCCTCAGCGGTGAGCCCCCAGGAGTGTGGGCTCTTGGCCAGAGCACTTGGTTCTTGGGCTCCGGGTTCTGCGTGAGCTCAGCCATGTGGCCGGGCCAGGACTCAGGCCGGAGTCGTGGTTTGTAGCCGGCTTCCTTGCAAGGGTTAGTCCCACCTGAAGAGCTGAACGGCCTTCCGGAAGCTCACGGTCCTCTCAGGGTCTGTGTTTTCTCACTTCCAAGACCATCTGCTCGTCTGTTGAGATGCTTTTCACGTTGCATTTTATTGCCACCTCCTGGGTGCCTTCCTCCGGTCTCTTTTTCTTTTCCCTCCTGGGATTCTGTTGAAATCGAGAGAGGCCCAAGAGTCTCATTAGTGGGTTGAGTTGTGAGCAGAGTTTGGGCACATTTCCTGTAAGGCTCCTGAAACACGCGACAGCACAAGAAGGGTTTTGTCCCGTGTGATGTTGGCCAAGGTGATCTTGCACAGTGCGCAGCCTGTGGATGCCTCCAGGATGACCCAGTGTGGAAGTGAACGCATTGATAGGCTTGTGGACAGTAGTGGCCATAGATTTGACCTCTCAGTTCCCTGCGATCCAGTGTTAATCCTGAGTTTCCTAGGGTGGTAATTGCTTTAAAAGTCTTTGAACGTGGAAGCATCGTCTAAGCTATTTGTCTCCTCTATGTAGGATCTGGAGATTATTCTAGGAGTGGCCCCAACTGTAGGTCAGCGTGGTCCAGCATGATATTATGGACAAAAGCCTCACGTCTAGCTGTCGTAGAAATAACAGAGTTTCAGCAGGCGGGTGAGGAGAGTGAGTGACCCCCAGCAGGGAGGGGCCCCTGCCTCCAAGCTCACGTCTCTCTGGATGGCTGGACCCTCAGATGCCCACCCCTTCTTGAGAAGCCAGCAGAGTTGAGATCCCTCCCCTGGTCTAATTACCTTAAAACCCCCCCTCTTCCTCCGGGGGGATTCTCAGGAAAGAGTGTTTTCCCCCAATGGCATTTTTCCTTGATTGATGAGAGCAGCGCGCATCTGTTACTGGAAAGAGAAATCAAGAAATAGAACCAAATCAACACATTTCCTTGTCTTACGTTTCCCTAAAACACATCCGTCCTTCGGAAGACTCAAGTATCATTCGTTTCGTGCCCCAGGTGATAAACCTCTTCAAGTTTCGGCTCGCTCCGGAGGATTCCGCAACATAAATAACCTTTTCCCTTGTGAGGCTCATCTGTTTTCCATTTCGCAGCAGTTTCGACGCTGCGTGGCGGGAAGTGCTGGGCCGAGAGTTCTGTTGGAGCTGGTGCCTGCATGCTTCCCATCCTGGGGAAGGGGCCCACGCCGCCCTCGAGATCAAAGACAGGCGCGCGTCCAGCCGGGTGGGGAGGGGGGCTCTGGGGAGCTGAGCAGGGACGTCAGCCAAGATGGAGGGGTGCCTTCCTGCTCGGGGGTGGCAGGGAAGGAGCAGGGGCCATGGGGGCGGGGGGCCGAACTCACCGATGTCCCCCCCCCACCCCCCAGGTTCTCCAGGGAACTGGGGACAGCGGGATCGTGGGAGGCGGGTGATGTTGGATCAGACATTTTCAAGGCTGGGGTTGTTTTGCTTGTGGCCTCTCTCCTTGTCCACTCTGGTGCCCTCGGAGCGTGCCTGCCTGTGTGTGTGTGTGCATGTGCACATGCCGATGTGTGTGCATGTCCACGTACATGTGTGCGTGCACATGTGCATGTGTTCTGTGTGCATGTGCGCATGTCTGTGCGCATGTGTGCGTGTCCATGTGTGTCTGTGGGCATGCGCACATGCACACGTGTCTGCATGCACGGGAGCGCGCACACATACATGTATGTGTGCGTGTGTGCACCTGTGGGCATGCGGGCACGCACATGTGTGCACGCACACGTGTGCGTGTGGCGGGAGTGCTGTGGTCTCTGTTCCCCCACATCCCTGGCGAGGGTATTTGGTGGTGGGCCTTTAAGGGTGGCCAAGGCTGGAGGGGAGCACGTGGGGGCTCGTGCCGGCGGGAGAAGGGGAGGTGACAGCACAGCACTCTCCCTAGCACGTGAGGACCGCCAGCAGGCAGCCGCCCGCGGGCTGGGCGGGGAGCCCTCTCCAGGCGGAGTCGCGGGCCGCTGGTGAGCTGGGTGGCTTGTGCGCCCGGGCTGTGGTGTTGGGTTGTGGCCGCTGAGCTGACTGAGACGGGGGGCTGGGATTGGAAGCCCGTTTGCAGGGTGTGTTTGGGCTTCTGTGTGGGGTGTGAACCCAGCCTTCCATCTGGGGGGCCCCGCATAGCTAAGCACTTGGCGGTACTGGTGTCCAGAGAGACCGTGCCCCGCCTGCTGGAGTCACTCCAGGCCTTGACCAGATGGGGCCCCACGGCCGGAGCCCTTGGCTCACGAGAGCCGGTGCGGCTGGGCGGTGCTCCCTCCGGCTCCTGCCGCGCACCCCCTTTGCCGGGATGGTACAGTATGCCAGCACCTCGGGCCTCCTCTCATTCCTCTGCGGGAGACAGTGTTCGGCCCCGGGCTCGTGTGCACGGCTGCCTGCGCTGACCCCAGCAGCCGCCGTGCCCTCCTGGGAAGGAGGGGCTCACGCCCACTTCCAGACCAGATTCCCTCGCACGCCGCTGCCTCTGTCCCTAGACCCGCCTCCCACTCTCTCCACGTCCTGCCCCACCCGGTGCTGCCCTGTGTCCCAGTGCCTTTGCACGTGCTGTTCCCGCAGTGCCTGCGGGCTTTCTCTTCATTTCCCGGGAAGCCCAGTCCCCTGCCAGCTACCCCCACCCCGTTGTCCCTGTCCACACCATGTGCTCTGCTTGGCCCTGAATCTGATGGGCAGTTTTTCTTAAACACGTCTTTCTGCGTTTGGACATATAGCTTCTGGAGGCACAGTTCTGTCCCCGAAGTCATTGCTGTTTGGGGTTTTCCAGGGAAATGTGTCTGGTCTTCTGTAGAAGGCAAGGACCCATAAATGGACAGACGTTTCCAGCTCGACAGCCTGCGGTGGGGGGTCTCCCGAACCCTGGATTCAGGGGAGGTTCGGCTGCTGAGGAGACTGCAGGCCGGAAACCCCAAGCCCCTTGCACGCTGAGTAGGGCAGAGAGCAGAGTGGGGCTGCCCCGGGGACGGGAGGGGATGCGCTCTGTCTTGGCTCAGGCCGTCGTCCGGAACGCCAGGGCTCAGGGAGCTTACCGGCAGACATTCCCCTCAGCCCTGGGGGCCCGAGCCCACCCCCAGGGTGCCAGCAGGGTGATGTTCTGGTGAGGCCTCCTCGCGGGGCCCTCTCTGGACCCTGCCCCTTCTGGAGAACGTTCCCGAGCGAGCCCGGCACGGGCTTCTCTGGGATGAGCACTGACTCCGAGCTGCCCAGGCTGGATAGCAGGTTAGGGATTTTGGGGGACCCCACTGGGTGCCTTGAACACCTTGGGGGCAGGGAGGCCTGCGGTCAGGGGGCAGTGGAGGCACCTCAGGCCCGCCGAGAGGACGGCGCGTGAAGGAGCATCACCAGCAGGACCCTCTAGCCTCCCCCCCCCCCCCACTCCCCCCCTGCACTTTTGATCGGATCTGTAATCCTGAACCGCGTCACAAATGCACTTCGCTTGGCCTGGGAATAGTTTGCAAACCGTGAGATGGTTGCTCTGAATCCGGGCGCATGTGTGGAAAACGCCGGGCTCCTTCCTCCCCGCGTCTCTGTGGGGCCCTGACCCACGGCGACGGCCAAGGCTGGGGACCAGAACCACAAAATGCAGCCTTTTTGTTTTGGCCCCAGTGAGCACACCCGGGGTCTGGTTCTCCTGTCGGCCCCCCCCAGCTGTGTGGGTTCTGGGGCAGACTGGAGGGAGGCTGTCGTGTGGTGCATCGTGGAATGTTCTGGAGCGTGCGCAGGGCGGCGGCCGGCAGAGGGGCCGGCGGCGGCTGCGTCCTCAGGCGGGAACAAGTGCCCGTCTGTGGAGGCAGCCGGAGCCCCAAGCCCGCCGCACCTTCCTGGAAGAGGCCCCAGACCCCACCAACAGTGCTCCTTTGTGCTCCCGGCTCCCGGGACCCACGGCCTGGAGCTGGTAGCTGCAAGCCCAGTCACCAGGCAGCCGTTTAAATCAAAATAATCACTTTAAGGAACAGTAGGGAGCTTAGCTGGAGGGCCATTTCCTCTGCCCCGAAATGCTAAAGAGGCCTTCTGATTTATGCCCTTGGCTCAGGCAGCTCGCTGAGACTCTGAGTTATGACGACCCCCCCCCCCCAGCCTCCCCCACTCCAGGGATGAAAAAACACTTCAGAAGGGGAGCTCCAGGGCCTTTGGTGCAGCGAGTGGCTGTTGAAAGGAAGGGGGTCTGCAGGGAGGCGGTCCGGGGCCGGGACTGCTGGCAGGGAAGTGCGCGCCAAGCCCTTTCGTGCTGAGCTGAGGTTTGCGGGACACGGTGCTCTGCCCTTCTCACTGAGGAGGCTTGCATTCGAGGTTGGGGCTCCCCTTCCACAAGGGGCAGCAGGAGTGGCAGCTTGGAGACCTTCCCGGTGAGGGTGGCATGTTTGTGTCAGGATGGTACAGCTGCTGTCCACAGGTGATGGGCTGTCTGAACTTCCAGCATCAGGCGGGTGTGGATTTGGGGCCTGGGCGATTTCCTGGTGGTGGCAGGTAGGTGAGGCCCGGGGCCCTGCAGCCTCCCTGGCCTCCTGCGTCATCCTTGGCCCCGTGGAGGGCGTTCTGCTCTCCTCCCCTCCTGCAGGGTCGGTGCTGTCGGCCTTTGGTTTTGTGTCCCAGTGCCTTTGCACGTGCTGTTCCTTCCGTGGGTGCTGTCTTTCCCTTCATTTCCTGGGAAACCCAGTCACCTGTCCGCTTTGGCTCTGCCCCGCCCCCTCCAACCGGGGAGCGGTGCGTGGGGGGAGCGGGTCTGGCCCTTCCCTCAGACAGCTCGGTCGGTGGCCTCCGTGCAGTGTTTGCAGGAAGGGGAGCAGGGGTTGAGAAGGGGGATGGGACAGGTGCTCCAGGCTCCAGCCTGCGCCCTGGGTGTGTTAGGTGCAGACGTGGGTGGATATGTGGAAGGACACAGCCCCGTGGGGTCTGTGGGCGTCCCGTCGTTACGTGGACGTTACACGGAAGGAATCTCTTACATAGGGAGGCCCTGTCACCGCGGTCGCGATCACCACTTCTTTAGGGCCTGCGGACCGTCAGCACGTGTCGTGCGGGGCGTGAGGAAGTCTCTGGAGGAACCCGTGAGGTCAGGGTGGGCTTTCGATTGGCTCCCGTTTCTGTGCCTGCCCTGGGGGCCACGAGGAGGTCCCTCCTACGGGAGCTGGCTGCGTTTCTGTGCTTCTCGTCGGGACCATCCCGCTGGCCCTTCCCCGGCCCCGGACAGCATTGTGGAGATTCCCTGGGAACCGTAGGCGCTCCTGCCGGCCCGGCGGGCTCAGGCCATGCAGACGGCCTTGGGATGGGCTGCATTTCTGTCCCTGTCGCTGCTGGGTCTCTCGTAGGCTCATCGTCCCCCAGCAGTGCTCACGGTTGAAAAGCAAGTGCGGAAGGCCACCTTGCAGCAGCGTGTGGGCTGCCCCAGTGGTGAGTGTGGCCCTGGGGCCCCAGGGCCGGGAAGGAGCGCTCCCCGAGCTGGGGGGCTATCCCATCCTTGTCTTCTGGGCCCCCTGGTGCCGCGGCCAGCAGTCTAGCTGGGGCTGTGCGGACCCGGCAGATGGGGGCCGGTGGGTCAGGAGCCCTGGGAGCCTGGCACACCTCCGCCCTTCCTCTCCCAGTCTTCTGGGTGTTCTGCCGGGGCCGGGGCCGGGGCCGGGGCTGGGGTCCCTTCCCAGCTCCGTCCTGGTGGGGCCCAGGCAGAGGGAAATGTGGAAGCCTCCGGACCTGACCCTCAGGGAAGAACTGCAGTTCTTGCTCCCCTCTGGGATTCGGGGAGGCTGAGGTGACTAGGAATGGGCGGGCGGTGTTGTCCTCACAGTGAAGAGGGGGGTTGTGGCCCTGTG
>CM052813.1:859177-884258 GCA_028533885.1 Nasua narica
TCCTGGGGGAGAGCTGAAGTGTGGGGGGGCTCAGACGGGTCCCTGGTGGGGGCCGAAGTGTGGGGGGGCTCAGACGGGTCCCTGGGTGGGCTGAAGTGTGGGGGGGCTCCGACGGGTCCCTAGGGGGGCTGAAGTGTGGGGGGGCTCCGACGGGTCCCGGGGGGGGCTCCGACGGGTCCCTGGGGGGGCTGGAGTGTGGGGGCCTCCGACGGGTCCCTGGGGGGGCTCTGACGGGTCCCTGGGGGAGAGCTGAAGTGTGGGGGGGCTCCGACAGGTCCCTGGGGGAGAGCTGAAGTGCGGAGGGGCTCAGACGGGTCCCTGGGGGGGCTGAAGTGTGGGGGGCTCCGACGGGTCCCTGGGGGGGCTGAAGTGTGGGGGGGCTCAGACGGGTCCTCCAGGTCCCTGGGAGGCAGGTGAAGTGGGGAGGGGGCTAAGGCGGGTCCGTGGGGGCCGCAGATGTGTCCCTCCCGGTGCCGGTAGGTGGCGGCTCCCATGTGACGCATCCGGGCGGCTGGGGAGACATCTGGGTCCCCGTGCTGGTCACCCAGATTTCACATGTCACCCTTTGCAACAAACCGGTGCCAGCAGGAACTTGTTGAGTTTCGGGCCTCTGGTGGCCCTGGCGGGGCTGGGGGGACAAGCCTCGGGTGCTGTGGGTGGGCGGGCGTCCCCCGGTCGGGCTGACACTGCCTCTGAGCCTGAGGGACACCCAGCTGAAGAGCTTCTAAATCGCTGTTGCAGAAAGCTTAGAGAGAGGATGCTTCCAGTGTCAGAGCTGGGGTCAGGCCCCAGGGGATGCCGAATGGCCCATGGACCCGGGATGCACGGGCTGGCTTATGAGTGTGGGCACGAAAACTCCTCAGCCTCAGCTTGTCTGCGCAGACCCTTCCCACCCTGCCCTGCAGATCGAGGATTCTGGGGCTTCCTGCGCCTGCGGTCTCCGCCCTGGTGGGACGGGGGCCCCGGGGCCGCTCTGCTCGGGGCTGCTCGGCGCCGTCCACCCTGCGGTCCGCGCGCGTGCCCTCATCTGTGTTCTGTGTACAGGCCCTCCCGCTGTTTGTCTTTGGGGCCAGACACATGGCTTTCCGGCTGCCGCGGACAGCCTGCCGTCATCCATCTGGGCAGCTCTCGTAGGCGGCCCGCTCGGGGATGTGGGGATGCGGGGATGATCAGGGACATGGGGAAGAGGAGATGCTCGGGGACGTGGGGACACTCGGCGACTCGGGGACCCGGGGACATGCGAGGATGCTCAGGGACGTGGGGACGCTCGGGAACATGGGGACGTGGGGACACTTGGGGACTTGGGAACCTGGAGGCACGCAGGGCCACTTCTGGATGTGGAGATGCAGGGATGCTCGGGACGCAGGGCCGCTCGGGGACGTGAAAATGCAGGGACACTCGGGGACGTGGGGATGCTTGGGGTCTGCATCCCAAGTCCTGCGCTGGCGCTGGGGCTCCCGTTGTCTCCCGGGCATGGGGAGAGAGTAGGATGCGGGTGCGGCCCAGCTGAGGCCCAAAGGTGGGTAGGTGGCCAGCTGGTGTTGCCACCGGAAAGATGATGTGCGATTTCTGCTGTCCTTCCGAGGTGAGGACCTCCCTTCCGGGACGGGGGCCCCAAGAGGCAGTTTGGTGGGTGGACTGGTCTGCTTCCAGACCGGTCTGTGCACGGCTCTGCCATCCCAGAGCCTCACTGCAGCCCTGCTCGTCACGGGGGGGGGGGGAGAGGAGAGGGCGGCTGGACAAAAGCAGGAGGACGTGCCGGTGTCACCGTGGGGTCAGCTGCGTGGCTTGTGGTTTCTGCTCCGATCAATCCCGTCCCCTTGATTTCCATCAGCCATGTGAGCGGGTACCTTTGTGTCACCCTGGCCGGCCGCTCCTGGGGGCTGCCTGTGGGGCGTGCCCGCGTCTGGTGGAGCTCTGGAATATTCCAGGGCAGCACAGATATGGGGTGTTGGTGCCCCAGGAGAAGGGAGCCCGGCCCGTGGGGACGAGCCACTGAAGCAAACTCTCGAGTGCAAACGAGGCCGCGGTTCAGGGTCTTGGGCTGACGTGGAGAAGGTCGGGGGCGTGGGGGCCTCACCACCAGCATCTGGGCCTCGGGTGGTACGGTGACACAGCTGAGATAAGGGGCTGCGGGGTCCTGACCCCGCACAACACATACATTCACATTCACAGAGCCAGACACACACAGAGACACACGTTCACAGAGATAGACACACACACACACACACACACACACACACACCCGCTGACACACGCAGACACACACACGCACAAGTACACTCTGGGCCAGCCCCACCAGGACTCAGCCTGGGCTGCTGGACGAGGAGTTTGCCTAAAGACAAAGCCCCCCTCCCCGTGAGCCCCGTCATCTGGTTGAATCGCTGGGTTTCTTCTCCCCTCCATCGCGCAGGCCCGCGCCTCGTGGGGAGTGAGCTCTAAGTATCTGTGTTTCAATGTCCTTTTGATGCTTTGCCCGGGATCGGTTATTACGGTTTCCTCCACCAAAGGGAAATTTATCCACTTTTCCCTCCGAGTTCACAAAGAAACCTTCTCTCCAGTCTCTGCCCACGTAGACTTCCACTGTGCGCTGAAAAGCGCTTTTCTTGTTCTTGGTGCCCTTTTATTTAAAACCCCCGAGCGGAGCGTTTGCGTTTATGAATGCTGGGTTTCACGAGGATTCCTAACGTCTGCAGTGGTCAGGTGCGCAGACACACAATGCCGGCTTTGCCGTTCGAGAGGGCCCGGTCCGATACATCACATTTTCAGACTGCTCGGGGTTTGTGTCCCCAGGAGCGCCGCCGCACCCCCCCCCCCCCCGAGAGGACGAGGGTGCGCTGGGGGCAGCCCCCTGCCTGCCCCGTGTGGGGGGAACAGGCCTGGGTGGCAGCAGCCCAGCCCAGAAATGGGGCATTTTGAATGTGAGGTCCTCAGTCGGGAGGGGAAGACCCTTGGGTTTTGATGTCTGAGTGTTTCTGTGTCTTGTTTATAAAAAGGTGATTCATGATGAAGGGGGCCAAGGAGGCGTGCTTGGGGACAGAGGTGCCTTTCGAGGAGAGCCAGCAAGGGGGGCCTTGCAGCTCAGGTCGGGGCCCCACGGCCGGTGGGACCAGGCCTGGTGTGTGGAGTGGGCCCCGGTGCCTTCCCTCCGGGCCTTCAGGTTACGGAGGCCTCAGACTCGTGGTTTTGCCGGCGCACTGTCCCCCCACGCGGCTCGCCCACCTGGCCTCATGGGCCTTTACAAGCTGACCCGAGAAGCTCACCTCTTCAAAGGGACACTATTTTCCTGGACTGAGGGGCATCTTTCAGGATCCAAAGGGAGCCTTCTGCATCTCAGGTGTGCCCAGTTTTTAAGGCATACTGTAAAGATGTGAACTGCCTAATAAACCGTAAGTCCCAAAATAAAACTCTGGACGAGGCAGGAAAAAGGTCTGCCTCATCAGGCAGACACAAAATCAGTCTCGTGAGGGCGACGGGAGCGTGGGTGATTTCTGTTTTCCGTAAAATCGGTATTGAATGTAGCCGTTTGACAGTGAGAAGTCTCCATGGAGCTTTTCCTTTTTCTCCACGTGTTCGTTAGAGTGTGCGAGCAAGTGGTACTTTCGTCCCGTCTCCTATGGTTTCACTTCGACTTTGTCATTTACAATCCAGGTGGGGGAAAATAAGTTGAGCACACAATAGCACTTAAACCTATTTTTTTTTCCTACTTGGCAAATGTGCACAGGTAATCTAAGAACCCTGGACCTTAAGACATTTTCTGGTTGCACAACTGGATTTTTTTTTCTCCTTTGGAAGCACATTAAGCATCCTGGACACGAGACGGTCTGGAAATAGAAAATTGATGAGAAGCTCTGGAGAGTAACGGCTGCCCCCTCTCCATTACAGATCTTCCCCCTCCCCAAGCCCCTGAAGATCTCCCACCCTTGGATGGTGATTGTAAACATGTGGGGTGGGGTTCCCATAGACCCAGGTTACCCTTCCCCCCCAAACAGCTCATACTCTTCGTTGACTTTTTTTTTTATTGTTAAAGTTTTGGGTTTTGCTACACTAGATGGGACCTCTTTTCATGCTCTTCTTGCTTTAAACCCGGGAAAAACCCCAGAACGGAAATTCTTAAGGGAAGATTTAATAACGTGCATGTATGTATAATTGTTTAAAAGTCTGAAGTGAACTTTTAAGATAGTTTCTTTGGATACACCAAAAAAATATGCTTTAGAGAAAAATTAGAGAAAAATATATTTTTCTTAGAGAAAAATATCTTTTCATGCATTTTTCTCTCATGTTCTGAAATGCAGTAATCTGAACTCATTGGAACTTGTTTTCTCTGGGAGCTAGTAAGTGTGTACCATTGATGGGAGTTGCGAACAGAGATCGCCCCAGCTGGCCCAGTGCATTCGAGCAGACAGGTCGAAGGGGACAGGGCTGAGGTGGCCCGAGAAGCCCTGACCTGGCACCCGGGCTGGCAGGCTGGCACCCGGGCTGGGAGAGGTCACTCTTCTCCCTCTGGGTGCGTGGGAGGTTGGGGCAGGTGGCGTCGTGCCTGGTGGTTCGGGTTCCCAGGGGAGTTTCCTGGGGGACCCGAAGTGCAGACGACCAGGCTCCTGAGCCCTTGGGCCCAGGGATGGCATCACATCCCTTCCGCCTTGTTCTTGGGGTCGGGGTGGCCCGCAGCCCGCTCAGATTCAGGGGCAGGTGGGAGAAGACCAAGGCTTCCGCGCTATCTCCCCCCGCCATGTGCCCCCCTCCACCAATGCCTGGCGTTCTTCCTTCCCACCATCTCAGGAAATGCTGATGCCCAGGCCTGTGTGCCCGGAGTCTGACTTCAGCCAGACTGGGGTCTGGGAATGTGCACCAAGTGCCGTCAGGTCGTCCTGCAGTCCGGCCAAGCTCAGGAGCTGTTGGGGGGGTCGAATAGAGTGGGTGTTCGCCAGGTGAGCTGCTGTACGCAATAGGGCCTCGGCGAGTCCTCAGCGGGGCGCGGATGCTGGGGACACGATCCTCGGGCCTGGGAGGTCTGTGTGCAGCAGGGGCTGCTGAGGGACATTGGCGCAGGGGCCGTGGCAGCCCGGCTCCCACGGGGACCCCTGGGGGGCAGCACCCGCGCTGGCCGAGCGTCATGGACGCCCACACCCGTGGCTTAGCCCCGGCTGTGACCGTGGGGCGTGGCTGGGCGGGCCGGGTGGGCCCCAGCCCTGTGACATTCCAGCGCTCGCTGTGAAGTCAGCAGCACCATGGGTGAGTCCCGCCGATGGGCTGTCCGGCCAGAGAAGGAGGCCACGGGCCAGCCCGCGCCCAGCCTTCCACCGCGGGCTGTTGCTTTTCCACAGGCGAGCGCTGCAGGCGGCCCAGTGCGGAGAGGAGTGGGGAGGGGGGCCCTGGGTACGTGGTCGAGGTGCCGAGGGGTCGGGAAGTGGTCATCTCCGAGGGGAACAGGATCGTGAGGGGGAAGGGTACACAGAGACATCGCGGGAGAGTGTTTTTTAGGGTCTCCTGGAGAAGGATCTCACAAGGCAGCCTTCACAGCCTGGGGCCTCTGAGGGTCAGCCCCTAGTCTCACAGCTGAGTCCTGTCCCCGCCCCCGGCGCGTGGGCAGGGATGCCCCTGACTGCATGCCTTTCTTGGCCTTCCCTCAGGAACTCTGAGGAGAGTTCTCGAAGGAATGGCCAGCACCTCTGCCACAGGCGCCTGGGCCCATGCTCATGGGCTGGGAGCGCTGTATCTTCCCTGGTAGGTGAGGGGGGGCAGGAGGGTGGCAGCCGGGCCCTGGAGAGACCTGTCCCCACGTGCGTTGAACCCAAAGCGTGCCTGCGCAGCCCAGGGTTCCGGGGCTGCCCTTTTTGCTGCTGCCGCTCTTTTGGAATGGGGAACGAGTGGGGGCAGGGCGACGGGTGTGGGGAGAGCAAAGGAGCCCTTAAACCAACGCCACGATCCCTGTGACGTGCGGAAGACGCATGGGATTGGAATGCTCTCAGAAGACGGGGCGAGGCTGTTCTTCGTGCTCGGTCGGTAAATGCAGCACGTCTTTGCTTTCGTCAGCCAGCGGCTGGTTGGGGAAGAGGGAGGTGGTACGTGGGCCGCCTTCTGTTGCTGCTGCTGCTTCCAGACCCCAGACCCAAGGGGCCGTGTTCCCGGGGGGTCCTCGTCGGGCGTGCGGGCTTGTGCCGCTGTCCTCAGGCCCGGGCGGCCTCTGGCCCTCTGCCCCTGCCCCCATCTGCGTGATGTCCGTGCTCGGAGACAGAAGGCAGAGCGCATTCTTGGGCTGGGCTGGAAAAGCAATCATCCCCTGGCAGAGGGCTTGGCTGGGTTGTACAGCGGCCTCTCCTGAGCGGAGCCCCCGCTGGCAGGCTTTATCGGGGCTGTGTTTGTCTCTGAGCCCCTCGGGCGTCGGAGCTGGTGCTGGGGGGGGGGGGGGCTTTTGGGGAAACCTCCCGGCTGTGTTTGATGAACCACACCTTCAGAATTTCACAAAAGGTTCTCTCAGCTTTAAACTCACAAGAGCTTCCACTTGGGACCCAAACCTCTCGAGGAGGCTCTAAAAATTCGATTCCGCTTCAGTTGTTTTTCACTTTGGAATTTTAAGTGTTTGGGTAGTTGGGTCCGTTACCTGGTGCTGCAGGTTCTGTTTGGGCCGGAGCATCATACATCCTGCTGACGTTTGCTTCGCGAGCCTCGGAGGGCCGCCGGGCCGATGCCGCTGGGGGAGGCCGTCTCTCCCTGTTGTCCCAACAGGAGGCTTGGCGGCCAGTCCCCCGCCTCCACTGGAGTTAGAAGTAACGAAAATTCAGGTAGCGCATGCCGGGCCACGCCCAGAATTCATGTTTGCTCCGTGGCTGGATTGAAAGATGAGCCCCAAAACACAGTGCCTTTCAAACGGGGCTGGCTGGAAGGGCTAGTGGTCGTGGGAGCCGTTGGTTTGGACGGAGGAAGCGGGTCCTGGCGGTTTCTGAGGAGCTGGTCCAGTGGAGAGGCCAGAGGCCACCCCCAGGGACATCAGGGAGACAAGCCCCCCCCCCCTCCCCCTGCTCCCAGGTCTGTCCCCTGAGTCAAGGGTGTGCCTCTCTCTGGGTAACAAGAGTTACTGCTCTTTGTCATGGAAATCAATTTGCAACCTGAGCTGCAGTTTTGCTTTACAGTCCCAGCTGGAGGGGATCTTGGATGGACTCTGCCGCCCCCCCCCCCCCCCCCCACCCCGTGCCCTCTGGCACCATCCCTGACCCCGGCTGCCGGAGGCTGGGGACAAGACCTTTGGAAGAGGGCATGTTGCTCACAGACGCCTTGGGTTTTCCCAAAATCCGGCCTGGGAAAAAGTGGTTCTGATCAGTGCGTTCAAGGTGAGGCTTGCTTCGAGGTCCAAGGGGCCCGCTGATCCCTCTACTGTGTGGGGGGAGGGAACATGGGGTCCAGCAGGGGGACAGGAGAAAGCTGGCAGGACCTGAGTCACAGAGGGCATTCGGGTGCTGGTCAAGTCATGTGAGGTCCTCAGGCTGGGTGGCACCTGGGCTCTTCTAGGGAGGGGAAGGCACTGGGGAAGGTCTGCAGAGCTGGGGTCTGTGAGGGCCACAGGGGGAACCAGGGAGGCTGGGCACCTGGAGGACTTGGCTGCCATATCCTGTGGAAGGAGGACTGGTGGGCTGGGGCAGGGCTGGGGGACTTGATGCACTCCCCCCCTCCCCCTTGGCTCTTCTGGGCTGTGTTGGTGGTGGGGGCAGAGCCTGCCTGAGCCCGTGCACCTGCTTGGGTTAGTCGAGTCCAGAGGCGCTGGGCCTGCCCCCCCCCCCTGGAACCTCTCCTCCCCCGTCTCCGGAGCCTGTTCTCCACTGAGCTTTGGGTCTGCAGGAGGCTGCTCCTGGATGCCTCTGAGACGGAGGTCGCGTTTCAGTGTCTCTGTTGTTCTGGGGTGACGAAGGGCTATATCAGTCAGGGTTCAACCGAACGGGAGGAGATCTGTCTGGAGGGTTTGATCGGCCTGTGGAAGGTGAGTGGAAGGGCTCCTTTGTGGAGAAGGCTCTGCCTTGCTTGGAGGCTAGTCCGCCAAGTGGTCAGGCCCCCCAGGCCTTCAGGGCGACCCCCTTCAGGAAGGCAGCTGGGGAAGGACCTTAGCCACACGCAACACACACCTTTGTCCTCGACCGAGCGGCCGGACCAAGGCGCGTGGACCCGGCAGTCATACCTGAAGCATGCGATTTGTACCGGAGTCCCGGCTTCGTTTGACTTCTCGCTGGTGTCTAAACACTAGAGTCAGTGCTTCGCCTGGAACCAATTCCACGTTCAAATCATAAACTAGAAAAATGTCCTGTATCCCGGGATGCTGTGGGCCAACAGCCCCCGTGTCCCGGGCGCCGTGCGTGCTCCTCGGGCCGTCTCCGTTCCTCCAACCACTTGTGCGAGGTCTGCTGGCCGTGACCCGGCAGGACCACCATGCAGTCCGCCCGCGACGCCCAGTAGGGCAGGGGGAGGCCTGGGCCCAGCCCCATGTGCAGCATGTTTGGGTCTGAGTCCTGGTTGGGATCGCCTTTCTTGACTCTGGGTCGTTCTCCCTTAGCCTTAGGCTCACGCGGAGCCTCCTGTCACAGGTTGGGAGCCTCCTGTCACAGGGCCAGGAGCCTCCTGTCACAGGGCCGGGAGCCTCCTGTCACAGGGCCGGGAGCCTCCTGTCACAGGCTGGGCATGGGCACCCTCTTGCACTTTGCTTTTCTTAAAGGGAACGAGGTTCTGCACACAGCTACCTTAAAGAAGCAGCAGGGAAATCCAAACTCTGCTGGTCCCTTCCAGAAGGTCACCTGCTCATCTGTCCCTAAAATGTGACTTCCAGCCTGCACCCTTTTCCTTAAACACCACAAACTTACCTTATAAAATAAGGTGAATTTCATAACTACCTCTAATCATAAACAGTGCGTGGCATCAGTTCCTATGATTTCCGTTTCTCAAAGGCCAGGTGTGGTCCTGGTAATAGTTCCCTGAGTCTGTCTTTCCAACCGTTTCCTCTATCCATACAAAAACAAACAAACAAAAAAAAAATTTTTTTTTTTTTTTGGGGGGGCAAAAAGCGTTGATGTTAACTTTGTTCTCTCAACATCGTAACATTAACATCGTTTCCTTTGAGGATCGGTCGCGTAATTCTGTCTTCTCTGTCTCATGGCTGCGGAAGGAGCCAGAAGCTCCACTCTGTGTGCGAGTGACCGGCCGCCCGGCCGTGGGGAGACTGCTGGCCCCTGTCCCCCGGGTGCGTGGCGGTCACCGGTGCCTGCCCAGCACTGCTTCTGGGAGCTGGTCCTGGGCACCGCACGTGCCTGGCCTCCTCATGGAGCCCGGGACTTGGGTGGGACCCCGTGTGAAAGGGAAGGAAAATGCAAGTTTCCCTTCACTGCCTTGGAAATACAGAAGGAGGGAAACTTATGAAAACAGTGGCTGTTGATGGGGCGTTGGGGTGACCCCGTCGGCCGAGCGTCTGCCTCCTGATTTCAGCTCAGGTCCTGCTCTCAGGCTTGCTAGATCGAGCCCCGTGTCGGACTGTGCGCTCAGTGTGGAGTCGACTTGAGAGTCTCTCCCCGTCTCCCTGTGCCTCTCCCCCTGCTTGCTCGCTCACTCGCTGGAGCGCTCTCTTTCTAAAATAAATAAAATCTCCAAAAACAAAAAGAACAGTGGCTGTTGATTTAGATGTGTCGTAATGGAAATAGGTCAGGGGTTTGTATTCATACTTACGGGTGTGTGGAAACACGTCCCTTTAAGAAAAGCAAACCAGGAAACTGATGGTACGTCATACAGCTGGCCCTCGACCAACACGGGAGTTGGGGCGCCGACGCTCATCCAAGTCAGAAACCCACGTGTAACTTTTAACTCCCCCAAAACCTAACTACGAAGAGCCTCCTGATGACCTGAGGCCTTACCGGTAACAAAAATGGTCTTGCTGATGACCCGTGTCGGTATCTGTATTATACACTGTGACGTAGACGAGAGAAAAGAATGTTACTAAAAGGATCGTGAGGATGGGGCTCCTGGGTGATTCCGTTGGTTGAGCAGCAGACTCCTGATTGTGCCTCAGGTCACGAGCCCCTCGTTCGAATCCCGGTCCCGGCCTGTGCTCAGCAGGGAGCCTGCTTCTCCCTCCCTTACTGCCCCTGCCCCCGCATCTGCGCTCTCAAATAAATAAATAGGTATTTTTAAAAAGATTGTGAGGAAGACAAGATACATTTTCAGTGCTATATCGAAAAAAACATCCTCGAAACAGTGGACTTGAGCAGGCAAACCTGTGTCGTTCCAGGATCCACTGACTGTGATTTGTGAAGAAATCGGCGTAAACAGAAATCAGTAGGTTTTTACTCAGTTGAGTGATTAATGCTGGCTCACGTATGTGTTTTGGGTTAAAATAAACTGTTTATCGAAGGCATACACTTTTTCACAACTTCCTCACAGTGCGGCTCCCGTTAACCCACCGTCTGCCCATCCCGGCCACACTGGGGGGAAGGTGTGAGCCCACACCACTGGGGGGGGGTGTGAGCCACCCCAGAATGGGGCCCTGCGTCCGTTTTTGTCCCTCCCTGTTCTGATTGTTTACAGTTTCCTTGCTCGTGCGCGCGGCTCCAGGTACGTGGAGATACTCACAGCTGTGTCTGAGCTTGCTGCCTGCTCTCAGTTATCTGTGGTTAAGGACAGATGTGCAATAAAACGTGGCCCCACATGAAGGGGCAGCCGGTGCTGTGCTGATTCATTTGTCTCCCCGAGTGCGCTCGAGGGGACTGATGGCCCGTGAGCTGGGCTTTCTCAGAGGTGTGACAGTGTGGCGGTGGTGGTTAATGCGTAGTTATTTCTATTTATTTATTTTTGAAAGACTTTATTTATTTGACAGAGAAAGGGAGAGGGAGAGCACAAGCGGGGGGAGCTGCAGGCAGAGGGGGAAGCAGGCTCCCCACTGATCAGGGAGCCCGATGTGGGGCTCCATCCCAGGACCCTGAGATCATGACTTGAGCCGAAGGCAGACGCTTAACACGCTGAGCCCCCCAGGAGCCCCAGTTAATGTGTGGTTAAGCTATATATACCTGGAGTTCACTTGAAAATGGAATTCTCCTTCGTCTTCAGTTTGTGTGTTTTTTTTCTGGTGTCTGGAATCATTTAGACGTTATAATTAGGGAGATGAGATACCCAAAAGGCTTTTGAGAAAATTAATCACACGTTTCTTATTTTTAAAAACCACAGCAAACTGGAGATAGAAGGATAACTTCTTATAATGTTAATTATTATATCTATGCCAAAGTAAAAACAAGCATTAGTGGTGTGACCTAGATAATCTTGTTAATATCGGGCCAATTACAAAAAGCCTTATGTGGCAATATTCTGTAAGGGAGGTCGAATGGATGTTACAAGATACAGTTACTGTTTTCAGACACAGTGTACTTTAGAGACCTAAGTAAACACGCTAAAAACTTTTAGTAAAGTCTTTAATACATTTGGAAATGATCTCTTGGTGAAGCTTTTCTATAGATCACCAATAATCAGAAGCTTACGTCTAGGGGGAAAATGTCACTCTATGAAGCAACAACAAATAAACTGTACCTTTACCAAAAAGTAGGAAAGCATGTTAGAATAGTGAAAAATTTTAGAAGGACAATAATTCAGTCATGGTCTGGATTCTGTTTTCAAGTAATCTCTACACCCAGCACGGGGCTCGAACTCACAACCCCAAAATTAAGGGTGGCATTCTCCACCAACTGAGCCTGCCAGGCACCCTAGGGAGACTCAGTGTTTTAAAGATGTCCACTCCTTCCAGGGCAACAAAGATTTGAAATAACGCCAACCTATATCGCAGTAGGACTTTGGGGACACCAGACTAAATGACCCGACAGCCCATCCTGAAGAATAAAGAATTGGTTAGAGGGCTCCTGGGGGGGGCTCAGCCCATTAAGCCTCTGCCTTTGGCTCAGGTCATTACTCAGGGTCCTGGGATCGAGCCCCACATCAGGCTCCCTGCTCAGTAGGAAGCCTGCTTCTCACTGTCCGCCGCTCCCCCCACTCATTCTCTCTCTTTCAAATAAATACAGATATAAGATCTTATATATAAAAAAAGAGAAGTGGTGAAAGCAGATCATTACTGTGTTCTAAAATATATCATAAAACTGTAGTCACTAACACAGTATGATTCTGCCCCAAATTATGATTGCTGATTGGAAAATAGGCAAACGACACAAGTGACTTCGCAGAATAAAAATACTGACGAGTGCTACAGAAACATAAAAGGTCCTCAGAATCCTTCGAAGTGCACAAGTAGAAACTAAGTTTAATGATAGGCTACTACTCTCTGGGTATTGGATTATGATGTTTTCAAAAATTGTATTCTTATATGTAATCTAAAGAGATGGGTGAATATGGGACCCTCGTGTCCACTACTTTCACTTTCAGGAATCCATCTTGGCAATATGGGGAGAGAAATAAAGATTTATAGGCAGGAACGTTCATTAGAGCTTCAGTTGGTACAGTTCACAATTAGGAGGAGCCTGAATGTCCCGCCACAGGAGAAGAGTTGTGTAAACTTGACGCGCTACATGGAGAGGTATTTTTGTAAACGTTTATTAAAAAAAAATTACATTTTCGAGGAATCATTGATGATACAGCAAAGTCTTCATGATATAACGTTATCTGCAATGACGGGGGTGGGGGGGGAAATGTTACAATGTAATATTCGTCGTTCAACTGAGAGCCGAATATGCACCAGACTCCCAGCATCTGTTTGAACTATGGAGAATTCCCTTCCTTTTGGGGCATATAGCTCAGGGAGGAATTATTATTATATTACCAATGGTAGTATAATAATAAAAACCTCAATTTAGGAAATGATTCTAACTTGTAACAAAAAGTATTTGTGTCAACACATAAGGGTGTCTAGGGAGTCAAAAAGAAATGGACCAATTTTTTTTTTTAAGATTTTATTTATTTACTTGACAGAGAGAGATCACAAGTAGGCAGAGAGGCAGGCAGAGAGAGGGGGAAGCAGGCTCTCCACTGAGCAGAGAGCCTGATGCGGGGCTCGATCCTAGAACCCTGAGATCATGACCTGAGCCGAAGGCAGAGGCTTTAACCCACTGAGCCCCCCAGGCGCCCCTGGACCAAATTTTTGATACTGGTTTTGTTTGGCTCCAAGTCTGACAGGTTTTTGTTGTTTCTTCCTTGTGCTTTCCCAGTACTTTCCCAATTTTCTATAAAATCTGACTTACAGTTTGGTCATCAGAAGAGAATGAAGACAGAAACCCTCACTCTATCCGCTCCTCAGAAGGCTACACAGAGTGACTTAAACACACAGAAATGTACACACGCAGTAATTGTGGCTTACTGCCATTTACAGAAGGTCATTTGCTTCACCCTCGGGACCAAATGCTGGATCTCTGATTACCTGGTACACTGGCTGGCTTGTGGAATTGAACCCCGCTACCCTGGGGTTTTTAGGACCATTTCGGTCCTGACGCAGAGAGGTGTAGGTATGCTACGGGTAAAGGGACCGTGCGGAACAGGCGGGTTCTGGGGTTAGAAAGGGACTCGCACACCCGTAGGGGTGGGAGGCTCAGTGTGTCCGCTCTGTCTACACTCCCGTGCATTTCGTCCTGTGAGCCGGGACAGAATCTTCCTGGGGGCGTCCTTGGCCTGGCTAGTGGCCGAGCTGAGCTTTGAACCCAGGGAGCAGAACCACAGGACGACTCTAGCGGTGCTGTCAGCCTTCCCCCGGAAAAGCAGTTGCTCCTGGGGGTTCAGAGCCCCCCAGGTGCCTTCCTGTTTTCCCACCCCGTTAGATTTTCACAGAGGCCAGAGGGTGTGGACTGGAAAGGCCAGGTCCCTTGGGCCCATGGATCACGGCTGACTTGAGGAGCCCTAGTGCCTTTGGCGGGTGCCTCTGCCGAAGGAAGGACTTTTTCCTTCTCCCTGCTGGAGATCAGTGTTTGCCCAAGTCAGCAGTTTGTGGCTGTGGAGAAAATCTGACGATTGCCTCTGCGGCTTTGCTAAATTGATGCTTTTCCTTTCACGGCCCAATTCTGAGCTGATTCAGAAGTCCTGTGATTTATAAAAATGTGACACGTGATCGGAGCCTTGTCCCCCGCCCCCTCGTCCCGTCCCTCGGGGCACCCCGGAAGGTGGTCGTGGGGGCGGATCCTCAAAGCTGCCCTCTCCCCTCCCGTCAGGTGGATCTTGTAGAAATCTCTGTGTGTCACTGGGACCGTGGCCGCTCTCCAGGGTCCCCCAAGGGCAGGAGTCCAGGACGGGGTCTCGGATGAAGTTTCACCACAGCGTGATGAGGGGTGAACTTAGCGTGAGCAGGACCGACAGGGTCGCCAGCGAGTTTGGAGAGTGACTGACGGTCCATGCCGGATCTCCAGGGTGGGTGTGTGCCCGGGCCGCCCCCCCGGTCTTGTACCTCGCCGTCCCGGCTCGTGTGGCTGCCGTGTGCGGCCCCCATTTTATTCCGCTGCGAGTCCGCGCTGTCCGGGGTGCTCGAAGGCTTGCTTCCACGTCCGGGAGGGGGCTTGTTCTCAGGGCCTCTGTGTATCACAGCCCCATTGCCGGGGTGGACACAGATGTGCGTGTGTTTCTGGTTGTCCCCTGAGTCTGAGAGACACGTGGTACTTGTCATTGCCTCCAGAAGGCTGCGAAGAACCGGGGCGCGGCCATGCGGCCCGTCCGGCGTGGGCCCGCGTCCGAAGCCCAGATTTCCCTCCCCCGCGTTTCCTGGAGGGCAGAGGACTGGGCTGCCGCGTGGGCGGTGCTGTGGCGGTGCTTGTTTGGGCAGCTGGCCACAGGCCTCCCCTCCCGATTGCAAACACATGGCTGGTTCCCGCGTCTGGGGACCCGGTGCGTGTTGTGCCCGCTGAGAGCTGAGCGTGTCTCACCCCTGGAGCCCTGTCTGTCCCCAAGGAAACGGGACCGTCCCTTACCAGGGACGGAGGACAGCTGCCTCCACTCAGCTGGGCCACCCAAATGCACGTGTCCTAAACAGCCTGGGGCAGGTTGGTGAACGCCGACACTTGGTTGCCTTTTTTCCACTTTCAGCAGTTTTGGTAAGTGATTTGAAGTCTTCCTCTCCTTGTTCTTTCTGTGAACGTGTTTGCTGTTATAAGCAGACTTCTGGAGCACCGTGGGTCCCGCAGCAGGAATGCTGCTGCTGCTTGAGAGGCCTCACGGCGAGCGGGCTGGACCAGTGTGCACAGCAGGGGGTGGGGGTCACGGGTCACAGGCTTGTGGCAGACCGGCCGCTTCTCCATGGGCTGAGCATCTGCCGACCTTCCCGAAGCCCCCTGTGGATGGCGAGGAGGCCGGCAACCGCCTCGGCCCCGCAGGGTGGTCGTGATGAGCACTGGGGAGGCGGGAAGGGGGTTCCGGCCGATGTGCCGTCGGTGGACGTCGTTCTTGTTTCCTCCCCGAGGGACTGTCTCCCCAAGGGACAGTCTCTTGGCTTGTGATCCCGAGGGCGGCGGGGAGGAGCGGCCACCAGCCCAGCATCTTAGAGGGCCCGCCTCTAATCCAGCAGGACCGTGGACAGCAGAGGCATTTGGAGATGAGAAGCCGTGTGCGTTGGGGACGTTGGGGATGTCGGGGGGAGGGCGCGCCATCTCAGGGCTCTCCTGGGAACCTGCCAAACTAAACAGAACCCTGTGGGTTCACTGCTGCGCTCCAGTGCGGCTCTCCGTGTCCCCCCATCTCCCCGTGATGCAGCTTTTCCAGAGGCCGAAGGCATTGGAAGACAGTCCAGCAGACACACATAGCCTGCCCGCCCGGGCCCCGCTGCCACGCGGGTTAGGCTCTGCCTGCATGCACATTTTGTACAAACGGTGTGTCCACGGTTTGAAAGGAAGCCGTTGAACTGCGACACTGGAGCTCTCCTATGTACGTTGGGGCAGTGCCATTGTTACACAGACAAAAGGGAAGCGCGGTGGGGGCCGTTAGGGGTGCGTGGCTGGATGCTCAGCGGGAGCCGTGGGGCGTCTGTTCTCTTCATGGGGCAGAAGGGCGGCGCGGGGGTGAGTGACCTGGACTCGCGGACCAGGAGCAGGAAGGAGGGGCGGGGAGGGGGCTCTGCGGGCCTGAGCCCACGCGGTCCTGATGCTCTGCTGGTCACACGTTGGGAAACCAACCCTGGGGTCACCTCTGTCCCTGCCCTTGGGCCTGCGGGTGCGGCAGCCCCCCTCTGCTCTGGCTGGTGTTCTGTGTTTCCAGCCTGGCTCAGTCCTTTTGGGCTGCCCCCAGGAACCCCACAGCCTCGGGGGCTTGTAAAGACAGTGGCGGTTCCTCGCAGTTCCAGAGGCTGGAAGCGCGGCAGCGAGGGCGGGCCCGCCTGGTGGAAGCCTTCTTCGTGGAGCAGGCGCTGGCTCCTCCCCATGTCCCACGTGCAGGACGGCGGTGTGGGGGGCCCCGGGGCCTCTCGCACGGACACTCATCGCCACGACCTGCTCGCCCCCAAAGGCCCCGCCAGCTCAGCGTACCGGGGGCACGAGTAAAAACTGGGTAAAAAACAGAATGCAGATTCTACCTGTGAATTTCGAGGGTTCAGATGGCCACGTGCCCCTGAGCTCAGCCCGCTCTTCTGTTTTCTCCCGTATTGAAAGGGTGAGGTTTCCGTCTGGCTCCCGATGCCCCCGCGGGGAGAGCCGTGGGGGTCCGTTGGCGACACAGTCTCCCCCTTGGTCCCCGGAGGGCTCCGTCAGGGACGAGTCAGGCTCCAGAGACCCCGTGTCTGTGCTGCGAGGCGGCTCGGTGGGAGGACCGGCGTGGCCTCGTGCGGTGGCGGTGACGCGGGCCAGACGGGGGATATGTGGCACGTGTGGCTGTGTGTCCTGGTCACAGCACTTGCGATGCCAGCGCCCGCCGGGAGGCTGCCGCGAGGACAGGAGAGCGTTTCCGCGCGACTTGAATGAGAGGAAGATGTTCAGCCGCGCGTATCAAAGGGTGGAAATCTGTCATCTCAGAAGTCGCTGATGTGCAGTTATGTGACGCAGATTGGAGTAATTAGAGGGTTT
Organism: Nasua narica; assembly: GCA_028533885.1. Classification (NCBI taxonomy): domain Eukaryota; kingdom Metazoa; phylum Chordata; class Mammalia; order Carnivora; family Procyonidae; genus Nasua; species Nasua narica. The sequence goes on from CM052813.1 coordinate 876,169, forward strand.
GATCACCAGGCGTGTGAAGGCTGTTACAAATGTGGGCCCCCGTCCCTGGCAGGAAGTCAGACTTGAAGACTGTTGGAGCGAGTCGTGCCTCTTTCAAGGTTGCCACGAGCCGGATTGATTTAGTTTGGCAGAAACTACAAAAACAAACACGGAGTTTAGAAAAGCAAAGGCTCATGTGATCCCCGTGCTGGCCCCAGAGAAGAGGAAATGCTTCCTAAATTGCCCCGCGGACCCGCGCACCGAGGCTCGCTCTCCCCAACCTGGTAATTTTCAGATCGTCTAGGGAGCCATGAACAAACTCGGGGAGACGCAGGGAGGGCCTCCAGGCCCTTCCCCCGCGCCCGCCCTCTGCCTGCCTTCTCTGCCCTCCCGTCACCAACACGCCAGGCTTTTACTAAACCCCTAGTAAATCTGCACCGTGGTCGTGGTTGTTGAGCCCAGCCTTGACTTCTTCGGTTCCTGTGGATGCCGAGGGGACTTTGGGTTGGCGAGATGGGAGCACAGGCCTGCCCAGGTCTGCAGGGCCACGGTGCTGTGTTCCCGGGCATCGGCTCCCTGGGAGTCCCCTTCTTGGGGCCAGGCTGGGGCCTGCCAGGGGTGGGAAGACTGGGTGACAGCCTTCAGGACACAGACCCTCTTCCCTGGCTCCTTGGGGTAGACATTCTCTCCTCTGGTGCAGACACAGCTCAAGGCCACCGTGGGATCCCATCAGTTGGCCTCTGGGTCCCAGCGGCCACTGGCACCTCTGGGTACCTCGGCAGGCCTCCCACCTGCTGGCGGCAGTCCACTGTCCTGGAATGAGCTTGGGGACGTGGGGGACACACGCAGCCAGGCCTGTCCCCTAGCTGGGTCCAGACGTCCCGCACGCTCCACCTCAGATGTGGAACTCGGCCAAGACGGAGGCCGAGGGGCTCCCAGCACAGAGCTTCAAGAATGTGCAGCGCCACGTGTTTGAAGCAGGGGTGAGGGGCGGCGGGGATAGTCAGTTAAAATACACGTGGCCACAGTTTGAGGCGCGTTAAGATGACGGCAACCTGTAGTAGTCCAGTCTCCTAGTGATTCCTGACATGTCTTTCTCAAGTCAGACTTGCAAGTGTCCTTTTTGAAGTTGGGCTCCAAACCAGTAACAAACGGTAAAGGAAGGTTTTTCCCCTACGGGCCTGTGCCCTTGATTCTTTTTCTCGTGTTTAAATCCTCCGTGGGATATCGTATTGTTTCCGGTGGGAAACACAGAACCCACAGTTCTGGAGGGAGCAGAGGCAGCAAGTAAGAGGCCGACGAAGGAATCGGGGATAGAGTCCCGGCAACGGAGACGGTGAGGAGGGGATGGGGGCACGCGGCGCAGTGACAGGGCGTGGGGAGCAGGGGTGGCCTCCCGGGAGGTTGTGTGGGAGGCCTGTCTGAGACGGGGGCCTGCCAGCCGGGCCCGCGGACTCAAGGCCCAGGTCTTGGCGCCCGAGAGAGCTGGGGCGGACGGAGACCGGCAGGGGGGGCGTTGGCTGCTGCAGAAGGACCCGAGCCTGCCAGAGGGAGGGGTTGGGGCTTTAGCTGAAGCGGGTGGCCTCTTCCTCGGAGGGCTGGAAGCGAGGACGGGGGCTCTTGATGGGGGCTCTCGATGGGGCTCATCTTTGGAAGGGACCCCGTGGCTGCGTGAAAACGCGCGGGTTAGGCCGCTCGAGTGTGCAAGGAGGGAGCCTGGGGGAAGGCCACGTTGCTGGACCAGAACGAGGACAGTGGTGGCTGGTGTTTGGGTGGGGCAGAGGGAGACCGAGAGAAGGAGCGTGCTCTGGGAGCCCCGGGGTAGCTGCCCAGAGCCAGGGCAGGGCCGAGCAAGATGGCGCCGGGCCTTGGCCTTGGGCGTCTGGGTCCAGGGCGGCTGTTAACTCTCTGTCGAGAGGGGGAAGCCACGGGTTCTGGGAGCTCTAGGGGGCTGCTCTCGGTTGCCCGTGACCACGAGTGTACTTAGAGAGCAGCGCAGAGGCAGCCTCTGTCCACCTGGGCATTTGTTGCTTTTGTGTTGGTTTTGTCCCTGGGTGTTGGAGGCACCCTGCCTTCTAGACATCTGGGTGTTATTGCCTAGGGACATGCCGATTTCTTCCTCATCGGTTAAAAAGGTCCCGCAGAGCTACCGGGCACTGCAAAGGGGTCCTCTTTGATTTCTTTGGCACCCCATCAGATAGTTCTGGTGCGCAGGGAATTCGCGGGAAGCCCATCAGTTTTGTGAAGGCCGACCGTCACGGTGCCGTCACATTTTCCATCAAGAATCCCCCTCGATAGCTAGCAGGCAATTTCTGAGCTGAGAACAGTATTTACACTGTTTATTTGAGGATTAGTGAAAATCCTATAATTCTCCAGGAGGCTGTCAGAAGCAAGAGGGGCTTGACTGGATGCCGCAGTCCCGTGCCATCATTTTACCTGCAAACATTTAACGTTCTCTTTGAAGCACCTTTTCTGACCTTTGTATTCTAATGGCCTTAAGGTTTATTTTTCAAACCATGTGATAACTTTTATTATGAATGAAGATGCCTGTGGTTTCTCTGCTCCTGAGAGGGAGCTATTTTGCTCTCTAATAAGTGCTCATCAGAGAAAAATCATTTGGTACGTGCCACGAATCCATGAAACGGCATGCTGGAAACCACAGATCGCTTTAAAATGTAATGCATATCATTTATTACGGAAAAGGGTGCTTGACATTATTGGATTTCCTTCTGGGAACATAATCCGTGTAACCATGAGCTTTTCCTCAAACCCATTACATACCTGCACCATTCGGGAGGAGCGTTAAGTTGCTTGCATTTGGGGATCCTGACGTCGGACCGCCAGCCCTGGTTTGGAGCAGGTGGCTGGAGCGAACTGCAGGATGGGAAACACCTGACCCGGCGCTTGGCGGGAGGAGGTTACTTCCCGCCTTCGCTGGGTGACGAGGGGTGTGCAGGGTCGTCAGGGACGACTTCCGCCTTCGCCGGGTGACGAGGGGTGTGCAGGGTCGTCAGGGACGACTTCCGCCTTCGCCGGGTGACGAGAGGTGTGCAGGGTCGTCAGGGACGACTTCCGCCTTCGCCGGGTGACGAGGGGTGTGCAGGGTCGTCACGGACGACTTCCGCCTTCGCCGGGTGACGAGGGGTGTGCAGGGTCGTCACGGACGACTTCCGCCTTCGCTGGGTGACGAGGGGTGTGCAGGGTCGTCACGGACGGTGCACCCGTCGGACGTGGGCTTCTGCGCTCGGGATTGCTGAACAAGCCGGGCTCTTGCGCTCTGGAGACGGAAGATGCCTTCCAAGGGTAGACGTATGTCTGGCTCTCTTATACTTTGATTTTAGTGTCCCCCCCCCTTTTTTTTAAGATTTTATTTATTTGACAGAGAGACAGGGAGAGAGAGAGAACACAAGAAAGGGGAGTGGGAGAGGGAGAAGCAGGCTCCCTGCTGAGCAGAGAGCCCGATGTGGGGCTCCATCCCAGGACCCTGAGATCAGGAACCAAGCCGAAGGCAGAGGCTTAACCCACTGAGCCACCCTGGCGCCCCTATTTTCGCCCCCGTTCTTGAGAGAATATCTTACTTTGCCGTTTCTTCTCCTTTGAGAGAGAAAATGCGGTACAATTCAGGATTCTCGTGAGCGCCCGGGGTGCCCCGCGGGCCCTCAGCTCTCGCGTTCTGCCATCTTTACGTTTTCCCCGTGGGTTTGCCTCATTTCCACTGTCCGACGGCCTTCCCTTGACTTGTCTGAACTTCATGATTCAAGGCCTGTTCAGGGAACTTGGTGGTGTGGGCCCCGACTTGGTGGGCACGATGGAGTCTTCTAGAAGGCTGTGCGGGGCTCCGTGACAGAGACCAGCCGGGATTCTAGGCTCTGTGGTTCCAGGATCCGGAAAGCGGGCCCTGGAGCGTATGGCTGTCTCGGCCCCGACCGGGCCCCACGTCCCCATCTCCTGCTGCCTGCTTCCGGAGCCCCTCTCGGCCTGTGGGCTCCGAGCGGCGGTCCCAGACACGTCCCCCCCCGAGCGATCTGGTCACTGTTCACACAGCCGGTGTTCATAGCGAGCCCCTCTGTCACCGAGAGCATGAATCCAGCCCGACGAGTCGGGCCTGCAGAGCGAAGGGCTAGGTGAGGGGACAGCCGCCGTAGCTGTAGTCTCAGTGCCGTGACGGCAGCTGGAGAGAGTCCGCCTTCGCCTTCTATGCTTTGTCATCGCGCCGGCAGGGCGCCTCTGCTCTGTGTCCTTCGTGGGGAGGTGATCACGGGGCGGGGGGCAGCAACTGCCAGAAATTTTTTTTTTCTCCCAAAAGTCACCCCGTCGAGGTGGCGGTGACAACACTGGCTCGGAGGGGCTGATTCGGGCGTGACGGGGAGCGCCGCTGGGACCTACCTGCCCCTGTCCTGGTCCTACAAACCAAGGGCCGGCTAACCCCAAGGCTTGTGGCTCAGGTGAATTTGACACTGAGCAGAGGTCCTGGGACCGGGGACCTCCTTATGGCAGCACCACCTGGGCCCCTCCGTGGGAGGGGAGAGGGAGGGCTCCCTCCTTTTCCTTGGCCGAAGTGGGAACTACGTGAAGTCCTATAAAATTAAGTAGTTTCCTTTACGAGGAGACACGGGGAGGGAGAGAGTCACGGGGGTCGGGGACGGGGAGGGATGGCTGGGTCTCCCCGCCCAGTGCCCGGCCCGGGTCCTCCTGGCAGCCCGACCCTCCGAGGAGGCGCTGATCCTGCCTCGTGTGCGGAGGTGACGTGTGGGCCGGTTTCAACAGTCATTGCAACTCGTGGCCTGGCCTCTCCGGTTTCCCCAATGCCCCTGCGTCCCCAGACGCTCGGCCCAGCGTGAGGGTTTGAGGACATAGTTACTTGAAAGTCATTTCCTTGGAAAGGTGCATGGGTCAGTCATCGTGTTGGGCTGCTTGTTTGCTTCGGTGTGTCGGCGTCCAGGAGACGTGAACTCCTGGTCACACACACGGAGCAGGGGCGTCCCGGCACGGGGGAGGCACCCGGCGAGCTGGAACCCCAGGCAGGCCGCGCCCGGGCCCGGAGCGAGAGGAAGACGGAGCGTGAAGCATGTGGACAGCCTCCGGGGTCCGCCGGGCCGGGGCGTGTTGTAATCAGATGCGGTAACGACTGTCCTGAAGACAGCAGCCCTGTCCCCCAGATCCCTGGAAGTCGGGGCCAGGCACGCGGGTCCCGGGGGAGGGTCACGAGGGGAGGCTCCAGCGTGGGTCCCGAGGGTGATGGGGAGGGGATGCGGGCGGGAGCCTGGAGGGTGGTGTAATGGTGAGGCAGGCCGAGCGGCCCGTGGGGGGCGGGGGCTGTCCCCACTGTGCGATACGTGGCCCTGGGGCTGACGAGGGCAGGGGACGATGGCCTGAGGATTGGACGCGTTTGCTCACGGGCTAGCCCAGGTGCGGGCTCCATCTCTCCAGGGCCAGCCAGCCCCCGCCCCACCATGTGAAAACATGAGACCCACAGAAAATGCAGAGGAGAACCCCTCCCTCGGGGAGGCCTCAGCCACACCCGGGAGCAGGACGTCCCCCAGCTCCCTGTAGGAGTGTCCCAGGCCCCGCGTTCCCACGGTCCCACAAGTGACCGTCGCACGGAGACAACAGCTGGCTGGAGGTCTGCTCGGGGAGCTAAAGGCCTGGGGCACCGGGCAGGGGTCCTGTGGGCTCTTCCCGGGGGCCGTGCGGGTGTGGGGGACCCACACGGGTGAGTACAGCTTGTCCTCCCTGAGTGCCACTCAGAGTCCCCGCCTCAGCTCCTCCCCTTTCCTCAGAAGCTCCCCGAGAGTATTTGGGGTGTTTGTCCTGGAAGGGCTCCTGGGGTGTCAGGGAGCCCTTCCCTTGACCGTCTGTGAAACAGTCCATCGCCACGTCGTAGGGACGTCTGTAACAGTGACAGTCCTGTTTGTGGAGGCAGAGTCCCAGCCGGGGACCAGAGCGAGCGCACGGCTCTGGGGGCAAAGCTGGGCGTTCGAGCGTTCGTCCTGGGGTTTCGGGACGGGGCTTGGGGCCCAGGCCGATCGGCCTCTGCAAGCCTTCTGGGGAGAGGTGTGGAAGGATGCGCACCGGGTTACTGGGGATGGAAATGTGGTCCGAGGACAAGGCAAGGTGATGTGTGCCGAGGGACACAGTCTAAGACTACCTTAGAATTTCTCTGTCTTAGACTATAAACACGTTTATAGTGTGCGTGTATATATTATGGGACTTCGTTGTATTTGGAATTTTTTGTATTTATGTATTGAGTTTATCGGCTTACTGTAATCAGATCACAGAAGGTATTATCCTTCTGGGCATCCGTTCATTTACTTTACAAGTTTATGATGTTCACATGAAGAAAAAACAAGCTGGGCGCCTGGGGGGCTCAGTCGGTTGGGAGTCTGCCTTCGGCTCAGGTCCCGATGTCAGGGTCCTGGGCTCGAGCCCACATCGAGCCCACATCAGGCTCCCTGCTCAGCGGGGAGCCTGCTCCCCCTCTGCCCCTCCCCCTGCTTGTGCTCACTTGCTCTCTGTCAAATAAATAAAATCGCAGCCTGCCCTCGGGGGCTCCTGGGAGTTCTCCTCCCAAGCGTGGGGGCCACTGTGTCGGCACAGTGTGTGGCGGTCCGGCTAGATGTCCTGCAAGTGGAGGGCGGGGACCCCCGCCGGCGACCTTCCTCTGGCTAGTGCCCGAAAGCAGATGATGGCTCGTGGTTGCGAGTGCAGGAGCCCTGGGGAGGAGAAGGCCAGCGGCCCGCGACCCCCGCCGCCCCCCTGCAGCCGCCGCCGCCTCTGTCCGCACCCCCACCCTCTTAGCACCTGCGGCTGCTCTTTTTAGAGAGCCGTGCTTACTTGCTGGGGCTGCCGTCCTAGGGAGCTGCCGCCCCGGCGGCTTCCACAGCGCACGTCCATGGCCTCCCGGGCCTGGGGCCGGACGTCCGAGGTCCAGGGCGGACCCCGTGTCTTCACAGGGTCATCCCTCGGGGCCTGTCTGGGCCCTGAGGTCCTCTTCTCCTGAGGACTCCAGCTGTCCGTGGTTAGAGCCCACCCTGGTGACCTGTTACTTCCATCACCTCCTTAGATGTTCCTCCTCCCCCTGCTCCTCCCCGCCTCCTCTTCCCTCTCTTTCTCCTCGCCTCTCCCTCCTCCCCTTGCTTTCTCCTCCTCCCCCTTCTCCTCTCCCTAGTCCTTCCCCTCTTTCTCCCTTCCTCTGTCTCCTCCCCTCCTCTCCTCCCTCCCTCCCCCATGCCTCTCCCTTCTGCCCACACCTCCTGCCCCTCCTGCCCCTCCTTCCTCCTCCTCCCCTTCCTCTCCCTCCCTCCCTGGGTTCTTTCTCCCTTTTTCCCTTCTCCCATCCTATCCTGCCTCTCCTCCTCCTTTCCTTCCTCCCCCTCCCCTCCTCCTCCTCCTCCTCCTCCTCCTGCCTCTCCTCCTCTCCAGCCTTCTCCTCCCCTCCCCTTCTCTCCTCTCCTTCCTCTCCCTCCTCTCCTCCTTCTCCCCCTGCCTCTCCTCCTCCCTAGCATTCTCTCCTCTCCTCCTCTTCCTCTTCTCCTGCCTCTCCTCCCCAGCCTTCTCCTCCCCCTCCCCTCCCCCCTCCTCCCCCTTTCCTCCCCCCTCACCCTCGCCTCCCTCCCCCAACTGTCTTCCTTCTCTTTCCCTCTCTCTGTCTCTCAGGTATGTGCGTGGGGGGAAGAATCAGTGGTCTATCCAAAGGGATACAGAGAATGCGAAGCAGAATCATTGCTTTCCCTGGAGGAGTGACCGGAAAGGCCTGTGGTTATTTGCAGCGAAGCCGGGAGGCAGAAGCAGGCTGGCCCCTGTTGTTGCTGGGGGTCAGTGAGCACCAGAGGCTCCCGTGCTGTTGGCTGAGGCTCACATGACGGGTTCTGGGCGGAGTGGGACCGGCGTGAGCACCCCCTGGGGCCTTGCTGGAAATGCGGGTTCCCGGGCCACACCCCAGACCTGCTGAACAGCCCGCGGGGGGTGAACCCAGTGCTCTTCCCGCAGGCCCCCGGGGGCTTCAGAGGCCCGCTCAGGCTTACGACCGGGTCGGAGAAGGTTGCTCTCTGTCCGGGGATGGCCTGCAGGGCTGAGTGGGGACGGTCAGCAGTGAGCCTGGCTGCTACGGC
>CM052813.1:902369-938328 GCA_028533885.1 Nasua narica
CCCCCCCCCCCCCCCCCCCCCCCCCCCCCCCAGCCCTGGGCGCGCCCTCTGCTTTCTGCCTGTGAACTTGATGCCTCCGGGGACCTCGTCAGCCATGTGTCGGTCTTTCTGTGTCTGGCTGTTTCCAGCTTCGTCCATGTGTCCCAGGCGGGACCTCCCGTTTCCGAACCCACGCGAGGCTTGTGTGGACGTTCCACAAACCCAGATCTGTCCCGCTGTGTTGTCGGAGCCCCCGCTGGCGGCCCCAGCTCTCCCCCACCTGCCCCTGCCCCTCGAGGCCAGGCTGCCAGGGGCAGTCTGAAAGTGAAGGGGACAGGAGCCACACTGGGATACGGGGCCGGGGCGTCCGTCGTGCCTGCCCTCCCTCCCCCGGGACCCGGGGTCGGCCGCCCACGTCCTTGAGCGGTGCGGCCGGTTCAGCAGACCAGAGCCGCTCTTGCGCGGGCTGTGGGTGAGTGTGGGGCGTCCGCTGCTGTGACCCCATCTCTACGGGGGGGCGCTACTGCTGCCGGTGAGCCCCTCTAGTTCTGAGTGGATTCAGAGTCACCGGGGTCAGTGCCCGGAGGGCAGCCTGCGGGCTCGCGCTCCAGCGAGGTGTTCTCTCGCCAGCCAGCCGGCGCTCGAACCTCTCTCCACCCTGAAAGGCACGCAGGGTGTCAGTCCCACGCCGGCTAGATCGGGGCCTGCAGAGCATCTGCGCCCCGCCGCACTTGGGGGGAACCTTGGGGGTCACCGTTGCTGTTACAGCAGGTCTGACGCTACAGGAGGCTTCTGGAAGTTACCGGGACGCCTCACCCCCCCAGGCGCTCTGTAGACAGTGGACACTTGTGCTAGAACACTGCCTTTGCACGAGAGGCCAAGGGAAGGCCTTGCTGTGAACCCCTACTGACGTCCGTGCTGTGCTCTTCTTCCAGGGGACGCGGAGGCTCCTGACCCGGGTGACCCTTTGGGACAACTGGACGGACAGGATGGCCCCCTTCCGACTCTGAAAGGTAAAGTGCGAGGCGCTCTGGGAGCGGGTATTGGAGAGTGTTCTCGGGGTCCCACGCAGAGGCCCCTAGGTGGCTGGGCTCGGGGGGGGGGCAGCTGCCGGAGCGGGGGCCCGTGGGCGGGCGTGGTGGCGGCGTGCTGGCCGCTGCCCCTGCCGTTAGAGCCAGCTGGGGTGACGGGGGCCAGTGACAGGGCAGGGGAGGGCAGGTGGCCGCTGGAAGGGAGCCCCGTGGGCCCGCGCAGAGCCCGAGGAGCTGGACTCGTGGCCCAGCCACTGTCTCCTGGGGTCCCTCTCTCGCGGGGTCATCACCCAGATGGGGTGGGCGGCAGCTGGGCGGGCGGCTCGCCCAGCAGCAGGTTCTCTCTTGTGCTGTGGCTTTTCCCACGGTCGCGGTCCGGGTCACCGCGCGCGGGGCTCACTTCATAGGCCTCTCCGGGTGGCAGAGCCAACAGGACACGTTTCTCCCAACACGGCCCGCTTCCTGCTCCGCCCCTTGTCCCCATGACATCCGACCGTCCCAGCCCGGCTGCAGTGACAGGATCCCCCACATGGGTGGACGCCCCAATAGGAATTCATTCCCCGGAGTCCTGACGGCTGTGAGTCGTGGGCGAGGGCCCAGCAGGCTTGGTCCTGGGGAGGTCTCCCTGCTGGGCCTGCGATGGGTGCTCTCCCGTTGTCCCCACAGGTGCGGCTGTTCTCCCTGTCGGGGTGCTGATCCCCTTGTGGGTACCCCTGGTGACCTCATCTAGCCTAATGTCCCCTGAAGCCCCACCTTCGAAAGACCATCCCCCCGAGGGCTAGGCCTTCAAATGTGCGGTTTGGGGACACTGAGTTCAGTGCCTAATGATGATATATTAAAACATTCACTTGAGTTCTGCTTACCTTCTAATTATTCAGAGACCAGAAACCCATTATCATTTCTCAGGGCCTGCACATTCGAGGGCCCCAGGACCCCGCAGGAGGGTCTTTTCCTCCACGTGTCCACGGCGCGGTCTTCTGGGCATCGAGCAGCTAGGACTCCGGTCCCCGGCCTCAGTCTGGGGGCTGGCGCATCCCTCCAGGCCCTGACAGGCTTTCTGGGGTCACGAGGGTACTCGGCTCCTTCCCGATTCCGGAACGTTCGTCAGTGTGTGGGGCGTGCTCAGAGGTCAGTTGGCTCTGGGGCTCCCTGCTCTTTTGGTGGTCACGGTGTGTAGACCTCACTGTGACTTTTCGGGGACCCAGGGTACTTGTAGGGGGCAGGCCTAGATCTATGGGGACAGGGAAGTGTCCCCAGGGGGGCAAGGCCTGTGCTCCAGACGCTGGGCCTTGGGAAACATTCCTTAAGAAGGAACATAGTTTTTGGTGGTTTCGATTCTGAAATCGTTTCTCAGAAGGCTGACTTAGCCCACAGTCCAGATGGCCTACACGTCCTCCTAGTCAGGCCCTCTCCCGGCTGCTGTGTGCGGTCCAGGCAATGCTGGGGACCCCCACAACTCAGCAGCATAGCGTGTGGTCTCTGCCTCTGAGGTCCCCATGCTGGGGAGTCAGCATCCGGTGTCAGAATAGCTCGGAGGAAGAGACGGGGGTGCGGCCAGCTGGAAGGAAGGGACGGGCGTCCTGGCAACGGACAGGATGTTACCCCGAGAGCCGAAGAGCCAACGGGCAAGGAGAGGGGCGTTCTGGGCCATGGCAGTGCCTGTGCAAAGGCCCTGAGGTCAACAGCTCGGTGCCTTGAGGCAGCAGAGAGAAAGGGCTGGGGGAGCTGAGGTCAGAAGAGTCAGCAGGGGCTAAACCAACATGGCTCAGTACCAAGTCATTAGCTATGTGTGGGTCTTTAAACTTAAATCCGTTAAGAGTAAATTATTGATTAAAAGTAAATTAAATTAAGATTCCAGTTCCTCAGTTCTCTGAGCTATGTTTCAAGTGCTCAGTGGCCACATGCGGCTAAAGTCGCCGTGGCACAGATCTCGAACATTCCATCACCACAGAAAGTTGTGTGAGGCAGCCCTGGGAAGGACCTACACAGCGCTCCAGGTGGCAGGAGAATGTTCTTCATTCTTGGGAGTGCCACTCTCCACTGTGCGAGATTCTGGCCCGGGACACAGTGTAGCCAGATCCCACTCTGAGAAGATCGCCCTGGTGCTCTGGAGAGTGATGGAGGGGAGTGTGGAAGGGGCCGCAGAAGGGAGTGAGGGGCTGGTAGCGGGGGAGAGGCAGGTGGGGAGGATAGTGGGACTGGCCGAGGAGAGGCGGACAGAGCGCGGTGAGAGCCTCCATCTGGGGTGCCCCTAGCTCGGGGACTGCAGTATTCCTCAGGGAGCCGCGTTTACAGCAGACCTGCCCCCCCCCCGCCCCCGCCAGGTGCAGAGTGCAGGCCTGCAGGGGCCTGGCCTGGCTCTGCAGGGGCCAGACGGACTGGGAGGGGGAATGGGAGCACCCCCAGGCACAGCTGGGCTTCCAGCAGCGTGGGGGGCAGAGGCAGCTGCAGGGCCCGCAGGGCGGGGGGCGGGGGGCGGGGGGAGGGAAGATGCCCTCGCTGACCCGGGAGCCGAAATGACTGTGGGCGGAGCGTTCACGGGACTTGGTATTCCCACCCAGCCACAGCTCCAAACACGGAGAAGTCAGATTCTGTGCCTTGGGTGGTATTCTTGGTCCTCCTTTTTGGTATTCAAGCAATTTCTCAAGCCCACAACCGCATACTTTGTAATACCCTCGCTTAGTTGGGAATTGATCACCTCCCAACTGTTTTTGTTAACCCACATGTGATCGTGTGAAAACGGGGTACTTCCGTGTCTGTGGCGCTGAGGCATTTGGAAGCTTGCCTTCCCTTCTCCAGAGCACAGAAACGCCATCTGCACAGGTTCCCTGGTGAAGCAGGTGTGCGGGCGTGTGTGTGTGTGCGTGTGTGTGTACACGTGTGCATGTGTGTCGCTATGCATGTATGTGTCTGCGTGCGTGGGTGTGTCTGCATGTGTCTGTGCATATATATGTCTGCGCGTGTGCACGTGCGTGTGCATACAAGTGTCTGCACATGTGCGTGCAGGCGTGCACATGTGCGTGCACGGGTGTGTCTTAGTGTGTGTGCGTGCACACTGCGAAGGGACAGCACGCCCAAGTGCCCCCAGCCGTCGGAGGGGTGGGGGGCTTTATGCGCGGCACCCACCCAGGAAGCGGTGGCAGGGGGCATATACTGTGCGGCAGGTGTGACCGTCAGCATGTGCCTGCGTTCCAGGCGACTGGACCTCGGCAGCATGGGGACAGGGTCCTAGAGAATGGCCTCGGGGAGTCTCAGGGACGCCCGGGGCCCCCAGTCATCCCCTTACGGCCCTGCTCTCTGGCTCTGTAGTGCGATGTTTTTTTTTGGGTTATGGCTCTTGCACAAGAGGACGCTCACTCTGCGCCTCCTCTCTGCTTCCCCGGCCTCCTCGTCATATGCTCGGCGACAGAAGGAAGCGGCCTGGCCATGCCAGACTTGGTGGTTCACGTGCTGTTCTGGGCCACTCCGGGGAGCACCCCTGCCTGGCCCCATTTGGCTTAACTCCTACAAACAGGTAAGAGCCGCTTCTTTAATCCAGGTGGCGTTTAGGAGGCCCCGCCTCTATCAAGCCACTGGCAGGTGAGCACGGCGGGGGGACCAGTCCCGCGGACGCTTTGCGTCCTCCAGGCAGACTCGGATCTGGGCATCGGGTCTGAGCTTAGGCGGCGTTTATGCTCGGTGCCCTGCGCCATGGGGAGCACTTAGCACGTGTAGGGTCGGGGCTTGAGAGAGAAAGAGCCCTGAGCAAAAAAGCCTACGTAGAGAATAAACGCAACAGACATGGCAACTTACAGCTGGAAAGTGTGCTGGAAATTTCCGCCTGCCAAGGTGCCGTCAGCATAGGGCCCCGGCGGTCCCAGGATGCCGGCGGAAGTGCCGTGTTCACGCGGGACTGGGTATTCGCCAGGAGCCCCCGGTCCTGCTGCGCTCCACACTAGTAACATTACCGGTGGTGTTTTGTCGCTGTCGCCGGCATGGCACTTAACAAGAGCCTGCCTTTGGCCCCGCAGCCGTCCGCTCTTGTGTTCCAAGGCTGTATTTTAAGTGCATCTGTAACACGTCTTGGGTTTTGTAAAATCAGTACTTTGGAATGTTTGTGGGAATTGGATCGCATCCGAGAGCCCAGGGGCCCTGCTGCCGGGCTGGCGGCACACCCGTCTGCTCCTGTCCCCCGTGGGGGAAGGGCTGCTCTCCGGCCGGGCGCGACCAGCGGGGGCACACCGAACTCTTCCCACCTGAGGACACGCTGCAATGACAGGTGCTCCCAGGGGCACCCTGAATCCCAGGGCAGAGCCCAAGCCGTCCTCACCAGGCTGCCCCTGCCGCCTGCAGCCCGCGGGCGCTCCTCGCTCAGAGGGGACAGAGAGGTCAGCGGAGAGCACCGCGTGGCATGGCTGCGAGGCCCCTGGCTCCCCAGCCCTGGGTTCCCGACTCCTTTGGGCCACAGGGACTAACGAGCGTGTGTGCTGGGTGCGTCACTGGAACTTTCCATGTGTGCGCGTGTGAGGGTTTCCTGGGGTTCGCTGCAGGTGGCAGGGCTCTGGGGCTGACGGGGAGGTGGACAGCTCAGCCCTCTGTTGCAGACACAGGATCCAGGGCTCTGAGCTCCGCGCCCCCAGGGGACCGTCCAGGACGCGGTCACACTGAACGGCGTCGGCAGAAAACCCGGAGCCGCGGAGGAGAACCTTCAGAGCATGCGCAGTCGTGCCATCCGGGGCTGCCGGTGGGGGGGAGGTGTGCAGGCGCCCCCGAACCCTCCCCGCGGACGGCGGGCACGCGCCCCCAAACCCTGCTGGGTCGGCGGGGCTGGTATCCGCTGGCACACCTTCCTCTTCATGTCCCCTTCTTCCCAGAGTTCCCCGCCCCGACCCTGGCCCCCTGTCCGCGCAGGGGTCGCCTCTGGCCGCCTGCCCCTGGGCTGGGACGGAGCCGCGGCCGTTCCTGCTGAAGGAGGCAAGGAGGGCCGCTCGGCCCCTGCGCTGCACGGGTTTGTGTGCGCTTGTCGGAGCTCGGGTCCGTGGGTGTGCGCGCGCGCGTGCGCCTCTGCTCTCGGGATCTGTCTCCTTCCTGCGTGCCGTGGCTCGCGTGTGCCTCCCCCGCTCCCGCGCTCTTCCGGTGTATCGCTCTCTGACTTGGTCCGTGTCCGCATCCGTTTTCTGGCTGTGGGTGTGCTTGCCGTGTGCACGTGTGCTTGCGCCCCCGCCCCTGTGTGAGGCCGCGGGCATCGCCCTGTGAGGGGGCTTGGGCCTGTCCCAGCGGCTCCTTCCTCCCCTGGCCCCTAGCCCTCTGCACTAGCCTCCCAGGGCTGCCATACCCAGGAACCACAGGCCAAGTGTCCACCGGGAAGGGACTTCCTGGGCTCGTGGCCGCATCTCTCCCATCTCTGCCCTGTTGGCATATGGTCTCTGTACATCTGTGCCCAGATGTCCCTCTGGGGATAGGGACAGGAGCCGTTGGTCGAAGACCCACCCCTGTGACCTCGTCTTAACGTGATTACATCTGCCCCGAGCCTATTTCCAAATAAGGGCACAGTCACAGGTTCCCGGGATTAGGCCCCAACACGTCATTGGGGCCACTGTTCACGCCACGACGGGATGGACACCCTCTTCCAAACGTGTAAACCTTTGCACGTGCTTTTCTCAGGACGTAAGGTTTCCTTTGCCCCTGTTTTCCCATGTTCTCTCATCGAGGCTACTCTTGCGCCCTCCTCTCCTGTGCCCCTGGCTCCTCTGCTCGTCCACAACCCCCCCCCCCCCATCTGTAGCCGGTTCTGTGCAGGCTACTAGACAGCGCGGCAGGACCGTCTGAGCGGCAGCGACCCCCTGCCCCTGCCCCTGCCCCTGCCCCCGGCTGATTTATTGGCCCGTAAATGCTTCCCCTGGAGGAGAGCCGCGGTATGTGCTCCGTGGGGCTCTCTGGGCCTCCTCCTCACCTGCCCTGCCTGGCAGCTTGTCTGTTTTGTTATCTCCCCCCAGTCAAAGCCCTGCAACCTTGTGACCCCCAGCGCATAGGCCTTCCTTATCTCCTTCCCAGACCGGTCTGCGTGGCCTGGGAAACAAGCAACTCCTCAAACACCTAAGTGATTTGACCAAGTTGGTGGACATGTGGACGGTCAGTTGGGATGAAACAAAGAAAAAACCCAGAAACCCATAAATGGCTGATGTGACCGTGAGGCAGGAGTGACGTCCCACGATGGTGATGGGGCCCCGCGTTCCCTCTGCCTTCGGCGTGTTTTCATGCTGGGACTCCGCGCTGCTGTCCGGAGTGAGGGGCAAGCAGAGAGCTGGCCCGGGCTGCAAGGCCACGGAGTCCATAGGCATCGTTGTTAAAAGTCACCCTGCTGTGCAGCGGGAGAAACGCTCTTGGCTAAAGAAAAGGGAAGACTTCTGTTCTCCCTCTAACGCGGTGCGTGCCCACCCATCAAGTCAGCCAGATTCTCAGTTGTCTGGGTTCCGCCCTACTTGGGCTGTTCGCTCGTGTCTAGAGAAGTTTGGGGGGTGCCCGGAGGGAGCCTCGGGAGCTAGAAGAGAGCTTAGCAAAAGTTGGTACAAACCCCGTATTTTGCACAAAAGGGAAATGAAGCCGGAGTTTAAATGGGTGCCTGTGAACAAAGCCAAGGGCTGAGGCAATGCTGTACTTCACCTTGAGAGAACTTGCTTTCTGGCTTTTGTTTTGGCCTTCAGAGAATTCATGATGGCTACAGCCGTGAACCAAACTAACCTGGCCACCCTCCCACCTAAATTACGTACAAGCGCTCCATAAAAATTAGTAAAAGATGTCACTGCTTGGAAGAGCTTGCAGAGAGAGAGAGAGAGATGGAGAAATGCCCAGGAGCCAAGAATAGAGAGGAAGCAGAATTGTGACAGCCTTGGGCTGCCTGGCTGGACCCCCTTGAGGCGGTCCCACTCTGTTTGCGGCCTTGGAGAACGTCCCCGTGGCTTCGTTTATCTGAGACAAAGAGTCGTTCGCTGCAGGGGTCATGCACTCGTGACACGGGCTATGAGCGATGGTGTCCCCATGGGGCTTTGGGTGCGTCCGTGGACTCCAGGGTAGAAGGAACACCAGGAAGTCATGGGCACCCTGGCAATGGGGACGGACAGTGGGCTTTGGCACGTGCGCCAAACCCTCCAAAGCCTTAATGCTGGAAGAGCCTGGCCCCGCCCCTGCCCCGAGCATAAATGCTACACTAGAGAGAATACCCAGGAGGGGGAAAATGCTGGCTGAGAGCACATGAATAAATGCCTTCGTGTTACTGATTTCACTTGGAATCCGAGGCGTTACCTTTCCTTCAATCAGGAGAAATAAGAGTCGCAACAGAAATCAAATTTGCCTTTAGGAAAATGAAAGAATTTACATTTCTTGTACCCTAAATTAGGCCTCTGAATGATCATTCTGCTGCAGAAACTGTTCTGCAAGGCTCAGCTGCGGCAGGAGCCTTGGTTTCCGCGTCCAACCAGAGGGAATCTGTGGGGTCCAGAGAACTGAGTGTGGTAGGTAAGCCTTCGGCAACAAGCTAGGAGACCTCGCGACCACAGTCTTCGCCCACGCCTTGGCTCAAAGGGGTGAGCACAGAAGGCACTAGCATGAGAAATCACACTTGGGCCCACACCCCAGGAAACCCAGTTTACGAGACGGGCATGTTCTGGGGGAAATCCCAGGCCCGAGAGTTAACAGGAAAATTTGGCACTGCCTGTAGCAGGAACCCAGTCCTCAAGGGGTTCCCACAGAAAAACCAGCCCTACAGTGGAAAATTACAAAGCATACTCGGAGAGGCTTGGGATGAGTGGTGAGTTAGTAAACAAGGAAGCCAGAAGGATTAAGGATGAAGGAAGAAGAGGCAGTGGTGGGTTTGAAAACCAAACAGACCTTCTAGAAATAAAAGGGTGTAGTCAGAGAAATGGGAAACTTGACGGGCAGGTCAAGGAGCAGAGGGTGCATGGCTGGAGATTCAAAAGAGACAGGATTAAAGGCAGTGAAGTGCACTGGGGAACCACATACAGGAGGAAGTTCGGCATCTGTCTGGAGCATTTCAGAGGAGAGGTAAAGGGGAATGGAGAAACCGTGAGGGATTGGTGGAGAATTTTGCAGAATTTCTGGAATTGGGAATGGTCCTGAGACCCATTAAGGCTACACACAAATAAACTCCCAGCTAGAGATACACGGGAAAGGCAAAGACAGAGGGGAAATATGAAAGTAGCCTACGAGGGGAAAGGTCAAATAACCCACAAAGGAATAAGAACTGGACTGACTTGCTGCAGTAAACACAGAAGCCAGGAGATGGCAGTGTAATCACCAGTCTAGAATTTCATACCCAGCTAAACTGTTAGGCAGGTGTGAAAGTGTGACACTACCGTAGACAGGCCTAGATCAGTGGTGTGGGGAGCGAGGCTGTCTCAGATGGGGCAGCCAGCGGGTCACGTCGGTGGACGCGACTTTTGGGCAGAGACTTGACCCTGGAGAAACAGCAAAGATGTGAGGGCCCGCTGTGCTGGTCGACTTCACGATGAGGGACCAACGGGGTGTGTTTTAGGAAGAGTAAGGGACCCTCCCCACTTCCAGGCCGGGCGCGTGTGGGAAGATTAGGGAAAGTTTCGGAAGTATTCATATCCTGGGTATCAACTATTCCCCATTGTACACCTTCCTAATTTCTCCCCAAAGGCAGAGTTTTAGTCTCCCACCTAGGGAGGGTGCTAGGAGTTTACGAAGTACCATGTTATCTACCTACGGTTCTGGTCTCCCAGCTTCCAGTAGAGCGTCAAGGATGTAGCTTCCAGACCGTGGTCGGGGTGCCGTCCGTGGAGACTCCTGTGGCGGACAAGCTTTCATGCGCCACTGCGTCCAGACCTTCCAGGGGCTGGAGCTGGAGGTGCAGCCACGTTCTTCAGTCCCGATGTTCTCCAGTGATACTTCATCTCGGGGCTGCTTCCGGCCTGCTCTAAGTTTGTTTGGGGATGGGTTTGGTTCCTTGAAACTATAGTGCTTTGTTGTTGTTGTTGTTTTGTCCTCAGCAATTTAAAGCAGGTGTTCCTGGCCCCGGCCACCCGGGGAGCTTTTGACAAGTGCCATTGCCCAGACCCCCCTGGGTCCTGGTTGCCGTAGCGCTGTGGAGATTTAGAATCACCAGGTGCATGCGCTGCTCCCGGAGGCCCAACAAGGCCACACCCGCTGACTGTTCCCACTCACGCTGCAGAGGGTCCTTTCTGTTGTCTGGGTAGTCTCAGGCTTTTTGCATTTTTTTGGCTTTTTGTTGGTGATTTTGCTCTTTTCAAGCCCCTGCGGTGATGGTGCGGAAGCGTCATCCGTCGTTCCTGAGCGCCAGAGCGCTGGGACGTGTCTCACAGAGAAGACGCACATCACGTAAGCTTCCTTCAGGCGCAGTGTCGGCTTTGAGCTCAGGGTCAGTGGATCGACAGTACATATCGATAAGGGGACTTGAAGCAGAAACACGGGTGAAGTGAGGTTGTGCCGTGACTCATGAGAACACTGTCCGCATTTCCCCGGGAGCATTTCCCCGGGAGCCGTGGTTGGCTAATTCAGTGTTCTCAGAATATTCTAGAACATCAGCACCGCCAGTGACGGCAACGGAGTGCGTTGCTGTGAGCAGGTCGCCGGAGGAGCACCTTCCTCCGGCCCCACTCAGCTTTGCTCTGTGACCGCTCTCCTCTGCAGGCTACTTTCTGAACTTCCTGGAGCCGGTGAACAACATCACCATAGTCCAAGGCCAGACGGCGATCCTGCACTGCAAGGTGGCCGGGAACCCCACCCCCACGGTGCGGTGGCTGAAGAACGACGCCCCCGTGGTGCAGGAGCCCCGGCGGGTCATCGTCCGCAAGACGGAGTACGGCTCCCGGCTGCGGATCCAGGACCTGGACACGACTGACACGGGCTACTACCAGTGCGTGGCCACCAACGGCCTCAAGACCATCACGGCCACGGGCGTGCTGTTCGTGCGGCTCGGTGAGTGGGGGCAGCCCGGGGCAGGAGACTGACGTGCCGCTCGGTGCTGACATGCACAGGGCGCAGAGAGGAACTCCATCAAACCGTTCCCTGGGGCCTCGCTCACTGGGCACGAGGTCCCGGCCTCACCTGACCCCCACTTAGGAGTCGTAACAGAGAATAGGCACAGATGCAGTGGTCTGGAAACCCGGGTGCAGAAAATCGCCCCAGGCGCAAAGGGGAGCTTCGAGGTGGATGGGGACCACGGCCAGTCCGGCCGCGCTGAGGGGGACAGGCAGCTGCTGCCCATGGGAGACTGGGCCCGGCCAAGGGGAAGGGCCAACAGCAGAGCGCGGTGGGAAGGGATGCGTGCTCTCTGACCCCAGCGAGGAGGTGGTCCCAGCCCTGTCCCAGCCCTGCCCTAGCCCATCCCTCGGGCTCTGGAGCCTTCCGGCCCAGCTAGGAAATAGAGCAAGTGAGTCAAGGTTGGATGAGAGAGCGAGAAAAGACAGCAAAAACTCCAAAAATAGCTCCAAACGGTTCTGCACAGAGAGCGGGCCCCGTCCACATTCCGTGGTTTTCGCCGGCCCCGGGCGGGCGCAGAATCCCAGGCGGCGGCGGAGGCCGAGGCCGGCTCCTCACTAACGGGCACACTGGGGTGCGGCTGCCTTCGGCTTGGCGGGACTGGAAAAAAGCTTGATTCCAAATCCTGAACTATTAATAACTTCTCTTTTTTTTGTTTTTTTCTCCTTTTTAGGTCCAACCCACAGCCCAAATCATAACTTTCAGTAAGTATCTGCTTCCTTCAAACCCTTTTCTCACCCCCCGAGGGTTCCCCTTACGTAAGAATCCGGGAACAATGTGTCTTTGCCGTTTGGCTGGACACTGTCTGCACTTCACACAGGGGCGTGGCTCCGGCCGGCAGTACCGTCAGAGTTCCCATGGCTTCGCGTCACGGAGAAATGTCCTGGGGCCAGCGGTCACGTGATGGTGACCTCACGAGGCAGCTGGAAGGGGGGTGGGCATACGGGCTGGGCTGCTGGGGACACCAGACTCCTGGAGACAGGGAGGCGCTTCTCCCCAAAATCCCAGCCCCGTTCACAACTGCACCACCAGCCGCAGGTCTGTGACGGGTGTGGCCATGCGCCTCGGGTGTCCTCTGCACAGGCCGGTGTCAGACCGCCTTCAGGGGTGAGGACGCAAAGGCTCAGAGCCTGGCTCGTACGTCTTTCCCGAGCCGTGGCTGGGTGCTGGCTGCGGGTGCAGGCGTCCTTCCCTGAGGTCTCATCTCTCCGCGTACCCGTCCATTTGGGGACATTGTTCTCTGGACCCTCCACGTCGTCTGCACTGTGTGCGCGAGAGCCACTCTCGTCGGGGTGGTGTTCGAGGTTAGCAGGGCTCCTGGGCTCCCCGTTTCTTGTCCAGAAAGACCAGAGAGCCGTCGCCTCACCCCCAAATGTTGTGAACCGTGGCACCGATGCTACGTGTTGGTTAACGTGGGCCCCCGTGGCCCCCCGGCTTCTCGTCCACACAGGCCACTGGGGTGGGGGCGCGGACAGGGGCCCCTGGTAGTGGACGCTGGGCACCATTTGCGGATTTTGGAGAACGCCCTGTGCTGAGCGGTAGCATCGAGCGTTTGTCGTTGAGAATCAGTCTTGCGTAGAGTGAGGCCAGAAGAAATTACACCAGAGCCACAGCAGGCGGCTTTGGAAGACGTGTCCGCGATTTCAGAGGTTGACCTTATTTTTTCATCCTTGAACATCTTTATGTATATAAATATTATATAATGTAGCCATATGGTATTGGGAAACAGGGAAATATAATTTATATGTAAGTAGAATGTAATTTATTAGGTAAATATCAATTCTACTTGCCTATTTAAATTTTATATAAGAAGTCAGCAATATTTCTACGTTTATTTTCTTCTGGTTGTTAAGGAAGGATTAGAGCAGCACATTGCTGTCCATCATGGGGCCGTTCCGGTAACGGGAAAGTTTCCCCATCCCGTCCCCCCAGCCTGGGCCCCAGGGTGGCCTCCACAGTCCCGTGGGGGTGCTGGAGGGGTCCTCTTAGCATTCAGCCCGTGTGTGTACCTGCCGTTGACTTTCTTACCTAGAGGATATTATACTTGACTGACGAGCAGGGTGTCGGCCTATTTGAAATGTCCGATCGTCTCTCCCCCATCTCTGTCCCTGGTGGACCATGTGATGTGCCCACGGTGACAAGAATCCCCGGTGTCCCACATCTGCTGTGGTCACCCTGTGTGTGTCCCAAGATGGGGGTTCGTTTCTCTCGGGGAGATTCTGAAGATGCTCCTTTTTATAAGCGATCCCTCCCAGGAGGCACGCACGGGTTGCTTCCGTGCCGTACGAGGACCTGTTTCTCCTGAACCAACGAGGTGATTGCCCAGTGTTTTCGTGTTTGCTGCTCTGAAGGAGGAGAACCCACGGCGGCCACTTCACCAGGCACGCTTCCTTGCGGATAGACCTTTCTTGACACTCACGAATCCTCTAACAACTGTCTCTTCGTAGCCTTTACCCACCGCCCTGACATTGATCCTGGCTGATTTTTAGTAATTAATAATTTCTGTCCTGATCATACAGAAATAACGTTTTTCTTATCTATCAATGGTCACCAGTAATTTTATGGCTTTTGTGCTGTCTTGCTAAAGAAAACCCTCATTTTCTTGAAAAATTCTGATGGTGTTTTGATTGGAATAATAATGAATTTTAAGGTAAAGTTGGTGAAAATTAACATCTAAATTGAATCCTGTCAAGGACCACTGTCTTCAAACTTGAAGGTACTCTTTTTTTTTCTCATTTTTAAAAAAATTTATTTGAGAGAGAGATTGAGAGAGAGAAAGCGTACCCATGAGTGGGAGAGAGGGCAGTGGGAGAGGGGGATGCAGACTCCCCACTGAGCAGGGAGCCCGACGCAGGGCTCCATCCCAGGACCCCGAGATCATGACCTGAGCCCAAGGCAGATGCTCCACTGACTGAGGCCCCCAGGCACCCCACCCCAAATTTTATTAGGAAAACTTTCAAGCATATGGAAAAGTAGAAAGAATCTGATGGTGAATATCCAATCCATATGCCCCTCAACCAGACCCTGCCATTTATATTTCATCTGCTAGCCTTACTGCCTCTCTCTCCATCCATCAGCCCATCTTACTTTTTTACACATTTCGCAAGTGACATTTGCGTAGAGGTATCTGTGTACCTCTACTTAAATGTCGCCCTGTGGACAAGAGTTCGGTATCTGTGTACTAGCCTAGCTGCTGCTTTTGACTGAGAACATACACACAATGAAGTGCACAGACCTGCAGTATCCCCTTAATGAGGCCCAGCAAACGCAAAAACCTCTGTAGTGCAAACCCATATCCGGGCACAGAACATTTCTATCATTCTAGAAAGTTCCGTCATGCAGCTTCCCAGGCGACGCCCTCCTCCTCAGGCCACCACAGCTCTGATTTCTTTTGTACCATGGACTTGTTTTATGTATTTTAGAACTTTCTGGAAATGAAATTCTACAGCACGTAGCCACTTAAGACTGGCTTCTCTCACTTCCCGTAAAGTTTTTGAGATGCATGCGTGTCGAACCTGTATTAGTGGGTCAGTGCCTTATCGTGTTCCATGGGTGACCACACCAGTGGGTTTATCCACTCTCCTGCTGGTGGGTGCCCAGGTAGTTCGCACCTTTTCACTCTTAGGAATGAGACGCTGTGGATATCCTCAAACACGTTGTGGTGGACATATATTTTCATTTCTGTTCAGTAAATACTAAGAGTAGTATCCCTGGCTCACAGGGTATGTGTGTGCCGAGTTTAGTCAGAAACACCAGAAGTACCTGACTTTTCCCAAGGTGGTTGTACCCCCTTGCACTCTTACCGCCAGCGAGAGGAGTGCTGCTCACTGCGCGGGGTCACTAGCGTTTGGTCTGGTTGGTGGTTTTAATTAAGCTGAGCCATTCTGGTGTGTGTGTAGTGGCTCCACTGATCTTTATGTCTGTCTAATTTCTTGAAAAAGTTTTTATTAAGCATTTTAAGTTTTCAAACAAATGTGTTTAAGACTATAACGTGTCCTCTGAATACTGCTTTGGCTACATCTCTTGTGCTCCCGCCAGGCACACAGGCTTATTTTGTTGTTTTCTGATTCTTGTTGCATTATCATCAGTGACTTGGGGATGTATTTTACTTTCAGTAATTTCTTGCGATTTTCTTTGGGGCCAATTAGATGTGGTCAGTTCTTGTGAGTATTTCCTCTTGTTCGAAAAGACAAGTGTGTTCCAATGGTTGTCACACACAGGTCGCTTCATATATTAGATCACACACGGTAAGTGTGTTACTGAAGGTGCTGTGTTTTTGTCCACATGGGTCATAGATCTCTGAAAATATGTGTAAGTCATCTGTACTTCTTCTGGGTTTGCCACTTTCTACCGGATTCCTCCCTCCCTCCCTCCCTCCCTTCCTTCTCCTAAATGCCTATAGATTTGAGACTATATGGGTTTTATTTTGTTTTTAGTCCCTTTTAGTGTTTTTTGCTTTGAATTCCGTTTTCCCTGACAATAATACTGCTGCTCCTACCTCCTTTTTATTTATTTATTTAAGGATTTTACTTATTATTTACTCAACAGAGAAAGAGGGCATGAGAAGGGGGAGGGGCAGAGACAGAGGGAGTTGAACATATTTTATTGATTTAAGAACCATTGAATTGGGGCCCCTGGGTGGCGCAGTTGGTTGAGCGACTGCCTTCGGCTCAGGTCATGATCCCGGAGTGCCGGGATCGAGTCCCACATCGGGCTCCCAGCTCCATGGGGAGTCCGCTTCTCACTCTGACCTGCTCTCTCTCACTCTCTCTCTTTCCTAATAAATAAATAAATAAAATCTTTAAAAAAAAAAAAAAAAGAACCATTGAATTGCCTGTGCATATACAGTCTATCTTTTTTTTGCAGATTCCCTGCTTGCACATTTTTTTATTTGCTAGAATTTCTTTGTAACTCCGTAGTCAGTACTCGGGCTGTTGTCGTTGTCACTTACGGACGTGTGCAGACCAGCGAAACATGTTTGCTGCTCGCGCACATGCTCCACCTCAGGTCTGCGTTCCTATTTCAGCCACCCCACGGTAAACACTGTGTTTTCTCAATCTGTTCGCATTTTGTGCTTCTCGTGCGTGATTTCGCTCTGTAGGACGGCCCGAGCCGCAGTCTAGAGTTCCCGAGCACCACAGGGCTGTGACGGGCCCCACAGAGAAAACCCGTGTGTTAGAAAAGCTTCCTTCAGGCGTGAGTTACGGTGCTGTTGGCCCTGAGCTCGAGGTTAATGAATCATCAACACATGTTACATAAGATGTCTTCAAACAGAAACACACATGAAATGAGGTAATGTATTGATTGGATAATGAAGATGTTATGACCCCAGGCTTGCAGAAGACCGTCTCTGTGTTTCCTCTAGGAGCCATGGCTCAGTGTTTGCTTATTCAGCGTTTGTGACGCCCTCACAGAAAATAATTACTGCGAACAACCAGAATAGACTGTATTCTACCATTTTTCATTGGGTTATTTGTCTTTTTCTTACTGATTTGCAAGAGTTTTAACCTATATTCTGATATAACTTTTTCTTAGCTTTTCCTCCATCTGGACTGATTTTTAGGCTGGTATAAGCTGGGGCTCTACTGTAATATTTTTCTCTGTCAGTGGCCTAGTCCTTGGCACCATCTAACGAAAAGCCCTATCTGTAACCATTACATTTAATGTCATCCCGGTCATATGTGAGAGTTCTGTACATGTGGGTCTGCTTCTGAGCTATTTTGTTCCTGTAGCCTCTACCTGGGATAATATCACCGTATTCTGACAGTCTAGCTTTGCAGTTTAATCTCGATACACGCAGAGGAGTCTTCTCACTCGGCTGCTACGGGCTGAGTTGTGTCTCCCTCCACCCTCCACCCCCCAATTCACACATTGAAGCTTTAAGCCCCTGGGCCACGTGACAGTATTAGAGGTATGGCCTTTAGGGAGGAAATTACAGTTAAATGAGGTCATAAGGGTGGGACTCTGATCCTGCAGGACACATGTCCTTAAAAGAAGAGGAACACCCAGGAGAGCTCTTTCTGTCTACCGTGTGAGGACACAGCAGGAAGGTGGCCGTCCGTAAGCCAGGAGCCGAACAGGCCAGCACGCTGATCCTGAACTACGCAAAGTCAGGTTGACCCGTCAGGGCTATTTGTTACAGCAGCCTGGGCTGACTCGTACATCCCCTTATTACTCTACCGTTGCTTTTAGATTTCTTTGCCATTGGCCTTTACTCTTCCATCTGAATTTTTGTCGGTTTGTATGTTTCTTGGAATTGCATGGTAGAATTCCGATTTTTGCAGTTATTTTTTTCAGATACAGAGGTGACTCTGAAGTTTTTCTCCTTGGAACATATTAACATTATGTGACGAAGTAGAGCTCCTAGTGTTGAGTAGCTTTACAGTTCCGGCCGGAAGTCCACTCGATCGGGGCGAGTTATTCTTTCAAGGGGCTCCGGAGTCGATCTGTTGCTTTGTGCTGGCGGAGGACCTTCTGTCACCGGGTTTTCTTGTAGTCCGACGCGCCCACGCTTGATTGTGATTGTGTCTCAATGGACAGACCTCCCCCTCCTCGTGGCGTCTCTGGAAATTAACCAAAACCAAGATAGAAGGAGGGCCACTCAGTGGGCTTGAGACAGATTTCTCCACAAGTTCTCCATTTTTGTCCCTGGAGTGTCCCCAGCTCGTCCCACCTGGGCGGTGTCCTTAGGCTCTTGTTGGACCAGCCGTGGGCCTGCATCGGCAAACGGAGAGCTGACCCGTGAGAACTAGCGGACCCTCGGTCGATGGCCGTGTGCAGCGGGTCGGCACTGTGCGTGGGAACGGCTGTGGCGACTCCCCTCGGGGCTCCCTGCGCAGCGGCTGCCCTCACACAGCCACACCTGACCACACGGGCAGAGCGCCGGACGCCGGTTCGTGGGCGTCGAGCGAGGTGAGGGGATTTACTGCCGCTAAAACTGGCTTTTCCTTTCATGCTTTCGAAGGAGGGCGTGAGGGGAAGGTGAGGAGGGTGTGTATGTGGGGAACAAAGGCTTTCGGAACAGGCTGTGACTCCACAGACTCGGGTTCAGAGATGGCATTACTTTGGCTCAGCTGCTTGGATGGCGTGAGGGGATCCATGGGAGGCTGCGTGTCTCGTTTTTCGTACGCGGGCTCCATCTTTATCTGCCCTTTAAAACGTGGTTCGTTTTCACGAAGACAGACGCCTGCATCCAGCGTGGGGTAGCCTGGTGGCTTGGGCCTGCGGTGGCCCCTGAAACCCGCCCTGGTTCCCGCATGGCGGTGCTGGGCCGACGTCACGGTCCCCACGTGTGCACACGCCCCAAGTGCTTCATCGGATGCTGCTTCCAAGGAGGTGTGTTGTTCTTTTGGACGGTTACAAGCCCCGTTATTGATCGGCCTCTGGGAAATCGACACATGGGGCCGTGTCCTGAGCCCTTTTCTTACCTCGCAAAGGGCACGGGACTCCAAGGCTTTGGCCGCTCCCCACCCGTAGGTTCACGGCCCTGGAAGCCCCGTTTCCCGGTCTGACCGTGTCCCTGTCTGCGGGCCCCGAGCTCTGCGGCATCAGGGGCACCTCCGGGCCGATGACTCAGAGGTACCCCACAGTCGGCGTGTCTAAACAGGACTCGTCTCTCTGCTCCCTGCAGCTCCTTCCACTGCTGTTTTTGGGGAACTGTCATAACCGAGTTCAAGCTTTATCCTAATTACAGGAAAACGGCACTATTAAAAAAAAAACAACACTGAAACTGCCAATAAGCCAGTGATTAAAAATGACTTCAGGAGAAACCGAGCTGCTTTCCCGTTGGTAAGTAAACTCACCAGGCAACAGGCTGACACCGAGCATTTGATGTTAAAGCCGTTAAACCACCAACCTGATCAAACCGAGCTGGCGAGAGGAGGGAAGCCAGCCCAGTTTTTTTTTTCTCCGTGACTTTATGTTACTATCGGTTCTATTTCTTGGAACACGTAACTCCTTAAATCCCACAGTGCCGCACTTGCACAAAAGATAGAAACTCAGTTCACTTTAAGATTATGTGATGCAGGCAGTAAGTGGCAAAGAGATCATGGTGGGGAAAGTCAGAGAATTACGCACACCCTCCTGAATTCAGACCGCACAGCGACAGGCGAGAGCGTGTGCTCTTTAGCAGCGATGATGGTATCAGTGCCGGACGTGTGGTAACACATCTGATGCCTCCACTTGATCTCTTTGTTTCACTCGAGCCCACGCATTAGCTGCTAGGCCCTCGTATTTATGGATGAGGCTTTTACACACCGACCTCCAGAGTCACCCAAGGAAATACCGACCTTCCAAGGTTTGCCCGGGGGGGACGGGCCCTGCTGAACACCGTCGAGGGGAATTACACTTCCTTCCAGGGAACTGGTAACCTCGAACCACCCCCTCTCTGCCTCTGGCCACCCCGTGTGATCCTGGCCTTGGAGATGGTTTCTGAGAGGTTCTGCCCACTTGGGTTTTGAGGTCACAGATGTTGGGTGTCTTCAGTTGGACCCGGTCGACCCTTGTTGCCACATCTAATGATACATCTGCGTAACTGGATGCTAAGAGTATTTTATCTTGGATTAGAAATATAAGGGATGGTGTCTTATTTTTAAAGAAAGCATTCATTCACTTAACACATTTATATTGAGGGCTGACTGTGTGCGAGGTGTGGTTTGAGGTGTTGTAAACACAACAATGAATGAAACAGACAAAAACTAAAAATCCCCGCCACGGGGTGTTTACATCCTCTTGGAAGACTCTTGTATCTGGCTTCTTTCAGGAAATGTAACACCTGAAAGATTCTTCCTGGGGTTTCCTCCTGTTTACGATAGTAAGCTGTTTGACGAAGATACTGCAGCGTGTGTATTCACGTGCAGGTGGGCATTAGGGTTTCCAGTTTGGGGCAGTTACAAATAAGGCTGCTGTGAACGTTTGTGTTCGAGTATTTTTGGAGTGTGTTTTCATTTCTCCGGACGGCCTCCCGGCTGTGAGATCAGTGGGTCAGGTGGTCAGTACGTACGTACGCCATCAGAAATTGCCAGACTCTTCCCTAGACTGGTCTTCCATTTCCTGCTGCCGCCCGCAGTGAGAGCCCAGCTGTCCCACCTCCAGGCCGACAGGTGGTGTCATCTGATTTGAGCCTCTCGGCATCTTGGGTTGTGATGATTCATGGTGCTTTATAGTTTCTCCTCACCAAAAGTGGGACCGTCTCTGCAGGCCACGCTTTTGTGAAGTATCTTTCGGCTTTTGCCCAGTTTTACCGTGTTTGTCTTCCTGTAGGGTTATAAGAGTTCTTCATATATTCTGTAATATATAATAGTAATTCCTTTGTCAGAGGAAAAGTCACATTAAATGTTTTCTCCCCATCAGTGGTTTGCCTTTTTAGTTTCTTACTACTGTCTTTCGGTGAGCAGCAAAATTTAATTTTTTTTTTTAAAGACTCATTTATTTGAGAGAGAGAGTGTGAGAGAGCACAAGCAGGAGGGGCAGAGGGAGCGAGAACTGGAAACAGACTCCCAGCCGAGCACGGAGCCCGACATGGGGCTGAATCCCATGACCCTGAGATCAGACCTGAGCTGAAACCAAGAGCTGGCTGCTTAACTCATTGCGCCACCCAAGTGCCCCAGGAAAATGTAATTTTGATTAGTCTAGTTTATACTTTTTTTCCTCCTATGCACTGTGTCTGAGAAATCTTTGCCTTTGCTTACCTCAATAACAGTAAGGTTGTTCTCCAGTGTTTTCTTCCATAAGTGCCATAGTTTTAGCTTTTATGGTTTGGTCTGTGATCCCTCTCAAGAGCAGTATGTATGTACAGTAGGAGTTATGGGTTTATTTTTTGCATATGAATATCCAGTTCTGGGGCACAGTCATTTAAGTGTCTGCCTTCAGCTCAGGTCATGCTCTCACAATCCTGGGATCGAGTCCCACATCGGGCTCTCTGCTCATCAGAGGGTCTGCTTCTCCATCTGTGCTCGCCCTCCCTCTCTCTCTCTCATAAATCAATCAATCAATCAATCTTTTAAAAAGCCAAACCAAACCAAAACAAAAAAGTCCCGAACGTTCAGTTCTTCCAACACCACCTTCAAAACGATTGTCTGGCCCTCCTCAAATGCCTTAGTGTGTTCACTGAAAGTCAGTTGACCGTTGGTTAGGGTCTATTTTGACATTCTCCGTCACGTTCTATTGGCCTGTCCTTATATCCCAACATCACATTGACTTCAAAGTTGTAACCCTTACAACTTTGGTCAATCTTACAATCGGAGGGTTCAGAGTCACCCTCATTCTTCCTCTCTCATGGTTATTGTCACTGTCCTGTTTTACATTTACATGTAAACTCGAGAATCAGTGTGTCAGTTTCTACAGAAGTATGCACTGGGACGTTTTTAACTTTCCATTTTGAAATAACTCCAAATGTACAGAAAATTTACGAGAAGAGTAATTACAAGTAATCCCACATCCCTTTACCCAGGCCTGCCAACTCATTTTGTCAGATTTGATGTATCATTTTCCCCGTACATATTTGTAATTACTCCTTTTCCTGAGCCACTTGAGAGTTGGTTGCATTCCTTATGCCCCTTTTCCCTTTATAAGCTTCTGTGTATAAAGGGAAAAGTGTGTATTCGCCAAGATCACCCTATTTCCTTACAAAACAACAGCTTCAAATTCAGGGTGTTATGTGAGACTTGCCATTCATTTTCCGGTTTATTTGTCCCAGTGATGCTGTGTAGACCCCTTCTCCGGGGACAGAATCCTCTCCAGGTTGCTTTAGTGTCCTTTCATCTGGAACATGTCCTCAGCCTCTCGCAACGTTGGAATTTTTGATAAATGCAAGCCAGTTACGCTACAGAATGTCTCTGAAGTTGAATTGGCTGATGTTAACGATGTTCATGATTCGATGCTGCGTATGCACTTTTTACTTAAAAGTATATTAAGTGATGTTTCCTCTTCAGAATTGCACATCTGGAGGGATACGATGTCAGTCTGCCCCTTATTGGTGCTGTCGATTTTGCTCACTTGGTTATTTTCTCATTATATAGTTTTTTTGTTGTTGTTGTTTGAGTTTTTTTCACAATTTAAAGTAATTTGTGCGGACATCCTGCTAGGATTTTGATAGGTGATAGTGTACTTTGGGAGAATTGACTCCTTAAAACCATTGAATGGTCCACCCTATGAATATGGTATATATTTCTATTTATGCAGGTTCTCTTTTCTTTCTCCCTGCAGTGTTTTGAAGTTTTAAGTGTGGGGGTCTTGGACATATTTTACTGGTTTTTTCCTGAAGTATTTCAGCCATTTTTAAGTGTGTAACTCAGCGGTATTAAGTACCTTCTCATTATCGTGCAGCAATCACCACAGACCTTCCAGAACTTTTTCATCTTTTTGCACACTGAAACTCTGTATCTGTCGAACAATGGCTCCCCGTTTCCCTACAGCCCCATTCTTAGCAGCCATGATTCTCCTGTCTCTTTGAATTTGACTACTCTTGTCTACTTTTAACGTCATTGTAAATGACTTTCTTTTAAAGATGTATTTATTTATTTGAGAGAGAGAGCACGAAGAGTGGGGAGAAGCAGTGGGAGAGGGAGAGAATCTCAAGCAGGCTTCCCACTGAGCTCGGAGCCCCACCTGGGGCTCGATCCCATGTCCGTGAGATCACGACCCGAGCTGAAACCAAGAGTCCGACGCTCAACTAACTGGGTCACCAAGGCACCCCCAGAAATGATACTTTTTAAAAGTTTCATGGGCTAATTATTACATGTAGAAATACAATTGACCATATTGACCTTATCTTGGGGCCTTGCTAAATCTGTACTAGTTTTAGTAGCTTAAAAATATATTCCTCGGGATTTTCTAAGTCAATTATGATATCAGATATGAGTAGAAGCAGTCTTCTTTCTTTCCAGTCTGTATGGCATTTCTCTCTCCGTCTGTTGATCGATGAGTTGATCGCTCTGTCTCCTGATCATGATGGCTGGTACGTCCGATGTCAGCTAGAATTGGTGAGGGCAGACAGGTTTGTCTTTTTCGATGTCTGTGGGGAAAATGTTCCTTATTGCACCATTCAGTAACGTGTTCATTGTGGGTTTCTGATAGACGCCCTTTTATCAGACGAAGAAAGTGATCTTTTGTTTGTTGAGAGTTTGGTAATGAGTGTTTGCCCCCTGCTTTTCCTTACCAGCTGAGGTTATTACATGGTTTCCGTCCTTGTCTCTGTTTACGGTGACTGGTTTTTAAATGTCGAAACCACCTCGTATTCTCGATTAGCCCAGCTGGTTCGCTCCCCCTTTCCTGATTGCCCTTTTATTTTGTTGGGTCCAGTCTGTCTGTCCTTGTTTTGTGAAGCATGTCGTCCGTTTGGTCAAGGGCCCTTTTGTCTGTAATGCCCTTGGACATCCTTGTGAGTCGTTGGTATCATTTGATCTTGTAAATGATCTGGGTAGTTTCTCTTATTCCTTGGTATTCTGAGAGAGTTTATGTAAAATTACTGTTTCTTCCTTAAATGTTTGACAGAATCCACCAGCTTCTCTTTGGGGCTAGGGTTTTAATCACGGGAAGGTTTTTTATTACAACTTCAAATTCCTTAAGACATTTAGGGCTATTCTGAGTTTTTATTTCTGTTTCCACTAACTTTAGTGTATTGTGTTTTTCAAAGAATTTGCCCTCTTTTTCTAAGTTATTGAATCTACGTTCAGATATTTGTGCATAATGTTTCCTATTACCTTTTAACATCGGCAGAGTTTTTGGTGTTGTCCCCTTTTGCATTCCTGATATTCCTAATGTGTGTTTTCTCTTTTTCTCTTCTCTTTTTCTTTTTCAGTTTTTCTAGGTATAAGCAATTTTGTTAATTTTTTTTCGAAGAACTTTTGGCTTTATTGATTTTTCTGTGTCTTTTATATTGATTTCTATTCTCATCATTAGTATCTTCTAGTTACTTCAGGCTTAATTTGACATTATTTTCCCAGTTTTTTACAATATAAAATCTTATCTCTGCTCGGCGGAGTGCCTGCTTCTCCCTCTGTCTGCTGCCCCTACTGCTTGTCCCCCCAGCCTCTCCATCTCTCTAATTGTGCTCAAAACTCAGAACTAATTTCCATTTGTTTTCTCACAAGCCAGAAACCCAAAGGATGTCATTTTCTAGACACTTGTGTTTGTGCTTTTGGACAGTCTCTAGAGTTCAGGTTAGAAGCCCAGCGAGCTGAGTTAGCAGCGATGAGATGAGACGGCCTCGAGTCCCTTCCTGGCACGTCTTCCCCGCAGCCCCGTTGCCTTCCTGGTCCCAGGGGGGCACCCGACCGGCGGCCACGGAGAAGCCCACAGAGAGGGACCGGGCTTTCGACTCCTTGATCCTTGAACTAGAGAAAAGAAATTGCTCAGTCTCGTGGGGTCACCCCAAAGGACCGACCACACCGGGGCTCCTGTCCCGGCATAGGTGACGTCCCGCGGAGCGTGCGTATCTCCGAGTTCCCTGGCGCTGAGGGCAAGTGACGTGTCTGCCACCTGCGCACGGTGACATGCGACGCGCGCTGGGGCAGCGCGGGCATGGGCTTTAGTCTCATCAGCTGCCAGCTCCAGCTCACAAGGAGTCAGGAAGGAGCGGTCGGGGCTGGACTGTTGGCACGTGTGCTTTGCTAGTTCCACTGTATTTATTTAAGGAACCCGTGACCCACAGAAATAACGGCCAAGCGAGCTTGCGGGAAAGGCCATCCAGCTCTGTGGGCACCAGGATCTCTTTGTTTGGATTATTTATGGCTCCAGGTTGCTTTCTTTGAAAAAGAGCGTTCCTGCAGGTGCGGAGGAGGGAGAGGGCCGGGGCGGCTGAAAGGGTGCTCTTCCAGACCTTTGTCTCCGCCGTTACGAGCGTCCAGATTTTACATTTGGACGGAGCTGCAATGCAGGTTTTTAAGTCCATTTGGTGGAAGTGGACACAACAGAGATTCTCACTGGGGGACGGTCTGAATCACCGTAGGGTGGAATGTCAGTGTCGTCGGGCTCGGGGGCTGGTTACAGATTTGCTGGAAAACAAGTGACTTCATTACAGGCCTAACGCACTTGTCAGTAACTTGCCCCAGGAGCCCCAAGCCCCTCTCCTTTGCTCCCAGCAGATGGCAGCTCTCATATATCCACTGTGGGCACGTCCCCTGTCTCCCTGGGGCATGCTGAGGGCCCTCTGAAAAGTGTCTGGAGCTCAGAATGCCTCATCTCACCAGCTGAAGGCACGGCTAACAGGTTCTACAGAACAGAAAGTGGCACAGACTCCAGTGGGGCCCTCTGCAGGCTGTGCAAAGGCCCTGGGGAGGGAGTTGGACTGGGGGGCCCCGGTGGGAGGGCCGTGCTCTTGTGAGGCTCCACATCCATCCCCCGTGTTATTAGGTGTGGTTCGGGCCGTCTATATACCACACTTCTCTGTCGCATAAGAACATCTCCTTGGACAAGTTATTTGAAGGCCAGACTTTTGGGGTCCCCCCATTGTTTCCCTCCATTTCAAAGATTCCTCTCATGCAGTGTAATGGCACAACACGGTTTCTGGACCATCATTTTCATAAAAGTCCTGCTCGCAAACCACAGAGGTTCATGGGGTGCGCTGTGGTGTTTCTGTCGTAGTTCACGGGTAGGATGACAGACGCTCGTGGCGGACCTCCTGTGTGTGTCTGCTCACAGGCGTGGACGTGTGCCCCCCCGTGCACGTGCGTCACACTTATGATCCATTTTTTTCACACTCCGTGGCTCCGCTCCCTGTAAAGATGCTGAACTTTGTTAATAGATTTTATATTTTAGAGCAATTTGGGATTTCCAGAAAAATCGAAGAGAAAGTATGGAGAGAGCTCACCTATGGCTCCCCAGCATCCACCCCTACGCTCTCCCCGTTCGTAGCGTCCTGCGTTAGTGGCCCACGAGCCAATACCAGTACTAACGATTAGCTCAAGCCCAGTCCACGTTGGCTTTCGCTCTCGCTGCCGCACGTGCTAGGGGACAGCAGACTCGAACGGCGGGGTTGAGGGGCCGAGCCCCTGCACGGTCGGAAATCTGTGTGTGACTTGTGACTCCCCCAACACCTGACTCCTAGCAGCCTCACCAATCACGTAGGCAGTTACCGTGTATTTTGTGTGGTGGGTGCGTTTAGTACTGAATTCTCGCAATAAAGTCAGATACGGAAAAGGAAACGCTATCAAGAAAATCATAAGGGAGACAAAGTACGTTTGTCGTACTCAATTTATTGAAAACACGTTGCAGGTAAGTGGACTCACGAGGTCCAAACCTGTGCTGTTCCAGGGTCAAATCCAGAAGGACGCGTGGCCACCATCACAGTATCGCACGGAGTAGGTTCCGTCCCCTGACGTCCCCGTGCATGGCCCGCCTGCGCCACCCCTCCACCAGCCCCCGGCAGCCACTGACCTTTCCCTCCGCAGTTCTGCCTTTTCCAGAGGGTCAGGTCGCTGGAATCGTTCGGCACACAGCCTCTCCAGACTGGTACTTCCCTTGGTGTCACGCCTGTAAGCTTCCTCCGTGTCTTTTCGTGGCTCATTTGTGTTGGGCACTGAGTCCTCTTCTGTCTGGACGGACCACGCTTTATTTATCCATCACCTGCTAAAGGACAGCTTGGTTGCTTCTAAGCTTGGGCAACTGTACATAGAACTGCAGTAAACATTCGCAGGCAGGTTTTCGGGGGGTCCGAAGTTTTCAGATCATGACGACATACCCTATGGTGACTAACGTAACCTAATAAAAAATGATGATAATTTTTAAGAAAAGGTCTAAGTGGATGTATTAATTGATGTGTGAATAACAACAACAAAAATCAACCCAGTAAATTTTAAAGATTTAGATGCTGGATTTGAAAGGAAAAGAGGGCGCGCACAGCCCCGGGTGCTCACCGACTGTGTCTTCCCCAGAGACGACGACCACGAGGACGGCTTCTGCCAGCCCTACCGGGGGATCGCGTGCGCACGCTTCATCGGGAACCGTACCATTTACGTGGACTCCCTCCAGATGCAGGGAGAGATCGAGAACCGAATCACAGGTAGGAGCTCCCGGAGGTCCCCCTCGTGTGCCGGTCGTTTCCCACCTCGGACAGTGGGTCCCTGTTCCGTGTGTCTTGTGATGTGTCAGCTCCGTTAGAAGCAGCGGGACTGGCCCCGGGTTTGCCCGCAGACCTTCCCGTTCGTGCATTCCCACGAGCGGGTGCGCTCGGTCGGGTCTAGCGTGTGGGTCCCGAGCCCTGAGGCGTCCTGTCCTCGCTGCATCGGCAGGGAGCCCGATGCCCCCGCACTCGATCCCTCGACTCCGTCGTTCTGCCTTCCCTGACTCCTGCGCGTGCCCAGACCTGCGCCTGGTGCGGGGTTCACGGGTCCGACTTCGGCGCTGGGAGAGGGGCTTGCGGTCTGTGGCGGCGTCCGGGCTCGGTCAGCATGCAGGTCCCGGGGACTCGGGTTTTCAGGGGCCTGCGTCCGGGCCTGGGAGAGGGAGCAGCTCACTCGGCAGGAAGCCGCCTGCCCTCTGTCTTTTGGGAGCTCCCGTTTCCGGTGGGCAGTTCGTCCTCGATGTGCTTTCACACGGTGAGGTGAAGGTCATCTTGGGGGAAAGCCTTTGAGAAGGAAGAAAATGAATTTGACCAAAGCCCGTCTCTGGTCTCCCCCCACACACACGTTTTCCTCTCCGGACTCCAGATGCCCCTGACTTGTCCCCTCTAAGCCCAGGTGAGGGGCGACGGGCATGCGGGGACCTGCCTGGCCCGTGGGTCCGAGCCCGCTGAGGACAGGGTCAGGTGTCCGGGGAGAAGTAGGAGGACGGCGGTCGTCCAAGAGGAGCCCGTTCTGAGAACCTTGCCGTCTCTCGCTGGAAGAGCTTTCCATGCTTTCTAAAGCAGAAGCGCCCACACCTTTCAGACCACGATAAACAGCAAAATGGGCGCTTTACATGAGGGCTGCGTGTACCCGTGCCCGTGTCTCAGAGAAGTGACGCAGGTTCCAGGAAGCGGAAATCATCCTTAACAAAAGCAGGGCGCTTGGATTTTTCTCTTCAGTTCTCTTTCACGAAGGGAGAGCGTCGGTTACGGCCTTAATAGGAACCACGCCTTCAGACATCCTCCGTTCTAATCGTCTCGTAAAACGCTAGCCGCAGACCCAGGGTTTTGCCTCCCACTAACTGACGCACCCGATTCCAGGCCCGAGAGCGTCCTCGGGTTACGTCTTCGGGGACTGTCGGGAGCGCTGAACAACTGTGACGTCCAAGCAGGCCGGCTGTACGGCAGGGTCTAGACACAAGTCCAGAAGGAGGATGTCTAGGGTTGTGGATTTTAGAGTAAAGTTGAAGTTGCTCCAGGCTGTGGAGGAGTTGTTGGGGAGCGTGCCGGTCAGAGCTCCTTCCCAGGACTCTGGAGGTTTCCCTGGATGGGCCCCAGGAGGCCTTCGGGGTGCCAGGCGGGGAGGGACCAAGGCGAAGACAGGACTCGGGTACCTAGAGCCGGGCTCTCAGAAGTGAGCCCTCACGCGGTGCGTCCCGAGGGGCAGGGGGAGCACAGACCCCCGGAGGGTCAGCTCTCACGCTCTGTTACCCCAAAAGCAATGCCCGGTTTGGCTTTCGCAGAGCATCTTCCCATGGCGGGGGTCACAGCCCCGTCCCGGCCGCCCTCCTCATGGTCACCTACTCCGCCATAACGGGCTGATGTGGTTCGCCCCTGGGTCTTGAGCTGTCTCCGTCCGGGAGACCCTGCCCCCATTTCACATGGGCCACAAGGGACCAGAAGGGGTAAGGCCCACAGATCCCTCTGGCCAGCTGTCCTGCTGCTCCCAGTTTCCACCCCCCAGGAGGGTCCCGGGTGCCCACAGCGCCGCCTGCTGGCCGCACGGGGCACCGCCCTTCGGGTCTCGGGGCCGCAGGTGTCCCCGGGGCTGAGCCCAGCCTGTCCTGCTTTCTCCCGCCTGCGCAGGTCAGAGTGGGCGGGCCTCCTGGCTGCTGCCTTCCTTGGAGGCTTGACGGCGCGGAAAGGGGGACTGTGCCCTCCGGCCACACACATGGGTTCCCGCTCCCCCGCAGCTGTCCGCTGGCTCCCTCTCCCAACCCTGCCTCTCCTCCTGCTGGCCAGAGGTCTGCTCACCCGTCTCTCCGGCCACTGTCTTCCTCCTCGAGGGCGTCCCTTCACCTACTCCCTGCCGAAGCCTCCCCAGGCTGCCAGATCCGCCTGCAGCCCCACGGGACCGCGATGGCAGGGGACCTGGGCTCTGTCCCTGTGCTCTTTCAGTCTCTTGTTTCTGGACGTCACCCAGCCCCACGGCTCCACCTACCGCCCACTGCTTGTGGCGCCCCTTTCCTAGCAGGGCCTTAGGAAGTGGCTTTTGGGTCTGAAGTCTGAATCTTCCTGTGATGGAAGAATGAGATCTCGGACCCGGTTTTTCCTTCTCTCTCGTTCCACTTTCAGTCTCCATGAGTGAAGCCCTGGTGGGAGGGGAAGGGGAGAGAGGGGCCCCGGGGCTCCTGGCGGGCAGGGGCACCTGGCTGGAGACGCGGCAGGTGCGGCGCGGGGAGGGGCGGGCGGAGTTCAGGGCCGCGGAGCAGGTGCCCACCCAGCCTAACGCCGGTCTCACCGCCCCCGCAGCGGCTTTCACCATGATCGGCACCTCCACGCACCTGTCGGACCAGTGCTCGCAGTTCGCCATCCCGTCCTTCTGCCACTTCGTGTTCCCGCTGTGCGACGCGCGCTCCCGCGCGCCCAAGCCCCGCGAGCTGTGCCGGGACGAGTGCGAGGTGCTGGAGAGCGACCTGTGCCGCCAGGAGTACAGCATCGCGCGCTCCAACCCGCTCATCCTCATGCGGCTGCAGCTGCCCAAGTGCGAGGCGCTGCCCCTGCCCGAGAGCCCGGACGCGGCCAACTGCATGCGCATCGGCATCCCCGCCGAGAGGCTGGGCCGCTGTGAGTCCCGCGCATGCGCGCCCCTCCCCCATCCTGGCCGAGGCCGTGACCCAGGCAGCCCGGGGTCCTGCGGGGGGCGGGGGGGCGCTTGCATGGGGCTTCCCGCCAGGGCTCTGGGGTCCTCGTGCTGCGGGCACACGGCCGCTGCGCCCCTGCTGACTTGGCACCGGCATGAGTCACGTCGTTGGGCTGCGGACTCGGCTTCTCCGTTCACAGCGCCAGCAGACGCAGGCCCGGCCTCCAGACTGGCCCTGGGACCCCTGAACGTCTCTCCTCTCTGACTAGGTCAGGGTTGCTGCCCCGTGCAGCGTGGGGAGCTCGGCGAGCCCGCCTTCCTCCCAGGCCCAGCACTCTATGCCCTTCCTCAGGGAGGCTGGGGGTTCTCAGAGCCCCCCAAGGTCCTTGCGGGGGCAGTCAGAGCCTGTCTCTGGGCTCCCAGCTGCCGCCCGGATCCTGGCTGCAGGGCTCGCTCCAGGGGGCCTTGGACACGTGGCTTAAATTCCTCATACTGTCCGGGGATAGGAACTGCCACCCACAGGAGACGGAACGTAGGTTCCGTGACTTAATCTTCACAAGGTGCTTACCGTAGCGCCCGCTCACGGTTGGCCGCACAGAACGGCTCTTGCACACACTCGCGCCCGGCTCTGGTCTCCGCGGCGGACCGTGGAGAAGCCCGGCGCCCTCCCTGGGCGGCAACGTCAGCGTGAGGTTGGGGTCGACGTCCTCCTTCTGCAATGGGGATGCCCGGCGGGCCCCCAGGGGGCTTTCCCGATCGTGGTCTAACTTCCGCCGGGGTTCCTTCCCCACTTGTGTCCCCAGATCGCCCCCAACTGACCCAGTGGGCGTGGGGCTTAGGATGGCATTACCGTGACACGCTGCTTTTCTTGGGAGTCACGTCACCTGGTCTTGTGGAAGCTCCAGTTTGGGTACATGCGGGCAGCGGCTGCTGCCCTCCCGGCCGGGAGCACTCACGCGTCTCTCTCCCGCAGACCATCAGTGCTACAACGGCTCTGGCGCGGATTACCGGGGCACGGCCAGCACCACCAGGTCGGGCCACCAGTGCCAGCCCTGGGCCCTGCAGCTCCCCCACAGCCACCACCTGAGCAGCGCGGACTTCCCCGAGCTCGGAGGGGGGCACGCCTACTGCCGCAACCCCGGAGGGCAGATGGAGGGCCCCTGGTGCTTCACGCAGAATAAAAACGTACGCATGGAACTGTGTGACGTTCCCTCGTGTAGTATGTATTCTCTCTCTTTTTTTTAAAGCGTTAACTGTTGAGTGCACTTGGGGTGGCTCGGGGCCCCAGTTTACGGACGGGAGAAGAGAGTGCAGTTGAGGGCTGCAAACTATACAAGCGTCCCCCTATTTCCGGATGGGGTCCACTTACGTTTCGTCCACTCCTGCTGGCCTGGGTCCCGAGAGAGGCCTGGCCGCCTTCTGAGTCTTACATTCTGGATCCCGGAGGGAGTGGGTTGCTGGAACATTACCGAGAAGTGAGGGATGAGGAGAGATAAAGGGTGAAGCAAGGCCAGGCTCGCCGTCCGCGCACCCCTCCTCCTGGCGGCCCCGGGCTGGCGAGCCTCCGCTACAGATGCGGGCCGTGGAAGCGGCCAGGTCCAGATTTGCCACTCCTCTTAGCTCAGCTCAGATGGTGACACGGATCTTCGAGAATGTGTGTTTGCTGCAGGATTAACTGTTAAGAATGAGAATGTCGGGAGAGCATCATAAAGCTACTTTGTGGATTGCTAGGGTTTTCTAAAAAAAATTTCTCACAAAGAAGGATGTCTGTGATGACGACTTGGGGGAAAGAAGGAAGTTGTAGGGCGATAGCTGCGCCACTCCTGCTTTTTCTCTCCTGACCACCGCCCCCATCTGCATCCCTCCCTCCGCTTCTCTATTTCTTTGTAAAGGAAAGGTGCGCGTGCACGTGACGTGTGACACGGGCACCTACGTGTTGGGGGAAGTTTGGGAGCGGTACACGCCAAGCTTTTAGCAGAGATTTCCCACGGCCTACAGAAATCTTAATACGTTTGCACGATGAGCCATCATTACCTTTGTAATTAAAAATAAATCAAAACATTAAAAACATGCATGCTGTTTGATCTGGCCGTTCTAGGGTCATCGGATACTGCAAAAAGCTTTGCATTCTGAGGGCAGAAATGCTGAGCACGTGTATCATAGGATGGCTTTCAGCAGCTAGGAGAGAAGCAGGCTGACTGCTCCCCCGCAGGGCTCGGAGGGCGGCCGAGGAGCCCCCCGACGGGGGTGGCGTGCGGCTCCCGGCTGCGGCTGTCTGGTCCCCGTGGCACCTTGTCTTGGGCTATTGCTTTGCCGCGAGCCCAGCAGCCGGGGATAGGGAGGCTACGACTGCACTTAAAAAGAACTCTATTTAAAACTCTATTTTAAAGAACCCTGGAAGTGTTGCTTCTGCGTGTCAGAGCAGCTGAACATCGTTTACTTCGTGCTCACCTTAAACCGAGCGCAGAAAATCGGGCGGACGCCCGCCCCTTGATGGGGCAGTCGTCTGGTCTGTGGGCTTCGAGGAGCGGCCCCTGTCCGGTGGTCCTGCGGTGGGTGACAGCATCTGTTGGTGATTTGGGAAAGATAACAATAAAGTAAATGGTCGCACAGAAGCTCAGACGGTGCTCACATCTCAGACCTAGGCCGGGGCGGGGGGGGGTGGGGGGCTGGAATCTCCCCAGAGAGGCGACCCGGAGCCTCCACTGCCCCTGAGGCTTCTGGCACATGTGCCTCGAGGGTGGGCCAGGGGCGTTCTAGGGTTTTGTTTGATTTCTGTCTGCAGCGGGGTGCAGGGATGGGGGGTGGCGTGGGCTGATGGGACGGACAGACCGACTCTGGGTTTGGGGGCTGCAGGCCCCCGTGCCTGTAGACGCAGGCAGAGCATTGCGTCTCGCTCTCAAAATCATAAAGCTTTCTGGAAGCCTCAGGTTGGACGTTACCGCCGTGTTCCAAGCCCGCGTGGGGCCCTGTATGACCTTGGATCAAACTCACTTGCTGCCGGGGCTCTTTTAAATCAAATGCGTTTTGAATTAATATCTTAAACAACTATGTGCTCATTATACACAAAATGTAGAAAATCCTAAAATGTTGCAGGAGGGGTCATTTCTCATCCCAGGACTTTGCTTATTACTATTGCAAGAGCCCTAGCATTCACGGGTTTTTTGAGCCATGTATTCCCGCTTGATTCCTTGGGGGCAGTTCTGGGTGACATCTCACAAATGTGCAGCAGTGCGTTACCCATTCTTGGGTTTGGGTGCCATTTTGCCCCTCTGTACAACTCATGGGACCGTCCCCTTGTGCTCGAATATTGCAGCTGGGGGAGGAAGTGGGCTGGC
Organism: Nasua narica; assembly: GCA_028533885.1. NCBI lineage: Eukaryota > Metazoa > Chordata > Mammalia > Carnivora > Procyonidae > Nasua > Nasua narica. The sequence goes on from CM052813.1 coordinate 935,643, forward strand.
GGCGAACTTGGAGTTGGAAGGGGGGATAGTTTCTAACAAACGTGACCCTTGCTGTTCACAGGTCCCCAGGACAGCAGCAGGATGGGAATTCTGTACATCTTGGTCCCGAGCATCGCGATTCCCTTGGTCATCGCGTGCCTCTTCTTTCTGGTCTGCGTGTGCCGGAATAAGCAGAAGGCCTCCGCGTCCACACCACAGCGACGGCAGCTGATGGCCTCGCCCAGCCAGGACGTGGAGATGCCGCTCATCTCCCAGCACAAGCAGGTCTCTTACGCCTCCTGGCACAGCCTCTGCCTGGAGATGGCTTACCCCCGACGTTTGGGTTTTTGACTTACTCGATACATGACCCATAACAGTCCTAAACTGCCCTCTATTTTCCCGCGTCTTCTCTAAGACATGTCAGGACATTTGTGTCCTTAGGAAGGAAGTGGTAGGCATGTTGGAATCCCGCCATCCCAGAGTCTAGGTTTCTCCCTCCGCTCAGACCGATGCATTAGCCAGAAGGTGCCGTCCTGCATCTGTGTGCAGGACTGCCACTCTCCCCACAGGAGAACGAAAGGAAAAGGGCTTGGACTGGCCCACCGCATGGGGGCCCAACTGGCCTGTTTTCTGGTCAGTTGGGAGTTGGGTTGGTTTTGTTTTGCTTTGATTTTCAGGGAAGGGTGGAGCTGCAGACAGAGAGGAGGCGGGGCAGGCCACCGTTCCCTGCCCTGAGAGCTCTTAGGACAGCGAGAACACCCCGAGAGGTGGCGCGGGAGAGAGTCTGTCCCAGCCTACCTGGCTTACGGGGAGGGGCATTACTTGCAAGCTTTGGGGGGAAATCACTCCCGTCTGGGCTCGGAAGGGGATCTTCAAGGGTCGGGGGAGAGTGGACTCAGCTCGGAAGCCAGCCGCCGCTGCATGTTTGCTGGGGCTGGAGGAGTGGGGGGTGAGGGGATGCAGGACCCCCCCCCCCATGGGGCTTCTGTCATAATGTATTTAACCGAGGAGAGGCAGGGAGAGGGGCCCACTGGGGAACAGCTGGGAAACAGCTGGCCCACACTCTGAAAGTGGCAGAAACCGTGGGAAGCATGTGGCAGGGTCCTGGGGAGAGAGGCTGGGACGAGCGGCGGGAGGGGGACGCAGCTGGGAGAGGCCCTCGGTGCCTCTGGGGCTTGGCTGTGTGAATGTGCCTGTGTGAGCGCGTGTGCACGAGTGTGTAAGTGTGCGTGTGAGGTGTGCACACGCCCCCTGCAGCGCTGTCTCTGGAGTATCCGGGGGGGGGGGTCCTCTGCCGGGCTCCCCCCACCCCCAGCTGCCCGGCCGGTCCCTCCCCTGTTGCGGGAACGGGAGTGCCTCACTGGGGCTTTTCCCATCGGCAGGCCAAGCTCAAGGAGATCAGCCTGTCGTCGGTGAGGTTCCTGGAGGAGCTCGGGGAGGACCGGTTCGGGAAGGTCTACAAGGGCCACCTGCTGGGTGCGGCCCCGGGGGAGCAGAGCCAGGCCGTGGCAATCAAGACGCTCAAGGACAAGGCGGAGGGGCCGCTGCGGGAGGAGTTCCGGCACGAGGCCCTCCTGCGGGCCCGGCTGCAGCACGCCAACCTCGTGTGCCTGCTGGGGGTGGTGACCAAAGACCAGCCGCTCAGCATGGTGTTCAGCTACTGCCCGCACGGGGACCTGCACGAGTTCCTGGTCACGCGCTCGCCGCACTCGGACGTGGGCAGCACGGACGGCGACCGCACGGTGAAGTCCGCGCTCGAGCCGCCCGACTTCGTGCACGTGGTGGCGCAGATCGCCTCGGGCATGGACTACCTGTCCAGCCACCACGTGGTCCACAAGGACCTGGCCACCCGCAACGTCCTCGTGTACGACAAGCTGACCGTCAAGGTCTCGGACCTGGGGCTCTTCCGCGAGGTCTACTCGGCCGACTACTGCCGGCTCGCGGGGACCGCGCCGCTGCCCGTGCGCTGGATGTCCCCCGAGGCCCTGGCCTACGGCAAGTTCTCCGTGGACTCGGACATCTGGGCCTACGGCGTGCTGCTGTGGGAGGTGTTCAGCTACGGCCTGCAGCCCTACTGCGGTCACTCCAACCAGGACGTGGTGGACATGGTGCGCGGCCGCCAGGTGCTGCCGTGCCCCGACGACTGCCCGGCCTGGGCTTACGCCCTGATGACCGAGTGCTGGCACGAGGCCCCCGGCCGGCGGCCCCGCTTCAAGGACATCCACGGCCGGCTGCGCGCCTGGGGAAGCCTGTCCGCCTACAGCAGCTCGGCGCAGACCTCGGGGGCCAGCAACGCCACGCAGACCAGCTCCCTGAGCACCAGCCCCGTGAGCAACGTCAGCAACGCCCGCTACGGGGGCCCCAAGCCCAAGGCCCAGGCCTTCCCGCAGCCGCCCTTCATGCCCATGAAGGGCCCCCTCAGGCCCCTGGTGCCCCCTCCCCAGCTCTACATCCCCGTCAACGGGTACCAGCCCGTGCCGGCCTACGGGGCCTACCTGCCCAACTTCTACCCGGTCCAGATCCCCGTGCAGATGACGCCGCAGCAGGTGCCCGCCCAGGTGGCCCCCAAGCCCGGCTCCCACCACAGTGGCAGCGGCTCCACCAGCACGGGCTACGTCACCACGGCGCCCTCCAACACGTCCACGGTGGACAGGGCGGCCCTGCTCGCGGAGACCGCCGAGGACACGCAGACCGCCCCCGGAGACGC
>CM052813.1:938428-951159 GCA_028533885.1 Nasua narica
GCCGTCTCACGGTGCGACCTCTGCCCCCCCCCTCCCCCCCCCGCCTCGTCCTCCTGTGCACAGAGCGGCTGCCCCGGCCCCTGGTGGCTGGGGGTCTTCGAGCTACGGGCGCCTGACCAGTGGGCTGCCCGGGGACCACGCACGCTGCCCCCAGTCCCCACGGGAGACGGGCAGGGGCCTGCCTGCACTTTGCAGGGAAGCAGCTGCCGTCTTCCCTCCGCCTGCATGTGCATCGGACGAGGCGCCGCTCTGGGATCCCGGGCGGCCGGCCTGTGAGGACAGGGGAGACGCGCTTTCTCCCTGCCACCCCCGCCTGTGACAGCCGCCCGCCAGGGTCCCAGGAGCACAGGGCTTCCGAGATGGGGCTTCTCCGTGCCTTCCGTGAGAATGTGCCTTAAAAAAATGCGATTTTGTATTTTAGGGAAATGATTTTAACTATCCTGCATGTGTATTGGGCCCACTTTTCTGGAATTCAGGGGAAGGGCTCCGTGGGTTTGGGACGTTAGGGGCACTGTTGTGCAGAACACAGCATGGGGTTTGTTTCTTTAGACTCACGCACGGACCTGAAGTGTAATTTATAGGGCTGCGCCTGCCGTTTTCACACAAGTCTTGTGAGCTTAGTAATTTAACTGTCGACGTTGCCCACGCCGGGACGCGGCCCTACTGTACTTTGGTTTGCTGGGGTTGTAGCCCGTGGAGACGAGGTCCGTTCATTTCAGAGCTGGCGGGGGAGAAGGCTCTTGGCCCACACACCCGCAGACCCTACTTGTAACTCCCACACCTGGTGTATCCAATAAAGTGAAACACAACTTCGGGTCGGCTCGGCGGGGGGTTAGGGCGTCCGGCAGCCGGGGTGCCCCGAGACGGCAGGGGACGGCGGGGGCTGAGAGCTTGCCGTGGGGCGAGCTCACCGGGAATTTGGATCCGGTGTGCGGGCAGCGGGACCCTCGCTTGCTCTGCTCCCAGGCAGGTCGTGGGGGCCGGGGGCAAGAGTGCACACACCCCCGACGAGCCACCTGAGCCCAGAACTGACGATCCTGACCTTGTAGGACCTCAAGTCGTCCTGAACTTCAGGGCTGCCCCGTGCACCCCTCGCCCACGGCTCTGGCCGTGATGTTGCCCGCACAAGAGTCGCGTGAACCGGTAAGAACTCACCCGTCTGAATGTGTATCCTGGAACCGGGGCAGGGGTGGGGGGGCTCTTCTGTGCTCAGCAGAGGAAGCAGCGGGGTCGGGACTGGGCGCCCCCCGGAGCCCCGTTCCTGGCCAGTGTGGCCCACACTGCGGAGTCAAAGAGCTCAGCGTTCAGTGGAGCTACTTCTCATTTCCACTGATCAGAAAGAGGAACTTGGTCTTATCTCCTGCTGGGTACACCTGATGGTTTAACTGTTAGCTTGGCACCTGAGGGTGGAAAATGGGAACCAGCCCCTGGCCGCCCTCTCCGCGGGCACGGCCACCGCCCGGCAGCGACCTGTGCGCCCCCCAGCCGAAGTCCTGCAGAAACGTGTGCAGGCTTTCATGGGGGGCAGGAGAGGTTTAGATCTGGGGGATTTCTGACTCCTAGAGCACTCGTTTGCGGCAGCTCGCTCTGTGAAGCCGTCTGCGCCCGCAGGAAGGTCACTGCGTGTCGGAAGCTCGTCGAGCCATGACTTAGTTGGGGTGCCTCCAAACAGCCCGCACTAGTGCCCCCCCAGTGCCCCTGCGGCTCACCTGAGTGTCATTAGCTTGAGGAAGCCACATAAGCACAAATAGCTTTCGCAGTGCCAATATGTTTCGATCAGTGATCCTTGTGGAAACAGACTGTCGGAGCACTTTTCGGTACTAATTTCAGAGTGTTCGGCTAAGACCTCACAGTTCACGGTAGCTCCCCCTTTGCGGCAGGGAAGCTCCTGGGCTCTCCACACGGAGGCATTGATTAAATCCTTGAAAATTCAGTGTTGATGCTTATCTGGGGGTGGCTTTGTTTGAAATGGATCTTAGACATCCGTCCGGTGTGAGACTCTTACAGCAACATTGAAAACCTTTTCCAAGACGGAGGTTGTGCCGAGTAAGTTGAGGTCAAGGTCCCACCTGGAAACCTCACCGCCAGGAGCCAGGGTGACCTTGGCAATGACCTGCCAGTAGGTCAGAGTCCTGCCCCCAGCCCGTCTCCCCCGTCTTCCTCTGGGCGGGTGGCCGTCACTGGCTTCTGATGGGCCCTCCGGGTCTTTATGCACGTGAAGGTCAGCCCCCTGCCAGCTCTCGGCCCTTCAGTGGACGGGGCTGGACCGTGGGAGGCGCTCCTCGCAGCGCCCCTGCTGGTGAGGGAGGGCATGATGTGAAGGCGGCAGGCAGCCCCGCAGGGGCTCCCCGAGGGCCCACTGGGTGAGCTGCTGGCAGGTGTACGCGGCGAGAAAGCTGCACAGGAGGGCCTGGGGACCCTCAGCTCAGCCGCATGTTCTTAAAAAGACCGGACAAGTTAACATTTTTAACTCACTGGTAAGGCTTTCTCCTGAGTCTGTCCCATGTGCTTTCTTTCCGAGTCGGAAATGCTGAGGTCTGGGTGAACACGGTTGCCCAGAGGCAGATTGCAGACGATCCCTTGGGGGCTGGAAGGCCTTCGGGGTGGATGCCGGTGCGCAGGGAGGGACAGGACCAAATGAGCACAGTCCAGAAGGTGGCTGCAAGGGTCCCTGCCACCCCAGGCTGGGAAACAGGGCGCTGCACTGAGGGGCCGAAGCGCCAGTGCAGTTCGCAGCCACGGCCACCAGGGGGCCGAGTTGGGACGAGCCGTGTTCAGATCTGCAGCCTCCAGGGGACAGAGGTCGGGGTGGGCCCTCCCTGTGCTCCCCCGGCCCGTGTGGAGCGCTCTCCTCCGAGAGAGCTGCCCAGGAACAGCCCCCCACACCTGGCCGCGCTGACTTCATCCCCGGCGCCTTCTCTCTACGGGCATCTTTCACCCTTTGTTTAATAGGGTCTTTCTTTTCTAGGGTTTTAACAATCATCTTCTCGGTCGCCTTTTTTTTTTTTAAACCACATTTTATATTTCATTTTATCTCCGCACCGCTCTGTGTTGTCTTTAACGGGAACGCCTGTGCTCACTGACAAGAATGCGCAACTCTAGCATCCTGGTAAGAGTCCCCGTCGCTTTGGGATACACAAGCGAGGCCACGAGAGCCAAGGGTCGGAGTGAAGAAAGCAACGTGCACGCTGCGTGCACGATGGTTTGAGTGTGCGTCCGTGCTCACGCCGCCCAGCCCGGGACCCGCAGGTCTCGCAACAGGGACTGGGTGCTGGGCTCCGGAAAGGGCACTTTCCTGCCCTTCAGGTTGAGATCCCGAGGCCCCCTCGCTCTCCACCAGCATGACAATCAGTCTTTTCTCTTACTGTTTAACAGCTTCATGGTGCTGTGATTTACGCACATGGCCTGTCCCCTGCAAACGTGCAGAGGGACCCAGTGGGCCACCCAAATCACACAGGACGCTCTCCAGACTGAGCCCAGGTGAGAGCCCTAGATTCCCTTGGTGACAAATGCCGGAGGCAGCCTGCGGTCCCCCCTGGGCGCGCGGCCCAGCCTGGGGGTGTCCTCCACCTCTCTGGCCAGTCTTGGGGTCTCCAAGCCACGGACCACGCTGCAATTCTGACAAAGGCCACTAGAGGTCACTAGAAAACTAGTCAATCCACGGAGATCTTCATCTGTCTGCCTAAAATGATTGTAGTTCGCAGCCGGAATAAAAGGACAGGGCATGGGCATCTCTTTGGTGCGCCCATTAAGGGGGGGGGCATAAGTAGAAACACCAGTCAGTGGAGGAGCCTGTGCTCCAGGCGCCGCTCCAACCACAGGCCCGTTTCCTCCCTCCCAGCGCCGCCTCCCCAGGGTGGTGGTGACTTCTTGGGCGCTGTGGGGCGGGCTCTACATCGGGAGCCACAGGGGGATCTGGAGACAGCAGAGCAGAGGTGAGGCCACTCCCCCTGGGACTCCCGGCATGACCCTCAGTAAGGGGTATGAAGGCCTCTTCCCCATCATGTGTCAGGAAAGACGACAAGGACCCGGATGGACGTCACGCCTCCCCTTTGCTAAGAAGTCCCGTGAGGCCGAGTTCCAGCAGACGGCGAGCAACTCGAGAGAAAGGACGGCGCAGGATCAGGAAAATATCAAGAATCCCTCCTAGAGGGGCACCTGGGTGGCTCGGGGAGTTAGAGCCTCTGCCTTCGGCTCAGGTCATGATCTCGGGGTCCTGGGATCGAGCCCCACATCAGGCTCTCTGCTCAGCCAGGAGCCTGCTTCCCCCTCTCTCTACCTGCCTCTCTGCCTACTTGTGATCTCTCGCTCTCTCTCTGTCAAATAAATAAAATCTTAAAAAGAATCAAAGTATCCCTCCTAGAATTCCTCTCCTGGGTTCTCAAACTCAAAGTAGTTGCTGTGTCCCCCATGCCCGCCCTCCCCAGGGGTCTCTCTCTCTATCTCACACACACACATACCCCCTAAGGAGCTCTTTGCTCATTGACCTACGCCACGCCTGGCACAGAGAGACACCGGACACGCACCTGCTTCCGCCCCCCTGACGCGCAGGGTCTGCTTTGCCCTCCCCCTTCCCCCTGTGTCCACCTTTATTCGACCCTACAGACATGTCCTGATGCCCTCGTGCTTTCCCCTAAACCCATCGATTGTCTTCTCGGAATATCTGTGCCCACACGTGGACGTCGGGGCAACGAAGCCGTACGTTCCACCAAAAACTCCTCCCCTGTCCCTGAGCGCAGGAGCACACCGCCATCACCCGGGCTCTGGCCACAGGCCTTGGTCAGATCTGCCTGAGTGCCAAGGCCCGTGAAAGTCAGCCCGGGATAAACGCCGCGAAATTAAAGTGTTGAGATTTTCAAGATGACCTCTCCACGCCAAAGAAAAATCAGACACGTCCCCGTCTGGATGAGGACGCGGACGCCGGTACTGCGCTGGAACGAAACGGGCTCACGGTGTGGCTGGTGTTCCTTCGGAAGTTAACCCCTCAGTGACTCTTGTCCCCGAAGGACCGGGAGCGCCCCGTCCCCCGCCGCACACACCGCCAGAAGGGACCGGCGCACCCAGCCCTCCCCGGAGGAAGGCGAAGCGACTTGCCTCTGGTCAAAAAGATGGGTTAGAAACCGAGAAAAACAGAAGAGGGTCGCTGTCGGGGTTCAACATGGCGGGACTAAGCGCTCAGAGAGAACGCGGGGCTCCCTGAAAAAGTCAGAGAAGCCACAGGTGTTTACCCGCCAGGCAGGGCAGATAAATACACAAAGAGCAACAACTCCCCTAGTGGGGCGTCACTGCGCCTTCTAGAAGCCAATAACAGGATCTTACAGTCCCTAAAAAAAAGTTCATCGGGGCCAATAGTTATAAACTCCTTTGGACAAGAGAGTACGAGCATATGGTGGTTTTGACACTTGGTTCCTTCGCTGTGGAAATGGCGCGGGTGGGGAGGGCACCTGCCGCGCAGCTGGCACACGTGCCAGCACGGGCTTCTCCGTGGCAGCCTCGCGCACAGCTGGGTGAAGTCAGACCTCCTTTACCACCATCTGTTCCTTTCCTTTCCCCACTAGGCTTGAATCTGGCCAAAGATCCCAATCTAGGAGACCGATGGCGCCAGGCAGGGCGGGGACACATGAGGGGTGACACGGGATGGGCCCCTATGCTACGGTCACCTTCTCTAACCGCATTGTCAATGAAACTCCAGCTCACAGCAGGGAAAACTGAGGCCCAGGGAGTCACATGTGCCCAGCAACTAGGAACAGGACTGTGGCCAGGCCTGGGTTCCCACCGGGGGACACTCAGAGCTTGCACCGGCCACTGGCCCTTTCCGCCAGGAGGTGCGGGCTGCGGCCCCGGGCGGGGGCCGTGGGAGGGCTGGGGCAGAGCCTGAGGACCTGGGGGGTCCACTCCTGAGAGTGGGGCGTGGAGACATGGGGGGTGTGGGCGTCCCAGACCGTGCACAGTGTCCCTGGGGGGTGGGATGGGGGCTGGTCCTCCCCGGGAGGACAGCTCCCCCCAAGGATGGGCTATGCACTGGTTAGAGGGGCCCGGGGCTGGAGGGACCTCCTGGGGGCTTGGGGACAGATCACTGGGACCCAAGTGGGCTCCACACAGGGCAGTTCACCAGAGAGCCTCACCCAAGGTCCCAACCACGGAGATTTGGGTCCATTTATTTTCTCTCCCCCAATTCCTTAATGTTAGTTAAGCTAGAAACCCGTACACTCCCCAAAATGGAGTTTTATCATTTTGTCACCTCCAAAGTGGGGAAGCTTATTTTCTAGTTTTTAAACACTAAGTCGAAAGCTTATGGTATTAGCATGATGGATATCAGACACCACTGGTTTTGTTACTGTTCTTTGGGATTTTAGGTTCTTGAGCTCCGAGCGGTAGAGCTGAACGCTCCAGAGTGGGAGAGAGCGATCTTTCAGGAAGTTGATTTTGGAAGAGAGAACTAGCAAACCACAATATGACACAGGGAAAAACCCATGAGAAAGACTTCAAGGGCCCACTAGAAGCTTGCTGAAAATCTTAGATAAAATGCTCCCAAATACCAAAAAACTAGGTACTTCAATACCTATCTTCTCCCCATTAAAAACAAAAAAATTAAATGCTCACGTTTAAATCTAGTTTTCAGATTCCCCGAGTTTGAAGTTCGCAGGAGTGCCCCGGTCGAAGAGCCCGTCAATATTTGTGGGTTCTATTTCCAGTGAGGAGTGGAGGCAAGTAATGTAAGGCGGAGCAAGGGCAGCCAGAGCGCGGCTGGAGGACGCACGGGAGGTCAGGGAGCTCACTGTGGTTCTCCGGACTCCGGACCGGACCAAGCTGGCTAGGAACTGAGACAGAGCCCCGTGCACGAGGTCCCCCAGCGGGTTCTGGGCGGACTGTCACACCCTCCCGCGGCACAATCGCTGCGGAAAATTATTCGGCAGATTTCTTATTAAATATTTATTTCACAGAGAGCACAAGCAGAGGGAGAGGGAGCAGCAGAGGGAGAGGGAGAAGCAGAGGGAGAGGGAGAAGCAGACTCCCCCTCCCCCGCCCCCGAGCAGGGAGGCTGACACGGGGCTCGATCCCAGGGTCCTGGGACCATGACATGAGCCAAAGGCAGACGCTCGACCCATTGAGCCCCCCAGGTGCCCGACAATTTTTTATAAAGTTTAACACGCACCCTTCATCTGGCCGCGAAGTTCCACCCCCGGGTGTTTGCTGGAAAGAAGCGAAGATCGGTCTCCCCAGAGTTGTGCGGGAATGTGCGCAGCGGCTCTAGTCCTCGTGCCCCAACAGGGGGGACCTCCCAGCGCCCGCGAGCAGGTGCGGGGGAACCAGCCGCGGCCCTCCCGTGCCGGGGAGTTGTGCCCGGCAATAAAAACCACACGCACACACATGCACATGCGCTCATACACACGCGCACATACGTGTGCACGCACACGTGTATGCACACACACATGAGCACGCACATGGGTAGGTCTCCAGGACACGCGGAGCTGAGGGGAGCAGACGGAAACAGCGCGTGCGGTCGGGCTGTGTGTGACGTTCAGGAACAGGAAATGGGAATCTGCAGGGGTGGGCAGCATCTCTGGCCTTGTCCGGAGCGGGGGCTGGGGGGTGCGGGCAGAGCCTTCCCGGCGGGGCCGGAAGGCAGCCTGGATGTGGGGATGCTGGTTCCAGGAGGGTCTACATTTAAGGCACCGGGTTATACACTTGAAATCGACATGAAATCGACACTAATTACACCTGACTGTGACGGGTCCAGGTCCAAGGGTTAAAGCCCACACTCACATGTCCGAGGGCCTTCTGGGGGATTTCCCCGCATGGCGCACCGGCCCATCCAACTCACAGGCCCTTCCCTGGAAGGCATCACCTTCACCCAAAACCCATTCCCCTCCTGGGCTCGTGTTTCTGAGACACTTCCCACCATCCGCCATCTACCCAGTTGTGCCCCCTGTGCCGGCCGCCCGCAGCCCCCAACCCCCACCCCTGCAGGATTTTCTCACCCCTGCCGGTGGTCGGACTCAACCTCCTCAAGTGTTCATTGGATTAGGTCCCCTTTTCTGCTTAAGGCTCTTCATGAACCCCCAGTGCCCTTGGGATGATGGCAAACACCCCAGCCTGGTTTTTTTTTCTCCCCAAATTTGTTTAATTTTTCAGTGTTACAAGATTGATTGTTCATGCACCACACCCAGTACTCCATGCAGTACGTGCCCCTCTCGATACCCACCACCAATTACCTTATGGTCTCACTTACGTGTGGAGTATAAAGAAAATCATGGCGGGCATCGTGAGACGGAATGGAAGGGCGAATGGGGGGAAATCGGAGGGGGTGATGAACCCCAGCCTGTTTTACGCCGGAACCACACCCAAGCTGGCCTGATTTCCTGCTCATCGTGCCAAGACAGTTGTCCCCAGATGCCCCCCGGCTTCCCCCCAGGTGGCCAGCCGGAACTCTGGGTGAGCTCCGTGGGCTCAGGACCCCCCCTCTCCCAGCGGGAGGCGCGTGAAACCCTCACCGGACCCAAGAATCCCGTAAGTCCTTCCAAAAATTTCACTTTGCTTTTCACATTTAGGTCTTTCGTCCCTTTAGTAGATATATAGATATAGTGTGTGTGTGTGTGTGTGTGTGTGTGTGTGTGTGTGAGGGAGGGAGGAAAAGAAAGGTGCCTATTTTTCTGGGGGACAGCCCATTATTGAGTTGGCTCTCTGCTAATGAAATGCCACTTCTGGACAACATAGGAAGATGTGTGCTCCCAGACTATCCCGCCCCCCGGGGCTTTGTCCAGCCACACGTCAAGAACAAATGCTTCTGGAAGAGCAATCACACTACGTGTCTGGCTTCCGTTTGTGCGGTCTGTGGTGCCCATGCACGCAGACACGCGCGGCCGGTGTGGGAAGAGACATTCTTGTACCGCAGTCCATCAGCCCCCTGGGTCAGGGTCATCCACCGGGGGGGGGGGGGGGGTTAGCGTCGGGAGCGGTAGAGTCACTACCCCGCTGTTTCCCCTCATGCTGACGGTGATCTCAGAAGGCATTCGGTCACCCGGGGGCCACCCTTCTAGGTGATCCATCAGCAAATATTTGATTAATAAGCAGTTTACTTTTATCTGCGAAAAATTTTTTTTTCTCAAAACGTACGGCACGGCGATGCGAGTGTTAAGGAGTTCTGTCATCTGTCTCGCTGCTTACCCATTTATTTTTTTTTCAGGACTCCCTAGCATCTCCTGAGTCCTGAAAAGGAAGCCCGCGAGGTTCTGGACTGCTGAGCGGTGGCCCCCGTCCTCAGAATTTACGTGGGACTCATTGCGCCGGGGTGTAGGACACATCTTGAATCCATTTCATTTCCTGCAATAAGATGTCCTCGAGAAACAAATGCTATTTCTCCTTTTCCTGCTTTGTACGTTCTGGGAATGAGATGTGGTCAGACCCTGAGGGGTCCCCCCTCCTGCACTCAGACCTTCCCTCTTTCTGAGTGTGGGCAGGACCTGCGGCTTCCTTAAACCCCTGCGGGTGGCCAAGGCGGCGGGATGTCGCTCCGGGATCCGGGCTCCTGTCACCGTGGCCTCGCCTCGTCTCTCCACTGCTGGCTCGGAAGAAGCAAGCTGCCGTGACCCTTCTGGCCACCGGGAAACCAACGGCCCGAGGGATCCTCCCCGGTCGATCCCGCGACGGGGACCCAGCCCGGGTCGGCGTCCCCGCTAGCGCCCGTGCGACCCAGCCGAGGACCCGGCGGGGCACGCCTGCGCTCCGGGCCGGAGAGAGTGCGCGGTAATAAACGTGGGCAGCTGCCAGCCTCCTGGTCATGCGCGGACTGGGGTGCAGCCCAGGACCTGCCGCAGGAGCGGCGGAGGACTCCTGGAGGTCCCTCTCCGGCTCACGCACACGCCGCTGCTTGGGATGCCGCAGCCCGGCCCACGGAGTCTGTATGTATCCAGATAAGACGGAGGGGAATGTTGATGTCAACTCTCTCCCAGCATAAAAGGGGTTCTGAGCCGCACCCCAGTCCCTCCTTGCCCGGCCCCTGTTCCGTGCGCTCCGGGGGCGCCCCGCTCCCCGTGGTGACCCCCACCCAGCGGGGGCCTGGCACCCAGCAGGCTCAGTAAGTGCCGAGGGAAGAGGTAGCTGGACAGACGCGTCTTCTGTAGTTCTCTGTCCGGGCTCTGCGGCGGGCACGTCCCTTGCATCCCCTTCCGACTCCTTCCGGCAGTGTCCAGGCTCGGGGGCCACTCTCCGAGCCGCTCGCGGGCAAGCCGGCCTGGCAGCCACTGTCCGAGACCCAGCGATCGGGCCGCGGAGCTCGGGGCCAGGCCTTCTCGACTGAAAACACTTACGCCCACCCCCGTTCGTGTGCAGTCTTACTGCGAGGACTACCGGTCTCTCATCTACGCCATCGCTTCCCCGGGAAGGGAGCCCCGAGGCCGCCCGGGCCGTGGCCGTCCCCGTGGGCTGCAGGTGGCGCTTGAGCGCTGTTGACGGCCGCCGCCCAGCTCCGCGGAAACGTCCGTACGGACTCCCCCGTTCCTGGCTCTTTGGAGAGCTTATTTTCTCACAATTAACACAGACTGGGGGCCCATTACGGCCGGTTCTTCATCTGTGAATTATTTAGTGCCAGGGGAAGTGCTTGCGCACGCTTAATTTCTAGTAGGGATTACACGCCTGTGCGCTGACCGCCGGGAGGGAGGGGCGGGCTGAAGGCTCTGTCCAAATCTCTTCTCCCGGGAGGGTAAGCGGACGCGATCTGCATCTCCCGGGTGCTTACTCTGTGGCTTTAAGCGACTCCGCTGGCCTCATTCACCTCATCACGGCCTTGGGAGGGAGGAACTTTTCTTGTTCCTCTCAAAGCAGCAGCCAGGGAGGGAAAGCGCTCTCAAGGGAGGGAAGGGCCGTAGTGCTTGGTCCCAACCAGCCGCCCTCCACATCCGGCTCCCGAAGGCGAGAAGGAGGCAGAGACCCCCCTCGGACGCCCCCTTATCTCTGCGGGTTTCCTCTGGGACAGTGCGATCTCAGCACCGGTGTGACCCGCGGTCCCCACGGCACAGACGGCCACCCCCGGTGGTCCCTTCTCCCCCTGTTGTGGGAGGAAGGCGGGAGCCACGGGGCAGCCCGGAGGCGGATGCTGGTGACTTCGGGGGCCACGGGATGTGTTGGGTGGGCTTGGGGGAAAGACGGGAGGACTGGGGGTGTCACAGGGGTCCCTGCTATTTAAAATAACTTCTATGCCATTCAAAGAACCAACCCTCGGAAATACTAGATGAAACAGGATCCAACTAAACGAGAGAAGCCGACGGGATGTGAAATGTGAGTTGCCCTTCCTTACGTCAAGGCTCGCATACAAAGAAACGTCTTTCCATGGAAAAGGGCTGGTTAGTGGGGGAAAGCCAGAGAAAGCCAAAGACAGACGCTCCCTACAAAGCTCGGGGGAGAGAGGGTGCCCTTCCTAGGTGGCCCACTTCGGGAAGTGGGGGCAGCCGGCGGCACCAGCCTCTCCCCCTCCGGGCACCAGGAGAAGGGTCCTGTTCCTGAATCCCTGCACTCGCCGGCGCTAACACGGGTCATGCTTATCCAATACTTTGTGGGCGTACATTTAATAAGGAGCCAGGAGCCGTGTGAGGGGCTGTGTTCCCTGGGAGCTACAGCCCCACGGGGAGGCGGTGCAGCCCACAAGCACCGGGGAGGAAAGCCAGTGATGGGGGTGGGGGGCACCGGACAACAGGGGACCAGGGGTGACACTGGCCGCCCGGGGTTGGAACCCGCCCCGCCCCCCCGGAGTGGGACTTCCCCGCGCAGCTGGGAAAGGCAGGTGCGGCTTCAGGGGGCCCCGCAGAGGTCCCCAGGCCGGAGGGGGCAGGCAATGGGGAGGGGGCACCTGAGAGAAGAATACCAGAGCCAAGAAGGCCGGACTGGAGAAGGGGGCGCGGCGCCTCGGACGGCCTCGAGAGCCAGGGCCAGAAGCTGGGCGGTCCTCGCGGCCCCGGGCGGGGTCCCACGTTGGGAGCACAGCACGGCCCAGGCACACTGCAGCCGGGACGTTTGCCGCAAACCCGTGCTCCAGGAGAGCACGGGGGGAGGACCCCTTCTCCGGCTGCCTCCTCCCGGGTTCACAAATGACGCGCCTCCCACTTTGTTGCTTGGGTATGATTTAAATTCACAGACAAAGCGGTTCGGGCGGCTTCCTCGCCAAGGTGCTGTCACACCAGGTGTGAGTGTGCTGGGGCGGGCGGCTTCCGCCAGGCCTTTCCTTCCCGCGGTGACGGAGGCCGGGAGTCTGAGGTCGGGGGTGTAGACCCCGTGGTTCCTCCTGGGCTTGCACACCCGCTGTCCTCGCCTGTGCCCCATGTGCACCTCCCGCTGTGTGTCCTTGTGTCGTCACCTCTGCCTCGTTTTAACTTCATTACACTCCGCAAGGATCCGGTCTCCTCCGTGCTGGGGCTTAGGGCTCCGACTCAGGAATTGGAGGGGCAGGGATCATTCAACCCGAAACACGCCACTCCAGAAAATGCTTTTTCCAAGACGTTACTGGCGCAGACTCTTGAAGCAAAGGAGTGAACATATCTTCTCTTGGGACGCCGGGAGCTCGACCAGTCACATTGAATTAAACTCATTTGCCAGTAAGTGCGTGTCTCTAAACACAATGTGTTCCTCTAGAGGAAAGCCCACTGTCACCTCATCTTTGTGATTCCGTCACAAAGGATGCCTTCCTCTCTTCCTCCTACCCACCCCACCCCCAGGTCCTTTTGTCCCTTTCCAATAAG
>CM052813.1:951259-1029454 GCA_028533885.1 Nasua narica
CAAGCCATTATGGTATTTCCCGAGGATATCTGTTGTTACTTAAGAAGCCTTTAGTGCTGGTTATTGAATTTAAAAGTCCCACTTTGTCTTAAGTACTTCTCCTTTTTCCAATTTCACTGTGATTTGCATCATACGCTCTTACATAAAAATTACTCTCCAGACCAGAAATTCTTCATTCCGACATCTGTCCAAAAATGTTCCTTCTACAACTCGCAGTCAGAACTCCTTGTTTTAATACCACCACCTCCTCCTTCCCGCTGTCACATTCTTGCGGAAATGGCAAGCGAAGAGAAAACACTCCCTCCTGGGAGCCCAGGAGATGCGAAGTAATTCTCTGTCGAGAGATTTGCTATATTTATGTAACCAGTAGAAAACAAACACAGACATGTACTACAATCAGGAAACTCCTGTTTGCTCTATTTTTAAGACTCTTGGTCTGCTTTCTCAAAGAGGAGACGCAGCTAAAGGCAGAGTTTACAGATCCGTTACGAGCGGGGACATACCAAGCCACGATGGGCCCAAAGACCTCTCGTTTAAAAGCAGTGAGATGAGGAAGGCTGCGAAACGGAGACCCCGGTTAGAGCGGCGCACCCCGTCAGGGGTTCAGAGCTACCACTGGGGTGGATCACTGAGAAAAGCTGAACTTCCCCAATGGAGTAGCGTGGTGTCCCAGGGACAAAGGCCACTGCTGAGGAAAGATCTTTAGAGGCGGAACGTGATGGTCACGCTGTTACATGCGAAGTGGAAGGCCTCTGGTCTTGGGGTCTTCGTCAAGGATGTGGAGTTGATCGCGAACCTAAGAATTTTAATCATCCTGCTCTGAGACCCTGGATTATTTACCATTGCATTCCTGAATAGTCCAAAGAACTGGGTCACAGAATCACTTTACATTTAATTGCATCCCAGTGGGAATTTTAAGAGAGAACTCAACAAGTTTATCCCAAACAGTCTCTAAAAGAGCAGAACATAATAGCCAAAATAATTGTGAAAAATAAACATGGAGATTGCCTTTCTTTACCAGAAGCACAACATGTTCTAGTGACTTCTATTGCTGAGGAAATGAAGTAGATGGACATTGCCCTATGCCTCCCAATAAATGCAGCTAAAAACCTTAGAGCTCATCTGTAAAACAAATACAGGATCTACTCTGGTGGGCAGAGAGGAGAAGCACGCTGGGTAGGGACCTTGGAACCCCAGGATGACGGTGTGTTGGGGGAGTTCTCTGGGTTTCCTCTTTGGCCTCAGAGGTAAAGCTGGATACTGGGGAAGCTGGCAATCTCAAACACCCATGTGGGGAGCCCAGACACCCACTTTTGATGGGCCAACAAGGTGCTCCAACTTCCCAGCAGGATGGTGTGGGAGAAGGCCGAGTGAGGAGCTGGGGCTTTCCCTCACGCTGGGTGCCGCGGGCCCTTCTCCTGTATCCAGTGGAGATCAGACGGGGAGGCTGGACTTCCACCGCCCCTCCAGGGGTGCCTGCCTCTGTCCCCCAGAGTGACGTCAGGGGACACCCACAGGTTAACAAAGCTAAGCGGACCCCAAGCCTGAGAAACCCAAAGCAACCCACTCAAGGACATAGTAATGGTCCCCAAATTAAAGACAACAATAACTCTTGAAGGCGGCCAGGGAGAAAGGACGCATTATCTACTGGGGAGGCCCAACTTAATGATGGTGGATTTCTCATCTGAAAACACGGAGGAAGTGACATGTTGTTCGATGCGCTGAAAAAAATGTCTAAGCCCAAGAAATGTATATCCAGCAAAAATATCCTTCAGTGATCAAGACGAAATAAAGGCAGTCTTACGTGAAGACAGAGAAATTACTGCCCATATTCCTGCCTGCAAATATCAGCTAGAGAAAGTACTCCAAATAGGAAAAAAAAATAAGAGAAAGAATCTCAGAACATCAGGAAGGAAGAGAAAACACAGAAGAGCAAAACTATGGATAAATACAGTAGACTTTCCTGTTCTCTGTTCTTGGGTTTTCTAAATTATGTTTGGTGGCCAGAACCAAATTATATGGTTCCCAGTATATTAGGGGAAATATTTTATTTTTTTATTTTGAAAGGATTTATTTCTTTATTTGACAGAGAGAGAGAGAGAGAGAGAGAGAGAGAGAGAGCGCACACTAGTAGGAGCGGCAGGCAAAGGGAGAGGGAGAAGCAGGCTCCCCACTGAGCAGGGAGCCCGACGTGGGGCTCGATCCCAGGACCCCGGGATCATGACCTGAGCTGAAAGCAGATGCTTAATGACTGAGTCACTCAGGCACCCCAGGGGAAATATTTTAATCAATTATATTTACCACAGAGGGTAAAGAGGTATAAAGGGAGGCAGTTTTTCCTCACCTTGTTTGAACTGGTAAAATGTCACCACAATAGACTTTATAAGTTTTGGAATATATTATATAATATAACGTCTAGAGCAATCACTAAAAAAGCAACCCAAAGAGATACAGCCCAAATTCCTATAACTAAAGATGAATTCAGAAGAGATCCAGAAACCCAACAAAGGCAGGAAAAAGGAAACAGAAATTCAAAAAGGGAAGAAAAACTTGAAAAATAAAATGGCAGACTTAAGCCTTAATGTACAATAGTTAAATTAAGATAAATGTTCTAAATGTACCAATTAAAAGACATAGATCCACAGAGTGGATTAAAAAAACATGACTCAACTATATATTGCCTGTAAAACTCACTCGAATGTAATGATACTCATCGGTGGAAAGTAAAAAGATGAGAAAGATACATCGCACAAATATTGATCAGTAGAAAGCGAGGGTGGCCCTATTAAATATCAGATAAAGTCGACTTTAGGGCAAAGGAAATTGCCAGTGCTAGAAAGAAACATGGCATATGATGCTAGAGTCAATCCACAAAGAAACAGCTATTGCAAGGATGCATGAGTCAGAGGGCTAGCAGGTATGCTCATCAGAAATGGATAAAGCTAGAAGCAGAAAGAGATCCACATGGGGGACTTGTACACTATTTTCTCTAATTGAAAACAAATGAGAGAGAAAAACGGGCAAGGTCTAGAACTCAAAAACACCGTCCACGACCAGGATCTGGCCAGCACACACAGATGTTCCCCCGACGATGGCGGAGTTGTTTCTTTTCAAGAAGAGCAGACACCAAGGTGGACGGCCACCAAGACCGCAACGTAAACTCAACAGATCTTCAAGAACTGAAGTTCTGCAGGTTTGTTTTCTGACCACCGTAAGATTCAAGTAGAAACAACAGAGAGATTACGTGGAAAATAATCTTCTGGAGATAGTTTTGGCCACATGTTTAGAGAAACCACTGGAACCTCAACAGCCCACTTCCAAATAATCCGAGGGTCACAGCAGGAGTCTCAGAGGAATAAGAAAAACAAAAACCAAAACACTGGGCTAAATGAGAATGAAAACACTTGTCACCAACATGTGTGGGACGGCAGCAGAGGGGGAAGTCCACGGCGCCAGATGTCTGCAGCGAAAAAGAACCAATTCTCCAGTGAGTGATCGGAGCTCCCGCTGTAAGAGACCAGAAAATAAAGAGCCAAACACGCCCAATGCAAGAAGGAAGGAAAGAATATAGAAAAGAGCAGAAATCAAGGAAATTGTGAAAGGAAAAACAATACGGAAAATCAATGAAACGGAGCACTGGTGCTTTGAAAAGGTCAATGAGATTGGCAAATCTCTGGCAAGATGGACAAAGGAAAAAAGGGAAGACACGGATTACTGATATCCCGGATGAGACAGAGGATACCGTGACAGACCCGACGGACGTCGGAAGGAAAAGAAGGGAGCGCTGTGAACACTGACGTACACATAGATTTGATATTTTCCGTGAGGTGGACCAGTTCCTTAGAAAATAAACTACCACAATTCACCTCATATGAAATAGATCATTTGAAGCCATTTAACAATGAAGACAATTAAAGTTGTAATTAAAAAGTTCCTGAAAAAGAAATCTCCAGACCCAGATGGTTTCACTGGAGAATTTTATCAAGTATTTAAAGAGTTATCACACATTCTACAGAATACCTTCCAGAAGACAAAAGAGAAGGAAACATTTTCACCTCATTCTGTGAAGCAAATATTACCCGAATAGCAAGATGAGACAAAGATAGTACAAAAAAGAAAACCTAGAGCATTATCTTCCCGAAGATGCAAAAATTCTTAAACATCGGCAAATAGAATTTAGCACTATGTCAAAAGAACTCGTGTCCAAAGTATACCAAAATGCTTGAATATTATAAAAACCCATTAAGATAATCCATTCTAGTCCCGTGCCAAAGAAGAAAGGTCACATGATTATAGCAATTGAAGAAGAAAAAGCATTTGAAAAATTCAGCACTCACTTATGAAAAGAAAGCTCTCAGAAAACTAGGAGTGGAGGGGAACTTCCTTGACTTGATAAAGAATGTGTACAAAACGCCACAGCTAAAATCGTGTACGACAGTGGAAGTTTCCCACCGCGACCGGGAACAAGTCTCACCGCTGCTCTTCAACGTCGTACTGGAAGTTCTAGGCCATATTATACGGCAAGAAGGGAAATAACAGTCATGTAGACCAGAAAGAAAGATCTACAACCGCCCCTGTTGGCAGATGACATGACGGTCGGTACAGAAAGTACCAAGGAAAATACAGTAAACAAGAAAAAATCCAAAGTCCCCCAACCCCCAGAACTCCTCAGTGAGGTCGGCAAGGTTGCAGGGTGTAAGGGCAACATACAAAAGAGCAGCTTGGTTTTCTTTCTATTAGCAACGAGCGTGAGGGACCCGAAGTTTTAAATACTACGCGATGTGCCACCTCCCAAGGAATAATGGAACCCGGGAATCGAAGAAAACAGGTCAGGTACGGGACTTGGATGTTGGCAACGCGCTCACCGAACATCTAAATGAACGGAGAGATGGTCTGCATTCAGAGGCTTGAAGACTCTGCATAGTACGGGTGTTAATTCTCCCCAGACTCATAGACGGATTTAACCTCATTCCTGCAAAATCTCTGAAGGGTTTCAACAGGTATAGACAAGATGGTTCTAAAATCTGTATGGAAAGGCAAAGTAGCTGAAGAGTTCGAACAACTTTGAAAGAGAAAAATACGGGGGGAGCCATCGTCCTACCCAATTGCAAGACTTCCTACGTAGCCTTAGTGGGCTAGGTTGTGCCAGAATAGGAAGAAGGTGGACGCGGAGGTCAGG
Source organism: Nasua narica (assembly GCA_028533885.1). Lineage (NCBI taxonomy): Eukaryota > Metazoa > Chordata > Mammalia > Carnivora > Procyonidae > Nasua > Nasua narica. The sequence goes on from CM052813.1 coordinate 956,439, forward strand.
GGAACAAAACCGTAAGCCTCTAAATACGTCTGCGACCATGGCCACTAATTTTTGACGGAGCTGCAAAAGATTGTTTTTTCAACAGATAGTGTTGAATTGGATATCCACAAGCAAAAAAACTCCAAAAGACCCTCCACCCATATCTCACCCTTCGTGCAAAAACTCATGCAAATTGAGCACAGATTTAAAAATAGAACATAATGTTTCTAGGAAAGAAAGAGGGAAGAATCATTGGGACCTAAGGTTTGGTGCACAGTTTTTAGTTACGACATCAAAAGCACGTTGTATATTTAAACAAAAAATCATGAAAGGGACTTCATCAGCAGTTAAAACTTTTTTTGTTCTACAATATGCCCTGCTAAGAACATGGAAAGAAAAAGGGAAAAAAAATATTTGCAAACCACATATCTGACAAAGGACTCCTACGTAAAATAATAAATTCTCAGAAATCAAAGTAAAAAAAAAATAATCTGATTACAAAAATGAGCAAAAGGCATGAAGAGAATATGTGAATGGCCAAAAGCCACTTAAAAGATATTCAGTGTTGTTAGCTTAATTTGCATTAAGGAAATCCAATTAAGACCTCGATGGGATATCGCTATATATTTATTAGAAAACTAAAATTAAGGAAAAAATAGTGAAAATCCCAAGATCCAGCGAGGAAGCAGAGAAAACGGATCCTTGTACATTACTGGTGGGGATATAAAATGATACAGCTACTTTGGCAAAGAATTGCAGTTTCTTTTTTTTTTTAAGATTTTATTTATTCATTTGATAGAAAGAGAGAGATCACAAGCAGGCAGAGAGGCAGGCAGAGAGAGAGGGGGATGCAGGCTCCCCGCTGAGCAGAGAGTCCGATGTGGGGCTTGATCCCAGGACCCTGAGATCATGACCTGAGCTGAAGGCAGAGGCTTTAACCCACTGAGCCACCCAGGCACCCCAAAGAATTGTAGTTTCTTAAAAAAAAAAAAACTAAATCATACGCTCACCACACATCCCAGCAGCTGTACTCTTGGACATTTATCTCAAATCAGTGAAAACTCACATCCACAGAAAGACCGTACATAATTGTTGTAGCAGCTCTATCCGTACTGGCCCCAAAGCGCAAACAACGGCAACACCCTGAACGGAAGAAAGGTCAAGTGGATGGTACTACATTGTACATGAGCGGACTGTGGAGACACACTGCAACTTGGGCGGGTCTCAGGGGCATTACGTGGACCAGAAAAGTCAACACCCAAGGTCACAGACTGTATGATTCCATTTACACACCGTTCTTGGAAAAACCAAATCATACAGATGGGAAGCAGATTAGCGGGTGCCAGGGGTTAGGGATGATGGGGGAAGGGTGGCGGGGTGACTACAGAGGGTCGCACAGGCGAGATCTTTCTGATAACGGGATATTTTTGTATCCCGACTACAGTTATAGCCACACAAATTCACGATCTGTGATACCACGGCATGGGATGACACAAATGACACACACACCATACAACATGGACTTCCTTGTTCCGATAGTGCGCTATACTGATGTAAGATGTCACCACTGGGAGAAACGGGAAGGGTGCACAGTCCCTCTCTTGACTATCTTTGATATAGAAATATATTTTTTAAAGTTCCCCAAATGCCAAAATTCAGAGTTAATACCAATCAAAACAGTGGGGTAGAGACCAAAGGATCAACAGAACACATTCCAACAATTCAAAAAAAGGTAGAAGGTAGAAATCTGGTCGGTGATAACAGTTGTATTTCAAATCAATGTGGAAAATATGGATTGAGAAAATTGGCAACCCCAAGTGAAACAAGTTAGATCTCTATGCCAAGTTGTAAATAAATTTCAGAAAGATTCAAGCACCAAAATCTAATCATTAGTGGCAGAAAGCGTAGATACTTTTTATAGCACTCATGTGGAAAGAGTCTTTCTGAGCGTGAGGTAGGGACGGAAGCCTGAAGAGAATGATCAGGGACTTGATTTTTAGAACCAATATACTCTTATTCAGTAAGCGATACAACAAAGAATAGACCTCCGACAAACTTGGAGAATATATTGGAACGATAATGAGTAATAAATAAAACACTCTGATCAATGAGAAAGACAGCACGTAATTGCAAAACAGACCACGGAAATGAAAAGAGAAGAAAACCAGGATGCCGAACGGTATCTGAAAAGAAGCCCCAGCTTACCAATAACTAATTAATGAGATTAAATGGGTTGATTGATTAAAGTGAGTGATGGTGTCCGACATTCGGAGGATGTGAGGAAGCAGACATGCGTGAACACAGTTCATGGACGGGGTCACTATTTGTGTAGAAATGGAAATATTATGACCCTTGGGTCCAGAGGTTGAAATTGTAGAGATTTATCTCCTGGAATTACTCAGGCAGGAAGTGTCCACATATGTGAAGGGAAGGGATTTGCAGCATTATTTAGAACTGTCCAAAATTTGAACCACTTTCATGTCTGGAACTCAATAGTTAATTGGTTAAATAAAATGTTGGAATATTGAGGAGATTAAAAAATAGTGAAACAAAACTATATATACTATAAATAATTAAAAGTGTAGCAGTTCAAATGAAACTTGAATTTTAGAGAAAAAAGGGTGATTTAAGCTTCTACCACATATATTGGCAATTATGTATGTTTATTTTCATACACGTATCTGTAAATATGTAAAACATACATTTGTGGACTCTTTATAAAAGGATACACAAGAAACTGATAAAATTTCCCAGAGAAAATGGTGGATTGAAGAACTGGGGAAAGATGATTTCTTCTCTTTAACATACTTCTCGTTTTTACTAAAGTGATATGGATGTGTGGCTTAGAACGTCTAATGGCACTCTAGGTTCATGGTGAAAACGAGGCTTCGGTGTGGGATAGAGGTCACCAGTTAGAGATAATTTAAAAAGGAAGAAACACCACTGAAGAAAGAAAATAGGCAACAGTGCAAATGAAAGAGAAGGAAACATGGATGAGCCGATCCCAGGAGCCCACGTAAGCACAGACACGTTTATCTTCCTCTTTCGTGATTTTCGTGAGCACGATGCTGGAGACCTTTCGCGATATTTCTGAAGTAACAGACCATCGGTACTGATCTGAGGGCCGACAGGCTAGGAAGTGACGGTGGGTATTATCCTCTCCTCCGTGTATGAAGGGCATTAGTGGTTAGACAAACGAAATCGGCAAGAGAGTATTCATCTTCTCAGCTGTTCCCGTCCATGCAAGGAGCCCACTGTCTCATCCTCGGGCAGGACAGAGAAAAACAGGAGGGCCAGTGCACGATCACGAAGTCACCCACAATTCCTGAGACACGGAGGGCTGGCGGGACTCTCACCCTATTTCCTTGGTTTCACCAGTATGTCGTACAAAATGGCGGCACTTGGAATTCTGGTCCCAGAACCACATGGTGGAGTCATGGAGACCTCCCCCAGGTCTGTGCTGAGCCGGCCTCAGACTGTACAGTGAACCGTGAAAGGAATCCGAAATACACTCCTCCCAGACAGACCCCACTCCCGGAGTTCCGGGATTCACGGTCAGTTCAAATCATTCGTCTTTTCTTTTTTTTCAGATTTTATTTATTTATTCATGAGAGACAGAGACAAAGAGAGAGAGCGAGAGGGGCAGAGGGAGAAGCAAGTTCCCCACTGAGCAGGGAGCCCGATGCGGGGCTCAATCCCAGGACCCCGGGATTGGGACCTGAGCCGAAGGCAGACGCTTCACCGACTAAGCCCCCCAGGAGGGTGGGTGGCTCTTGGGGCTGCCCCGCGTGCAACACTCCCGACTATTTTAGGTCTTCTGCATTAACAAGCAGCAGTGTTTTCTTTGTGGAATTAAACTCCACAAAAATATCTCTGCAAGCAGATTTGTGTCTTGATAAGAATCTGTTGATGAATTCGGCTCTCTGGGAAGATGCCCAGCAGATACACATCAGTGCGATGACACCCTTCCAGCCCTGACAGCTGTCGGGACGGCGCGTCACCACTCGAAAGCCCAGCCGGCGCTCGTGCGCCTTCCACCGCGGTCCTGTCGTCCCCAGTTTCTCGGGTGGGTTCCCAGAGACACAGGACTTGTTCCTCTGCGGGATGCGGGGCTTCCCCTCTTCAGCCTCCTTCCCCCAAGGGTCCTCCCCGGCTTTGTCCAAGGGTGGTAACAAGAGGCATAAGAAGGAGGCGGTGTGGGAGAGGACGGAGGTCGTGCAGCCGGAGCACATCTACGTCCCAGTCCTGCTGTTTACGCGTCTGGGATGGAATCTCTTTCTGGGTCAGCCGGAGGGGCACACGGTTGCGGGGGCTGTTTCAGTCAGGGCTCTCCGCACAGACCGAGCCAGTAGGACGCGTGTACGAACACACATAACGGGGCTTACTAGAAGGACCTGGGTCACATACTTATGGAGGCTGATGAGTCCCAAGATCCGCAGGATGAGTGGGTAGCCAGAGACCCAGAAAAGCCCATGGTTTAGTTCTCGTGCAAAGACATGCCAGCTCAAGACCCAGGAAGAGCCGATGTTTCAGTTCGAATGTGAAAGCAAGAAAGAGCTGATGTCTCAGTTTAAAGGTAGGCGGCCAGGAGGCATTCCTTCTTCCTTGGGAGTGGGTCAGCTTTTTTGGTTTTATTCGGGCCATCACCTGATTAGGCGAGGCCCACCCGCACTGCGGCAGGAGATCTACTTTACTCAGTCTACCCATTTAAACGTTAAACTCATTCACAATGCTCTCCCAGGAACACCCAGAATAATGCTGGACTGAATATCTGGACACCCTGTGTTCCAGTCAAGTTAATACATCAAATTAAACATCACGGAGACTTCTGAGAATTAGAAGTTAATGTTTGGGAAGTGCTTTAGTACAGGAGCATGGAGTGTGGGATTTTGAAAGTTCTTCAGTGATTACTAAAATTAAAGAATGCTTTATATTATTGAATCATTTGATCCTCACAGCAACCCGAGGAGATGGAAAGGGCAGAGGTAGTCCCCTCCTCTTAGAAGAAATCAAGGCATCGGTTGGCTGGACAGCTTGGTCAGGGCTTTCGAGAACATACCAATTCTTGTGTCAGAGGCAAGTGGCGCTCTTGAGACCCTGGGACCTCTGGAAACCTTTGAGGGATGGGGGGGTGGAGTCAGTGGCGCGGCCAGCAGACTCCTGAAGTCCCCTTACCTATCTTGGAGTGGATGACTGAACGTCCTAAGTCCTCTTCATACGGAATGCCGAGATTGTGCATCCGTGCGTGACGTGCAGAAGGGAAGCGGAAACACTGGGGACTATTTAGACTCCGCGTCTTGGAAAACGCGATAATCCTATCTGTACGAGATGGCAGCTTAACTTTGCCCTGCCTTGTAAGTCACAGAATCTGGAGATTGAAAGGGGCCTCAAATTTAAGCGAATCGATGCGACTACCCTTAATTCCACAGCCACATAACAACACCTGCATTGTTGCGTCTGTACGTTTGTGAAGCATTTTCAGCTACGTTATTCGCAATGACCTGGACACACCTCACGATGGCGGGACGTAAATGACTCGCTCAAGGTCTCCCGGTATTTAGAGAAGAGCAGGGACGGGGGCTCCAATGACTCTCTCCACCCACCCCCAGACGGGGGGTGCGCTGGGTTCCACACAGTGTAACGCACTGTGACAAGAGATATCCTTGGGCTGAAACTGTCTTCGCTCGTGTCTCCGCCGCCGACAGTCAACTCTTTATCGGAAATACGTGTTTGCGTAAGTCCTGCGGTGACTCAGAAAACTGGACTAAATCCCTCTTCTAGAGGACAGCTCTTCACCAATTTAAAGACCATCCTCACGTGCCCCACACACCCCTGTTTGCACCTGTCTCTTCCAGCCTTCCACCCCCGGTTCGGGGTCCGCCCAGGCCTGGGTTTTAGACGCCCCCCCGCCCCCCCCCCTGCCCCCCCGCCCCGGGCGAGCTGCTTTGCCTGACTCACGCCCCGGGAAGTCCTTTATCAAATGCGCTCTGACAACTGCTCTGGTGCTGGGGAGCGCCCTCCAGCTTCGGAGACGAAGGAGGGTCTGTCCCTGGGCGTAGCAGCCCCAGGCCCCGGCAGGCGGAGAAGCGGTGAGCACAGCAGCTCCCCTGGGCGGGGACAGTGGCCGCGTCCGCATCTCCACGTGTTCCCTGAGTTTTGTTCAACCTCTGATACTCCGACTGTTTGTTTGTTCCCGGTTGGGTGACCCCTGGGCCCCATGCTTCTTCTCTTAGGTTTGGCTTCTCTCTTCCCTCTGCTTGGTAGGGGGGTCGGGGCGTCACCATCATCTCCCCAGATTCCTGGGACCCTCCACACATGTGGAGGGACGAGGACCATCCTTACTGTACATACGGTCACCTTACTAATATATTCACGACCACGTTACTTGTATTGAAGGGCTATTGATATTGAATTTATAATCAACTACGCCCACCTCCCAGTCTTTGTCGACACATTTGGTTTTGTATTGTGCTATTCATTTCTTGGACCCCAGTTCTACTCTCCTTGGCAATATCTCCTCTTCACCCTGCAGTTTAAGGCATTTTTTATCCTGTCATCCTTCGAGCTCACCTTTCTTTAGAGCTTCCGATCAGGGGAACCTGGTGGCTCAGTGGGTTAAGCCTCTGTCTTCAACTCGGGTCATGGTCTCGGGGTCCTGGGATCGAGCCCTGCGTTGGGCGCTCTGCTCAGTGGGGGGCCTGCTTCCCCCTCTCCCTGCCTCTCTGCCTACTTGTGATCTCTCTCTCTGTCAAATAAATAAAGAAAATCTTTAAAAAAATAAAATAAAATAAAGCTTCTGAACACTCATGAAGTTTAGCTCAATTTTAAAAGCTGTCCCACGGTCCTCTCTCATTTTTAATTTTTGAGATCTTTTTTATTCCTTCCTGCTTGTCCACATAATCATGAACATGGCTCTGGTGACATTTTACTTCCCCTCTGTGTGCACACGTACACACTCATGTACACACGCGCACACACACGCGCACACACACGCGCACAGTTTCATCACTTGGGGATTTAAGAGCCAATGTTGAGAAGAACCACAATTCACCAGCCCTGAACTATGACCAGGAAATTCAGCTGTTACGTGAGGATTGTGGAGCCCCCTGGACACCCACCCAGACTCGCAGACCTTCAAGACACAGACCCCCGGGAAACCTCGGAGGAAGAGGAAAGCCTGGGGGACTCCACCACCTGAAAACACAACCTCGAATCAAGGAAGGCTGCTGCAAGTCAGTCCATCAAGAACACGACGCAGAAGTGGGGAAGTTTCCACTAAGTGCCGGGGAAGCCGTACCCGAGATTCAGCCGAACACTTGGGTTCTGAGTTGCTGAGAAATCCAAGCAAGGAGGCAATGTCTGCCCAGATTCTGCCTGCGGTGTGCTTAGGACATGGGGTTGGGACAGCAGCTCCTGCCACAAAGGATCCCAAGAGGAGAATGGGGCTCACTCGAGGCTCAGGACAGAGTGCCTGCAGTTTCTAATAGGAGAGTGGAGCTGATTCAAGGAGCCTTTCCACATTCACTTTTCAGTTACTTTACATTCAGTGTCAAGGTTTTGAGAATTTCACTGATGTCTTCCCCCCCACCGCGTGTTACTCACGTACACGTACTCGGTCCACGTACACGAAATGTCTCTAATACGTAGTAGGTGGTCGTACTTCGCAATGCGCAGCGTGGAGTGTGAGGTATGACGTGAACTACATCAGGGACCGGCAAACTCCGGCCCCGGGGTTCGCCACCTCTTTCGTGAAACAGGATTGTTTTTATCTGGATATGACCACACTGGCTTATTTACAGACTGCTTGTGGCTACTGTTGCTACAACGGCAGAGGTGAAGAGGTCCGGGTCCGCCAGCCTGAAACACTGACGATGCTGCCCCTTGAGCTAACGTCGGCGGGATCCAATAACATGTAGGACATCGTACAACGTATAACGTGACCGGTAATGTGGCGTACACCACACATACTGTATCGGAACGTAAGAGGTTTATTTGACCACCTATATGATCGTAATTCACCAACAATCGGTACGTTTGTCCAAAGTCCGGGGATCAGGTATTCGACGGTCCGAACGATTAAACCATTAAAGCCTTCCTCTACCCTAAAGTATGTGTTGTGTTGGAACAAATCTGAAAAGGGTCTCCTGGGGCTGGTTAGAAAACACAGAACCCGTTCTACAGAAATCGTGATTGATCCAGCAATTAACAGACACAACTTCAGTGGAGGTTTTTCTGTTTTCCGAATAAATTGCTACCAGATGTACAAACGTCTGAGGCTGGTCGGCATCAGGGACAATGGTTGAAACTGGGGGCGAGGGATTGCTTCTCCGAGGCATTTGGGGAACACACACATTGGCACGAAATCAGTAGATCTGAATACCGTGACCCCAGCTTTGGGGGCTAGAGCGTTTCAAAGCTAATTCTGAGGGGTGGGATATAAAACTCTAAATGGGCTGGACGGATGTAGGGAGTTTTTTCCCCTGTGCACGTTTCTTGGACCCATTCCCTTTGGCGCAGCCGTTTTTACCACCTCGGAGGAGTGTGAGGCTGCTGTCCCACAGGACGGCACAAGAGGCCAGGTCCCTGGGTTTGGGGAGGACCCTCTGATCGCCGCCGACAGGTGTGTCCTCCCGCGGCTGCTTGGCTCTGGCCGGGGCGAGCTGCACCACAGAGAACACGCCGACCTCTTTCTGTTTGTTGACAGAGAGACACCGCATTGTCTAACGAGAGCCAAACAGTTCCCCCCTGATACATATGAATATTCATCGAATGCACAGGAATTAAATTACAGATGCATCTGTCACGCCACGAGGGACTTCACGGCTACGGCGGGCACTTCTCGTCTGTGTGGCGCGTTCGGAAGAGCCTTGTATCTGAACAAGACAGTGAACTTGTTAGTGTGCCTCTGCTAAGCCGACAGACCTCTGGGTCCCGCTGGCGTGGGGGAGACCCGGCGGGCCGTGGGCCAGTCCCCTCGGGACTCGGGGAAGCGAGGTGCCCACGCTGGAGACCTTGGTGGTGTTTCCTTGTGGTCCCCGCTCACCCGCTTACCTCCCCTGCCTTCCCTCCTCCCCCCGCAGCCCTGCTCCTCTTAGGGCATTTATTCACAGGGTGTGGGTGGCGGGCGGCGGGGGCTCTGGTGGCCTGGGACATTCGCCCACGACCAGGGGGGCAGTGCTAGAAAGCTTTCCCTCCAGAAAGACGCTCTGGGCTCATCCGCTTTTCTTGGCAGAACCCCCTGCAGGGAGAGCTGTGTCCACTCTGCCTCCTGTCCCTTCAACGGTGAACCCCAAGGGGCCCAGCGGGATGTGAGTCCCACGCCAGCCTCCTCCCTGGTGGTGCTCCCTGTGGGTCCGTGCGACCAGCTCCTCCTCCTATGTCCCACCTGCGGCGCTGACACCACGGGACACGCTCTGGGAAACGGGCGGGGGTCCCCACGAGTCCATCTGAGGCCACGGGAGGGGGTGCCACGGGGAGCCTGGCCGTGGACGGGGCGGGCGCTGCCTCCTGGGTGCAGGGTCGTGCGGCCACAGCCGGGGGAGGAGGGTTCTCGAACTCCCTGCCCACTGTTCCCTCCGATCCTAATTAACTTTGCTGCCGATGGGGCAGCAGCAGGCTCTCGCCGAGAGAAGAGATGCATATCTGCGCTCCCCACGCCGTGTGCTCGCGCACCGCTGGCCGCGGCTTCAGAGAGCTGGCTCGGGGCCGGGCGCCCGCCTCGGAGTGCTTCTGGCTCAGCCTGTCTGCCTCGTGAAGCCTATAAAGCCGCCGACGTTTCGAAATCCTCTGCAGCTTTGTTGTTCTGCTCTTAGCCCGTCAACCCTCGGGGGCAGTGTGTCATGCGCTAATTATTCCCCAACGCTCATTATGCTCATCCCACTGTGATGTAAGGAGGAAGGGGGGCCCCCTGCCTGGAGGTGGCCCAGGACGGCAGCTACGGCGACGCGTGAGTGAGCCAACCCGTCGGCCACTCTGTCTTCGTACCCGGTGGGTGCTGTTTGTTTACTGACATGATTTGGAAAGGACTGTCTTTCTCCAGGTGCTGGCGTCCCAGCCGCGCAGACGGGAGCTTCTTGTGCGGAGAGGACTGAGCCCTGGCCGCCCAAAGCCGAGCGCGGCGGAGCTTCTCCGGGACGGGAGAGAAGCTGGGGTTGACAGCCAGCCTTTGTTCGGGCAGCTCCTGAGGGCCAGGGCGACTCCGTCTGGGTTCACCCCGTCTGTCCGGGGCCGGGCCTGGCACCCTAGCTACTGACTGACGAGACCTCCTTCCGCTCGCAAGGGTGTCGGGGTCGGGGCATCACATCCTGGGGTTATCCGAGCACACAGTCTCCTGAGTGGTTCGAGAAGGTGAGCGTCCACGTGCTGAGACACCAGGGGAACCACACGGCCCCTTCCCGACCTTCCCGCACTAACGGCCGGCCGCGTGGAGACACTGTCGATCTTGAAGGTCCTGCGTTCCCAGGGCTGGGAGCCACCAGCTTCCGGCCGTCCGGGCGCTACACTGACGCATGTAGTCCTCCCAGGGCCACGGGCAGGATGGCCGCCCCGACGTTCCTTTGGGAACAGAGGGTAGGAGGTTCTCCCAAAGGTGCAAAGTAAGTCGTGAGACAGGGGACTGAACTGCTTCGAAGCCGGCCCGTCCACAACACCCACACCCACTGGGAAGACGGGGAGCGCGTGCCAGGCGAGATCAGCCGAACCCTGGAGGATCACAGGAAAGGGAGAAGACCTCGTTCAGAGGGCGGTTGGGTGATGGAGGTCCAGAAGTACTTGAGAATCTGCCCGCCTAGGGCTTTCTCAGGCCCGTGGCGCTAGGTGGGGCGTGGAAGTCAGGGGGGCATCTGAGTGGGGACATTGACGAGGGGTCACGGGGACAGGGCTGGAGTGACCCTACGTGCCAAGAATGACGCCGCTTCCCTGGCGGCCGGACCAAATGTGTGGGTTGAGGACGGGCCCGTGCTCCCCGCAGAGCGTGAACATGGGAAAGAATTGTTCTCTTGCACAGAATGGAGACAGGGAAAGAAGAAGAGAAAATCGATCTTGGAAAAGTGGACGTTGATGTTGGGAAGGGGAAATGATGATGGGAAGGGGAAGCTGAGATGGAGACGGGGACATTCACGCCGAGAAGGCCAACAGCACTGCCTCGCGCTGCAGAAACAGTTGCCAGGGCACCTCAAGGGTGCTCAGTTCCAGGCTCTCGGCCTTGGCCAACCCGTCTGTGTGCATCCCTCCGTCCGAGGGAGTCATGCCGTCTCGGGGTCCTAGGTGGCCTGCACTAACGATCACGGCCATGGTCAGGCAGGGGTGGTGAGTTGAGGGCACTAGCTCTACTTACTGAGCATTGCATTAAGTAGATAATAAATACTGGCGAACCCCCTTGGTCAACCTTATGAAAGTTCCATTTCCCCGCAAACCGCAAGAAAGCAAGACCTCGTGGAGAAGAATTTAATATTTCTAATAGAAATATTCATATAATAATAGTTTTTAGTGCCATGAATTTCCCCATGTTTGCTGCTTTGGCTACATCCCACGGATATTTCATGTTTTAATTTTATTTTCACTCAATTCAATGCATTTTCTGGTGTCCCATGAGAATTTGTCTTTGGATTGTTCAGAAATACATTATTTAATCTTTTTAAAGTTTGAGGATTTTCTTTCTTTAAAATTTGGAGATGATCTTTCTGCTGTTTCTAGTTTAATTCCATTATGGCCAAAAAACATAAATTTGTTGAATTTTCTTTTATGGACCAGAATATGGTCTATTTTTGTTGTTGTTTTTTGGTGTTGGTTTTTTTTTTTTTTTATTATGTTCAGAATACGGTCTATTTAAATGGATGTTCCACGTGTGTGCTTGAAAAGAACGTGTATTCTGCGAACGTTGGGAAAACATTTTATAAATGTTAATCAGATCCCCTCTGGGAATGGTGTTATCAGGTCTACTCTGGCCTTGTTGGTCTTCTGTCTAGGTATTGTGTTTACTCCTGAGAGAGGGATCTTGAAGTCCACGGTCATAACTGTGCAGTTGTCTATTTATGTTTCCAGGTCTGTCAGTTTTTACTTCGTGTATATTGAAGCTCTGTTATTTAGTGCATACACATTTAGGATAGGATTGTTACATCTTCTTGGGGAATTGATTCTTTCATCATTTTGTAATGTTTCTCTTTATCCTTGGTAATTCTCTTTGCTCTGAAGGCTACTTGGTCTGATATTCTTTCTCTTGCTTTCTTTCTCTTAGTGTTTGCATGTTATACATTTCTATCCTTTTTCTTTTAACATACTATATATTATACTATATAATATATAACATCGTTTATATATATAACGTACTACGTAATCATAACTATATTTGAAGTGAGTTTCTTTTTTTTTTTTTTAAATACTTTGATGCTGATTGTTGCCTGTTTGTTTGTTTTTGTAATTTAACTGACAGAGACACACACACAGCTAGAGAGGGAACACAAGCAGGGGGAGTGGGAGAGGGAGAAGCAGGCTCCCCGCTGAATAGGGAGCTGGATGTGGGGCTCGATCCCAGGACCCTGGGATCATGACCTGAGCTGAAGGCAGACGCTTAACAGCTGAGCCCCCCAGGAGCCCCTGAAGTGAGTTTCTTGAAGACAGCACATACTTAGCTGAAGTCTTTTTTTTAAAAAATCCATTCTAGGGGCCCCTGGCTGGCTCAGTAGGTAGAGCATATGACTCCTGATCTCAGGGTTGTGAGTTCAAGCCCCACATTGTACGTGGAGGCTACTTAAAAAAAAATACATTCCAATCATTTCTGCCTTCTAATTGAGATGTTTAGAACATTTGCATTTAACATAATTATTGCTATCTAATATTTAGGTTGCCCATTTATTTTTTTTCTGTTTGTTTTGTTTTCCTAGTTTATCTTTTTCTGAATTCCTGTGGGTCACTTGAGCATTTTTCAGTATTCCATCATTATTAATAGTCGTGAGTACTTATTTTTGTATAATGTGTGTGTGTGAAGTCTGTGTGTGTGCAGCCTAGAAATTTAAAATCCATCTTGATATATTATAGTTTCCTAGTATCAATATTTTACCACTTGAATTGAATGTAGAAAGTTACCACCGTTTATGTTCCTGTGGCCACCTCCTTTTTCACAATTTGCTTAAGTATTGCCTCCACACACATTAAGGACAATATCAGACAATGTACAAGAACTTATCGCTTTCTACCACAAAACAGGAATTTGAAATCTTTTTTTTTTTAATTTTTAAAAATTTATTCTATTTGAAAAAAAAATTATTCTATTTGACAGAGAGAGAGATCACAAGCAGGCAGAGAGGCAGGCAGAGAGAGAGGGGGAAGCAGGCTCAATCCTAGGACCCTGAGATCATGACCTGAGCGGAAGGCAGAGGCTTAACCCAGTGAGCCCCCCAGGCGCCCCAGGATTTTGAAATCTTAAGAAGAATAGGGTACCATTTTAAACAAGATATTTGTCTTTCCATTGGGCTCTCTTTGCTCCTAATTTTCCAAGTTTTCTTTTTTCTTTATTTCATTTCTCTTTGAAGAACTTCCTTTAGCAATTCTTTTAAAGTAAGACTATTTCCTACAGATTCTCTTAGTTTCCTTAAATCTGGGGGTGTGTTTATTTCACTTTCACTCCTAAGGAACATTTTTGACAAAGATGGAATTTTGAGTTAACATTTCTTTCAGCACTTGAAGTATACTGTGCCACTTTCATCTGCATGGTTTCTCATCATTTATCCAGACACATTTGAATCACTTTTCTCCTGTGAGTAGTGTTTCATTTCTTTCTGGCTGCTTTCAAGTTTTTTGTTTTGTGTTAAAAAAAATGATTAAAATATGCTTGGGTTGTTTGGATTTTTCTTACTTATGATTCTTTGACCTTCTTGAATTTGCAGGTTGATGTTTTCAACCAAGTTTTATAAATTTTCTGCTCTTATTTCTCCAAATATTTTTTCTCCTTACAATCTTTCTCTCCTTCTTCTGGAACCGCTATAACGTGAATGTTAGCTCTTTTGTTATTGTTGCACAATTTTTCAATCTATCTTCTTTCTGCAATTTAGATGATTTCTGTTGCTATATTCTAAATTTACTGATGGTTTCCTCTATCATCTTCATTCTGTTACTGAGCTCATCTGGCAAGTTTTAAAATTGCGGTTACTATATTTTTCAGTTTTAAAATATTCATTGGTTCTTCCTTGTATTTTGTGTTTGTTGAGATTTTTTATTTTTCTATGTGTAATTGCTTGTTGAGGTATGTTTATGATCACTGTTTTAAAAATCCTTGCCTGATCATTTCAACATCTGGGTAATCCTGACATTTGTATCTGTTGATTCTCTTATTTAAGTTGAGATATTTCTGGGTTTTGATATGATGCATAAAACTGGTTTGATTCTGGATGTTTTGAGTATTATGTCGTGAGGTTTTATTTCCTATTTAAGTATGTATTTTGTCAGTCAGTCAATCTGCTTATATTTGGAATGCACATCCCAGCTCCATTCTGTGGGCTTTGGCTCGAAGACCAATTTAGTTTCAAGTGTTTGCCGTGGGATTCTGATTGCCCCACTGTGTGTTACTGAGAAGCCGGCTAGAGCATGGAAATTTCATGCTGTGGGGTTCAGTTCTCAAAGTCATTTCATACCTTGGCTTCTCAGGAGGTACGCCCAGGACTTTACATCCAGATTAAAAATTCCTTTCCTTACCTCCCTCTTCTCTTTAGTTTTCCCTTCCCCATTGTAGCACAATGAGATGGTCCTTGAGGGCAACCATGTCTGCTTATGTTCTAGTAGAGAAGGGATGGTCTGCGTGGCTCCTCTCTCTTGTCTCTGTGGCTGATGTGTCCCGTGTATATGGGGGATCCGGCGTCTCTTTGCTGATGTTCGCTCAGTGTGCTATGGGAGCAATCAGCAGGGTTCCCTTCCACCATTTCTACTGCACCTAGTGCTGAGGGGGAGGGATGCAATCATTGCTGGTGGTAGTGCAGGGGGGATGGGAGGTGATGGGCGGCAATCTGTCCCAGAGTCTTCGCAGGCCCAGTGTGGGTCAAAGAGGTGTGACTTCCATCATGGTGTTTGCCCCAAACCGAGCAGGATGGCCCCGTCCCGCAGAGCTGACCTAGTTCCAGCCTTTGGGTGGAGGCAGGAGGTTTGCTTGTTTGTTTTTTTATTAGTCTGTGCCCATGAACGATTCTGGGTTGCAGGCTGGTGTAGGACCCAGACCAGGATACATAGGAAGCCAAAATCCAAAGAACTCATCATCAGGTTGTCCTGGGAGTTCTGAGCTCCCTACGCAGTCTCCGTCTTCCACTTTCAAATTGCTTTATACGTTTCATCCAGAGTTGTTATTATTGTTTTGTTTTGTTTTGTTCTAATTAGCAGGAGGAGTGGGGCAGAATGTGCCTACTCTGTTTTGTCTGGAACCAGAAATTCCTCTCTTTCATTTTTGTTGATAAAATCTTAGTGCCCTTTGACTGTGACCTTGAATCCAAGGATCCAACATGAGTTGTCACTGATGTTCCTCTCTTTAGGCTCTTAAAATCTTTTACTAATATCAGGTAATTTAGCATACAATTATATACTGCTCGTAGTTCTTGTGGGTTCACTGGTGTTTCCCGGTCTTATCTCCATGTGGGACTACGTGGGGTGCCTTCCCTGGGAACCCATGGCGCTCATTACAGGTCAGGGCGCAAGCTTTGGGCTTTTTATTTCTTGGATGAATTAATTAGAACTCGAGAATCAATGTGCTTCTGAAGCCAGACGGACCTGCATTCCAACCTCGACTCTACCTAGTACTGCTTGCAGCATCTGGAATAATTTACTTCATCTCTTTTAGGGCTGGTTTCCTCATCTGCAACACAGTTCTACTAATAAGTTTATCACAGAAGCTAACGGCAAAATATACAAGGGCACCTCCTGGGTGGTTCAGGCCCTTAAGTGGCGGACTTAGGATTTCAGCTCAGGTCTTGATCTCAGCATCCTGAGTTCAAGCTCCACGCTGGGCGTCAAAGAAAAAAAAAAAAGCCACAGTATGCATTAATTAAGTAGCTACTGCAGTGAAATAGACTGTGCAACATTGTTTCCTTTTTCCTCCTTTCTCCTTTGTTTCGTAACAACCCATCCTTCACTGCATAGGAGGAAAGTAAGAGGAGTTGAAAAACCAGAGAGAAGTCGCAGGAGACTCCAAACACAGTCTTCTTTCTCCTTTGGTTGGGCTTACTTGAATCCAAAAAATAGGTCTCTACTTGGTGCCCTGGCTGAAACTCTTTTTCTCGCTGGGCCTCCCATCCTCGGAGGACCCTCGGGGGACGGCCGCAGGCTGCAGGGGTGGCAGACATGCTGCACGAGATCCCCGCACCCCGTCATCCATCCCAGCCTTTCCCACAAGGACCCCACAGAAGCAGGCCCCTCGATTCACGTAACAGCAGCTGTATTGTGCAGATGAGGCCAACAGTGAGAAAAGGCCAGAACTATGGGCCAGGGGAGCTGCTCCTGTCAGCGATGGGGAGCGTGGGCAGCCCCCTGCATCTCTCCTGGGAGCCCGCACTGGGGAAGGAGGGTGTGCTGCCACCCACGAGCCTGTGGCCCTGAAAGACGTGGTTTTTCTACACTGGTGGAACCGTATGGTGAAAGGGAAGGGGGTCAGTACTCGCAGGGGCATTGACTTTGGGTCCCTGATGAGACATTTGGGGCAGAAGGATATAATTCAGGACTTGGGAAGGGAGGAAAATCAATACACCCAGTTGGTGAATTCTGTTGTGAATCGCAAGAAAGGGGTCCCTCGAGATGATATGTTTCTTTTTAGGCTTCACCTTGAAATGTGTGGGAGGTGAGGCGAGAGCAAATTTGGTACCCCTTCCCCAGGGAGTTCTGCCCGGGTTGGGAGAGACTTGGTGGGTTCTGAAAGTTGGGGTTTAGATTTCCAAAATGATGGTTCATCGCCCATTCTTATAATCCAATCTATCTATCTACATTTTTTTTTTCTAGAGAGAAAGACAGGCAGTGCCTTCCCTGGGACCCCTCACATTCCCCACCTCCTGACGCGCATGCATGCACGTGCACACAGAGACACACATATGCACGTGTACACACAGACACACATATGCACGTGCTGCAGAAAATTTAAAGCAATGGTTCCCGGAGCTGATGTAA
Organism: Nasua narica; assembly: GCA_028533885.1. Taxonomy (NCBI): domain Eukaryota; kingdom Metazoa; phylum Chordata; class Mammalia; order Carnivora; family Procyonidae; genus Nasua; species Nasua narica. The sequence goes on from CM052813.1 coordinate 973,551, forward strand.
CTGTCACATTTTACACTCTGCTCACATGTATGTTACAGCTGATGGGGAGCAAATGCTCTCGTTTTACCGTCCCTAGGCAAGTGTGCACAGTGTGTGTAGCTTATTGACGACCACTGGGGGAATTCCTGATTTGTTATTTGGAGGCATATATGATTCTGGTAGCAACACTGATATGATGCAATTTTCTCTCTTAATTTCCCCAGCGTGCTTGCAATTATTGATTTACCAAACGAACAAATTCTCATTTCGGCAGGCAGTCATTGCCACAGCTAACGTGGTCTTGGCTCGGAACCCGATGTGCACCTTCAAAGGCCCGTCAAGGTTTTTCAGGGGTGTGGTCCTTTCTCCCCGGGCCCCGCCCCCGGGGAGCCCCGCCATTTGGCGACTCGCTCACGGACCTGTGCGTGCTTTCTGCGGGACTGTGATTCGTCTCTGCTCATTACGGAAGGCAGGCTGTGAGCCCCTCGCAGTGGGGGACACGGCAGCGTCTGAAGTCAGATGGCGTGACCCCTCAGGGGACGGATGAGCACCCCCGCCCCCACACCAACCTGCAGTCAGCATCTTTCTCACGCAAGTTCTCAAAGTGGGGTCCGCTGCCCAAGAGCTCCAGCCTCACCTGGGGAGTTTCCAATGTGCAAATCCCTGAGACCCCCCCAGACCTTATGAGTCAGAACCGCACTTCTCCGGCGACGGCAACGAAGCTGGTGGTGGAGCCCCGGGGTCAGAGGCTTCTTCAAAGGCCGGCTAAGCTCTGGGAGCCTCGGCCCTCCCTCCCCGCGGGTTCCGGAGCTGCTCAGGGCTGAGGGACGCGGGCCTGGCCAACACCTCCCTCTTAACTTCCTGTCTAGTTCCTTCTTGCCAGAGAGTCCCTGCGCTCTTTTCCTCAGGCGGGCGGACAGCCAGTCAGCTCTTCAGAGCCCTGCGAGCCCCTCGGCCTGCTGGCCTGGGATGCACACGTGGACGTCCCCCACACTGTGGCCGGCCTTTTGGGCAAGCACGGCACAGCTTGACCCTTGCTTTCCACTGCCTTACTCCGGGGATTCCCTGGGGGTACCTTGCCTGGCCCCCGGAAAGCCTCAAGGGAAGGTCCCGTGACCTTACCAAGACCTCGGAGAAGCCCCAGATTAGGGAGGGAACGAGAACAGCTCTGCCCCCACAAAGCGTAAAACCAAATTACATAGAGGAAAAGACTGGTGTGGCCAGGAGGTGCGACACTACCTCAATAATTAAATAAAACAACAAACTACCAGGACGCACACCAATATTTATAAATTTCCAAAATGAAAATGTTTCCCTTAATATGAAGACCGAGAAGAGGCCATCCTCGTGGACGAGCATAGACATCGGGACAGCGTTGCCCGTAGAGGGTGAAGCTTGCACTGCAGTGGATGATGGGAAGGTTTATGTCATCAGTGGGGAGTGGGGGGGGGGGGATGTGCATTTGTCAAAACTCACCAAATTATGCATGCACACCTGTGTGTATCAGTGAAAGGTCCACTCGAGCCCAAGCAAACAATAAAGAAGGCTTCCTTTGCCTCCCTCTACATGGTTACAGAATATGGCGGCTTCGCCCAGAGTACTGGGCACTCGTAATACAGCTCATACTGAAGAGAATAACTAAAAGAAAATCATCGCTCACTAGCCACGCTGTAAACGATTGTTTCTTTTTTTGTCTCAATCCATTAATCAGACACCTGGAAAATGGTGCTGAGGCATAATTACGTACTTGAAATAGGAAAACATCTCTTCAGTACTTTGTTAAATCAGGAGAATACTAGCAGAAGGGATCTTATCAAACTGCTTTTTTAAAATCACCAAATTTTGGAGCCATGGTAAAGTGCTGGTTAAGAATTAAGTGCAAGAGAATGCCTCTCTTCCGTCTACAGATCTTCCTCAATCTACAGTGGGGTCGTGTCCCAGTAGATCCATCGTGAGTTGGAAATATCTTGAATCCCCAATGCATTGATACGCCTGGCCCGCTGAACGTGATAGCTTCGCCTACTTTAAATGTGCTCAGAGCACTTACATTAGCCTACAGTTAGGCAAAGTCATCGAACACGAAGCCTCTTTTATAACAAAGTGTCGACTGTCTCCTGTAATTTACTGAACGCTGTACTCAGAGTGGAAAGCAGAATGGGTGTGAGTTCCTGGGTGGCTGCCCCGCATCGTCGGAGGGGATGGCCCTGCAGAGCGCTAGCCTGGGAAAAGATCAAAATCCAGAACCTGACATCCAGTTTCTACTGAATGCGTATCACTTTTGAACCATCGTAAGGTCCGAGAATCGTCAAGTCAAAACGTACGTCGCAGATCGCCTGCACTTGCTTACTCCGAGGACTCTTGCCCTGGTCCGTCGATTTATGTCCCCTTTCTGCTGATTACTCAGACCAGATAATTAAGTCTACTTTGTCCATGCAAAGATATCTGTGTCTACCTTGTGAGTGGATAACTTCACTTCAACATCTGGTAAGCCTCTGAAACCCAGATTCAAATCATAACTGTCATTCCTACTCACGCACTTACCCCACCCCGCGGGGCAAAACCAAACAACCTTCTCTCCTGAGTAAGTTCTTCCTCTCGTGTTTTGCAAGCCCCAAGAGGATCCCTCCCTGTGCTGTCCTCTTCCTTCATCCTCCACAGGAAAACCTCTGGTGGTTGTGTGCATCCTCTCTGCAGCATGCACCCCGAAACCTCTGCATTTCTAGCCATGTCATTGACATCCCCCAGTTCCAAGGCATCATTGTCTGTCCCCCGGGATGCACAGTGACCTCCCCGGTCTCCCAGTCTGTGTCTACTCCGCGGCAGAGTGATCATTTAGAGCTAAAAGTTATATGGGGTCACTTTCCTGCTTCCATTACCTCAGTGGTGTTCCAACTGCACTTAGAAGAAAATTAGGGCTCCCTACCGTAGCCTGGATGGCTCCAAATGCTCGAGCCCCTCCCTATACCTCCAACTCTAACTCCATATCTACACCTCACACCCCGCCCGCCATGTTCTGGACACTCTGGTCGGTCTCTCTCTCTCTCTCTCGGGACATGCTAAGCTTTCTCCCCGTCCACTCCCTTGCGGTTCAGCTTATGTCCACCTTCTGTGCTGTGTCTGTTTATTAACTACAAAACGCTTGACCAATGTACACATAGTGAAGACCTGAAGTGAATACATAGAGACTTTCTTCCTTTGTTAGAAGGTTGGGCGAGCCTGGTGGTGGGTATCGAGAAGGACACGTATTGCATGGAGCACTGGGTGTGGTGCATGAACAACGAATCTTGGAACACTGAAGAAATAAAGTTAAAAAAAAAAAAAAGAAGGTAGGATCCTTAAGGAAAGAAACACTGTCCTGTTCTCTTGTTCTTTGCTGTACCCTGACCACCTACTACAGTGTCTAATAGGTAGATGGTGATTAATAATCATTTATTGAGGAAATAAAATGACATGTTCTCTGCCATCAAGAAGGCATTCTAGAACCCTCCTAAACACATCAACTATGCTCGCTTTTGTGTTTTTACTTTTGGATTTGACTTTCTGCATATATAATGTTTTACCTAGACTGAATAACTGAGGCCATATAATTCGGGGCTTCCGAAAGTATACTCTAACGAACACCTTTCGGTGGCTCTACAAAATCAGTCTTCGTAATTGGGCTCTCAAACATTTGTGTGATGCTTTACTTCCTGGATGTACCTCGATTTGCATGTGCGTATATATGGTGTTTCTAATACAGCAAATGACTTTTCTCTGACGCCGGTCACCTGCCAGGTCAGGATGATACTGATGCTGACTTTCAAGCACTGTTTGGAGGATTAAATAAGATACTGCCCGTAAAGGTATTAGTCATGCTCAATATCAATTTTTAAAATGATAATTATTACTATTATCCATATAGTAATAAGTTCTACTAAAGTGCTCGATACAAATTTAAAAGATGATTATTGTTACTATTTGTCATATTGACATTATACTAGACGATACTAAACTTTGCGCCTGTATTTTTCATTTTAATCCAGTCTGACCATTGGGGTCCTTTAATTGGAATGTTTAATACTCAATGTAATTTTTGATGTGGTTAGATTTAAGCTGATCATTTTACTATTTGTTTCTGTTTGTGCTTTATGTTTGTTATTTCTGTATCCTTCCTTTTGTACTTTATTTTGGAGCAACTGAAATTTATTTAGATTTTAACTTCCATTTGCCTATTTACATTTTAGATACCATTCTTTACATTTAAAAAATAATGTTCACTCTTAAGTTTCAGAGTCTACTTATAGTTAATATTGCACCACTTGGCCTACCATGTAAGAAATCACAAATGTCAACTTCTACCCCTGTCTTCTACATTATAGTCTGTATTACATGTACATACGTTAACTCCAAACTCAAATGTTGAATTTCTGCATTCAACAGTCATGTCTACGTTAAAGTGAACAAATAGTCTTTTATATCTTACTACGTATTTTCCATTTATACCCTCCTGAACATCTAAGTTTCTAAGTGATGGTCTTTCTGTTTAGCTTGAAAAGCTTCCTTTAGAATTTTTTGTAGTAAAGATTTGCTGATGAGTCATTGTTTTTTTTTTCTTTTTAATCTGAAAATATGTTTATTTTTGCTACATATAGAATTTTGAATTGACAATTTTTTTTCTCTCTACCATTTTAACGTATTGTTCTATTCTTTTGCTCTCTAGAATTTCTGATGAGAAGCAACTTTTCAAATTGTTCAGTATTTTCTCTTTCTATTTTATTTATAGCAGTTAGCCTACAATGTTCCTATGAGTGGCTTCATTTGCTTTTCTCCCCGCTTGGACTTTACGGAGTTTCTTGAATCTGAAAATTTATGTCCTTCAACACATTTTGGAATTTTTCTTACATTTTTTCACATATATTTTATGCTTAGTTATCTCTTTGCCTCCTGAGATGCCAATTACACATATGTAAGAATTTTTGATGTCTTTTCACAGGTTAAATAAAGGTCTATTTACTTTTCCTGTCCTTTTATCTTCCTGTCTTCAGATTCAATAATTTCTATTGCTCAATCTTCAAGCTTACTTTCTTTTGTCATCTTCCACCCATTTTCAAGCTGGTATTTGTATTATCATAAAACGTATTTTGTAACTTCTGTCTGCAGAATTTCCATTTGGTTCATCCGGTTTTACTGCTGAGAAATAGTCTCATTCATGGAACGCATTCACATTCTCAAGCATAGCTATAATAATTGCTTTATAGTCCTCGTTTGTCACTTTTGACATCTGGGTGAATACAAGTGTACCTTCTTAGATTGCCTTATCTTTTTAAATGAAGTCTGCTGTGTTTTTCTGTTTCTTCTATGTCTAGCAATTTTGGATTTTAGGGGCATTTGTAGACATTGTGAATAATGAGCTGGATTCTACGTTACCCCAAAGACTATTGATTTTTGTTCGTTTTAGTAGGAGGAACCTGGATGAACTCAAATTCCACACCCTGAAATCCTAGCCCGGTTCACTAGCCTTAGCTGAGTTGCTTGCCATCTGCCTCACACTTGCAATGCTCAAGAATTTGGGGTGCTCTCTGTGGCCTTCTCCTTTCTTTCATTTCCAGCTGCCATGATTGCTTTAAACTCTTCTTCTTTCTCGAGCCTATAAAACCGCAGGTATTTTTTGGTCGGAGTTTCATCCATTCTGTGGTGGACGCTGGGGACTGCACTCAGGCTATGGGCCAAAACAAACGGAAACACACCCAGTTCTGCCCCCTTCCTCCACTTGTCTGTGCTCTTCTGGTATCTGCTGCTGCTCATTCTTTAGTCCCGTCAGGTAGCCTTTCTATCCAGCTGGTGGCTCATCTGGCTGCTCTTTATGTACAGAATTTATATAGCCCAACATTAAAAAAAATCCAAATAATCTGATTGAAAAGTGGGCAGAGTACACGATTAGATACTTTTCCAAAGAAGAGATATAGATGGCCAATAGACACATGGAAAGATGGTCACTATCACTAATAATTAGGGAAATGCAAATCAAAACCACAGCGAGATATCACTTTACTCAGAATGACTAATTTCCAAAAGAGAAGAAACAACAAACGTTGGAGAGGATGTGGAGAAAAAGGAACCCTCATGCACTGTTGGTGGGAATGCAAACTGGCACAGCTACTGTGGAAAAAATCATGGAAGTTCCTCAATAAACTTGAAAATAGAATTACCATTTGATCCAGTAGTGAGTACTTACCCAAAGAAAATGAAAACACTAATTTGAAAAGATATGTGCACCCCTACGTTTACTGCAGCATTACTTACAATAGCAAAGATATGGAAGCCACCCACATGTCCATTAGTAGATGAATGCATAAAGAAGATGGGGTATATATACACAATGGAACGTCAATGAGATCTTGTCATCTGTGACGTGGGCGAACCTAGAAGGTGTTATGCTAAGTGAAATAACTCAGACAGAGGAAGACGGTACCATATGATTTCACTTATACGTGGAATCTAAAAGCAAAACAAACGAGAAACAGACCCATCAGTAGAGAGAACAAACGGACGGTCGCCAGAGGAGAAGTGGGTGGGGGATGGAAAAATGGAGGAAGGGAAGTGGGAGGCAGAGGTTTTCAGTTATGGAATGAGTAAGTCACAGGTATGAAAGGTATTAAGGAGGACATGTATTGCAATGAGCACTGGGTGTTAGATGCAAACAATGAATCTTGGAACGCCACATCAAACACTAATGATGTCCTGTACGGTGACTAACATAACGTAATTAAAAAAAAAAGAAAGGCACAGCATAGGCAATACGGTCGATGGTATCGCAATCGGGCTGTATGGGGGCAGACGGCAGCTACGCTTGTGGGGAGCATGGCGTAATGTATAGACTTGTCGAATCGCTATGTTGTACACCTGAGAGTAACGCAACTTTATGTGTCAACTAGACTTCAGTAAAAATAAATAGAAATTAAAAAATTGAAGGACATTTCCAAGGCAGAAGGACATGAGTGTTCATATTAAATGGGTGTGGTGACTCCTAAGCGCAGCAAGTGAGAAAAGACCCCATTTGGGACACATCCTCAACAAATTTCAGAACACCAAAGAAAACACGTAGAAACTCCCAGAGAGAAAAACAAAACAAAACAAAACAAAACAAAAGTTTGTTTTTAAAGGAACGACGTTTCAATTGGCGTCGGACTTCTTATAACAAATCAATGTCTTCAATGTTTTAAAATAAGACCATTTTAAACTTAGAATTTTATTGCCAATCAAAATTCAATCAACCAAGGATTGAGGAGTTGTTCTCTGTTTCTTGAAAAAATCACTTTAGCAGAATGAAAAAGTTGCTGTAAGAAATAGGAAAAAGAAAGATCCAGAGTAGCCTCCAGATGAGAACAAAGAAGGGATACCCACGGATAACATCACATGCAGGTGATCTTGGACCAGGGCCACCGCCCATGTGGGTACCATGTTCCTCATGGATAAGGCGGGGAGAGGCTGAAAAGGCCTGTCGCAGTGAGGACCCTGTAAGTCTGTGTTTTCGCTCTCTATGCTGTGTAATAAATGGTCATAAAACAACATACAGTGATGATCTCCAAGTGTCCGTGGGGCAGGCACAGCTCAGTGGGGTTCTCTGCTCACGGTCTCATGAGGCTGCAGTCCAGGCGCCAGCCCAGGGCTCTCACCAGAGGCTCCACCGGGGAAGGATCCCCTTCTAACCGGACCACTTCAGGGTCTGTCCACAGTCTACCTATTCTAATCCTCACTGCACAATATCCGATTTCCTTACGTCGGAAAAGTGGGCTCCAAGCCAGAGCTGGAAGGTTGTTTCCCAGAAGGTTGGGCTCAGTTGGGAAGCAACAAGAACGGGATCTGTTGGCAGGAAAGCCCACCAGGTGTCAAAGAGCAAGTGAGATGCTAGGGCAGCCCATGTGGTTTAGCATCACTAAACCCAAAGAATGAACTTTAATGAGGCAATGGGAAGAAGCCAGTCCCTTCAAGTTTTCCTTCTTAACACTGGGTAGCAGACAGCTTTTCTTTATTTCTGTGAGGTTTTCTAAGGACACACCACTCCACTTGGAAGGTGTCTAATTTCTCAAAATGCTCAGGATGAGAACCCTGGGGTCCGTGAATTTCACTTGGCTAACGTGAATGAAAGAGAAAGGAGACCTAAGTACTCCACTATTCTTGGATTTTTTTGGATGTTACAAACAAAGACGGAGGGTAGGCCTTAGAGAAGTCAATCCTTCCTCATGTAGTTTTTTGGTTTCCTTTACACAGAAAAGAAATTATGCAGAAAATATTGTGAAAATGCCACCTTCTTTCGGGAGCGTGTCTTACAGGCAGAATCTTGTTTTGACAATGTGTTCTCCACGTAAAGAGGTCATACCTATAGTGTTCTCATGCAAATTCCTTCTTAGGTCTTTATTAAAAGAGCTTATAAAGTAGGAAACAGCCTATTGTTCACCTTAAGGGCCTTTCCCCCACCTACTGTATAATTTCTTTTCCTTTCCTTTTTCCCTTCCCTTTCTTCTTGTGCAATCATTTCCCTTCATTTTCCACTCAACTAGCTTCACAAACCCCCTTTTGTTGCTCAAGCCCAGCCTTTTATCTCACTCAACAGACTAGCTGGTAAACATTTTACCAAGTGCTCTCTGGAATTAGTCACCAAGTGACGAAGTGATATAAAAGAGAGTTGCTTTACTGCAACCTCATACTTTGTGATTCTGTTGCCCAGAGTTTCCATCTGGGTAAAAAAAAAAAAAAAAAAAAATTTTTTTTTTCAGTGACTCTGCCTGGCTTTAGAGATTTCCATTCGTTTGTTTCTGGTTTGGGAGCCTATTATAAATTTCGCCCTTTAGATGTTGATGGAATGAAGTATACATACAGACTTCCCGTTATAAAATAAATGGGGTCACACAGATGAAGAGCACAGGATAGGGAACACAGTCAATAACACTGCACTAATGTTGTAGGGTGACTCCACTTATGGTGAGCACTGCGTGACCCACACACTTGTCCCATCTCTACGTCGTACACCTGAAACTAATACAACGCTGTATGTCACCTCCCCTTCAATAAAAGAGAAATAGACATGAGTATTTCAGAATCCCCAAACCAGAAAGAGAACCCTAGAGATCCACTTATAGCCACTAGGAAAGAAACCAGTCCCCGTGCTGGACAGACCCTAGCGATGACTACTTTGCCAAAAATACCAGGTAGTTTGGAAACCTCTGATTCCGTTCTAACGCTCAGTAGCAAGGGCTCGCCTTGTCAGGGCCAGGACTTACTTTATACCCTGTGACCGCCTGAAATGGAATTTGAAGACCAAGACTTTAAAACGGCATTGGATGACCATATTCTTCAAGGGACTGCCTGATAAATTCACACGGTAAGGCCACGGTTGCCACGACCGCTGACGAGTGAGAGAGACTGGGGAACTCCTTGAGGGTCTGGGCGCGGCGTTAGATCGGTGCGGCCCTCCCCCGGGGCGCTAACTGAGGGTAAGCCATGGGAACGGGGGTCTTGGAAGGCCCGCGTGGGCCCCCGGCTAGGAGGAAGGTGCGATCGAGCGGCACAGGGGACGGGGGCCCTGGAACAGGAGGCGGAGCGGGACAGAACTAGAGAAAGACCGCCGGCCCACCTCTAGCTCTATTTTCAGTTTTACTCTGTGTGGGAGTAAGTGAGCTGCAGGGATTGTTTCATTTTTAGTACCTGAGCCCTCACGAGTACTCTGGGAGATGGTCTGAGCCCTCCGGGCAGGTAAACGGATGAGTCAACCTTAACGAACGCCTCCCGGGCATCTCCGCTTGTCACAGACAACCCGTTCCGCGGACGTAAAACGGACAACAGTTAGCGCGGAGGGGCTGGGGGAGGCAGCCGGTCCTGAAATGGGAAGGGTGTGCCAGGGTCCTGACGCGTGTGGGTGAGGCTTTCGGTCCCGGTCGACAATAGGCTCTTTATTCCATCGCTCGCCCTCCGGAAAAGGAAGTGAGTTTCAAGCTAGTCTCATCGGGACACCTAGAGGCTCCTTGCCAACAAGCCTTCTGACCCTCATGTGGACGCGCCAGCTCCCACGACCCAGCGCGGCCCCCGATTCTCTCGGGGGGCCAGGCTGCCTGTGGTCGCTGTGGGCACGGGGCACCGAGAGAGGGGCCCACGGAAGGCCATTCCAGAACTCCTCCCAGCCCACCTGGGGAGCAAGCCCATCTTCCCATGACAGCCAAGCCCAGCACGTCCTTTCACACCTGTGGGCCCACCTGCCGGCAGAGCTGTCCAAGGTGTCCAGGTGTTTACCTCTGCACCACGTATTTGTGGCCAGTGACGCACCAGGCCCTTCCCCGGCAACCCGGTTCCCTTCTGTTCCCTTCTGTTCCCTTCCCTTCCCTCTGCGTCCTCTCCCTTCCTCCCTGGAATTATACCGTGGCAGACTACATCTGCAGTAAACCGCACATTCCTGAACCCGACAATCCGATGGGTCGGCAAACATACACGCCTGTACACCCACCACCCCGATCAAGATACAGACCGTTGACCATCATCCCTACAAAGTTCTCCTTGTTCTCTTTGCAGGTCCGGGAAATAAAAAAGATTTTTAGGCAGCTCTTTTCCTCGAGTTGTTTGCTACTCAGGGAATGGGGCATATACCCTTTTCCTTCTATGTGTCGGCCCAGCGACCCTGCGGTGGACTCTCCTTATTGAAGTCTGGTTTGGGGGAGTGTGCCTGTTACTGCTATTCCAAACCAGGGACACATAGCTCAGACCATGGCTTGGGGGGCATTATGAGCTGAGAGTAAATTATCTTTAGTTTAGTTAACAAAATGGACAAAGGAATCAGAACTCCATGGCTGGGCGAGGTAAGGAAATTGGTCCACTTCTGCAAAGACCAGATTCTGGCCCCGATGATGCCATTTCTGGATGACCGAGAATCTTCCACTTGATTCTCAGCTTACTTGTCTTCCTTATCTGCTTTCAAAGGTGAGATGAGGCTGCATAGCTTTGAAAGGGGAGGAAAAGCATCAGAGTTTCTTTTCCCTAAGTTTTCCCCTTCATCGCCCCACCTGCCACCCCTTGCGTTTGCTAACAGCCTCACTTCTGGTCCCCACATCTCTCTCTCTCTCTCCCCCCCCCCCCCGAACACCTCTCTATCTGCCCCTCCCTCTCTTTCCCCAGACAAGGGGCCAGCGAGGTGGACCCGAGGAGCTGGGGGCCAGGACTTTCGCGGTTGGTGCCCAAGGTAGGACTGGATTTCAGAGGATCTCAAAGGAAGTGAAGGAAGCACCCTCCGGACTGGGGACATGACAGGAACGAAAAGGCCAAGAAACAAATCTGACCAGCATGGCCTGAGAGCCCAGGTCTGGGGAGTCCGGCGGAGACTCATCACTTGTGGAGAGACTTGGGGCAAGTTACTTAATCTCTCTGCCCATCAATTCTCACATCTGTAAAATGGGGAGTGATTAGTGGTTACGTTGAGGGGGGATGTGAGGATTGTTGCTGACACATGTGGAGTGTCTATGATGTTCATGGTGCTCGTGAAATGATGGGAAATGATGGCTATTATCCTAATGGGATATGGGCAGGAGCAATGGGGAGCCCTGTCCGGGGGCGGAAAGTGCAAGCATGTAGAATGTGAAGAGTCCAGCAGGCCACAAACCAGAGAGCCCCATTAATGGATCTAATTTCTTTTAAAGTCAGTCTCTACTGCTCAAAGCTTCTTAAAAATGGAAACATATGGAGGAGGTATGGAGCCCGCCACCTGCCTTTTGAGATTTTGAGATAAAACATAAATTAAGGAATGAAATGCCACGTTGCCACGATGTTTCTATATAACGAACGGGTCAGCACTACTCAGCATTACGACTAAGGCAGGGGAAGATGTGCTGAGGGAGCCTGGACCTCATGCCTTCTGAGTGCCCCTTGTGGTAACGGGGCATTCGTTACGCCAGGGCCGGGAGAGCACTAATATTACCGAGGAACTGCTCCTAGGGCTGCGACAGCTATGAAAGTAACTTTCCAGGGACAATGGAGTCAACCAATATTTACTCCACAAACATCACAAAGGATGCACTGAATGCCATGCTTTCTCCACGGCATTCTGCCCTCAGTCTACATTTCTGCATCCCAAGGTCACGACTGAATTCATTTCCATTGCGGCGTCTTGTTTCCTCTATCACCTGATATGTACGAGCTCTTCCTGCACCAAACTTTTATTATAATGGAAATATGCCCCCCTAGTAATTTTTCCCATTTTGAGGTTTTATTCAGGTGTAATTGACCTGTAATAGGCCCACAGATGTGTTTCATTTTCATACATATATACACCAGCCTCATGATCATCAAATGCAAAAGTGTTCTCTAGCCCTTTGTAATCCCTTCCTCTCACTCCTTACTGGATCCAGGGCAGATGCCACTGGGAGGTGGGGCTGCGTATAGAAATGTCACATATGTACCACGTATTTGCCAATAACACCACAGAAGAGGCGTGGGGATAAAACTGTATTAAAGAAAGGACTAGGGATGGTAAAGTAACAATTTTTGTCAGGTTTATAAAATTAAGAGAAATAATACGTATAATAATACCACCAAAAGAGGGAAAAGGGAACAAAGCTATAGTGTACTCACATTTCTATATATCACTGGAAATAAACGATTACAAATCTGAAGCTGATTCTGATAGGTTAAGGTGTATACGGTGAACCCTAGAGCAACTGCTAAAAAACCCTTTAAAATATCGTGGGAAAAAAATCACTGAAGACTATTAAAATGTAACACTGGAAAACAGTCACTTAATTCAAAGAAAGCTGTAAAAGGGGCGCCTGGGTGGCTCAGTGGGTTAAAGCCTCTGCCTTCGGCTCAGGTCGTGATCTGGGGGTCCTGGGATCGAGCCCCGCATCGGGCTCTCTGCTCAGTGGGGAACTTGCTTCCCCCCCCCCCCGCCTACTTGTGATCTCTCTGTCAAATAAATAAATAAATAAATAAACAAAATCTTTAAAAAAATGAGTGGAAGGGATCAAAAGGTACAAATCCCAAGTCATAAAATGAATAACCCGTAGAGGTGTAATGTATTGCGTAATGACAATAGGTAATAATAACCTGTTTCATATTTGAAAGTAGCTAGGAGAGTGGGTCTTGAAAGCTCTCATAAGAAAAAAATGCTAACTATGTACGATGATGTGTGTTAACTAGACTTACTATGGTGGTCATTTTGCAACATACACAAATATCAAATCATGACATTATACAGCTAAAACTAATATCTTGTTATATCAATTATACCTTGATGGAAAAAAAAAAGGACAATCTCAAATCATTAACCCTACTTTCCACCTCAAGAAAATTGAAAAAGAAGAGCAACCTAAATCTAAAACAAGAGAAGGAATAAAATAGTAAAGATCACTGGAGCTATTAATGAAACAGTGAATAGAAAAACAGTAGAGCTCATTATTTTTTTAAAAACCCAACAAATCTTTAGCTGGATTGACCAGGAAAAAAAGAGAAGACACATAAATTACTGACATAAAAGAGAAGACATACTACTGAACTGTCATAAATAAAAAGGACGATAAAGGAATCCTATGGACATTTGTATACATTGTAGACATTAGATAAAGTGGGCACATTTCTAGAAAGACACCAACTACCAAAGCTGACTCAGGAAGAAATAATAATCTGAATAAAATAGAAACGAAGAGATTGAATTAGGAATAATAATGGTAATGACGATGGCAGAAAATCTACCCACCAAGGGGAGTCCAGGCCCAGATGGCTTCACTGCTAAATCCTAGCACAGAATAGAATTCAGCCCCTGTCAAGAGCTGGAATCCCTTCCCAGCTCACTTTATGAGGCCAGTTTTACCCTAATACCAAAACCAGACAAAGGTATCATGAGAAAAGAAGACAATAAACCAACACTATGTATGCACACAGAAATTTTCCACAAAATTATTAGTATATCAATAATTTTCCACAAAATTATCCACAAAATATTAGTATATCAAGGCCAGCAACATGTAACAAGAATTATAAACGACGACCAAGTGGGGTTTACCCCAGGAATGCAAGGTTGGCTTAACATCTGAAAATCAATTCGTGTAAGACATCATATCAACAGAATAAAAACTTCAGCGATCATCTCAGTAGACTTGGTAAAAGCATTTGCTAAAGTCATATATTCCCTTTGTCGGGCTGGGGGAAGTTCCCATTTATGCCTAGTTTTCTATGAGGTTTTAATCAGGAATGACAAGCAGATATTTTCAAATGCTTTTTCTGTATCTATTGAAATCATCAATTGCTTTTATTTATTTTTTTTTATAGTGTTACTGGGCACCTGCAGCAGACCCCAGGATTCTGTCTCCGGCCACTCTCTCCTCGCCAGAACCCTGGAGCTCCAGGCGCCTCGGTCTCACTGGCCTGTCTTTCCATTTCAACCTAAGAAGGCCTCCGCCACCTGCCCCGAGGCCATCCCATAGCCTCACATGTGCATCACGTGCACACCCTCCCTTCACTGATTTTGCTCGGTTTCTTCCCATTGTATTAAATCACTGTCATAAATCATGACTACGAGTCTATGCTGAGCCCTGTGAGTTGTTCTAGCCAATCATGGAAAATGGGGTCTTGGGGACCCCCGACACACTCGGTGAGGCAAGGAATGAACAGGGGACTCCCAATACTCCCGACCCTTGTCTCTTTCTGTGGCTAGTTTCCTGCTGGTGAGTCTGGCAGTGAGAGGCAGTGGAGCGCAGCTTAAAAGTTTAAAAGACAACATTTTAGATTTTAAAAATCAAAATATAAAATTGGAAGCTGTAATTTGATCTAAAATTTTCCGTGTATCCTCTTGCTTGTCACTTCCAACTTCCGAATACCTTTCTTTAGTGAAAAGTGCTTTCAATGTCAATAAATTGTTTTGACATCACCATTGAAAAAGCCTAGTAAATGACAGTTATGGGATTAATTTAGGAACTTCTTAAAGAAAGTCTGTGCTGTACATTTAATTTTAAAGAGCCTTTGTTTCAACCAAGCCAGTACATTAAGCATTTGGGTGATACTGGCAATCTTTTTCAGCTGTTGGTATCAGCATTAATTCATCCTGATGATAAAGAGCTTTGGCAAACTTCCTATGTGATAAGCACCCACCTAAGTATCTAGTCAATAGCAAACTTTCATATCAAAAGCAGTGATTAGTTTTCGTTAGGAGGGAACAAATATTAGACCTTACAAAATCTGTTTTTATTCCTTGAGACATTCTTTTAAACTAAAGGTTAAAAACGTTTGCATGCCAGGATGCCTGGGTGGCTCAGTGGGTTAAGCCTCTGCCTTTGGCTCAGGTCATGATCTCGGGGTCCTAGATCGAGCCCCATGTGGCACTCCCTACTCATCGGGGAGTCTGCTTCTCCCTCTCTCTCTCTGCCCCTTCCTCACTGCTTGTGCTCTCTCTCTCTCTCTCTCTCTCTGACAAATAAATAAATAAAATCTTTCAAAACAAACGAAGAAAAGACCGTTTGCATGCTTTTGCCAAAGTAAACTCTGGTCCTTCATATTCCAATGCCCCTTCTTGGCAAATAACCATTACATTAAATTCTCAGAGTTAGTATTAAATATCACTGAATTCTGAGCTCATCAAATGCCCCCTTGAATGACCAACAGGAATGAGAAGTCTGGAAGGATTTTCTAACTGAGACGCTATTCCAGAGGGTCCAGAGGACATTCTGAGAACGTATAATTTTAGGGTGCCATGTCGCTCAGGAGTTCCGGGCGGATGGCAGGAAAGTTCCGGGTCAGAGGTGAGGGAGGCTCTGCCTGCCAGTCGAGGGCTTCCCTGTGGTTCTCCGGGAAGTGGAAGTGAGCAGGAAGGGAGCAGCCTGCCCAAATCCAGCTGGAGTGTGGGCGCCCAGAGGATGGG
The DNA here is from genome assembly GCA_028533885.1 of Nasua narica. Taxonomy (NCBI): domain Eukaryota; kingdom Metazoa; phylum Chordata; class Mammalia; order Carnivora; family Procyonidae; genus Nasua; species Nasua narica. Next base: position 989,398 of record CM052813.1, read on the forward strand.
GCTTATCTTGGGCACACTCCCCTTGCTGTTTTCCCCGGACCACCCCCGCGAGGTAACCCTTGGATTCTTAATTATCCAGAAGGCGGATAAATGCTGCTAAAAGCCGCATTTAGGTGCACCGACCTCGATGCCTTCGTTCTCGTTCCCGTCAGAATGCACACTGTCTGACCTTAGTTACTTTAATTTTTCTGAGCTTCAGCTCTTGCATTTGAAAAATGACTGCCGTGGTGGTGATGTAAGGTAGAGGTTTGTATAGGCTGCTTACCTCAATTAACAGTGTTTGCCTTTCTCTACTCTCAGCTACGAAGACTAAGCGACTGGTCCACAGTTCCTTGTGAGTTAATCAGAGGCCTGAAGTCTTAAAGACCCTTAAGAGTCTGAAGTTCACGTTCAAAACTTTGGGCCATGAAGCGGTGTAACGGATTAATAGATTTTATCTGTTCTTGGCTCTTCACACAGCTATCTGGATGAGTCCTTTTTTTTTTTTTCAACTTATTAATTTTATTTTGTAACCTAAATATTCAAAAAAAAAAAAAAAAGAGGCAAGTACCATACTGTACAAATAACTTTTTTTTTTCCTGGAGGATTTGAGGGTAACTTGTGGCTGGGATGTCCGTCCACCGGCTCCAAATACTTCAGTATGCACACCGATGGGCGAGGACATCGTCCTGGGTAATCATGGGGCAACCGGCAAAAGTAAGGACATCGCTCTGATGCATCGCTCCTAACCGCTCCTCAGACCTGTTATGTCTCACCAGTAATGTTCTTCGATAGCTCCCGGATCCGGCCCAGGGTCTGCACTGCATTTTGTGAAAAGGTATTTTCAGCCTGTGAAAATCCAGTTCTTGTCAAGCTTCCTCCCACTAGTTCTAGCACCGAGGGATGTGTCTTGGCTGAATTAATTATTCCTGTGATGTTTGGCATTCACGTTTATTATGCATGTATTATGAGCATCGATTATAAGGAAAGCTGACTTTTCTCCCCATTTGTATTTATTCGTCTTTGGTGTGTGTTTACATCTGTTTGGACCGCCCTTTCCTATTTGACTCTGAGGGCTTTAACCCTTTCCTACCATTTCATATTCTGACATTCACATTCCTTCTGCTTTAACCCGCGCAAGCCCCTTCAGTGCTTTGCCGCGTCCCCATCGGCAACAGAACATTCCAGGCTCATCCGTGTCTGCCCGGCCCCAGCCCCAGAGTCCACTCTTCCTCCAGGAAGCCCTGATCCTTCTTAGGGAGAATGGTATTTGAACCCCAAGGATTTCCTCAGATTAAGTTCAATCAAGTCACTGGCTTGTTTCTCGGGATGTCAGTGACTATAGGGTTGTGAGCTCATATTTGATAGAACTTAATCTGAGAAAATCCCCAGGGTTAAAACCGGTTCCTTTGCAACAGAGAGCATTTTTGTTGGCTTCTGCTGGGAAACTGCCAAGCTGGGTCTGCACTACTCCATGTGGAGTGTGAGTTCCCTCCATTTGTTTTTTTTTTTTATTATTATTATTTATTAGAGAGCAAGAGACTGAGAATGAGAGGGGAGAAGGTCAGAGGGAGAAGCAGACTTCCCGCAGAGCCGGGAGTCCGATATGGGACTCGATCCCAGGACCCCGGGATCATGACCTGAGCCGAAGGCAGTTGCTTAACCAACTGAGCCACCCAGGCGCCCTCCATTTGTTTTTTTTAATTTAATTTAATTTCTTGAGGTAGGCCTCTATCACTAGGAACTTTCCTCTTACAACAGCTTTTGCTGCAACCGAAAGATTTTGGAACATTGTATTTCCATTTCCATTTGTCTCCAGGTGTTTCTTGATTTCCTGTGGGAGTTCTTTATTGACCCAACGGTTGCTCAATCGCATGTGATTTAGTCTCTGCTTCTTTTCTTGTTTTTTTCTTGTGGTTGATTTCAAATCTCATGCCATCGTGGTGGAAAAAGATGCTTGATGTGATTTCAGTCTTCTTAAATTTTTTGAGACTTGTTTTGTGGCCTAGCATGTGACCTCTCCTGGAGAATGTTCCTTGAGCACTTGAGAAAAATGCATATTCTGCTGCTTTTGTGTGGAATGTTCTCTATGTGTTTGTTAAGTCCATCTGGCCCAGGGTGTCCTTTGAGGCTGATGTTTCCTTACTGAGTTTCTGTCTGACTGATCTGTCCATTGATGAAAGTGGGGGTGTTAAAGCCCCCTACTACTATTGTATTGCTATGTCTCCCTTCATTTCTGTTAATGTTTGCCCTATACATCCAGGGGCTCCTATGGTGAGTGCATGAATGTTTACAAATGCTCTGTCCTCGTACAAGATTGACCCTGTATCATGAGGTCGTGCCCTGCTATACTTTTTGTTACCGTCTTTACCTTCAAGTCTCTTTTGTCCGATGTACGTATAGTCACCCTAGCTCTCCCCGCACCCCCCTTGCTTGGATCTGGATGTCATTTTCCAGGTCTCTTGCCATGCACAGTTGAAGAGATCAGTGAACTCCCTACCACCACAGTGGTGTCATTTATCGACACCTTTGCACAAAACAACGAGCCCAACACCACACGTAAAAAAGAAAAGAAAACAATAACCCAACGCCCTTTGTATCTTCTGAGACTGCTCCGCAGGAGAGTAACTGAACACCTGGCAAGGCAGACAGGCCCATCGCACTTATGAAGACGCACGCAAAACTCCGAAAAATATACGTATGATCTATGCGCTTCGATGTATAACGGATAACACATAACCGTAGTCACCCGAAAACTGCAAAGAGAAACCTTAGGAAACCTGCTAATATAATTGATCATGTTACAGACTCAATGAGGAAAAGCCCCTGGTTCTCCAAGGATGCAGAAGAAAGGCATTTGGTGAAATTCTGCATCTCCTCATTACGAAACACAGTCAGAAACCGGTTACAGAATGGGACCTCCACAGCCAGAGAAACACCATCTCCTGAAAGCCTACAGCAAATTTTACCACGTAACAGGCAAAGATTAGAAACAGAGCCTTGAAGGTCAAGTGTGCTGCTCTGGTCACCTTTGTCTAGAAGGACCCGGCCAGCACAAGGCGAGGGACAGAGGCACAACAACCGGAAGGAGGAGCAAAGTCAAAATCATTATTTGCAGACGATGCGTCGTCGATAAGGTAAACGTAAGAGAAAGTAGAGCCAGATGTGTAACCACGCAAGATTGGTGTTCATAATGTGTGCGATTTATGCAGATCAGAAAGAAAAAGACAATGGTGCTAGTCCATTGTGGCTTCCATAACCACAGACGGGGCAGGTTGTAAGCAGCGGAAATCTACTGTTCTCATTCTAGAGGCTGGAAGTCCCAAGTCAAGACACCTGCCGATTTGGCTTCTGGGGAGGGCCCGCTTCCTGGCTGATGGATGAGCACCTTCTCTTTGCGTCCTTACGTGGTAGGAAGAGCAAGGGGGGCCTGGTGGCTCAGGTCATGATTTCATGGGTTGTGAGATCGGGTCCCACGTTGGGCTCTGTGCTCAGCAGGGAGTTTGCTGGAGAATCTCTCTGTGACTGCCCCTCCTCCTACTCCCTCTCTCAAATAAATCAATAAAAACTTAAAAAAAAGAAAAAGAAAGGAAAGAAAGAAAGAAAGAAAGGAAGCTCTCGGGCTCCTCTTTTATAAGGACACTAATCCCGTCATGAGGGTCCCCTCCTTGGTACATCATCACCACCAAAGACCCCACCTCCTAATACCGCCACGTTACAGGCTAGGTTACAACATGTGAATGGGGGAGGGAATGGCACATAGACATTTAGTCTCTAGCAACAGTGCAATTTTATTTTATTTTATTTTGTTTTTTTAAAGATTTATTTATTTGTCAGAGAGAGGGAGAGGGCGAGCGAGCACAAGCAGGGGGAGGGGCAGAGGGAGAAGCAGGCCCCCCACTGAGCAAGGAGCCCGACGTGGGGCTCCATCCCAGGACCCTGGGATCATGACCTGAGCCGAAGGCAGACGCTTCACCGACAGAGCCACCCAGGCATCGCACAAGAGTGCAATTTTTAAAAATGGGCCAAATAAGGAATACTTCATGGAAAAGAAACTCTAAAAGGTCAATGAATATACAAAAGAGGCTCAACCTCCCTGAAAATCCTGACATGTAAATCATAAATGAAATCATTCAGACTGAACAGATTGGAAAATTAATCAGGTCTGATAATTCCAAGTGTTGATAGATATGGAATTGCGGGGATTGTTACTTCATGGAGTGATTTAGCAATACGTGGTTTAGCCAGTGACCCAGCAAACGCAGGACTAGGTGTACTTTAGAGAATTCGGAAAACGATTACACCAAGTCCTAACTAAGGTGCATGTTGGGGCATTGTTTATAAACAGCAAAAACTGAAAACCCCCTAGTTTTCAAAAAACCCCCTAGGTTTCAAAAACCTATAAGGCATTGGATAAATTAATTGGTATATATTCGTACATCAAATAATGTTAATCAGCAAGAACGAACATGCTAAGCCATAGGTATGAGCATAAACCAATCCTGAAAACGCTTGTTGGATGAGAAAAGGAAATTATTGTGAAACAGTGTTAAAACTGTGGAACCCGTACCGCAGTATTATAAACTGTATAAATTACAATTGCGAGGGGTGTGGTGAGCCCTCACGCACTTCAGGAGAGGGGCAGCTTCAGGGTAGGCAGTAGTGTGGGGGTCTCACCGGCACGGGCCGGGGCCCCTAAGGAAGGCGGTGCAGCCCTGGCCACGTGCTAGTGTGCCGACTTGCCGTGGGGTGAGTTACACACATAGCCTCTGCTCCTGCCTGATGACTTCTCTGTAGGAGAAAAGACAGAGAGAGAGATCCAGGGGAGGGGCAGACGAGGAGAAAGAAGGCTGGACGCCTTAGGTCCAGCAGCTCTCTGGTGGGGGGTGGGGAGTCCGGGCCTTGCACGGAAAGCAGACCAGGCTGGTTTGGTCGGTTTGGAGGGGTGCTTCCAGGAGCCAGAGCTCTGCACCCCAAATCCCTCCGGCCGAGCTCTGCAGATGGAGCAGCCCCTGAACCCTCTGGGGGCTTGTCAAAGCCCAGACGCGGGCCATCGGGAGGCCCTGACTCAGCAGGCCTGGGCTGGGCACCACCGCTGGATGCCTTCCTGCGGAGTTTGCAAGGGGTGTCCCGGCTGCTGCCCCAGGGAACACCCTGTGAGAACCACCCGGGCTGGAGAAGGCTGGCCTTAGGAAATGTTTTGGGATCAATGTAGTTCGACCATCTGGCACTCACTGAGAGTCCAGACCCGTCTACACCCTCCTTTGCCTTTCGGAGCAGGGAGGGGTCAGGAGGAGGAGGACAGGGAGGGAGGCGGCAGGAAGGCGGCAGGCAGGGGTGGGGCTGTGGGGTCCCCCGCGCGGGCGCCAGCTTGCCCGGGCAGGAGAGGGGAAAGCTGGGTTGCAGGCTCGGGCCTGACCTGACGCCCGCTTCTGCGGGCTGCTTCCTGGACGAGACCCCAGAAGCTCAGCTGTGCCCAGAGGACAGCTCTCCTCAGGCCTCCCCATGACCGTGGGCTCAGGCAGCGTGGGGCTGCTTGCCCTTGGCCACTCATCTCTGCCACGCTCGGGCTCGGTGCTTTGGCTCGGGCAGTGAAGAGAAGGTCCCCAGGCTTGGGGGAGGACGGCACCCAGACAAGAAAGGAGGAGTTAGACAAAGAAAGACGTTTAGCTTATCGCCGAACCCCGCAGCCCCTCGTCAGCGTGCGCTCCCGTCTCCCACCGGGAGGCTCCTTGAGCGGCCGGGGCTCCGCCGGGCTTGGTGTGGGCGGGCACTCTGGGGCGCCTGCAAACGCCTGAGCGTCCGTGGGGCTCGGGCAGTGGCCTCTGGAGAGTCGCCCAGTGAGTGACTCAGCGGAAGCCGGCCCGGGCGATGGCCCTCCGGGACGCCCGTCCAGCGGGAGGGGTGTCTGCTGTCCCAGACACGCGTGGACAGGGAAACAGCGGTCAGAGACAATTCGTCACAACCACGTGTGTGGAGCGAGCCGTCCCCTCCACAGCTCTCTCACCTGTTTCCAGGCGGGAAGTGTCGCCGGGGCCCCCGGTCCGCTGTGCGCGGAGCCCATGTGATCAGAAGCCGGCCAGCGGGATACCGTGTCCCTGTGGCACCCGGCTCCAAACCAGACTGCCGGGGCTGTGGCGTGACTACACATGACCCGACAGGAAGAAGCCATCCCACTGTCTGACAATGGGAACTCTCCCACTTCAGCCAGGAGTCGTGGGGTCCCCACTAGGGGACCCGGAGGCCACACAACCTTGGACCTTGCTGGTTCTACAAGTTCAGAACACGAACAAAACCCCAAAACTCCTACCAGCTCTTGACCTGTTTGCACAGAGATGGCTTTAGGCACGTCCTGAGGGGCCTCTAAGACCTTTCTCTTAGCAGGGCCCCCCGTTCCCATGGGGGAAAGAACCTCCAGGGGAAGACCAGTTAACGAGGCAAAGCACATGGTGACCAAGGCGTAGAGGCCAGGGCAGGGGAAGAGGCACCATCAAGCTAGCCGAAGCTGCCACGGATCCTGGATCACTTGTGAGAGTAAATGTCACATGTCAACCTCGCCGGGCCACAGTGCCCAGAGGTGGTCATATCGTACCCTGGATGTTTCCTGTGAGGGTGTTTTCGGCTGAGATTAACATTTAAATTGATGGGCGCCTGGGTGGCTCAGTGGGTTAATGCTTCTGCCTTCAGCTCAGGTTGTGATCTCTGGGTCCTGGGATCAAGCCCCACGTTGGGCTCTCTGCTCAGCACGGAGCCTGCTTCCCCCACTCCCCTGCTCGCCTCTCTGCCTACTTGTGACCCCTCTCTCTGTCAAATAAATAAATAAAATCTTAAATGAATGAATGAATGAATGAATGAATGAATAAATTGGTGGAATGTGAGTAAAGCAGATTTCCCACCACCGTATGGGTGGGCCTTGTCCAAGCAGTTGACGGCTTGCTAAGAACAAAGCCTGACATCCCCCCCAAACAAGAGGGAATTCTGCCAGCAGCTTGCAGCCTCACTCCTTTCTGGATCTCCAGCCTGTCGGCCACCCTGAGGTTTTGCATTTGCCAACCTCCATATTCATGTCAGCCCATTTCTTAAGTTAAATCTCTTCCCTCCATATACCTATATCCTATTGGTTCTGCTTCTCTGGGGAACCCTGACTCAGACATCCCCACCCCGCACCCCACAGGGCCTCCATCCCACTCTGCTCCTGGCCGCCTGGGAACAGAGCTGAGGAGCAGCCAACAGTCGAGGTTGGAAAGGAGGGGAAACCGTGAAGCGAGGAGATCTCTGATCCCTATGTGTTTGTTCATCTTCAGAAGATTCACCTGTGATCTAAAGGTTAGCAGCACAGGGGAAGAGCAGGGTGAGGGAGAGCTTATGAGCAGGACAAGCCATGGGGCTGGTCAAGGAAAAGAAGGAGGCAGGGAGGCCAGGTCCAATATTGGAGAGACCATCCCCACTGAGACGAGTGTAATTCTGTCTTTCTTGCTTTCTCTCCATAGATATAGGAACACATTGTTCATACATTTTTTAGAAGCTCAGATCCTTAATCAAGAGCACAGCTGCATTTCTACAAGGTCTTGGGGCGTCTGTCCGTCTCCGTCCACACCTGCAGCCCGCAGACTTCACGAAGCCAGAAACTATGGCTTCCTAAAGCCAAACTGTTGGGTTTAGATGGAAGCATCCACAAATGAGGAGAAATGCCTTCTCCTTTCCACTTTCCACCCAAACCTCGCTACTGTGTCAGTATCACACCTCGGAGCCCATCAGGTATTTGAGTTAACGTCTGGCTAACAAGGCCGTCCCCAGAGAGGAGAGATTTATTGGCCGGTCTTCGACTGTGACTGGGCTCTTACACAGACCCTGAGACGCATCTGCAAAGCGATCAGCAAGACTGCTACTTAATTAAAGTCTCCAGTGAGGAAACAGGGTTTAAAGTTTCTTAAATGTCAGGTTTGTTCTATCGTACAGTCTCGTCTAAAACACCAAAGTGCAGGGGCACCTGGTGGCTCAGTGGGTTGAGCGTCCAGCTCTCAGCTCGGGTCTTGATCTCAGGGTTGTGAGTTCAGGCCCCATGTTGGGCTCCATGCTGGGTGTGAAGCCTACTTATAAATAAGTAAGAAAACACGACAGTGTAAATTCCTTGCTATGCTTGGCTCTCAATAAACATTTTTTTTGCAGTAATGGCAGCATTCGGTGTCCTGTTGGGACCAGCCCAAGGAGCAGAATGGGAGCAGTCATCTCAGAATGGTCATGATCCTCTCCCCAGAGCTGCACTGGCCAGAAACACAGAATGGTTTTCTGGAAGATTCCATGGCTGTGTCTAACAATAGCGACAAGCTTTGCCTCACACCGAGCTACGGAAATACCAGTTTGCATTCACTTTTCCTATGGAATCTTCCCTGCGACGCCCCGAAGCTAGCACCAGGGTTTTGGGAGGAGGGCCTGAGGTTGGAGCCAGGGGGAAAATGCCCAGCCCTGAGCTGGGATGGAGCCCAGGGAGGACTGGCCCTGAGCGGTGCCCGCCGGATGCAGCACTGCCCGGCCCACGTCCACCCCCGATCTGCGTGGGAGCCAAGTGTGTGTGTGGGGCTCCCTGCGGCCCTGGGGGAGCAGGTCGGAGCGCACGCCCCGTCTGAGGTTGGCCCGGCCGGCAGACCCGGAGGGCCGGCGCGGGGCTGCAGGGTGCGGCTGGGGACGGCAGGCCCTGCCCGGCGGTGCTGAGCTCGCAGGGTGATTCCGAGCAGAGCCGCTCCCTCCAAGCCGCCCCCCTCCCCGTGAGGCCCTTCCAGAGCAGAGCTCGGGCCGCGGTTTGGTTTCAGCTTCTTTCTTGTCTGAAGTTGTTCTTCGTTAACAAGGAGGCCCCTTTGTTGAGTTTTAATAGTTAAATTAACATCTTTCGTCACTCTCTGGCAGTGTTTCCAGAACGTTCCGTCAGCGAGGGTTTGCTCCCAAGGCGAGGACGCCACGCCGGGCGCGGGTGTGTGCAGAGGGTATTGTTGACACTGTGGGAGACGGAGTCAGCTGGGCAGCGCTGGCTCAGGCTGACCACATCAAAGCCGCCTTTGTGGGTCTCGCAGGGGCCTGCTCCCGCCCAGCGTGGGGGAAGAGCGGTGGGCCCCTCCGGCCGGCGCGGGGGTCCGCACGTGCGGGGGAGACGGCCCCCGCCGTGCGGACAGCGGCTTTGGGCGGATGCCGGCGCACCTGTGATCCAGGGACCGAGGGCGGGCACCCAGCTGCCCGACAGCGGCTCGAGCGAGCGCTGACCCCGCCGCAGTGACACGGCACTCCTGCACCCAGGGCCACCGGACCCCACGCTCCGCCGGGGTCCCTGTGCACACCAGGAGCCCGGGGCCGTTTCCTGGGGGCCCTGGCCCGCAGGGACACCTTCTCTCCGCTGCTAACTCGGTAGCAGCTAAACCATTGCCCAGTTCTCAGCAGGGGTCGGGCGCTAGCGTCAGTCACTGCCGCGAACTGACTCTCGGCGACCACCATCTAGGGGTTAGGGGCTGCTGTCACCCCGTTGTACTGATGAGAAGCAGGGGCAGGAGAGGTTAGGTCCCTGTGTTCATGAAACCAAGCAATGGTAGAAAGGTGATGCTCGTTCTGACGAAGCCGAAGCCGGGGCCTGCCTTTCTGGTGCCGGTCCTTCGGCTCGTGTCCCCGCTGGAGGTCTGGGATTGAAACCAGTAAGCTCTCGCGAGCCCCTCGAGAACGTTCCGGGTGCTGGAGAGCCCGCTGACTCCTTGGCCGGACCTCCAGAGATTCCTGCAGGCTGCACCTTGGACAAGACAGGATGCCGCGCGGCGAGCTTACAGCGGGACGATTTGGACTCGGCTCGCCACGGCTGGGAGCCTGGCTCTGCCGCCATGAGCCGTGTGACCGCAGTTGGTGTCTTCACTGGTAAAACGGGGACAATCAATACCCCACCCGCAGGGTTAGAAAGAATAATTGAGAAAAGCATGTTGGTGCCCAGAAACGGTGGCTACGCCTTGAGTTAGGGGCTCTGTCCTAAAAGGTGAATCAATCTTGGGCTCAAAAGGTTATTTTAACTAATACTAATTTAACATTCAAAGAAGAGTTTTAAATGCACTACAAACCGCTTCCGACGTGACTGCAGTCGTCTTGCTATTTGCAGCACATGAAAGGCAGGCCATGGAAGGAAATCTGCCTCAGCGCCTGTGTGAATTTTGCTTCCGTGAGTCACAGGCTCTGATCTGGCTTCGGTGGGTGCCGCCGAGGGGCATGCTCGGTGCTCCCACCCTCTCCGTCGGGAGAGAGCTGGGGGCCCAGCTGCTCGTGATGCCCTCCTGCTCGGGAGCGCCCCCCACTCCTAGTCCCCCTTCCACAGCTAACCCGGGCCGATGTCCAAGTCAGCACTAAGAGCGCCCAACTTTGCCAAAGGAGGACATCGGTAGATCGGCAAAGGTCGAGGGACACGTCCCACTCTGCCACGATTTTCCTAGTTGATGCGATTCCTAGTTGAAGCACGAAGGGGCCAAGCATAGGAGCCGTGACCACCTCCCTCCCTCTATCCAAACCCATGGTGACTGCTCTTCTTATGTTTCTGCGATTGTATTCCCCAAAATAGTAACCATATGGTATTTTACAATATCCCAGATGACATGGCCCATGCCTGATGAGACTGTGTTTTATAGCACCTGCCAGGGAGGAATGTAAATAGGCCAGGCCCCGGGAGGGGGGCCCTGAGCACAGAGCTATGGGTGGGGACGAGGAACAGAAACGAGGTCATCAACAGAGGGCTTTCAGACCGCAGTTAGCATCCACGCTCCACTGCCGTCAGGGGAGGATATTTGTAAGATCATAACTGGTGGCAGCCAAGGGTCCAGGAGGCAGGTCATTCAGCAGATGGTGGGACCCAGGGCCCCGGAATAGGGAAGATACCGTGATGTGGGCAGGCCACTGGCAACCTTGAGGATAGAAGTGGGAGTTGGCGAGGACAGAGCAGGGCCAATGAGCTGATGGATTATGGTACAAAGGCGGGTGCTTTATTATAGAGACAAGGTTTAAGTCCAGGCTTTAGAGCAGACCCAAATTCATAAGAGACTAATAGGTTTAAGCTCCATATATTCACTTATCAACCCTTCATCCATCCACTCATCCATCTATCATCTATCCATCCACTCATGCATCCATCCATCTATCCATTCACTCATCAATCCATCCATCCATCATCCAACCATCCATCCATCCATCCGCTCATCCATCCATCCACCCACTTGTCCATCCATCTATCCATTTACCCACCCACTCATCCATCCATCATCCATCCATCCACTCGTCCAACCATCCATCCATCCATCCACCCACTTATCCATCCATCCACCCACTTGTCCATCCATCTATCCCTTTACCCACCCACTCATCCATCCATCATCCATCCATCCACTCGTCCAACCATCCATCCATCATCCAACCATCCATCCATCCATCCACCCACTTGTCCATCCATCTATCCATTTACCCACCCACTCATCCATCCATCATCCATCCATCCACTCATCTATCCATCCACCCATCATCCATCCATCCATCCACTCGTCCAACCATCCATCCATCCATCCATCCACCCACTTATCCATCCATCTACCCACTTGTCCATCCATCTATCCATTTATCCACTCACTCATCCATCCATCATCCATCCATCCACTCATCATCTATCCATCATCCATCTATCCATCCACTCGTTTATCCATCATATTCTTTTTGCTCATTTGGCACAGTACTGGGAGTAGAAGAAAAAGAGAAAAAATAAAATTTCATCTCTTCTTGGAGCTCATAGCCCAGCAGAAGGACAATGCTGAGTCACCTGAGTCAAGGAAATGCCCTCTCCTGCAGTGGCTCCCATCTCTCGGCTCCCCATGCGAGCGGTAAGGGAGTTGTAGGCAAGTTGGAGTCTAAGTCCTGTCCATCATCTCACCCTAATCACAGAGAGGAAAGCCAGGAGGGTAGGAGCCAAGTGAGCCTCTATAACCACTGTTAACTTCCCCCTAGTAGAGTGTAGGATCTATTTCACGAGTGTCTTCACCCTTGCGGTCCATTAACAAAAGAAGTAGCAGCAGTTGGAAATACATGGGATTTGTGAAACCCAGTGAACTGGTTTTCTCTTGTGACCAAAAAGAAAAGTCCTACAAATGTAGCTGCTGGACACAATGACATTAGCTCACAGTTTCCGGTGTCAGGATGAAGTCTCCTGTCCCACCAAATCCACAGGGCTAACGACGGCATTTCCTATTGATCCCCCTCAAATATATGCCAGTATTCACAGGTGTGGTCTCTGGCGAACCTGAGACACCAGTGTTCGAGCAGGGTTTCTCAGATGGGGGCAGCAAGGGGCAGAGAAATTCTACCCACTCCCCGATATGCAGTCTTGAAAAGCGAGCCGAGTGGGTCATCCACGGCCCCGCGGTCGCCGGCCACGGGCCGCTCGGGCTGTCCGGGGTAACGCGGAGTAGGACACATTGCCGGGGCTGTCGGGATTCGGGAGCAGCCCGCCTTTCACCCAGCCAGATGGGTTAATGCCAACTTTGTCCCTTACCGGCCCTGACGACCGGCTCCCTCTTCCTTCAGTGTACGCATAATTACAGTCATTGTAAGAAAAGTTGTGAGAAGCTATAAAGAAGTTGTAAGAAAAGAAGGTGAGAAAACGTAACACCAGTGCCAACAGCGGGAAAAATCATTTTCACGAAATCTGTTCTTTCTTAAAGAGCGCAAGTACTTAGAGGCCAAGGGAGGGCGGTCGTGGGACCCGTCCTTCATTTCCTCCCCATCCACATGAACACACATAATGGAGGTTTGCTCTACCTACTTTCTCCCGGCCAGGCTTTTGAACCTGCTGAAGAACCATATCCTTTTTTTAAATAACAGGATAACATATTTTTGAAGAAACGTCCAGGCACGTATACTTTTTACCTGCTTTGGTGAGGAATTGACCCTCTTCAGCCAGAGCCTGCGTTGCCTGGGAAGGTTTAGGTACTTCTCCACAGAGAGAACAGAGGGAGAGGCCTCGTGTAGCCTCTGACAGACAAATTATGCTTTTGAAATGCTCAGGGAGAAAATGGTTTTGCAAGGCAAGCTTTGTGGGGAAAGGGAGGGTGTGGGGATTCCCCAACTTGAGAGCATGGGTGAGGTGGCATCTCAGCACCCGCCCAGCCTGCGGAGAGGGACCTAAGACTGCACAGGGAGGCCCCACTCGTGGTGGAGGAGGGCTCTCCTGACGAGGGGTGGGGGGCGGCGAGGAGGGGAGGTGGAGAGTGAGAGCGGTTCGCCTGGAGGCACGAGACCAAGGCACGGATTTAAAAAAAAAAAAAAGATTTTATTTACTTATAAATAAGTATTAGAGAGAGAAAGGACAAGCAGGGGGAGCAGGAGAGGGAGAAGCAGACTCCCCGCTGAGCAGGGAACCTGATGCGGGGCTTGAGCCCAGAACCCCGGGGTCATGACCTGAGCTGCAGGCAGACTGAGCCACCCAGACGCCCCCAAGGAGAGGATTTTATCAGCCCTCCGTGAGCAGACGCAGAACCAACATGCAGTGATGGGAGCAGAATCAGAGCAGGCCTGTCCCTGCTTTCATTTGGGACTTTGCACGAGACTCTCTCCCAAAGGTACTCCCTGCACCTCCGAGGGGCGGCCACAGCTAGCCGATGTGGCAGAAAACAAAGGTTAAGGTTGGTGCTTGGCCAGGTGCCCCTTCCGTGGAAGCCAGGGAGACAGGGGCTATGGCCGAGGTTCCTGGGTGGAGGGGGCTTACGGGCGGCTGGCCCAGCAGAACCCAGTGGCAAGCACACAGACCTGAGAGGCCGAGGTGGGGACCTCCCTGTTGGTGCAGCAGTAGCAGCAGAGCCAGGAGATCGGGGAGAAACGGTGGGGCAAGCAGGGAGTCCCTGGGCCAGCAGCCCTCCAGCACCATGGGGCCAGGAAGACCAGGCTTCTCTCCTAGCCAGGTGCCCTGGGCACACTGAGCACGCTCCAGGAGAGCCTGGCCAAGCCCAGAGGAGAGGCTCAAACCGAGCCAATAGTCATTGGTAGGCTTAATGGTGAACTTGAGTTCCCGTTCCCACCGACTGACCCTGAGATCCATCAGAAAATCAGTCAGTTACCCTGGTTTTTGGCACACGTGCACCACACTGTGTTATTCATTTTTTTTTTTTTTTTTTAACAAGGCTACATCGGGATGAAAAAGGGTATTACAGCCGAGGGACAGACCAGACCGCGGGGGAGAGTCCCGAGCCTGCAGAGGAGACCAGCTCCCAGAGTCGGTCAGCCTCGCAGAGAGGACCGTGGGTCCTCTCGACACCTGCGGGAGTCTCTGGTGGGGGCTGTTGTGCAGCGCGGGGACGGGCGGGGAGGAGGGCCCGGTCCTCGGCCGGGGGACCTGTCCAGCCCTGCACTTTCCATCTCAACAATGTCACCAACGACACTGGCAAATTCAGGGCTGAAGGATTCAAAATCAGAGGCGGGACTTGAACGCAGGTCTCCTGATCTCCCAGCATCTCCTAAGCAGGTCGCCCCGGCTCCGGTGGGATGGGGACCTCCCAAGCCTCATTGTCTGTCTCCCCCACCAGCTTGCTTGCTGGGCCCCGCCCACCCAGCCGCACTTATCTCGGGGGATGACAGCCAGAAGGAAAACCAGTGTCAGACTCACGATTCCAGAGATTTCTCCAGCTCCCAGAGGTCCCGTCCCTCGGGTCCCTTTGTCTAGGAAAAGAAGCCTCCCAGGACACACGTCTGAACCAGCCTCGCACTGACAGTCGGGTTCTGGGCCTCGGAGAGCCAGGCCTGGCTCCTCGGACCAGCAGCTCTTGCCAGTCAAACATGGCCGTGAACCTCGAGCTCATAAACTATCCTTGTGAGCACCATTAATTACCCAGTGGGCGATTTCGGGCAATGTGGGGATCCGACACGTCCTCAATGGGAAGCTAGTGTTTGAACTTGCCCCCAAGACCTGGAGCCTGTGCAGCCCGCCAGGGGGAGGACGGTGGTGGATTTTTCCAGCCGCACTGCCAAGGACGGTGGGGGCGCACCCCTCGCGGGGTTGCCGCGCTGGCTCGAGCCCCGATCCTGCCTGCAGAGGCGCAGTGTCCTCCTGCTTGCGTCAGTTTGCCAGAAGCAGCTCCCGTCTGCGCAGCCCATTCTGGACTTCCCCAGAGACCCCCCCTTCCACCTCCGAAAGGCTTTGGGCTCCCTTCTGTGCGGCAGTCCCGAGTAGAACTCCCTCTGTCTTCTCTTCAAGAGAATAAACACAGAGCTGGGGATGTGTGTGTTTCACATCGTTTTTCCCAGGGGCCTCGCAGGGACTCTGACAACTCTGGGGAAAGGGTCTCTCCTGGGGCCACGCTGTCCTCGGGGAGTTAGAGTCGCCTGTCCTTTACCATCGAGGCCCAGAAGTGCCCTCGTAGGGGTCCAGAGCCCTCAAACTTTAAGACAGAGTGTTTCCCCGAGAATCCTTTCCTGGAGCTGAAGTATTTTCAAACACTGCTGAAACACGATTATTTGTTAACCCTGGGCTCGACACGCTCACACGTGGGTGTTAGGCCCTAGAATTTGATTAAGAAGCACCTCCCGAAATGAAGGACAGTGTGTCACCTAGAAACTTGCGTCTAGAGAAAACAGCGCAGCCAATGTTTGAAGGGCAGAACCCAGAATGAGACGGTTTTGAGAATTTAATGAAAACCACTTGAGAGCCAGGCTCTTCCTCCCCCCACCCTCTTGTCTCTGGTGGGAGAGGATGAGGTGAAAGGGCAGATGGGATCGCTTTGCTGGGCAAGCTAGCTGCCGTCCTGGCGAATGTTTCCAACATCACAGGGTGCTTCCCGCAAACGTTTCCCGAGGCCCGACCCGGAGACCCAGCTAACCCATGCTTGGAGAACGGTTTTGATAAATGAGAAGAAAGCAGCAATGCTCCATTATTTGTCGGCTCGCCCACTGAGTACGGAATAGACTTGAAAAATAAGATTTGGAAGTGCTGTGTGCTATACTAATGTGCTAGAGCGGCCCACGGAGAGCTGCCAGCCGGGAAGGGTGGAGGTGGTGGTGGGGCTTCAACAGCAGGAACGTATCGTCTCCCAGCTCCGGAGGCTGGACGTCTGAAATCAGCTGCTGGCGGGGCTGGGTTAGAAGGAGGGAGGGAGGGAAGGACTATGCGTTCCAGGCCTTTCTCCTTGGCTGGTGGTTGGCCATCTTCTCTTTGTGCCTTCATGCCATCTCCCTCTGTAGGTGTCCAAATTCCCTCTTGTAAGGGACACCACAGTCATACTGGGTGAGGGTCTCATGACCTCACCTGAACTCAGTTACCTCTGAGTTTACCTTATCTCTACAGTGTCAGAAGTGGCAGGATTTCCTTCCCTTTATGGCTGAACTGCCACCTCCTCTACAGACCCCCTCTGCTTTCTCCATTCGTCCACTGACCGGCACCTGGGCTGTTTCCACCCCTGGGCTCCTGTGAATAATGCTGCAACACATGCAGGAAGGGACCGTCGTGGGCACTCCGCGAAGGGACATACATCAGACGGAGAAGGACCAATACTGTATGGCATTCCTTACGTGTGCGGAATCTAAGAAAGCCGAACTTGTGGAAGTAGAGGGTAAAATGATGGGTTCGAGGGGCCGGGGGTGGGGAAACGGGGAGACGGGTCCGACCTAGAAGCTGACCACGTTCTGGGGGTCGAATGCACAGCACTGTGGTTATGGTCAGCAATACGGCATTCCCAGCTACCAAGTGGCTCAAGTGGCTGAGACACTAGACCGTAAATGTTCTCAGCACGGAAAAGGGAATGGTAATGGTGCGACAGGACCGACGTGTTAGCGCTATGGCGGGAATCGCGCCACAACGCACAAATGTTTCAAATTCGCACGCTATAGATCTTAAATTTACGCGATGTGATATGTCCGTCTTAGCTCAATAAAGCTGAAAAAAAAAGAACCTCTCTCCAAAGACAGTTACATTCTGAGATCATGACTCCAACATACGAATCTGGGGGGACACGTCTCAGCTCGAGGCAGTTTTCTTCCTGGATGCAGCCAGTCCTCGGGATGTCTGCCTGCCGTCCATGACTGACAGAGTCTGCTAGAGGAACAAAGGAGCCTGGAATCCTAACCTCTTTGGGGAGACTGGGACTTAAATGGGAAGGATCCAGGTGGAGGTTCTGGCTGTAAGGATATCATAGGCTAAGCAGTCTCCTTTTTGTTTATTTTCACACATTTCTGCTCAATCACATTTTTCCTTTCTTTGTAAAAAGACTCTCATCCACCTCCTTTCAAATTAGATACCTGTCTCCCCACTCAGCGTCTCTCAGCACCTTCCTCCCCCTTGGCAGTGACCACAATCCCTGCAGCCTGTGGGATTCTTCCTTTTCTTAAGCTCACTCTTTCCCCCCAGGGTCCCCGTGTCCTCCCATGGGGCCCTTTCCCAGGGGCACTCATCCCTCATGACTGCCTCTCACGGGCTCCACGGGCTCCACGTCCTAAGACCTTCACCTGGGAAGTTAGGCTTCTACCTGTGAATGTTGGAAGGACACAAATATTCAGTCTAGAGCAGGTGTCAGCCTTCTTTTGTGAACAAAGTAGGTGCAACTCATGTAAAGAGTCTAATTTTCATGTGCAGCGGGGAAGCAGTCCTATCACTTCAAGACTTGGCCTTCGCCCTTCGTGACACCGTAAGCTGCTTATATCTATGTCCCCGAGTCCAAGGAGACTATTTGTGGTAAACAAATTGTTAGTGTTCAGGAAATATTTGTGACTGGTCTCACTGTTTCAGAATTCACTGGGCACACCCTGTTTTCACCACTCGAGGGGCAAACATATGAGCTGACCAGATGGATCTATCCACCTCTCACCTTCCTTTTCTGGTATGTGCCGAGGTCGTCGCTGGATGCGGGTGGGAGACACCCACCCGAGACCCCAGGTTCCTGAGGTCACGCACGCGCACACACACACACACACGCACACACACACACCCACATGGTTATCAAACAACACCTGGACCCGTGTCTGCAAACAGTACCTCTGGGTCATTTTCTGTAGCGTGTTACCAAATCATGATAAATCACACATATTAAATGATCATTTTATCTGGCTAGGTGAGGGGTATGGCTCTGAACGCCAACACTGATCCCCCCAACCTCGGGCACCGTGCCTGTGGGATCGCTCCCCTTCCTTCTACCGTGCCGTTTCGCAAAGGGGCTCCCAGCTGTCGAACAGGACAGTAAATCCAGCACTAAGTGGTGGTTCTCCCCCACAAACTTTGATCTCCACAGCCAAATCCTCCGGACCTTCCTCTGGGATGTATTTCAGTCCTTTCCACGTCATTCCATCTTGCTGCTGCTCACCAAAGCTGTCGTCATCTCGGGTCCCAACCTACTGCAACAGTCTTACCCTCCTGGAGCTCCTTCTGCAGCCAGCCGTGGTGGGCAGTGTCTGCAGCTTGGACAGTGTCTGTACTGCCCTCCCCAGCCCTGCCCTCACACCTGGCATGCAGCCCGGATTCCTTCCTGTGACTCGCAAGTCTGTCCTCAAGGGGTCCCAACCCCCTCTCCAGTCTCACACTGGGCCACAGCCTCCAGTCCCTGGGCCAGGATGGAGGCCCCCCTGCCACCTGCCATGCCAGGCTCTCCTTGGCCCCAGGAGCCTCTGCGGGGCTCACCCTTCTGCCTGGAATTCACCCTGTCCCCTCTCTACCCCTTCACACTCACACTGCATGGCCAGCTTATTCTCATCCATCAGGTTTGTGATGGAAACTCATCTCCCCACAGATGGCCCCCGATACCCCCTAGGCCCCCCACTAATTACTCTCCCCTCCCCCCAACAAATGCACCACCTAAAGGGTCTAGGTACTGACTTGCTAACTGCTTTCTTACCACCTCTAGACTGTGAGCTCCTAACACTATTCCTGTTTAACAGATATTTTCAGAATGAATAAAGGGTCTTTATTTTGATCTTTATGGCAAGTGTAAAGAAAAGTTGCACAGGCACATGTGAATTCTAACTTACGCCTCTGCGGGTTAAACAAAATACCTTCCCTGTCCAGTCTCTCTCCTCCTCTTACCTTCATCTCTCCCCTTCCCGTCAGAGAGAAGGACTTTAAGAACATTGAAGGTAACCTACTACATCCTCACATCTTTATGGTAGCTCAAGGCCCATCCCTTTCTCGCAGGAGTATTTTGTGTGCCGCGACAGAGGGGATGTTCCTGCCTCCTCCCGGTTTTGGAGTCCTCTGCTCATGGAGGACTTCACTCTTGGGCTCACTGCTAGGTCTCTGTAACAATAAAAAAATATTTATCCCACAGCAGGCAGCTCTTTCAAACAGAGCTGCTTCGACCTCTTTGAAAAATGCCAGACATTGAACTACGGCTTCTGGTTTGAGTTCAAGTGACAATGGCTGGTCAGCTTGCTCTTACTTTCATCCCCATTTCTGCTTTGGGGGAGGCTTTGTAGGCACACGCGAGCCAGACAAAGGCCTCTCACGGTTCCTGGGACGGGTCTCTCCAGTCTGTCCACTCGGCACCTATCGGGGGGCCCGGAGGCTTTCAACCGTAGATAATATGGCCGCCTCACACAAGCTCCCGTAGAAAACGCCAGAGGTAAGTTGGTATTTTCTGTTTGTTGATGGACTCGGTGTAGGAAGATAATGGATGTTATCACTTGTCACGGATTATAGTAAACACGGAACCAGCCCTCTCTCAGACCCACGGTTCCTTCAGTCTTCCCACAACTATTCCCTGGGCACCAAACGTGTGCACCGTCTCGGTGTGGCTCATCTGGACGGCCCGGTGCGCACACTCGAATGAAGAGCCATGCTTGTCAGGTGCTTCGTTAATTGTAAGAAACTTCTCTCACCCTGAGTGCGACCGGCTGAGAGAAGTCCACCGATCGCTCTCCACTTTTTCTTTGGCTGTAGACTCCCAACTTTCAGTCAGAAACGTGAGCGTCTTCGGTAAAGACTGTACTTCCCAGCACACGCGCGCGCACACACACACACGCACACACACACACACTGCAATATTACTCAGCCATCAGAAGAATGAAATCTTGCCATTGGTAACGACGTGGATGAGACTGGAGGGTATTAGGCTAAGCGAAAGAAGTCAGTCAGAGAAAGATACTGTGTGATTTCACTCATATTTAGGAAACAAAACAGGTGAACATAGAGGATGGGACGGAAAAATAAAATAAGAGGAAAACTGAGGGGGAGGCAAACCACAAGAGACTTTTAACTCTAGAGAACAAACTGAGGGTTGCTGGCGGGGAGGTCTGAAGTCAGTATTTTGGGTTGAAGTGAAAATGGAAGGTCACATTTCCTCCAGAGGCTTGAGGGAAGAATCCATCCCAGGACCCCGAGATGATGACTTGAGATGAAAGCAGACATTTACACAACTAAGCCACCAAGGTGCCCTAGAATTGTCTTTTCTACACATGGTGCTAAAATAATGAAATGTTCATAGGCAGAAGATTTAAATTAGACCCTTACCTCACACCACAATTTAACTGAATGCAAAGAGCAAAAACTGTAACGTTTATACAGAAAAGCACAAAGGAAATCTTTGTGATCTCAGGTTAGGCAAACATTTTTTAGATATGACCTCAATACCAGAATTCAAAATAGGAGAAAAAATGTCATCGGAATTCATCAAGATTTAAAGAGTTTGCTTTTATAGAGACCCTATGAAGAAAATGAAAAGACCAGCCACGGATAGGAAGAAAACAGTCGTGAATCCTACATTGACAGAGGACTTGGATTCAGAATTCACAAAAGAACTCTCACAACTAGAAAGAAGAAAAACAACCCCCTAAAAGCACGCGCCCGAGATCTGAATAGATGCTTCACAGAAGATAACACGCTAGCAAGCACATGGAAAATGCTCTGCTCACTAAGCATTACGGAAGTGCACGTGAAAGCGATGGCGGGATGCCCCTCCCTGTCCACCAGAAGGGTTATGACTGGAAAACAGGAAAGCCTGGAACCCCGTCCAGCAATGGTGGGGATGTGACAAGGGCAGGTGTTTTGCAAACCATTTTGTCAACTTCTTTAAAAAGTTAAACAGCCCCCCGCCGCCCCTGCCGTGCCCTCGGCCATTCCCCTCCTGGATACGGACACGGGAGAAATGAAAGCATATGTCCACACAAAGACTTGCACCTGAATTTCAGAGCAGTGTTATTCAAAGAGCCCCAAACTGGAGAAATCCAAATGCCCACTAACTGGTCAGTGGGTAATGTGGTACTCCGTGGACTAGCATCCAACGAGAAGAATGCACCAAATGCTGAAATATACCACAATATGGGTGAACCTCATAAACACTAGCTAAAATGAAAAAAACCAGATACAAGAGACTCTATATTATATGATCCCATTTCTATGAAATTTCTAGAAAAGGCAAAATATTGAGGTATAAAGGAGATCATTGGCGGCCCGAGGCTGGAGTTTGAAGCAACACCAGCCTGCCAAAGAGCAATGAGGAAAATTTTTGGAGTAATGGAACTTTTCCAGAAATGGATTATGGCGATGGTCATCCACCTGAATAAATATACTGCAAACCGTTCAATTTACACAAGTGTTTTACGGAATGTAAGTTATACTTCCACAAAGTTGTTAAAAAACATAAATTGAAAAGGGGGCGCCTGGGTGGCTCAGTCGGTGAAGCATCTGCCTTCGGCTCAGGTCATCATCCCAGGGTCCCAGGATCGAGTCCCGTGTCGGGAATCCCTGCTCAGCAGGGAGTCTGCTTCTCGCTCTGCCCTTTCCCCTAGATCGTGCTTGCATGCTCTCTCTCTCTCTCTCTCTCAAATAAATACATAAAATACTTAAATACTTGAGAAAACCGTAAACTGAAGAATCCTACTGCTACGTGGGGTGGTGCGGTGGGCACGCGTGCCACCTGCTTTGACGTGGCCCTCACCATGTTGGACTGACCATGTGTGTATTTGCCCATCTGGGTCAGAAGACTGGCCGACGCCTCGTCCTCCGTGTGCACCTCCACCCGGCTGATTCAGGATTTCCTTCTTCATGTGGGCCTCCCACCATTCTTTACCACCTGGGGAGCTCTACTGCTTTATTTTTTTTATATAAAAGATTTTATTTATCAGCCAGAGAGAGAGAGCACAGCAGGGGAGCAGCAGGCAGAGGGAGAAGCAGGCTCCCCGCGGAGCAGGGAGCCCGATGCGGGACTCGATCCCAGGACCCTGAGGTCATGACCCGAGCCGAAAGCAGATGCTACACCAACAGAGTCACCCAGGCGTCCCGCTCTCCTACCTTTAATTAGAGATGATTAATTATGCTAGGTTTACGGAGGTAAAACGTACATATGATAATATTCATCACTTAAAGTGTGCAAGTCAATGATTTTTGACAATCGTACACAGCAGACCGGCGTGGCCACGAGCGCGATGTAGCACGTCACCAGCACAACCCGTTCCTGCTAGTCCCCTCTCCCACCCTCTGCCCCCTAGCGCAACCTCTGATCGCTTTCTGGCACTACAGTTTTGCTCCAGAATTCCAAATAAACGGATTCGGGCAGTACGTGTTGTCTTGACATCTGACGTCTCTCACTCCACGTAACTAATCTGAGATCCGTTCACGCTGTCGTGTGGAAACCCACCCATTCTCTTCCAGGACACGGATGTCACAGTGTGTTTGCCCTGCATTGCTTGAGGGACACTTGCATTGTGTCTAGTGGGGGCCGTGATCCATAGAGCTGATACGAACGTTTGCGCTTAGGTCTCTGTCCAAGTTTACGATCCCCGGGACTACAATCACTAGGCCATGCATACGCACGGCTGACTTTGCAAGGACCTGCCAAAGTCTTTTCCAAAGTTCTCGCACCACCCTGCGTTGCCGCCAGCAGTGTATGAGAGTAGGTTGAACTCGGTCCCTATCTTCTCCAAAACTCCGTATTGCCAGTCTTTTACATGTTTAGCCATTTCAGTAGTTGGGCAGTGCTATCTCATATTTTTAATTTACTTTTCCTAATAACTAATGATACTGAGTATCTTTCATTTTTTTATTTGCTGTGGCCCTGTCTTTTCGGATGACGTGTCTCTTGGGGAAATACCTAGGAATGCAATTTATAGGTCAAGTAAGTGTATGCTTAACTATAACATTTGCTCACTTTTTGTTTGTCTTCCTATTTGGAATTGAAATGCTTTTTATGTATTTTGTGTGCGAGTCCTTTGCCAGAGTTATGTGTTGTGAATATTTTCTCCCAGGCTGTGGCTCGCTTTCATTTACTTAACACTGGCTTTTGAAAAGCAATGGTTTTAAATTTTGGAGTCCAATTTCTCAATTTTTCAATTTTATGTGTCATTCTTTTGCTACCCTATTTTTTAAAAAGATTTTGTTTACTTATTTGTCAGAGAGAGAGAGAGAGAGCATGAGCAGGGGGAGTGGCAGGCAGAGGCACGAAGGCTCCCCCCTGAGCAGACAGCCTGATGCGGGGCTCGATCCCAGGACCCTGAGCCGAAGGCAGAATGAGCCACCCAGCTTCCTTGCTATCCTATTTTTAAAGATCATTTCAATCCCAAGATCATGAAGATTTTCTACTAGTTTTGTAATCTTAACTATTAAATTTAGGTCTGAGATCCATTTTGAGTTAATTCTATGTATGACGTGTTGAGGTTCATTTATTTGTTGTGAATATTCTCTTGTTTTAACAGCATTTTCTGGAAATGTTATTATTTTCCAATGAAACTGCCTTCGTAATGTTGAACAAATAACCACGAGCACACATAGACCCCTTGGGTCTATTTCTGGAGTCTCTGTTCTATTCCGCACATTTCTGTGTCTATCCTTTATGCCAATCCCCCGTCTTGATTACTACAGTAAGTGTTAAAATCAGGTAGTAGAAGTCATCCAATTCCTTCTTTTTCAAAATTGTTTTGGCTTTCTAGACCTTTCCACTTCTCCACAAACTTCAGGATTGGTGTAGCCATTCCTACAAAAGAGCTTTCTGGGATTTTGATAAGGATTCCACTGAATCTGTACATCAATTTGGGAAAAACTGACACCCTAATAATATTGAATCTTCCAACCATCTATTTAGATTTTTAAAAAACCTTTCTCGGCAATTTTTTGTAGCTTTCAGTACACAAATCTTGCTTATTTTTGTTCGATCCATTTTTATTTCCTATTTTGATGTCATCGTAAAGATAATCATTATTTGGTATAATTTCCAATCATAAATTGGAATCGTAAATTCCAATCATAAATTGGTAATAAAATGAAAAATAGTTGGTTGTTAAAATTAATTTCTTTGTTTCAGATAATTGTAGATACACATGCAATTGTAAGAAATAAAACAGAGATGCTTTCTACCCTTTACCCGGTTTTCTCCAATGGTGACTGACATCTTGCAAAACTAGAGTACGATACTGAACCCAGGATATCGACATTGATATGACCCACCAATCTTATTGAGATTTCCCCTGTTATGCTTGTATTCGCCGGTCTGTGTGTGTGTGCAGGTGTGAGTGAGCTCATCTGTGTGTGTTTAGACCGATGCCATTTTATCCCATGTGTAGGTTTCTGCAACCATCACCACACTCAAAGCACAGAACTATTTTATTACTAGGATTCCTTTGTGGTCTCTGATGACCACAACTACCTCCCCCCACTGCGCCCCCATTCCTCACCTCCAACCACCACAAATCTGTTCTCCATCTCCATAACATGATTTTAAGAATATTATTTAAACGAAATCATATAATATCTAACCTTTGGAGATTGGCTTTTTTTTTCTGAATAGTATTCGTGTGTGTGAGTGTGTGTGCGCGTGTGCACGTTCTTGATCCTTTATTCCATCAAAGACACTTAGGTTGTATCCATATCTTGGCTCTTGTAAATTATGCTGCTATGGACGTGGGGGTGCAGATAGGTCTTTGACATGGTGATTTCATTTCCTTCAGAGATATTCTCAGAAGTGGAATGTCTACATCATATGGTAGTTCTATTTTTAATTTTTCGAGGAATCTCCATACTGTTTTCCATAGCGGCTGTACCAATTTACACTCCCACCAACGGTGCACAAGATTTTTATTTTTTTTATTTTTTATTTAAAAAATTTTTAAATTTATTTATTTTATTTAGATCTAACATATCCTCTCAGTATATGTCAGTTAACATATGCTGTACTATTAGTTTCAGAGGTAGAGGTCAGGAATTCATGAGCTGCATACAACACCTAGTGCTCGTTACATCACGTGCCCTCCTTAATGCCCATCACCCACTTACTCCATCCCCCCACATTGCCTCCACAAACCCTCGGTTTGTTTCCTAGAGTTAAGAGTCTCTTAGGGTTTGCCTCCCTCTCTGATTTCATCTTTTTAAAATTTTTCATTCCCTTCCCCTATGTTCATCTGTTTTGTTTCTTAAATTCCACACATGAGTGAAATCATATGGTATTTGTTTTTCTCTGACTGCTTTCTTTCATTTAGCATAACACCCTCTAGTTCCATCCCTGTTATTGCAAATGGCAAGGTTTCATTCTTTTTGATGGCTGGGTAATATCCCATTGTGTGTGTGTGTGTGTGTGTGTGTGTGTGTGTACACACACATACAGACACATACCACATCTTCTTTATCCATTCATCTGTCAATGGACATCTGGGCTCTTCCCGTAGTTTGATCGTTGTGGACATTGCTGCTATAAACATTGGGATGCAGGTGCCCCTTTGAATCACTATATTTGTATCTTTTTGGGAAATATCTAGAAGTACAATTGCTAGGCTGTAGGGTTGTTGTAGCTTCAACCTCAAAAGGAAAGCGTTTTGCAGAGTGGCTCCACAGTTTGTTCTTTAAAACTTAACATGATTCCCTGGAGATTCATCCAAGCTGTATGTATCAATAGTTCATTCCTTTTTATTTCTGAATATTATTTTGTGGTTTGGAGAGACCAAAGTTGTTTAACCACGCACCCACTGAAAGACATACGGGTTTACAGTTTTAGCGAAACTGAATAAAGATGCTATAAATATTCACGTAAACATTTTTGTGCATGATCCTAAGTTACCATTTCTCCAGGAGAAATGCACAGAAGTGCAATTGATGGTTATGTGGTAATTGCATGTTTAGTGTTCTAAGAAAATGCTAAACTTTTTTCTGGAATGGCCGCACTATGCTTTACAATGACGTTGAGCATTTTCTCATGGGCTTATTTAGCAATTTCATTTCCCTTTTAAAGGAAATGTCTGCTTACATATTTTACTAATTTCTAATTGGATTCTATGACTGTTGAGTTTTGAGAGTTCTTTATAAATTCTAGATACCAGTACTTTGTAGGATATGTGGTTTGCAAATATTTTCTCCCAGTATGTAGCCTGTCTTTTCATGCTCTCATTAGGGATGTTGACAGAGGAAAAGTTTTAAATTTTGAAGGTCAAACATTATTTTTTTCCTTTTACAGACCATGCTTGTGATTTCAAGTTTAAGATCTATTTGTCTAGCCCCAGATGCTAAAGATTTCCTCTTCTTTTTCTTCGGGAAGTTTTGCAGTTTTTCATGTAGGTCAGTGATGCATTTTGAGTTAATTTTTGTACAACATGTGAGATATAGCCTGAGGCTCAGTTTTTGCCTATGGATGTCCAGTTACTCCACTACCATTGCCTGAAAAAGCTGTCTTTCCTCCATTAAATTGCTTCTGCTTTTTTGTCAAAAATTAATTGAGCACATTTCTGTAGATCTCTTTCTGGGTTCTCTATTCTGTTCCACTGATCTCTATGTTTACCCTTTTAGCAATACTACACTATCCTGATTCCTAGAGCTAGACAGTAAGTCTTAACATTGGGAGGAGTCATTTCTCACACTTTGCCCTTCCTTTTCAAGATTGTTTGGGTTATTCTACGACCTTTTCTTTTCCATATGAGTTTTAGAATAACGTTATCTATTGCTTAAAAACAATTTTGATGAATAACGTTATCTATTGCTTAAAAACAATTTCGATGAAAATCCTATCATATCTATAGATTATTTGGAGATAACTGACATTTTTTACTATGTGAGGCCTCCACTTCATAAATACTGTATACCTTTCCATTTATCTATGTTGTTTGGTTTATTTCATCAGTTTTTTGTAATTTTCAGCATGTATAACCTTTGTATATTTTGTTAAATGTATACCCAAGTATTCATTTTCTTTGGATTGATGATAAATTTTATTGCATTTCTGGGTTTGGTTTCCATGTTTGTTATTAATATATAGAAATGTGGTTGATTTTTGTGTTCTCGTATCATGCAAACTTGTCAAACCTACTCATTAGCTCTAGCTTTTCTCTCTTTTTTTGAGGGGAGAGGTTTCTTGGGATTTTCTATGTAGAGCATCACGTCACCTATAACTAGGACAGTTTGCTTTCTTTCTTTGTAATCAGTATGCATTTTATTTCTTTTCTTGCTTTACTGTTCTGTCTAGAATTTTGAGCCTTATGCTGAAGAGCAGTAGTGAGATTGAGCACACTTGCTTTGTTCCCAATTTTAGGGGAAAGTAGTCATTCTTTCACCATTAAGTACAATGTTAGCGTAGGGTTTTTGTTCACATTCTTTATCAATTTGAGGCAGTTTCTCTCTATTCCTGGTTTCCTAGGAGTTTGTATTATAATTGGCTGGTAAATTTTGTCAAAAGATTTTTCCACATCAACTGATACGGTCATATAATTTTTCTTCCCTAGCATGTTAATATGGTGGATTATACTGGTTGCTGTTTAAAATATTGAACCAGGCTTGTATACCTAGAATAAATCCCACTTGGTTATGGTGTATAATTCCTATATATTGTTAAATTCTGTCTGCTAACACTTATCAAGAATTTTTGCATCTCTATTCATGAGGAATCCTGGTCTATGGTTTTCTTTTTCTGAACTGTCTTTGTCTGAAGTTAGTATCAGGATAATATTAACTGCACAGAATGAGATGGGAAGTGTTTCCTCTTGCGTTCTCTGGAAAAGAATGAGTAGAATTGGTTTATTCAAAGTTTAGTAGAATTCAGTTAAGCCAGCTGGGCCTGAAGATTCCTTTCTTCAGGACACTTTAAATTATAAATTCAATTTCCTTCATAGTTATGAAACTAAATCACCTATTTCATATTGAATGAATTGTGGTAGTTTGTACTATTCAGGGAATTGACCCATTTCATGTAAGTTGTCAGTTTTAACACATGAGTTGTTAGTAGCATTCTCTTGCCCTTCTAAAGTCAGCAGGATTGTAAGGGATTGAAGGTCTGTGTCTCCCCAAAATTCGTATGTTGAAATCCTCGCCCACAATGTAATGGCCGTTAGGAGGTGGGGCCTTGGGGAGGTGATTAGATCATGAGGGCTCCACCCTCATGAATGGGAATGGTGCCCTCAGAGACCCCAGATTGCCTCCTTGCCCCCTCTGCCCTATGAGGGCACCGTAAGAAGACAGCGCTCCGACATTGAATCTGCCAGCACCATGGTCTGGATTTCTCAACCTCCAGAACTGTAAGACATAAATGCTTGCTGTTTATAAGCCCCCCACTCTATGGTATTTTTGTTATAATATCCCAGACAGACCGAGATAAGGGTCTGGGGTGAATTTCTCCATTGCACTTCTGTTGTTTCTCATTTGTGTCTTCTCTCTGTCTTCCTTGTCAGTTTTGCTTGAGGTTTGTCAATTTCATCAATCTTTTCAAAGAGCCTGGTTTGGTTTTTTTGTCTCATTGACTTTTTCCATTGTTTTCCTATTCTCAGTTATTGATTTCTGCTCTTTCTATTATTTCCTTGTTCTTGCTTTGACTTTATTTTGCTCTTCTCTATCTAGTTTCCTGAATTAGGAAACTTGGCCATTGATTTAACACCTTTCCTCTTTTCTAACATAAGCATTTACGATAACAAATTTTCCTCTCAGAACTATGGAGCTCCATCCCACATATTGCAAAATGTTTTATCCTCACTTTCATTTAGTTTCAATATCCTTTGAGCCTCTTTGACCAATGCATTATGTAGAAGTGTGTTGTTTAATTTCCACGGGTTCTGAGATTGTCCTGTTTTCTTTCTGTTATTGATTTCTAGTTTAATTCGATCATGTTCAGAGAACATATTCTGTATGGTCATAATTATTCTACATTTGTGGAGGCTTGTTTTATGACCCAGAATGTGGCCTCGGTGAATGTTCCATGAGCAACTGAAAAAAAAAATGTGTATTTTGCTCTGTTGGATGCAGCATTCTATGTATGTCAGTTACATCCTATCAGTTGTATTATTCTTCTATATCCTTGTTGATTTTTTTCTTTGGTAGTTCTATCAGTTGCTGAGAGAGGACACACGTTCCCCCAGTATAATTTAAGATTTTCAGCTCTCTTGTTTTTGCACCATATATTTGGAGGCTATATC
This sequence comes from Nasua narica, assembly GCA_028533885.1. Taxonomy (NCBI): domain Eukaryota; kingdom Metazoa; phylum Chordata; class Mammalia; order Carnivora; family Procyonidae; genus Nasua; species Nasua narica. The sequence continues at coordinate 1,018,714 of CM052813.1, forward strand.
GTTTGGTGAGTGCACATTTAGGAGTGCTATATCTTCTCAGTGGATTAACCCTTTAATTATTACGTGATATTCCTCTTCATCTCCAGTGATTTTCTGTGCGCCGAAGTCTAGTTAATCTGATGTTTACATAATCGCTCATGCCTTTTAAAAACTGCTTCCCCAGTGTTTCATGTTCCATCCTTTTACTTGCAACCAAATTCAACAGTGGTGGGTTTGAGATGAGTGTCTTGCGAACAGTTTGCAGTGGGTCTTGTTTTTTTTAATTCACTCAGTTAATTCCCACCATTTTTGCAGTACGTTTAGCCTGTTCATATTAAAAGGGCATTTTTCTATACTTGGGATTATGTCTGTCATTTTATACTTTCTTTCCTCTTTCTTTCCTCTCCTTTTTCTTTTTTCATGCCTTCCTATAAGTTACGTAAACAATTTCAAGATTTCACATGGATTTATTTATAGGGTTTTTGAGTGTATTTTTTGTCTCATTCTCTTATTCCCTGTATAGTTTTCTCTGGGTCTGCTAACCAGCAGGTGAAGTATGGTTACCTTACTTTCCTTTAAGTCTTCAGCTTCCCTGCATTTAGGTTTGATTGTCTACAATATCAGATGGTGTTACGATTTTTGTTTTGATCATCAATATAATTTATAAAACTCATGAGAAGAGCCTATTTATGTAGCCATTTTTTTCTATTTCTGTTTTCTTTCTTCCTTCCTGATCTCCGAATACGGAGACGATAATCTCCTTCCTGTTTTAAGAACATTCCTTAGCCATTTTTAAGGGTGGGTTCCTGACTCACGCCCCTTGGTGGTGCTGCTGGGCTCACCTGATGTTATAGGTGGGACTCCCATTCAGTCCAGAGGAAGAACGGGTCTATGGGGGCGGCCTCAGCTTACAGGATGGGGGTGGAGGAATGCCCAGCCAGGGTAAAGGAGGGGGTCATGAGACACTCTGCTGTTGTATTTATTCTTCCAGCTCTAGGGTCCCAAAGCAACCTGTCTTCTTTTGACCATATTTCAGAGGTCTCCCCTTCAGTATTTACAGGGTTCAGCGGTAGAAGCCGGGAGATAGGAACTTATCCTATCATCTGGATTAGAGTCCAAACTGGACAACTGATTTTTGTATATATTGTCCTTGTGTCCTACAATCTTACTAAACTCGCTTACTTATTCTAGAGGCTTTTTTTTTCTACATTTCTTCAGACTCTCTCCAAAGACAGTTATGTTCTTTCTAAACAAAAACAGTTGTATTTCTTCTTTTCTAATTGGTATGTGTTTAATTTCTTTTTCTTGCCATATTTCACTAGCTCGAATCTTTAGTGTGGATTTTAAGTGGTGACAACAGACACCCTTATCTTTGTCAGGATGCATTATCCTGTTTTTTATACTTCTAGAGTCATTTTGTTAGGCTTTTTAGGAGCGTTTTTCATCTGTGATTACAAGGGAATTAGGTCTTCACCCTTTCTTCATGATGTCTTTGTCTGGTTTTGTTACAGGGTAATGCTGACTTCATAAAATAAGCTGGAAAATTTCCCCTCATCTGTTTGTGTAGAATTGATATTGTTATTTCCTCATATGTTTGGTAGAATTCACTAATGAAGCCATCCGGGGCTGGAACTTCCTCTGTGTGAGATTCGAACTAGGAATTCAATTTTCAGTTCTTTCCTACATACAGCACTATTTCAGTTCTCTGTTTCTTCTAAACTGAATTCAGTAGTTTGTATCTCTCAGGGATTTTTTCCGTTTAACTTAAATTGTCACCTGTATTAGCAGAAGTTGTTCATTTGCTTCTTTATTTTATATTCTGTGTCTGTAGGATCTTTAATGATCTCCTCTCTTTGGTTCCTGATATTTTTAATTCATGACTTCAGTATTTTTTTTCTTGGTCAGTCTGGCTAGAGGTTTGTTAATTTTTCCTATTGTCAAACGTTTTTTTCTGCATTTATTGACATGATCGTACTGTTTTTCTTTTTTAATCTGTTAGTATGGTGAATTATATGATTTTCAAATGTCAGATCCACCTAGCATTTCCATTTGAATGGCTCACTGATGACGCTCAGCTTCTGCCCCTCTCCTGGCTTTTGTAAACACCACCAAGGGATTTGGGACATACCACATCAACAGCAGCTTTAATGTGGGGTCTCCAAACCCTTCCCACAGTTGCGCACACAGACAGAATCTTTCTAATAAGGGGAAAATTAAATGGGACACAATTTCTGAGATTGAGCCAAAATTATGCCAACGTTCAGCAAAGATGGCAGATAAAAATGAAAGGAAGACATTTTCTCATGATTGTGACTTTGCTCCTGTGTCCTGCTACGCGCACCCACGGCTCAGCAAGGGAGGAGGCAGGGACACCGACCTGGGGATTGCCTCAAACAGCTCTTAGAACCACAGGGCTTAGCGGCACCCGGGGGCTCAGTCAGCTGAGCATCCGCCTTCGGCTCAGGTCATGATCTCAGGGTCCTGGGATGGACCCCGCCCACCCAGAAGGGAGTCAGCTTGTCCCTCTGCCCTTCCTCTCCTCTTCTACCTGCTCTCTCTGCCCCAAATAAATGAATAAAATCTTGGCAAAAAAAAAAAAAAAAGCACAGGGCTTATTGAAAGACAATCGCTTTGGATCCCCAAGAAGAAGATTCCAGATTAACCTATTTGAGTTCTCTAATAGGCAATAAGGATGAGCTCCATCAAACATCAATTATCTCCATTTCAAAAATCCGTTTATATCTTGGGAAGAGCTCACACAGGCACACTGAATGGCCTAAGTGCTTTGAATGGTAAACAGAAGAAATGACGTTGCAATTCAACAATCTGGAGAAAAATAATCGTCTTGGCTGCTGGGCCTTGTATGAAGTATTTCTTTATAGATGAATAGATTCATTGAAATAGAAGAAGCTTCTGTGAATCACTTAATCCTGTTTCTAGAAAGAGGCACCGTTTGCGTGAATAATTTGAACCGTTCCTGCTAAATGTCTAGCCCAGGTTCTGCACACAGCAGTCACGGTCTATGAAGCCTTCCTGAACTGGATTGATCCTGCTCTTCATTCTTCCCGGGAAAACTCGATAAGAAAGAGTTACGCTGTTTTCTTTACCAACCCCTATCTACAAAATCACATGAATTTCCCCCTGTACCAACCTGTATCCCTCCAAATGTGCTGGTCGTGGTATGCTAGTAAATGCTTAACCCGCTCATCAAAAACAATTTGTGTTGGGGCGCCCAGGGGCTCAGGTGGTTAAGTGTCACCCTTCGGCTCAGGTCATGATCCCTGGGTCCTGGGATTGAGACCTGCGTTGGGCTCCCCGCTCCCTGCTCAGCGGAGTCTGCCTCTCCCTCTCCCTCTGCCTCTCCCCTGCTTGTGCTCTCTCTCTGAAAGGAATAAATAAAATCTTAAAAAAAAAAATTTGTGTGGTCAACCAGCTTCCGGGGTGTAATACTGAAAGCTAGTGGAGGCGCCTGGGTGGCTCAGTGGGTTAAAGCCTCTGCCTTCGGCTCAGGTCATGATCTCAGGGTCCTGGGATGGAGCCCCACATCGGGCTCTCTGCTAGGCATGGAGCCTGCTTCCCCCTCTCTCTGCCTGCCGCTCTGCCTACTTGTGATCTCTGTCAAATAAATAAATAAAATCTTTAAAAAAAAAAAGAAAGGTAGTGAAATAATTAGGAAATGATGAGTTTTGAGACTTACTGTTATTATTTATAAAGTAACCGACTTAATGGTAATTTCATGTTAAGTTTACTTATTTATTGAGAGAGAGAGAAAGTACGTGTGTGTGAGCGGGGGCGGGGTGTCGGGGAAGGGAGAGGGAGAAGGAGAATCCCAACCAGACACCCACCCAGCCTGGAGCCCATGCGGGCCTCGATCCCACAGCCCTGAGATCATGACCTGAGCAGAAATCAAAAGTTGGATGCTCAACCGACTGAGCCACCAGACGGCCTAGGGAAGTTTTTATTTTAACAACGCCTGTTTCACCACAGGCTCATAAAGTTCCCGAAACTGGGACTTTGGCCCTCAGGAGCCGTGGCCGGTTGGCCCAGGACGGCTTTGAGTGGCTCTACGAGGGAGAGAACAACAGCCCCCTACCCCTTTTCCTCGCTGCCAGTTTCAAGTCTCCAGCTCTGGCAAGGATTTCTGGAGAACGTGCAGGCACAATTCATGCAGGGAGACCTCGTTTCCTGGGCCTCACTTTCTCGGCCAGGAACGAAGAAACAAGGTCAGCTGAGGTTCTCTCGAACTGGGGGGCCTGCGGTCCCATCCCAGCTCCGGGAGGGAAATGCCTGCCTCTGCCCGCCACAGACAGAGCCCCCATCAGTGTGCGGGAGGAGCAGAGGCCCCTGAGCGGCGGGGTCCACTTGGTCTGACATTCGGTGGGTGTCCCTGGAGTGGCCGCCGGCCGCCAGCCAGCATTCCTGGCTTCTCTGGGGTCTCCGAGCCGGGGAGGCTCCCCCAGTGGGCGTCTCATGGCCCGGCATAGGGCGGGGTGGCTCCCTTCCCCTGGCAGCAGGGGGGTTGCCCAGCCCCCTTCGGGGTCGTTTCCCTGGAGGGAAGGGAACTGAACGGGACGAGGTGCCTTCGGACTCCCCCCGCCTGCCCCGCAGTATCCCAGAGAGCTTCCCACACAGGGATTCCTCCCCCGCCCACCCCCCATCCCAGGCCTGGGCTGCACTGAACAACCCGAATTGTGGACACTCTGAATAGCCCCTGAGAAAACACAGTATCTTTAAAACATGTTTTTTTATTTTTTTTTTAAATATTTTGCCTTCTTGTAAGTAGCTACCTTGCAAGAGCAGCATCCTTTCAGACCTCATTTTTATTTCAGAAATCACGGGTTTGGGAAGCAGCCTTAAACTGTTCTGCCTTCCCTCTTGCCGCCCATCCTCCTTGCATGCCCTGCACCGGCTCTCTTGGACACAGGATGCTAGGGTGACCTGCACACCGGGCCCTACAAACACACCTGCGTGTCCCCCCACCCCCGGGCCCTTCTGCTCAGGACCTTGCTCCGCATGTCCCAGCCAGTCAGTGGTGGAGCCAAGAACAAATTCAAGCAGGCTGGTTCTAGAAGCCACCCTTCACCGTTTGCACGGAATATTGTTGTTCCTTGTTATTTCCAAGTTATCTGTCTGTTCTCTCTTGAAAGGGCCCTCATTTCTTTTTTTTCATTTTCTAAAATTCATTTATATGTTTTTAAATATTTTATTTATTCATTTATTTTGAGAGAGAGAGCGAGCGAGCAGGGGAAGGGGCAGAGGGAGGAGGGAGAGCATCCCAAGCAGGCTTCACGCCCAGCACGGAGCTGGATTCGGGTCTCGCTCTCACAACCCTGATATTATGACCTGAGCCCAAATCAAGAGTCAGATGCTTAACTGACTGAGCCACCCAGGCACCCCAAAAGGGCCTCCATTTCTTAAACATATGCTGGCTTCCCTGGGACTTTTCTCTTTGCTTTCTTAAAAAATAGATTTCTTTCCCATTTACTTTTCTTCCAACCCCAATAATCATAGCAACCCTGTCTTACCGTCCGCATTTCACCAACGGAGGGTATGTCTGTACACCTGCTGCGGGAGGCGTGCCTGCCTGGTGGTGGCTTAACACGGTCGAAAGGCAAGTGACCCCCCATTTCCTACAGTGTGATTTGGAAAAGGACCTTCATCCAGAGGACTTCTGGTGATAAGGTGTAGTAAGTCCAGAATGGGAGGTTTCTGGCGCCTTTTGTAAGATCTCCTGGAGCGCGTGCTCTTTCAGCCCCAGGGATCACTTTGGGGACTTGGCTGAAGTCCCCCGTGCCTTCTCTTTCCTCCTCAGACGGGAACTCTCCCGTAGCCCTGGAGACCTGGGCATCACCGCCCCCTCCTCCTGGCCCTGTGCGCCCCGACTGACAGGTACGACCTGCGTCACGCGTAGCTTGGTGAAGAATTCAAGGGGGTTAAAGAGGCCGAGTTTCGGTTTAGGAGCACTTTGGGGCGGGGGAGAAAGCAGAACTACAGAAAGGTAGTGATGGCCTCTCCAATGAGGAGGGCAAACAGTCCGAATCCAGAGAGAGAGGAACCAGATGGCCTTCAAACTGGGGATGTGGAGCGGCTTCAGTAAGGGGGCTCTCCACGGCTGTCGGAGTGGCCAGCAGGAGCAGCACCTGGGGCAGAACCCGCGGGTCACGCCGTCCGTAGGTGCAAAGGAGTGCGACCTCCCTGCTGGGTGGATTTGGGTCCCCCAAGGCCGCTAGGTTGCAAAGTCTGCGGAGCTCCAAGACATCTTCGCAGAGTAACGAACCCCCAAACCACCGAGCTATGCCTTGGTAACACGCGCCCAAGGTCTGGGTGGGTACCCATCGGGTCCCCCACACACTCTCTGGACGTAAGACCGCCACCGCTTTTGTGCATTATTTAGCCATTATTTAAGAACGTCTGTTCATCGTAAAATGTTTGTCATTCCAATGTTTAATTAAATTTTGTTTCATGGTTCAAAGCATTCCGTGATTTGACTTGTCTTTATGCAAAAATGATCAACTCCGTCTCTGCTTTCTAACGCAGTGAAACTATGCAAATGTTTTGATTAAATGATAAACTAAACAGTTTTGCCAGAAGCAGCTATTTCCACAGGAGGCGACGTTACTGAATTATCCCAGCACGATGGAATGATGCCAATTGCTGGCAGATGCAGGGAAACTAATAGAAGCTTCCAAATGTGGCCATTACCAAGCAATCCAAAAAGAAGAAGAAAAAGAACATAATGTCCCCCCCTCCAACAAAACAAAACAACAAAAACAACCCAACTACTAAGCAAAAGTTGGTAGACGTGGTCACGGGAAGTCCTGGACTATTTGTTTTCTATTGCTCGTTTCCTGCCTAAACCGTCGGGCACAGAGAAGCCTCAGTTCACACAATCCCAAACCTGGCTTCCAAGAGTGTTCCCTCCCCTGTGGAGTTTAATTTCTTGTAGAAACAGTGTTAAATTTGGCCGTCGATGTCTCGGGCCAGCCCATAAGAAATTCTGCAATCCGTATGTCATTAAAACACTTCACATTTGCATCAAAAGTATAGAAAACAAAAATGCAGCAATATTGGAAATTCAGATATGAAAATGAGGAAAACAATGAAAAAGGGAAACATCCGCGACACCACAAGTAAATTACACCTCAAATACTTGAACGTGGAAGTTAATTCCATTTTTTGACGGTAAACAGTGCTTACAATCGATATGGCCTTGGATCGACTTTTATACTCCTTTCAAATTATTTTTCTTTTGATTTTGTAATTAAACACTTTTGTAAGCAACCCAAGAAATACTGGTGACATGTTTACGGTGAGAAAACATCATGGGCAAAGGACAAACGACCAACAAGGAAACAGACGTGGCAAATAAGAGTTAATATCTACAGCATCCAAAAACTCTTAAAAATTAATAAGAAAAGTATTTTCCAACCTCACTGTGAAATAGTTGAGGAATATGAACAGACAGGTTTGAGACGAGGAAATATTAATGATGCATAAACCTATGAGAATATGATTAATTTGACTAATCCCCAGAGAAAGGAAGCCTCAAGTAACAGTTAGATATTCACTTCACCCAATGTATTTGCTTGAGAATCGCAGGAAGCGACGGCACCCCAGTGTTGGCGAGGGTTAGGGGAGAAGCGCTTGCACACGGTGTTCTTGGGAACGGCAATAGTTACACTGTTTTGGAAGGCAATCTGGCAGCATTGATAACATACTAAAGTATTTTTTTAAAGATTTTATTTATTTACTTGAGAGAGAGCACAACCAGAGGGAGCGGCAGAGGGGAGCCCGACGCAGGACTCGCTCCCAGGACCCCGTAATCATGACCTGTGCCAAAGGCAGACGCTTAACCGCCTGAGCCTCCCGGGCGCCCCCAATAAAATACTAAAGTATTAATATCCATTTTAATAACAGTATCTATGAAAGTACTCAAATACAGGCATCCTTTGGCTCAGCGATCTCCTTTCTCAGAATCTATCCGATAAAAGGAGGGTGTCTACGGCCACACTTTTTGGCAAATAACTATGAGAAGTGTGAGAGGCCGTTTGCAGAGAAACGTACGCCATATGAGCCCAGTCTTGTACCGCATACGATTTTGTAAAAACATTACCTCTACTATACATGAACGTTGTAAAAAGTGTGGCTCAGGGCACACCTGGCCCTTGGCCTTGAGGGACAGGAGCTCAGTTCAAAGAGCCTGAGCCCCGATGATGGTAATGGTGACAATGACTTTGCTATGCAGAGAGGTGACTTTGTGACTGAATTCCTTTACGGAGCTGGGTGAGCTGGGCTCTGCAGCTCGATGAAGACCTCGGCGTCTGTCCACAGCTTCTGGGCCTGGAGGCTTCAAGGTCACCCCGAAGGGCCACAGGTGGACAGGCGTGCCAGTAAGGGCACTGGACTGCCTCCCTGCAGGAGGGCCGTGGGGCACAGGCTGGCGCAGTCTCCCCGGCTGGACGGCCGAGTGTCCTGCGTCCAGGTCCCTGTCCTCATCCCTCTGACTCTTCCCCGAGGAGTCCCTGGGAGGCCCCACCTGCTGGGTCCTCTCCCGGAGGACCTCTCCCCAGAGGACTCTGCAAAGTCCTCCCCGGGGACTGTGGGCAGTCCCTCCTCTTTGCTTCCTGTCCATCCTCTGTTTTCCTGACCGGCACAGGACTGCTCTACTGGGACATGCTGTCACTTCCAGGGCTGGGCCCAGCACCCACAGGATGAAAATAGAGTGTGGGCACCAAAGGCCTCACCCTCCTCCAAATCTGAAAGCCTGGAGATTAGAGGGGAAAGCCCATGTTCCTCCATCACCAGCAAATGCCCGTAGTCACAGGAAGCCGCAGGAATAGGGGGGCCGGGAGCGTGCAGTCCTTGCAGTGAAGACATGAGGAGCTTGCTTGTTGCTCTCCCGCTGGCTGGCCCTTGCAGACGGAGCCCTTGCTGCCTGCTTTCCTCCGCCAGCTGCGGAAGCGATGCCTGGGTGGCCGTCACTGGAACCACCATATTCTGGGGTGACTTTGGTGACTAAAAGTAATTTCCCAGCCTGGGCATATAAAACTCATGATGCATATCTAAGGAGAGACTCCTGCACACTCTGACCTTGGAATGAGAGCCCCAAGAGCTAGAATGGAAGCCCCTGACGGTGTCTTTCAATAAAAATGTCTCCTTCTGAATGGGTGAGCTGTGTGACCCATCAGGGCCTCTTCCTGGGGCTGGGGGCGGGGGCAGCAGACCTCTGTCCTTCCCACCGACCACCTGCATGTCAGCCCAAGAACCATCTGCAAGGACGACCCCCAGCCCGAACGGGTGACGAGAGCCACTTTCCTCCTGGTTGCGGTGTCTCACCCTCTGGGACCAGACTCTGCACCCGTCCTGTGAGCTCAAGTTCAGCCACAAACACGATGCTCTGGGATGCTTCTCTGGGTCTCAGTTTTGTCGACTGAAAAACGGGCCCAGTAGCCACGCTTCCATGAGTCACCACCTGCGAAGCCGTCAGGACCAAAGCTTGTTCCGAGAGCCCCGTCCTGGTTCTGGGCTGGTAATGCGCTTTGCCTGCTCCTCTGTAGGAAAATCTTTAACGCGATTCTAGGTGCATTCCTCTGTTTCCCGGCATTCTGCTAGATTCCTTACGTACACGATTTCTACTCGTTATAAGGACGTAATTAGCTGATAGAGCACTGTTGCTCTCATAAGTTACATAAAATAAGTGGTAAGGTTGGGATTCGGGTCTGTTTCGGCCCAACTCTTACCCCCTCTCCTGTCCCTCCTCCTGCTCGTGGCCCCCATCACCGCTGCCCTGCTGGGGGAGGGGGGGCACCAGGTGCAGGGACCGAGCGGGTGTAGGAACTCCCAGGGTGATCCTCTCCAGCTCTGACTCCTTCCCAAGTATTTCCTGATGTGCTGGAGACAAGACAGATGGAATTCTCTCCCCTCACAGAGCTGATGCCACAGAGGACAGAGATGGATGGCCAACTGCTGAATAAAGTCAGTATAGGATACGACCTATGGTGACAGGACTGCGCAGTGAAGGGGCCAGTGGGGAGAGCGGCGGGGCGCCCTGCAGTGGGCCGGCAGTGGGTGGAAGGAAGACAGCCACTTCTCCACCGTCGTCCGCATCAACGTGATCTGGGTCAAGCAAGCCGCATGGCACAGAAATACAAACCAACTCCACGTTCACACTCGTACTAAAGACAGGTCGCAAGCCCTCGGCAGCCACACGGGCGGGATGTGCGTGGCCAGGACGGCTGTCATTGCACAATGTGCCGTGGACAGCACGTGCTCAAGCAAAGCCACGGCGGGGGGGCGGGGCCGGGGGGGCGGGGGGGTGGGGGGGGGAGAGCATAGTCAAGGTGAGGACCGCAGAGGAGGGGGCTCACCCCCTCGGGTGAGACTATAAAGATGTGCTCCCGTGCTTTTGCAAACAGCTAAAACCACAAACGTGACCTTCTTCTGACCAAACTTGCACAATGTTAGCCTGACTCACCGGCCCCGCTGTCCTCCCCCTCCCCCGCCTCCAGTATCCTTCCGCCCCCGCCCTCGGCACCCCCTCGCCTCCCAGTCATTGGTACTCCATGCGTCCCCATCATCGATACCCCGGCGCCTCCCCATCATCAGTACCCCGGCGCCTCCCCGCCATGGGCACCCCCGCGCCTCCCCACCATCGGTACCCCCGCGCCTCCCCGCCCTCGGTACCTCCGCGCCTCCCCGCCATCGGTACCCCCGCGCCTCCCCGCCATCGGTACTCCATGCCTCCCTGTCATCGATATCCCCG